>JAVGWX010000005.1:101712671-102392671 GCA_036924085.1 Ariolimax columbianus
GAGCGTGGATGGGTAAGTGTCTGTGCATGCGCCCGCGCGCTTTTATATACTTTTGTTGAAGTTACTTATTTTGCTACATCACTATTATCTGTCTTCCTCTAGTATGAGTATGGGAGAACACGGCTGAAGCTGGTCTCTTTGTATGAAACCTGCGCCAAAACTCGCCTGTGTTTTTGTACAAATTGTTTGTGTTTCCTCTGGTGTGGACGAGGAAGACACCAGCCCCACGCACATCCTTATTTAGGCAACCTACATTATATGCATTGTAAAGCGGATAGCTGCTACCTTTGCATCCCCAATTCTCTTCTCCATTTCACTCCAAACGAAACATAGATCTACCACTGTAGCTGATTCTTTGCATGAAGCTTGTACGGAGAGCTTTAAGTTGTCTTTCATTTGTAGTTTCCGTAAAAACTTGACTGACATAGTGATGTTGCTAATCCCATGCCTAACCCTCTGTAGTCTGCTTAAACTTCATGCATCAGGGTTCAGTACTTTTTTTTGTTTATAAATATATATATATATATATATATATATAAATATATATATATATATATATAAATATATATCCCACTTCGTCGACGAAATACCCTGATGCACACGAGAGCACGCTACATACAATTGGTCGTGTTGTTATTCCGACTAACATGACCAACGACAACTGGACACAGCCAACGGTCAAATCAAGGAAGTAAATCAATCAGATTATGAATAGATCGGGCAGTTAGCAAGTATGTATTTTTAGAATGCGTGGGAAACAATGCAGTGTATATATAATAACGAAAAAGTTTCAAGAGTCGAGTCAAGCGGATACAAGTAAATCATGTGGTATGTACGTACATGTTGTGGCCACAGCTGCATGTTATTATGTTCATTTAATACATTTCTTATATTTATTTTTCATAACCTTCTTCTTCTTCTTCTTCTTCTTCTTCTACTTCGCCTTCTTCGTATTCTTCTTCTTCTTATTATTATTCTTCTCCTCCTTTTCTTCCCCCCGTAACCTAGAAGATAACTGGCACATTAGTCTCAACATAATCTGAATTGTATGTTGCTACTTGTGTCTGTCTTTTATGTTCTTGTCAGTGGTCCTCTTCTTCTAATCTGTAATCGATTAATCTGTAATCGATGAGGTCACTAGGGCATGACTTCTCACAAATTATGAATTGTCTGTTTCCACGATAGACAGTAGTCAGTCTCACTCAGGCTTACCCTGTTATTGTAACGGATATTACCTGTCCAGGGCATGTTATGTCTTCTTCTCTTTCTCACTCCCAAAACTGTTCCTTTGTGTATAATGTTTGGTAGTTATTTCATCTTGACATGTGAACGTGCCATTGGAGCGTATGTATATCTATAGCTGCCATATGTTCATATATATGATGATGGATTGTATTTCAAATGTGAACATATCACACTGTCTTGTCCCGTTTCTTTCGTATGTGTATATCTCTGCTCTAATCTTTTCGTATTAAAACCTCTCTTTCTCTCTCCACCCCTCTCACTCTCTATCTCTCTCTCTCTCTCTCTCTCTCTCTTTTTTTTTTTTTTTCTTCTAAGTTTTCTGCTTTTCCCCAGAGCAAGTAGGCAAGCAAAGTGGGCCTTCTTCCAAAATCGGACTCCACAGCCCTCTGGAAGCTCTTGTCGTGCAGTGTTGGGTTATGTATCAATTTGTTTAACACGACGAGGTCGCTGGCCCTCATGCACCCTCCCATGTGTCACCTCATGAAATGTATGGGCATGTAGTGGGCGTATGCTTACCTCTCTAGTAAGGGGCCCCGGAATCCATTCGGGGGATGTCTCAACATAGAATAGCATACATAAAATGAAGGTTATTGTGGCGTTTTACATGAGATGCCTTGACTTATAATGGTATTCATCAAGGACTAGACGAGAGAAAGAAACAAAGAGATAACATAAATTCATTTCAGTAGTACATACAGATTTCATGAAAGGCATTATTAGTTTACTTTTTTTCGTTTCCGTTTGTCTAAGTTTGTTGTGATCAATAACACAGGCGTAAGAGAATCCCAGTGTTCTTCTCTTCACTAAAGTTTGTGGTGATGAATAGTGTAAGCCGCTAGGGATTTGGTTATACGTGGACATCTGAATATTATAGGCCCGTGGATAATTGATTACTGTAAGCCAAAATATATGTGAAATGTACGTAAAAATGTGAATCTGAAAGGATTTGGTCAGTTATTGATCCAGTGGCCTGTGAAAGGATCTATGTTGTGTCATCTATCCATCATCTCGGTGGACTTTCTCGTGCAGTTTAAGCATATATTCGTGTGCTATTAAACTCTCAATGATAAGGATTGATGTTTTGTTTTCTGCAATATGTCAGTGTTTGCTATTATGTATGACAGTCTGTATGTGACGGAGATATTTGTTGGTGGCGGTCTACAGTCTCAATGTTACATGTGAAGGAGGTATTTGTTGGGGATGGTCTACAGCTTGAATGTAATACTATTAGTTACATGTCCATGTTTAGTAGAGCTGATATTACATTAGTGTTGAAGGTTTCAAGTCTAGGTGTGATACTTTTAGTTACGTGTCCATGTTTCTCAGTCATATAGTAGGACTGATCATACATTAGTATAGAGTGACTGAAACTCGTTTTATCGTTGGCATTTCACTGTCCAGTAACTGATCAGGACTGTCGTCTTGAGTCTCTGGAATATATAGTTCTCTTGGTAGCTGCTATCGGCCCGTTTTGCGTGTTTGTCTGGATCTGTGTTGGGGGCGGGGGGGGGGGGGGGGGGGAGTGGGTTGTGTCCCAGTGGTCTCGAGATAAGGTGTTCGCCTCGGGTGCGGGAGGTCGCGCGTTCGAATCACGGTGGAGACCGGGATTTTTTCACGCGGATCATCCGGTAAATATTTCCCCTGATCTCTGAGTAGTGAGAACGGACACCCGTGTGCAATTGTGAGCACGTTAAAAATACCTTAGCAGTTGAATATCGAAAAGAGTAGGCCAGCCAGGCCGCTGCTGTGTCAAAATTCAAGCTAAACTAAAAATCTACTCAAATTATTCTAGGGATATTCGTCCCACAGAGAATATGTCGCAAAAAGGGGACTGTGTGGCTATAACTTCAGGTCTTGGTTATGTGGTTAGCGGAGCGGCTTAGATTGCGCCTGACAGGCTGCGGGTCTACCTTGCTCTAATTTACGCTTTCACCTCCACCAGTCTCGTAAATAGGCGATCGTAAATTCCATGGGCTAACAGATGATGGGATTGACCTGTGGATTGACCAGTGGATTTTCACGTGCCAAAAAATATGAAACAAAGGAGGTCACACCTCCCCACGACGTCTAACAACATATGACTAAAGACAGATAGACATGCAGGCAGACAGACAGACAGACAGAAAGATCTGGATCTGTTTATCATGTATCTTGACTTTTTTTCATATTTAATAATTTTATTGTCTGTCTTTGCTGTTTGATTGTGCATATGGCCCTTAACAAGAACTGGAGATTCCTGGGAGCTATAGTCGGCCCAACCAGCTGGTTTATGTTTCTGTGTCTCGCTTGTCTTGTCTTCCTAGTAAATGTTGATTTTAAGTTTGGACAATCTTTACTTGCTACACTTTTTGCTTGTCTGTCATGAAGCTTTGTCAGAAATGGCGGTTGTTGTTTTGTTGAACTTGTTCATTGACCACCTTCGGGAGCTAGCATCGGCCCCCGGGACTGAAGTCACCCACTGTGCCTGGACTGCGTGATTTAACCGCCATTGCTGGTGCTGTCACCTGATTGATTGTCTGTGGCCAGGAACTAGGAAATTCCGTGGTCATTTGCTGCTATTGTTGGTCCATATTGTGCTGGCAGGTGTTTATTGTTTTAGCCTTACTTCTACTACGCCCTGTGCTGGTGGGAGCTAATTGTAACGTAACTTATCTTTTTCTTGTGTCGGGTTTATGTATTACTCTATCTTGCTGTCACGTCGGATTTATTCAAACATGTATTTTTTATCTGTAATTTGTGTTAAAACTTCATATTTTCTTTTTACTTTTATTCCACAGATTTATCTTCATCATTGTCATACCAGAAAGTACTTTGGAAATTGTGGAGACTTGGTATAACGTCCGCGTTATCCCAGCAAAAGGAAGTCATACGTTTCAAGTCAGTTATATTAACTGTGAACTGAATTCAGTAGAACAACTGTAATTGTAACCTCATGTTCCAACTGGAGCCTACAAAGAAAGATGTCGTGGATGAATCGTAAAGATTTTTTAATCAGTCAGTTTTAATCATCCGTTCTCTTCAAATTCGTAATCTGACATCTCCTGAACATGATGTGGCTATATACCTTTCTCTATGTCAGCGTATGAAACTTCACCCTCATTTCGCTCTAGTCTACCCATCATTAAATGGCTACCTAACTGCCTGTTAGTATATTCAAGGAAGCGAGCAATTGGACTTGTTATATCTTTTATATATAATCTGTGAGCTGGTATGAAGAAGTCTCAAGACACTTCATTGCCAACTGCATTGTGTGGTCTAGAACGTCCAGCGCATTATACAAGACAGCGGTGATAGCACCTTGGTACTCCACTTCACACAGGTTGAGGTTTCGTGTAATGGTGTCTGGAATACTTCATTCATAACATCAGTATCTGATTTATTAGTACGCCACAAGGGATCTCTAACACCTCATCCACAACAACAGCGTGACTACTATTGGTGTTTATAATAACAACAATGTCGACCATAACATCATCGTGACGTTTGTAACACCAACAATGTCGACCATAACATCATCGTGACGTTTGTAACACAAACAATGTCGACCATAACATCATCGTGACGTTTGTAACACCAACAATGTCGACCATAGCATCATCTTCGTCGTCGTCACTGCTTACAGCCAGTATGGAAACAATAACTTGGTCATTATTGGTTGTGTTAACGATACTCCACTGCGTGGCTGGAATGACTGTCACTAGCACCATCCCCATCAACAACACCAGCTCTACGTCCGATGTGAACGCCATCTCTGACGAGGAACGCAAACAATATCTGCAGCAACTTCAGTCTGACACGACCAAGATTATGATACCGGCGATGGTGTTCTTGATAATTCTGGCTGTAACTGGTCTAGTCGGCAACTCCTTGGTCATGTTTGTCTACTCCCAAAAATTCAAAAGGTCCGCGACTCGAATCCTCATCATCAGTATCGCTTTGTTCGATCTTGTTGCTAATGTTTTAGCGATTCCAGGTACACGTTCAGTAATCGATCTCAACTTAAAGGAAATGCAGAAGTTGTTTTCTAATTCTTCTTCTTGCTCTTATTGTTTATGTTCTTGTTCTTCTTGCTTGTGTTCTTGTTCTTCTTGTTTTCTTCTTCTTCTTCTTCTTCTTCTTCTTCTTCTTCTTCTTCTTCTTCTTCGTACGCTGTCAGACGTCAACTTGTATTTGTTCAAAGAAAGCAGCTGTCATCCTGAGGCTGTCGACACTGCCATAGAGCTTGTCTAGTGTTGCCACTGGTGATGGCCACATGTGCTTTCTCTGATCCTCGTATGTCGGGCAATTTTGTTCATCGGTAATTATCCCTGTACCATAGGTGGATTCGTCAGTGCCACCTATCTTCAGTTAATTGAATAGGTGGTACCTCAGTCTGTTGTAGCCTGTGCGGAGTCTGAAGACCACGACCTGCTTTCTGTTCAACTGGTAATAGGCATCATTTTGTGTGTAGCCAGTATGTTCTGTCTGTCTCTCATTTGGCCATGTATCTGGCCCTAATAAGCCTTTTGGACTCTTCGTAGGCCACACTAGAATCTGGTTGTGGTAGTCTGCACCTTATTTTGCCAGTCTGTCAGCCTCCCCGTTGCCTTGGATGTTACAGTGGGATGGAACCCACTGTACCACTACTCTTTTTTGTGCGGACTGCTGGCATAGTTGACAGAGTATTGCTCTTAAATCATTAAGTTCAGTATTTTTCTGGCTTTTTAGTGCTATAACTACGGTCAGGGCATCTGTAAACAGGACTATCTGGCTTTCAGTGCTTTCGCCTGTCAGCATTGCTTTTACTGCAGCCTTCAGTGCCTCTGCCTCCTCTCTGAAATTGCTTGTGTATTTTCCAGTTGCCACTGACAGTGTTATTTTTCTACCATTTGTTAAGCTCACGAATACCCCTGCCCCTCCATTCTGTGTTGTGTTTGTTACAGAACCGTCGGTGTACGCATGGGTCCAGTTCATGCTTGGGTAGTTTTCGGCTATGTACCTCAGGGTTATGTCTCTTCTTTCTTTTTCAGTCTGACTGTTCTTGTTTCCATTCTTCTTATTTATATTCTTGTTCTTCTTGTTTGTGTTCTTGTTCTTCTTGTTTTTATTCTTATTCTACGTGTTATTGTTCTTGTACATCTTGTTTGTTTCCTTGGTCTTCCTGTTTTTTTCTTTTACTATTTTTGTTTACCTCTTTTTCTCTTCTTCATTATTATTATCATCTTCTTCTCGTTCTTCTTCTCTTCTTCATTATTAACATTATCTTCTTCTCCAACTGCTGCTTTTTCTTTGATACTTTTTCATCTTGAATGTGTTCTTTTTTTTCTTTCTTGTTGTTCTTCTCTGTGGTTCTCTTCATCTAATAGCTACTATAAGTACTATCTTACTGCTGCTCCAAGTAATCGATCAGGCTTTCAATATTAATTATAGTAGGATTTGGATATTTACTTTTTGTGTGATGGTGTCGTATTCCGATCTGTGTCACCAGTAACTGATGATTGATCGGTAGTAATACGTGGCTGATCTGTGTCATCAGTAAGTCCTGATTGATCAGTAGTAACACGTCACTGATCTGTGTCATCAGTAATTGATGATTGATCGGTAGTAATACGTCACTGATCTGTGTCATCAATAACTGATGCTTGATCAGTAGTAATACGTCACTGATCTGTGTCATCCATTTATTTCACACATCACTATATGCTGATGATCTAGCTTTGTGGGTAGCTGAAGAAAACATCAAAACATCAAAGTACAGAATGCAAGAAGCCTTACAAAGATTAGATCAGTGGACTCAGAAATGGTTTCTCAACATCAATGAGAAGAAAACAACATAGACAATCTTTACACTGTCAAATAAAACCAAAGAAATTACCCTTACACTAAATGGACATAAACTACCAAAAGAAAAAACCCCACATATCTAGAAATAACACTGGATAGCAGATTAACATGACAAACAAAATAGCAAAAAGCCAACAGAAAATGTTGCTAAAAAGTGAAGGACTCTAATGAAAAAATGTGTAGGAACTACATGGAGTGCAGACCATCAGATTCTGAAAATGATATACACAGGAAATGTTAGACCAGCCTTAGAATATGGATGCCAGTCTGGGCAACAGCATCAACCCAAGACTGACAGAAGAGATTACAGAGTACTACAACTGACAGAAGATATTACAGAGTACTACAACTGACAGGAGAGATTACAGAGTACTACAACTGACAGGAGAGATTACAGAGTACTACAACTGACAGGAGAGATTACAGAGTACTACAACTGACAGGAGAGATTACAGAGTACTACAACTGACAGGAGAGATTACAGAGTACTACAACTGACAGGAGAGATTACAGAGTACTACAACTGGCAGAAAAATTCAAACGGTTCTCAAATCATCCAATGAACCAGAGACTGAAATGATATGGCCGAAGCAGACTCCACTGAACCGGCTATGCTCAAAAACCAAAACCACTAGCCCCCTCTATGCCAGAGCTGGCACATAGATTAAAGCAGAGCCTCTAAAGACAAACAGCATATTTCCACCATGGAAGAAAACACATTTCCCAGAAATGATAGACAACATTCCAAAAGTGATTTTAGAAGGCACACAAACAGAACTGGGGAGAAAACATAGCTTTAGAATATTTTCAAGGAACATATCTATCCACAGAATGGACCAGCATCTACACCAATGAATAAGCAATGACATCTATGAAAAATTGAGTTTACACACAATTAAATAATGGACAAAAGATCCATATCTCAGTGGCTACTGAAAAATTCTCAGAAGAGCGGAGGCTGATGCACTAAAAATAGCTGTAATAGTCATCGAGGAAAACAGGAATCATGTCAGAGCCAAGATAGTCTTTTTTACAGATCCCCGACAGTCATAATGGCTCTCAGACACCATACAAACGATGAATTAGACAGCCTGTCTGAGGCACTCATGAGTACAAGCAACAATTTTAACAGAGTGAACATTCAGTGGATCCCTGCACACAGTAAGATACACGGCAATGAGGAAGCAGATTGACTGGTAAAAGAGGGAGGCGGCAAACCCTAAACTGACGGCAGAGCTATGTCTGAAGAAATTAAGACAACGATAAAATTTAACTTCAGAGACAAGTGTCACAGAGAGCAACCAGAAACCGATATAGCAGAAGCAGACTTCTCTTTGCCAAGAAGAGATCATGTGACAATATTACGGTTAAGTATTCTTCAAAGTGCCGTTTTTTTTTCTTCAAGCAGCTGAATTTAAAATAATGTTTGTATTTCGCGTTACTTGTGTAGTCCATGCCTTCAATTGTACTAGCCTTCACAGATCGTAGGATGTAGGGGGAACAGACAATGTTAGTCAGGTTCAGGTTAAACATACTGAACAAGACCCCACCTCACTTTCATGCAGTTCTCTCTTAGAATAGTCTGTTTCGTGGCATTCTAACGATGTCGGAATCGATGTGATCCCTGAAATAGTGTGCCTCACGCAGATGAAGTCAAGCATAGCACAACAGCCTGGATGACGCCGGTCTATCTACATCAGCCCACTCGGCATATGAGAAAGCTACTGCAACTGGACATTATCGGGGCGTACTAAAGAGTAAACATACTCACTGAACAAATGAAATTGTATTACATACATATATTGAAAGATTATTTGGAGTGCAAATTTAAATTGCTGAAAGGTTTTAGCTCCCCGGTTAATATGCAACTTGGTTAATGCGATCCCGTTCAACATAATCGAGACTCGACTGTGTATGATACTTACCACTGGCGGTACTTGAGTCTTAATTCACCCCTAACAGATTTCCATAGGTTTCAATATAATTTTATTTTAAATAATTAAGTACATACAAGTAAGTACATCCTAGTAAAAAGGTAAAGTAAAGTAACCCATAGTATTTCTGCCGTACGGGTGTGAGGTGTTAGCGATCTCACATTTCAAAGGTTCGGCTATATGAGGACGGTAGCCATCTCCTCTCCCTCGCCGCTTTTACTTCCCAGACTGAATCTGAACTCATTTAAGGCTGGGTCGACCCGGGAGCCGTTGCGGTCTGAAATTACATTTCCGTCTCAACTGGAGAAGGAACACAGGACAACTCAGATGCAAAGCCAGCGCGCTAACCACTGCGCCAAGCGGCTCCCACAAAGTGTAGTAATGGTGGTTATATTCAATTTTGCGAAGGATTAGGTTAAGGTTTAGGTTTGAATAATAGGGTTGTTATTACATCGCCTGACAGCAGGGTTAATGTGATGCTGCTGTAGAAACTGGATGCTACTATCCTTAACATGTACCAACGTTGACAGATTCAATAAAATCTAGTCTATTATCGCAGAATGTTTGGAACCGCCACCAGTAAAAAGTGGACTATGATGTGACGTCATTACGTCAAATTCGGGTCTACAAATATTTATTTCTTTTGTTTGGGGTGAATTAAGACGCAAGTACCCGACTGTCATTACTTATTCCTGGGTCCGCTTATATGGCTAACTTATCTGTCTCCTGAATTCCATGAACATAACAGGATACACTGTCAGTTAATTGCACCTGTTCTTTGTTTCAGGTGATATTTACGACATGTTTCACATCTGGGACTTCAACAATCCAGGATTCTGCAGAGCTCGAATGTTCTTCTCGGCATTTACGACTTTGAGTTCGGCTATGGCCTTACTCGCAGTAGCAGTGATCAGGTGCGTAACTGCTAGTTTTTTTTAATGTATGACACTCCTGAGCAGTACAGTTAAGGACAGGTCTAAAGCAAACACCCACATAAATGCTGCTAAGTACGGGCCTAATACAAACACCCACACAAAGGCTGTAAAATGCAAACAAAAGTAGTGTTTCTCTCATCTCCATTTAAAAGTATTACCATATTTTCTGGGGTCAAGGACGCTCCCGTAGTTTTTGTTTAAAGAAATAAAAATAAGGTTTCTGCACTTTCACCTACCTTACCTGGCCTATCAAGATGTTTTGTAGGTGGCTGATTGACATGTACAACATCTTTACCACGTATGATCTTATTTTGTTTTGTTTTTTACAATTCAGAGATACATTAAGTTTACTCCCAAAGTTAACACCTAGCCTACTAATTGCAGCTATAGCTGGTACAGTATACCAAGGATTTTTATAGTATTGGATGTAGACTTCGTTAGTCACTTAATAACTTTCCCTTAAAGTCAGGATCCTTTGAGACGGGTGAAAATACTGGTAATATTGATAAAGAACATCTACAACATTACTACTTGTCCGTTAGCTCGTCTATCCTGGCCCGCCAATGTGGAATTGAATTTTTGTGATTACATTTATTTTGTAAAACATTTTTGTATGATATTTTGTTTATTTACCTTTTCATCTAATTATAGGGGGGAAGTCTAACGTCTTGTCAGCCAAAACATACTGATCAGGCATATTTGTCAGGGTCAGACAAAATATGCTAGCGAAGACTCCCACCTTAGCTTCCTCGTATCACCAACCCCCACCCACCGACCCCCCTTCGGAAACGGACTGTTTTCGTGGCAGCCTGGCTAACGAGGTGAGGGATCGACGTGATCCTCGTAATAGTGAGCGACACGCAGATGAAGCCGAGCATAGTACAACCGCCTGGAGGACCCCGGGCCACCTTCATCATCACGCTCGTGTTGAAAGCTACGACAACCCACCACTTAACGTTCGTTTCAAGGTGCACAAAAGAGTAATACTACTCATTGTGGGCATTCAACAACAACGTCAACAACAACGTCAACAACAACGTCAACAACAACGGCAATTCTGGTTATAGTGTAATGCAAGGCTTATCAGCAGGCTCATCATTGTGGGAATCACAGATTCGATCTCCATCGCATTGGTCAAGCTGGTGCAGCACGCTCTGTTTCTAGGTGCACGGCGAGAATGCCTAGTCAGATATTGTTCATTGTGTTTCATCTGACACCGACGTGAGGTCTTGGTCAGAATGCTCAAGTGACATTGGCGTGAGATTGGAGTCTTGATCAGCATGTTTCATCTGACCCTGACATGAGTTGGGGCCATGGTCAGCATGTTTCAAATTACCCTGACTTGAGTTGGGACCATGGTCAGCATGTTTCAAATTACCCTGACTTGAGTTAGGGCCATTGTCAGGATGTTTCAAATTACCCTGACTTGAGTTGGGGCAATGGTCAGCATGTTTCAAATTGCCCTGACTTGAGTTGGGGTAATGGTCAGCATGTTTCAAATTGCCCTGACTTGAGTTGGGGTAATGGTCAGCATGTTTCAAATTGCCCTGACTTGAGTTGGGGTAATGGTCAACATGTTTCAAATTGCCCTGACTTGAGTTGAGGTCTCGGTCAGTATGCTCACCTGACACTGTCGTGGGGTAGGGGTCTTGGCCAGTATGTTCACCTGACACTGTCGTGAGGTAGGGGTCTTGACCAGTATGTTCATCTGACACTGCCTTGATATGAGGGTATATATGATTATGTTTCACCTGACCCTTATGAAAGGTGAGGTCTTGGTCATGTTTCCCCTTACCCTTACGTGAGGTGGGGTCTTGGTCATTATGTTCACATGTCACAAAAGAAACTGCTGTGAGAAAACTAACAACATCCTCAACATGTTAGCAAACTAACAACATCCCCCCTACCCTACCCCCCTCCCTCCTCTCAAGTAGGTAGTTCAATCTGCTTACGGATTCTGTTCACCTTTTTTTCCATTCAACAAATGGGCAGTGATTGATTTCAGAATGACTCTCATATTCATATATAATGTCCCCACATTGGCTTATTCAAGGCCAATATATCAGTTATTGCTATTATCCAGAATGGTAGAATGCTACAGGGACATTATGTAAATATTAAGGTAGTCCAATAGCAGACACTGCTGTTGGGGATGAAGTGTTAGACACTTCATTGTACTAAAGCTTAGATCTGTATCAATACATAAATCAAACGGCCAACTATTCATCTCAACAATTCTAGATATAATTAATATTTTAAATCAAAGGGTCAACTATTCATGTCAACAATTCTAGAGATAATCAATAGATTCAATCAAAGGCTCAACTATTCATGTCAACACGCAAAGATACATTCGAATAGAAAAGCAGATGACAATAGCTACATAAACAAGTATGAGACAGTGCTGCGTAGACACAATTGCAAACAACCCGTGATAAGACCAACAAATAGTTATCAGAGACAGAGGACAAACAGAACAGACTAACACTTATAAATTGTAAAAAGAAAAACTGTTTATTAAATGTGAACTTCAACAATTGTTAAAATGGAAGAGGATATGAGATGAGACGCAGAAGGAATGGAGTAGGTAAGGGTCTTACTTAAAGAGATTTTATTTTAAAATAAAATATTAGGTGGCTGAAAAGACAGAAAGGGAATAAGAAACAAACAAAAGAAATAGAGAAGAGAGAAAACAAGAGGAAGAGAGAGAGAGAGAGAGAGAGAGAGAGAGAGAGAGAGAGAGAGAGAGAGAGAGAAACTGGAAAAATCAGGAAATGTATGCTTCATTATATTCCTCAATGATGGAGTAAAGTCTATACCCATGGGATTTAGATTCTTCTATCATGTGATGTAAAGGTTTATACACAATGGTGTAGAGTCTTCTGCGATAAAATGTAAAGTTCCGTCCATTAGGTTTAGTCTTCCCATATGATGAAGAGTCTTTTACCAAGCGTGAAGAGTCGCTTACAAAAGCTATGCACTATGTCTAAACAATGTTCATTCTCAATCTCCCACTACCAAACCCTGAACAGGGCTTTGCAAGTAGCATGATGTTGTCCTGAGAACGGAATGCGTTGTGTCGCTTACAGCTTGACTGCGATATTTTGCACCTTTCATTCCCATACATCCGTCTTCGGCAGTTTAAACATCAAGTTTGCGACAACCGATGAGGGGGTTTAAGTGCTTTTCTTATGGGCAACGACGCCTGATTTGAGACAAGCAAGAGACGATACTGGTAGACTATTCGGTATGTGGACACATTGTGGAACACAATACACAGACAAACACCAGCTGTGACATTATGTTTGCAGCACTGAGAAGATAATAAGAGAATATGACGTTATGAGTTGTTGTATTTAGATAATTTTTAATTCCTTTGAAGATTATCGTTCCGTTGAAGTGCTTGTGGGCACGATTTTCTGCGAAACATCGAGGTGAACTGGTTTTGCATGGGAAGCTGAAGTTGTAATCATGCCATCAATCCATCTTTATCTTGGTTGGCATTGTATCAAAAAGAAGCTTCAATCATGCCATTAATCCATCTTTATCTTGGTTGGCCTTGTATCAAAAAGAAGCTTCAATCATGCCATCAATCCATCTTTATCTTGGTTGGCCTTGTATCAAAAAGAAGCTTCAATCATGCCATTAATCCATCTTTATCTTGGTTGACCTTGTATCAAAAAGAAGCTTCAATCATGCCATTAATCCATCTTTATCTAGGTTGCCCTTGTATCAAAAAGAAGCTTCAATCATGCCATTAATCCATCTTTATCTTGGTTGGCCTTGTATCAAAAAGAAGCTTCAATCATGCCATCAATCCATCTTTATCTTGGTTGGCCTTGTATCAAAAAGAAGCTTCAATCATGCCATTAATCCATCTTTATCTTGGTTGGCCTTGTATCAAAAAGAAACTTCAATCATGCCATCAATCCATCTTTATCTTGGTTGGCCTTGAATCAAAAAGAAGCTTCAATCATGCCATCAATCCATCTTTATCTTGGTCATCCTGGTGTAGAGCTGGAGTTTCCTTTCCTGAGCCAATGTGTCATGCTGGCTTTAGCTCTTATTTTTATATAATTTTAGTTGTAATCTTTCTCATAGTCCACGTGGTCTTCCTTGTGTCCCTTAACTACTTATGCTTCTGATATAGACGCATAGTAGCAGTTGATCAGGTTAGACTCTTTTGACATGGCAAAATCGTCTAATTGTCTGTCTTGCTGTGTATTCAGAAGTAGTTCTCCCAATATGTCCAATGTCCTCAATTCTCAGTCTATCTCTCCCAACTATTCTCAGGCGCAATTGTACTCTCTAGTCCATTTCGAAAGGTGCAAAGTTTTACACCTTTAACAAATAAATATACTGTTTATCAGTTGTCGTTTAATTCCAAATTTGATGTGTGGATGTTTAAGTAGTGATGACAATTAGTAAAAATACATTGTTTATCTGTTGTAAATCAATTCTCAAAGTACTGGTTAGTTGTGTGTAAACAGTGGAGAGTCGTCGACTAGTGTGAATTCCAGGCAAATCCGTGGTCTTGCGGCATCCATGGTGGAGTTGTTTTCCGTCTGGACTTGTTATTTCGTTCTTTTTTTGTGATTTCTTCCATCCGTTTATCCTGGTCTGGACGCCGGCTGAATGGCGCTACGCTTAAACTAGTTATACCTGTGTCGTATCTCACGGGTTAGTTCTGCCGGTTCAACTTCACGAACATTGCGTGTGGGAATTTTAGATGCTACTATGATGAACTGAATATAGTTGGGGAGAGATGCCAGACTCACTCACACGCTGAGTGTTGTCCATACGACCTCTTGTGGTTATCGAAAAGGCACGACAAACTGCGTTAGATGCCTTTCTACCCTGCGGGTTACATGTTTACGGAAAGGCTTCGGTGGTAACCCTGAGGCAAAATCTGCATCCTATGCTATCTCCAGTCGTCTCGATGAATGTCTTGCCAATGGCAAAAGGTAGCTTAGGCTCTGTGAGTGAGGTTGACAAAAAGCGCAGTTTCTTCCTCACTTTAATCCAAATCTCCGCGCAAGTCACCCATTTCAGCGGACACAGCAAGAGATACGACTGTCCATACGGCTGAACAAAGAGAGTGGTCTTCATCACTTGTGATGGACAAACTATCAAACAGTGAAGATAGTAGGTAAGTCACTTTGGAAGCATATATCTACACTTGCATCTTTCATTGAATATTGTCTCTTTTAAAACATACTTTAATAGCAATGTTGGTATCGTTAGAAATGTGCCAAGTATCTGATTTTTGTTTTATCTGTCTTCTACAGATATAGGAAGATTTGCACGCCACATTACTGGCAAATAACAATATGCAAGGCCAAAGTTATCAGCGTCGTCGTCGGCGTACTTGGTATTGTGTTCTCCATCCCATACGCCATCCTTAACGGCCGTCAAACAAAGATGACGCCTCGTCCTGGTATCAGCGCATATGAATGCACAACGGACGATGAATTCGCCAACACCAGGTGGCCTCTGATGAACTACGGATTCTTTCTTCTGTTATTCATCTGTTGTTGCGGGCCGCTGACAGTTTTGTACATTCTCATCGGCGTACAGGCTTGGAAGCACAGCAAAATACACGGAGGAGCTTCTACTCCTTCTTCTTCCAATGGGACAACCACACCAGGGTCTAAATTTTCAGGTGCAATAGACAAGACAAAAGAAAGCAACGTTACAATTAAAGTCAGCGAACCTGTGAATGTAAAGAAAGTGTACAGGTCAAGGTCAACCGATGCGTCTGAATGCAACAGTGCTGACGAGAAAGATCACGAGGCCACCCCAGGAAGTAAGGTTCTGGAAGGTCCCGAACAGTACACTGTCAGTTTCTTCAAAGACCGGGTTGAGATTAGAACACCAATGATGGGAGAGTTCATTGTCAACTTGCAGAAGGCTTCGTCGGGTGTGGAAGATCTCACAAATGACCAGGAACACATGTTAGTGAGTCCTCAGAAAAATCTTCAGGAAACTGACTGTGATGTAGATTCCTGTGAAGAGATGGAACACAGTGCTATAGATGATGCAAGAACGACAAGACAAGCTAAAGATGTAGACAAAACATGTGACACAAGATGCTTCGATGATGGTGATAATGAAACGTACAACATAAACAATAAGTCAAACACCGATGTGAAACCAAGGGAGATTATTTTTATCCAAAACAGCCACTCAGATATGACTGAGGCAGGGATTGAATGCATTGGTCTTAGTCCAAAACCCGCTAATGGCGATAAGAGCCCAGACGATCTGACAGGTAAGAACGCCTATTCCAGGCAGTCTTCAGTACAAAGTGACTTCAGTCAACTTTCAAGTGACATCGATCCAGTAGCTGCATTGAAATGGGTAGATATTGTGTACTGCCAGGAAGGAAGTCAGACTACAGCTAACCCTAAGGAAAATGGAACCGAGCTGTCGTTTAGAATATCTCCAAGCAACCATCTTCTACAAAAAACTGAGTGGTTGAGAAATATGATCGCAGAGGCTCTCAGCAAGTCAACTAAATCAAAACAGATTGAAGGATTAGCAGAATCTAAAGTGGGCGACATTTTAAAATCACAGATGAAGGGCTGCGAGAGGGCGAAAAACGTAGATCAGAAAGGTCAGTCATCCAGTACTGAAAATTCTGGACCACAAAAGACCTTGTCTGCCAACAAAAGGCTCAAGAAATTTGTCACGAAAAGAAGTTCAGTTCTCAAGATTGGTTCCACAAGAAGCAAAGTCAGACGAAGACCGATTGGCCGTACAACTATCATGTTGATCATCATCAGCGCCATCTATGCTTTAGGCTTCATGCCCCACTTGGGTCTAATGTTTTTCAAGTTTATCTGCCCAGACAAGTATGCAACATTGACATCGGTAGAGCTGACCTTCTACAACTTGTTTGTGCGCACCTTCTTTCTGAACTGCGCAGCAAATCCCATCATTTACAGCCTGTGTGACCTCAACTTTCGCAAGGAATGTATCAGCCTACTGAAATGTTTTTCTAGAAGAAGTCTTCATTAACATTGTGTCCTAATTATCACCAATCAGAACAATGCTTCCAGATTAACCACTGCACTAGTCTAGAACTTCAAGCAGTATAGATTAAAAGCAAAAGACCAAGATAACAATACAGAGACTGTTAAACAGCTTTACCTAGGCATGGTTACAGCTTCCCGTGCCATCTACCAATATAAGTGGACAGATGAAATAAGATGCTGATGTGTAATTGAGGTTTACATTCTTAATGGAGCAAGCTTATTTCAACAAAAGGGCAGAATTGGTCTTGTTATATCATAGCATGTTAGCCTTCTTGATTTTGTAGCCATGACATGGGCTGATTCTGCTTATTTATATAAAGCCTGATAAAGTTAGCTGATTTACGTCTTGTTTATCATAACAGAAGGAAATACAGGCTGGTTATTTGACATCTGGTGTCTCAAAACTCAAAAAATCAAGGACTGGATATAAGACTTCTGGTGTCTCAAAACTCAAGGACTGGTTATTTAATGTCTGATGTCTCAAAACTCAAGAAATCAAGGACTTGTTAGTTGATGTCTCCTATCTCATAGACTAAGGAATCAACGACTGATTATTTGGTGTCTCATAGCTCAGGAAATCATGGACTGGTTATTTCATGTGTATGGTATGGACTAGATTTCTTGTATTAAACCCCCTCAAGAGAAAAAAGAAGACCAGCAGCCAAACCATTTAGCCACCCTATTCTCTGGATATTGAGTACACACAATTAATTAGCAAAGTGCGGGTTGCGGGAACAATGCAGCTGTTTCCTTCATTGGTGGACTTTCTTCTGTCACAACACTATCATTCTGCTTGTTTCAGAAGTTAATCTAGACACTTTGTGACTGTTATCATTGTGTAGTTTTGTAATGTACAGCAGGGCTGTTGTATGGGGTGAAGATAAGCCACCTATAATAATACAAATCAACCTTATGTGTACAACTTACGTGAAGGGAAAGTATCTACGAGTATACATTGTACATGATACTATTACCATTTGCCTAACTTCTGAAGAGATAATAGATAACAATTGAAGTATACATTGTCCATGATACTATTACCATTTGCCTAACTTCTGAAGAGATAATAGATAACAATTGAAGTATACATTGTACATGATACTATTACCATTTGCCTAACTTCTGAAGAGATAATAGATGACAATTGAAGTATACATTGTCCATGATGCTATTACCATTTACCTAACTTCTGAAGAGATAATAGATAACAATTGAAGTATGATTGCAAACACAACCAATTTGTGATGTAATCATCATGCAGACTGGAGTAGTGGTCTATCGACTCCATGAGAGGAGCACAGTGGCTACATCGCCCTCTTCAACCCAGATGTGGGATAAATTGTATGGCGGCGAGAAAAGCCTGAGATGACTGCACCATTTATTAGGGAGACAGATGCAGTTAGTTATGAGCAAATGAAGATTGGAGAAACTGTTTACCCTTTTAATTCAACATGTAGAAGCAGCCATCAGAGGCAAAAACACTCGACCTAGTTTTTACTACAGAGGAAAATTTGATTGAAAACGTTACCGTTAGGGAACTGTTTGGCTCAAGTGACCATCAAATCATCCGTTGGGATCTTATTGCAGAGAAAGAAGTAAACATAAACACGCTAACATACGATTACTCTATGGTAGATGTTAAGAGGATGAAAGAGGCAGCGAACCACATAATCTGGGAAGATATTGTCAGAGGAACAGATGTTGAACAGGAGTGGGAGAGTTTTAAAACAGTTCTAGAAACGCTAAAAGAGGAATGTGTTCCATCTAGGGAGGTAAACCCCAAGCGTAAAAAGTGGATAATTAGATTTGTTGTGAAATGTAGAAGAGCGAAAAATAAAAGCATGGAAAAAATATATAGAGGCAGGTAAATCAAAAGAAACATATGTAAAATATTTGGACAAGCAGAACATATCTCAGAAAGCGAATAAAACAGCAAAAATTGACTTCGAAAAAAACACTTGCTCAGAGGATCAAGACTGACAGTAAAAGCTTCTTCTCTTATGTTAGAACTAAACACCGAACGAAAGACAAAGTAGGCCCTCTCATAGACAGTACAGGGAAAATAATAAGTGAGAATAGGGAGGCATCTAATCTACTCAATCAGTACTTTTGCACAGTCTACACAAAAGAGGACTGTTCCAAGATCCCAGAGCCTATAGATATTTTTCAAAGAGACATGGATACAGCAAGATTAAGATCAATCTGTATTACAGAGGAAATTGTTTTTTTTAAAAATAGAGGTGTTGAAAGTGGATAAATGTCCAGGTCAAGATGGTATTCATCCAAAATTGCTGTTTGAAATTAGAGACCAACTAGCAAAATCATTGGCGATATTATGTTCTCAATCACTTGCAAAAGGGATTGTTCCACGGGATTGGAAAGATGCAGGAGTAATTCCCTTATTCAAAAAGGGCAAAAAAATCAGATTCAGGGAATTATAGACCGGTGAGTTTAACGAGCATAGTCCGTAAATTGTTAGAGTCAATAAAAGAAAACATTGTTATGCATTTAGACAAATATAATCTAATTTGAAATAGTCAGCATGGGTTTACTAGAGGGAGATCATGCTTAACAAATCTATTAGAATTCATGGAGAAGGTTACCAAAATGATAGATAAAGGGAAACCAGTGGACGTTATTTATCTAGATTTTGCAAAGGTCTTTGATAGAATACCTCATCAAAGATTATCTCGAAAGTTAAAATCACATGGAATAGGTGGCGAAGTTGCCAAATGAATTGAAAATTGGTTAACATGAAGAAGCCGGAGGGTGGGCATAAATAAGGAGTACTCTGAGTGGAGTGAAGTGAAAAGTGGAGTGCCACAGGGCTCGGTTTTGGAACCAATTTTGTTCTTGATATATATACATCATTTGGACATTGATATGGGATCCATGATTGCAAAATTTGCTGATGACACAAAACTATGCAGTAGTGTCTCATCTAAAGCAGAAGTGGATATATTGAGGTCGCATTTAGATAAAATTTGAGAAAGGTCTGTAAGCTGGCAAATGGAGTTTAATGTAGATAAATGTACAGTCATCCACATTGGTAGATCCAATATGGAACATAATTACAGAATGGAAGAGAACAATATTAGAAAGATAGATAAGGAAAGGGACCAAGGGGTTATAATAGATCATACAGGTAAGGCGAGTGAGCAAGTTAAGGTAGCAGTGAAAAAGGCAAATGCAATGTTAGGTATAATAAAAAGAAATATTAAACATAGGAGCAAAGAAGTGATAGTCAAACTGTATAAAGTATTAGTTAGACCTAGTTTGGAGTATTGTGTACATGTGTGGAGTCCTTATCATAGAGGCAATTTATACATGCTGGAAAGAATACTAAAAAGAGCCACAAAGCTGATAGTGGGATTCCAGAATTACAATTATGAGAAAAGACTCAGAAAAACCGGCGTACAGTGTCTAGAAGATAAAAGAATTTGCGGTGACTTAATACAGGTTTATAAGATGATCAGAGGAATGGATAAATTAGACTATAACAAGTTTTTATTTTAAATACAGCAACACACAATAACAAGAGGGCATAGCTACAAGCTGACTAAAGAGAGGTCCAGATTAGATAGTAGGAAATATTTTTTTAGTCAGTGGTGAATGCATTTCCAGGGGAGGTAGTGAAGGCAGGGACAGTTAATGCATTAAGAATAAATTAGATGTCTATAGCTTTTAGAGCAAGATGATGTAAATGAAACTGGTTGTATACAGACTCTGCAGGGTCCTCTAAACCAGTATAAAGACGTTAAGTTAAGTTAAGTAAGATGTGTAAAAATCGTTAAATAATTTAAAGTAATTAAATCAAATATATATTTGTATTAGTAGTACAATAGTACTATGCGCAGAGCCCGATAATCTGAATGGAACGCCCATATAGGACACTGATGAATATCTCTATCTGGGAAGGCTTCTCGACATGGAGAACAACATAAAACCTGAGATCGCCAGACGGAAACGGGTGGGCTGGGCAGCCTTCAACTCCATCATGATAGCAACAGACGCCACAAAGGACACCAGACTACGTGCGGACATCTTCGACTCTGTAGCCCTGTCAGCGCTCTGCTATGGTAGCGATACGTGGTCTCTAACCAAACTCAATTATACATTGATACTTCATCTTGTAACTTTTTCTCGTGTAACTTCAATGGATCAGTGTTGATAGATGAACATACCACAAGTAAATCAATTCAAACTGGACGCGACTCGATGTTTGATAACTTTATTTTCTTACACATGTCAGTCGATCCAGCTACAAATGGGTCCTCTTACTATTAGGAAATGAAAGACATTGATGAAGGGAACAGGTCACACCACAACATAAATACAGTGTGGTCTAGTATAATGACTTATCTCCATCCCCCAACAGCAGGGAATGCTATTTGACTATTACCATCTGTATCTTATTTTAACGAAGATGTCCACTTTTGAACATCGAGGCCTGGGCTCTTGTGTATCACTAAAAAGCTCTTCGCTCTGAAGAAGGGCAGCAGTTTGAGTCACCCACCATACTGTCGAAACGACTTCCTTAATTTCTTTATGGACTTAATGGTTAAATTAATTATCTTAAACATGCGGGCCGCTTGCGTCACACCAAGCCTTGTTCTTGGCCCGTCATGTGAATGTCATTGCAAGATTTTAACAACATATGTTGTTTTTATAAGTATGATATGTAAGTCATTAAACGTAGTTAGCCTATGTGTTGAAGTGAGTGGAGGTATGGCCATAGAAATGTAACGCTTTAAAATTTTTGAAAGTGGCAACTTATTTAACTTTTTACTGCTTTAGAAAACTCTGCAGAGTCTATATACAACCAGTTTCTTTTATATTCACTTGATCTAAAAATACATACGCGCATTCATCCAATCTATACTTGAATGCATTAATTGACCATGCCTCTACTATTTTCTGTGGCAAAGCATTCCTCGCCATCTAGCTAAAAAAATAGTTCATGGTATCTAATCTGGACCTTTCATTAATTAATTAGTGGCTGTAACAAGGACAGGGTGTGGAGTATAATCAACTGGCTTAACTGATTCACTCTGTAGGAGCCGATATATTGGCTCTCAAACTTCCTTACAATACCATCAAGCTGATATATTGGCTTGAACCTTTGTCATAAATAAACATAACAGTTTCTTACATTTCTTAAGACTCCTAAATTTATAAATGTACTTGTACTTCTTAGTGCCAGTTTTACATTACAAGAATAAATATTATGGGGTGAATTTGTTTTAATATCGAACTCTACCAAAGCCATTCCCAAGTCCGGATGAGATAGGGGGAGGGCTGAATGTGAGGCCAGCTCCCTCATCCAATAAAAACCCCTCTTGTTACAAAAACATCAACCAACATGTCTAACAACCAACATATCTAACAACCAACATATCTAACTCGACCTTGAAAGAGAAAGACCATTCAACATGGTCCATGTCGCGGACCAGCCAAAACCGCAAAGAAACTCATTTGCCAATCTGCTTTCTAAAAATATCACAGCCAAGATTCCTTCTAGAGACAAATAGGCAAGTTTCAGACAAATCAGATCGAATACAGACCAGATAGTCACATTTAGCATTGCTATAGAGCAGTCATTAGAATGGTATTTAAAGTTTACATAAACGTTGTTGACTATGAAAAAACCTTAATCAGTTTATATAGGGAAGTTACACTCTGGAAGTTACTAAAACACTACGGGATCCAATAATACACTCTGTAAGTTACTAAAACACTACGGGATCCAATAATACACTCTGGAAGTTACTAAAACACTACAGGATCCAACAATAGCTCATCAGCATAAATTAAGTAAACGTACGAGGACATGCAGTGTAGAGGTGTGCACGAGCGACTACTCACAGAATCAGGGATGTCTTCTATCATCGTTTCTGTTCCTGCTGGCCGTCTATTTGATTATGAAAGAGACTACAGCCTATGAGAGAAATGGAATTCGGGGGATCTTATTTAAACAGCTTGGAGACCTTGATTTTGCAGCCAACCCCAAATGTAGAAGAAGACAGCACTAGACAGAATCTCACAGCAAGTTGGGCTAAAGACTCGTGTAGAAAAGACACACAATTGTAATATTAAATGCGACCACAGACACGGATCCTATAACGACCAGATGAATATCAATGGATGAGGTAGAAAGCTATTAAAGAAACCTAGAGCGCATCATACGCAAGACAGGTACTACAGGTGAGGAAGTAAAAGTCAGGATACAAAAGGCAAGAGAGGCCTTTGTCAAGTTGAAAACCATATGGAATTCTAAAATGGGATCTAGACGCTGAGTAGCGCATGAGCTGCAGTGGTCAGGGCCAGCGAACCAGTGCTGCCAAGACCCTTCTACACCTCCACGCGGTGATCCTGGATAACAGACTGCAGCAGGGCAGACTGGCTAAGGAGAAGGGATCGAAGAGGGAATGCTAACCCGGTACTCAAAAAATGCTTGCTGAAGTCGGATGTGTTGGACCGAAAGGTGCAAATATCGCAGTCAAGCTGTAAACTACGACACAACGCATTCCGTTTTCTGGACTACATTCTGTTACTTAAGCCGTTTCAGGGTTTGGTAGCGGGAGATTGAGAACGAACGAAGAAGAAGAAGAATTCTAAAATTATCAGAATACATACCAAGCTAAGGATCCTCAACTCCAACATCAAGTCTGCGGATTAACAAACACAAAATTAAGATATTACCTGGCTTTATCAAGAAATCCCTGAGAATGATTCTGGACCTGCAGTGGCTCGACGCGGTTACAAACGAAAGTGTTTTTTTTTAAGAGAACAGGAAAAAGACACGTAGAACAGGATAATTATGGAAGAAGGTGGCGCTGGATAGACCACATGCTGCGTAAGCCCCAAGCCAATATCCGCAGGGAATCTCTGTAAGAAAACTTACAGGAAAGAAAAGGCAAAATAAAGCCAACGAACATACGGAGAGCCATCTGGGGATCGATACAAATAAAAGTTAATGCGTTTAAGAATAAACTGGATGCGCATAGATTTTAGAGCAAGGTGATGTAAATGTAACTGGTTGTATACAGACTCTGCAGGGTCTTCTAAACCAGTATAAAGATGTTAAGTTAAGTTAAAACAAGGAGACGCTGGAAAAAACCGGAGAACAAAGAATTGGTTCTGTTAGCGTGTTGATTGATGGCATATGTACTCCTAGGCGATTAAGACAAAGACGTATTGCTTAGTCGCTCATATTCTACCCCCGGAGGGGGTGGGGGGTGATGTTTAACAGAAATATGGTCAGACTATTACGAGTGTATCAACTATCTTCCATTTGGCCTGGTTCAGGTCTTCTCCTCGGTCTCGTATACGCTGTATTATATTGTCACGGGTGTCCTGTGAAAATGGTTCACTGTATCTACTTCTCATGACTGCTATAAAAACCCATTTCTTTCTTTAGACATGTTCAAACTACCCATGTTGAGATTGCTTCACTCGTATCTACAAGAGTTGAGCTTCGAGGAGATCGAGCCTTAGTGTGGGATTGAGGGACCTTGTATCTTCTTGTGACTCGAACCACATTTCTTTGATATCTCATTTCAGAGGTTTGGAGATGGAGCTTTTCTATGAGATGTCTTGAAAAGCATCCGCCGTTTGTGGCGGTAGAATATAACTAATCATATGGAGGTTTGAAACCCGTATGACCTTCAGAGTATTTTTCTTGGGACTACACACACTTCTCTCAGCGGTCCGGTCAATGTTGGAAGCATTTCAGGAAGGCCTATTTAGAAATGGAGGACAGCTATATCGGAACATTCCGAATAATGTCTTCTTGTGACTCAAATCTGGTCCCTTTCAGCGGAATTTTTAGCTTGGGGAACAGCCAAACATCACAAGGAGCCATGTCGGGAGAATAGGGGACATGGGTAACTAGAGGAAGGCTGTGTTTTGCTAAGAAAGTCTGAATCAGATACGGAGAATTGGAGGGTGCGCTGTCGTGATGGAGCTGCCAAAGTTCTCGTTGTCCACAGGTCCGATCGTTTGAGTCGAACAGAACCACGGGATCAAGATGCTGAGCAGCACATGAGCTGCAGTGGTTAGCGACCCATAGCTGACTGCTAGCGTCAGGGCCAGCGAACCATAGCTGCCAAGACCCTTCTACACCTCCACGCGGTGATCCTGGATAACAGGCTGTAGCAGGTCAGACTGGCTAAGGAGAAGGGATCGAAGAGGGAATGTTAACCCGGTACTCAAAAAATGCTTGCTGAAGTCGGATGTGTTGGGCCGAAAGGTGCAAATATCGCAGCCAAGCTGTAAACTACGACACAACGCATTCCGTTCTCTTGACTACATTCTGCCACTTAAGCTCTTTCAGGGTTTGGTAGTGGGAGATTGAGAACGAATGAAGAAGAAGAAGAACAGAACCACGAAGACGACGGAAGACCTCCAGGTAGTACTCTCGGATGGTGACACGGCGATTCTGTAAGACCAAGGTCTGTACTTAGTCAATGACTTCATTATTTAGGTTTGTTGTAGCCTACCGCAACGTGATCCGCCCTCCGCCGATGTGTGGCCCTCTTAGAAGTGATTGTACCACTCATTAATGTGTATGCTGATCATGGCATCGTCACCGAAAGCCTGTTGAATCTTATATATAGTTTCCACATGGGTACTGCCTAGCCTTTGGCAAAATTTGATGCAACACTGCTGCTAAATACTTTCCGTCACTTCGTGGTGAATGAAAACCCGACGAGTTCTCACTACAAGCAACACTGAAAAGTTTATTGTCAGCGACTGACGCATTCTCCGGCGGAAAAGATTCACGCATGAGCATGATGTTACCCTTTACCTCCTTGCCGTAGGACAACACCCATGCTTCATTTGTTTCCGTGGAACAAAATTAACGTCGGATACTTTTTGAGCGCAGCTCGTATGTTGTGGTCATTGTCCATGATTCACACCCATAAGTTAAAATTAAGACGCTTCTCAAGGTGGCTAGTCAATCGGTTGAGCAAGACTCGGGCCAGAATTTTGCTGCGATTGAAAATTACTATGTGATTGTCACAGGATGAACGGTTGCCATTTTGCTTGTAGCACAATTAGGGCATCGTTCATCTTCTGTTGAACTTTCTTAGCTTCCATTATGTATCGAAAGAGCGTAATCAGTTCCTGATGACGCACAGGACTCCTGCTTGGTAAATCTCTGTCGGGATGGGATCAGACACGCGAGTCTTGCCTCTGTACATTGAGCGGATAGTGTTTCTTACCTCATTCTCGCTGAGCTCGAGGTCTAGCCACTGGTTAAAAGTAGCCTTTGGCATACTATAATAGCTATGACATGTTCGCTAATGATGGACAGACAGTTGATGATGGCGTCAAAATGACCCGCACAGTGCTCGAAAATCTGAATAGCGCGGCGGCATCAGCATTGTAAACAGGAAATGATTGCTGGGGCAGATGGCCGAATGCAACCTTCAGGGCACAACCATGTTGCATCGAGTCATTGTTATCAGCATTCAACATCGGGTTATTGTTATCAGCAGTCCGCATCGGGTTATTGTTATCAGCATTCAACATCGGGTTATTGTTATCAGCATTCAACATCGAGTTATTGTTATCAGCATTCCGCATCGATTCATTGTTATCGGCATACCGTTGAATCTCCACTGACTTGTGAAGCCAGACATTCTGCATGAACATGAACCTGCGTTGTACAACCGTATGTATTTTGTTCAACGCAGTCCTTTTAAATTATCAGGATGGGGTTGCTTTGGAACAGTTTAAACAACAATATGCATACTTGGATTGCTAGACAGATAATATACATACATTTGTGGAATTGGAGATAACGTGTCAGAACTTGTAGAATTCATAGAATTAAAAAAAGATATAACAATTCTAGGGATATCCGACATCAGGAGAAAGGGACAGAGTGTAAAACAAATGCATAAAGACTACGCATTTATGTGGAGAGAAACTCAGTCAGCGGAAAATAATAAACATGGAGTTGGATTCATTGTGGCTCCTGAAACAGCTAAATTCATACTTGAAGCAGTCTATTTATCAGACAAAATCAAGCGTATCAGACTAAACCAAGAAGGGGACGGCGTGGCCTAGTGGTTAAGTGACACGGCTCACAACCAGAAGGTGCTGGGTTCGTTCCCCATCACAGCACCGGCCGTTACCCCAGGGAAGCAAACCCTTAGAAAATGCAGGAGGAAGCAGACCCTTACATAAAATGCATGCTGAAGTCGGATGCACTGGGCCGATAGGCGCAAAATAAAAACCACAGTGTAATGCACACCCGCCTTGGGGAATAGAGAAATAAGGCAAACGCAAAAAAAAAAAAAAAAAAAAAAAAAGACTAAACCAAGGTAGACAAAAAGTAACATACATCAAGATATACGCCACTTGTAATGACTCATACAAAGACGAATAAAGAATATAATATTTCGATGACATATGCACTATTTTTGGCAAAGTTAAAGATACAGACAGTCTGTATGTACTGGGGGATTTCAATGGGAAAGTGGGAGAGCGAAGAACACCACGGTAAGCACAAAAAGGACCGTTTAGCAAGAAAACGACAAAATGTTATAGCAACGGGGAGTTTAATAAGCTCCATTGAACAAAACCTACATCATATTGACTCACTCTACTTAAACAAAATGTTATAGCAACGGGGAGTTTAATAAGCTCCATTGAAAAAATATCTACATCATATTGGCTCACTCTACTTAAACAAAATGTTATAGCAACGGGGAGTTTAATAAGCTCCATTGAACAAAATCTACATCATATTGACTCACTCTACTTAAACAAAATGTTATAGCAACGGGGAGTTTAATAAGCTCCATTGAACAAAATCTACATCATATTGACTCACTCTACTTAAACAAAATGTTATAGCAACGGGGAGTTTAATAAGCTCCATTGAACAAAACCTACATCATATTGACTCACTCTACTTAAACAAAATGTTATAGCAACGGGGAGTTTAATAAGCTCCATTGAACAAAACCTACATCATATTGACTCACTCTACTTAAACAAAATGTTATAGCAACGGGGAGTTTAATAAGCTCCATTGAACAAAACCTACATCATATTGACTCACTCTACTTAAACAAAATGTTATAGCAACGGGGAGTTTAATAAGCTCCATTGAACAAAACCTACATCATATTGACTCACTCTACTTAAACAAAATGTTATAGCAACGGGGAGTTTAATAAGCTCCATTGAACAAAACCTACATCATATTGACTCACTCTACTTAAACAAAATGTTATAGCAACGGGGAGTTTAATAAGCTCCATTGAACAAAACCTACATCATATTGACTCACTCTACTTAAACAAAATGTTATAGCAACGGGGAGTTTAATAAGCTCCATTGAACAAAACCTACATCATATTGACTCACTCTACTTAAACAAAATGTTATAGCAACGGGGAGTTTAATAAGCTCCATTGAACAAAACCTACATCATATTGACTCACTCTACTTAAACAAAATGTTATAGCAACGGGGAGTTTAATAAGCTCCATTGAACAAAACCTACATCATATTGACTCACTCTACTTAAACAAAATGTTATAGCAACGGGGAGTTTAATAAGCTCCATTGAACAAAACCTACATCACATTGACTCACTCTACTTAAACAAAATGTTATAGCAACGGGGAGTTTAATAAGCTCCATTGAACAAAACCTACATCATATTGGCTCACTCTACTTAAACAAAATGTTATAGCAACGGGGAGTTTAATAAGCTCCATTGAACAAAACCTACATCATATTGACTCACTCTACTTAAACAAAATGTTATAGCAACGGGGAGTTTAATAAGCTCCATTGAACAAAACCTACATCATATTGACTCACTCTACTTAAACAAAATGTTATAGCAACGGGGAGTTTAATAAGCTCCATTGAACAAAACCTACATCATATTGACTCACTCTACTTAAACAAAATGTTATAGCAACGGGGAGTTTAATAAGCTCCATTGAACAAAACCTACATCATATTGACTCACTCTACTTAAACAAAATGTTATAGCAACGGGGAGTTTAATAAGCTCCATTGAACAAAATCTACATCATATTGACTCACTCTACTTAAACAAAATGTTATAGCAACGGGGAGTTTAATAAGCTCCATTGAACAAAATCTACATCATATTGGCTCACTCTACTTAAACAAAATGTTATAGCAACGGGGAGTTTAATAAGCTCCATTGAACAAAACCTACATCATATTGACTCACTCTACTTAAACAAAATGTTATAGCAACGGGGAGTTTAATAAGCTCCATTGAACAAAATCTACATCATATTGACTCACTCTACTTAAACAAAATGTTATAGCAACGGGGAGTTTAATAAGCTCCATTGAACAAAATCTACATCATATTGACTCACTCTACTTAAACAAAATGTTATAGCAACGGGGAGTTTAATAAGCTCCATTGAACAAAATCTACATCATATTGACTCACTCTACTTAAACAAAATGTTATAGCAACGGGGAGTTTAATAAGCTCCATTGAACAAAATCTACATCATATTGGCTCACTCTACTTAAACAAAATGTTATAGCAACGGGGAGTTTAATAAGCTCCATTGAACAAAACCTACATCATATTGACTCACTCTACTTAAACAAAATGTTATAGCAACGGGGAGTTTAATAAGCTCCATTGAACAAAATCTACATCATATTGGCTCACTCTACTTAAACAAAATGTTATAGCAACGGGGAGTTTAATAAGCTCCATTGAACAAAACCTACATCATATTGACTCACTCTACTTAAACAAAATGTTATAGCAGCGGGGAGTTTAATAAGCTCCATTGAACAAAATCTACATCATATTGGCTCACTCTACTTAAACAAAATGTTATAGCAACGGGGAGTTTAATAAGCTCCATTGAACAAAACCTACATCATATTGACTCACTCTACTTAAACAAAATGTTATAGCAACGGGGAGTTTAATAAGCTCCATTGAACAAAACCTACATCATATTGACTCACTCTACTTAAACAAAATGTTATAGCAACGGGGAGTTTAATAAGCTCCATTGAACAAAACCTACATCATATTGACTCACTCTACTTAAACAAAATGTTATAGCAACGGGGAGTTTAATAAGCTCCATTGAACAAAACCTACATCATATTGACTCACTCTACTTAAACAAAATGTTATAGCAACGGGGAGTTTAATAAGCTCCATTGAACAAAACCTACATCATATTGACTCACTCTACTTAAACAAAATGTTATAGCAACGGGGAGTTTAATAAGCTCCATTGAACAAAACCTACATCATATTGACTCACTCTACTTAAACAAAATGTTATAGCAACGGGGAGTTTAATAAGCTCCATTGAACAAAACCTACATCATATTGACTCACTCTACTTAAACAAAATGTTATAGCAACGGGGAGTTTAATAAGCTCCATTGAACAAAACCTACATCATATTGACTCACTCTACTTAAACAAAATGTTATAGCAACGGGGAGTTTAATAAGCTCCATTGAACAAAACCTACATCATATTGACTCACTCTACTTAAACAAAATGTTATAGCAACGGGGAGTTTAATAAGCTCCATTGAACAAAACCTACATCATATTGACTCACTCTACTTAAACAAAATGTTATAGCAACGGGGAGTTTAATAAGCTCCATTGAACAAAACCTACATCATATTGACTCACTCTACTTAAACAAAATGTTATAGCAACGGGGAGTTTAATAAGCTCCATTGAACAAAACCTACATCATATTGACTCACTCTACTTAAACAAAATGTTATAGCAACGGGGAGTTTAATAAGCTCCATTGAACAAAACCTACATCATATTGACTCACTCTACTTAAACAAAATGTTATAGCAACGGGGAGTTTAATAAGCTCCATTGAACAAAACCTACATCATATTGACTCACTCTACTTAAACAAAATGTTATAGCAACGGGGAGTTTAATAAGCTCCATTGAACAAAATCTACATCATATTGACTCACTCTACTTAAAAAATATGTTATAGCAACGGGGAGTTTAATAAGCTCCATTGAACAAAATCTACATCATATTGACTCACTCTACTTAAACAAAATGTTATAGCAACGGGGAGTTTAATAAGCTCCATTGAACAAAACCTACATCATATTGACTCACTCTACTTAAACAAAATGTTATAGCAACGGGGAGTTTAATAAGCTCCATTGAACAAAACCTACATCATATTGACTCACTCTACTTAAACAAAATGTCATAGCAACGGGGAGTTTAATAAGCTCCATTGAACAAAACCTACATCATATTGACTCACTCTACTTAAACAAAATGTTATAGCAACGGGGAGTTTAATAAGCTCCATTGAACAAAACCTACATCATATTGACTCACTCTACTTAAACAAAATGTTATAGCAACGGGGAGTTTAATAAGCTCCATTGAACAAAACCTACATCATATTGACTCACTCTACTTAAACAAAATGTTATAGCAACGGGGAGTTTAATAAGCTCCATTGAACAAAACCTACATCATATTGACTCACTCTACTTAAACAAAATGTTATAGCAACGGGGAGTTTAATAAGCTCAATTGAACAAAATCTACATCATATTGACTCACTCTACTTAAACAATATGTTATAGCAACGGGGAGTTTAATAAGCTCCATTGAACAAAACCTACATCATATTGACTCACTCTACTTAAACAAAATGTTATAGCAACGGGGAGTTTAATAAGCTCCATTGAACAAAACCTACATCATATTGACTCACTCTACTTAAACAAAATGTTATAGCAACGGGGAGTTTAATAAGCTCCATTGAACAAAACCTACATCATATTGACTCACTCTACTTAAACAAAATGTTATAGCAACGGGGAGTTTAATAAGCTCCATTGAACAAAACCTACATCATATTGACTCACTCTACTTAAACAAAATGTTATAGCAACGGGGAGTTTAATAAGCTCCATTGAACAAAACCTACATCATATTGACTCACTCTACTTAAACAAAATGTTATAGCAACGGGGAGTTTAATAAGCTCCATTGAACAAAACCTACATCATATTGACTCACTCTACTTAAACAAAATGTTATAGCAACGGGGAGTTTAATAAGCTCCATTGAACAAAACCTACATCATATTGACTCACTCTACTTAAACAAAATGTTATAGCAACGGGGAGTTTAATAAGCTCCATTGAACAAAACCTACATCATATTGACTCACTCTACTTAAACAAAATGTTATAGCAACGGGGAGTTTAATAAGCTCCATTGAACAAAACCTACATCATATTGACTCACTCTACTTAAACAAAATGTTATAGCAACGGGGAGTTTAATAAGCTCCATTGAACAAAATCTACATCATATTGACTCACTCTACTTAAACAAAATGTTATAGCAACGGGGAGTTTAATAAGCTCCATTGAACAAAACCTACATCATATTGACTCACTCTACTTAAACAAAATGTTATAGCAACGGGGAGTTTAATAAGCTCCATTGAACAAAATCTACATCATATTGACTCACTCTACTTAAACAAAATGTTATAGCAACGGGGAGTTTAATAAGCTCCATTGAACAAAACCTACATCATATTGACTCACTCTACTTAAACAAAATGTTATAGCAACGGGGAGTTTAATAAGCTCCATTGAACAAAACCTACATCATATTGACTCACTCTACTTAAACAAAATGTTATAGCAACGGGGAGTTTAATAAGCTCCATTGAACAAAACCTACATCATATTGACTCACTCTACTTAAACAAAATGTTATAGCAACGGGGAGTTTAATAAGCTCCATTGAACAAAATCTACATCATATTGACTCACTCTACTTAAACAAAATGTTATAGCAACGGGGAGTTTAATAAGCTCCATTGAACAAAACCTACATCATATTGACTCACTCTACTTAAACAAAATGTTATAGCAACGGGGAGTTTAATAAGCTCCATTGAACAAAATCTACATCATATTGACTCACTCTACTTAAACAAAATGTTATAGCAACGGGGAGTTTAATAAGCTCCATTGAACAAAATCTACATCATATTGACTCACTCTACTTAAACAAAATGTTATAGCAACGGGGAGTTTAATAAGCTCCATTGAACAAAATCTACATCATATTGACTCACTCTACTTAAACAAAATGTTATAGCAACGGGGAGTTTAATAAGCTCCATTGAACAAAATCTACATCATATTGACTCACTCTACTTAAACAAAATGTTATAGCAACGGGGAGTTTAATAAGCTCCATTGAACAAAATCTACATCATATTGACTCACTCTACTTAAACAAAATGTTATAGCAACGGGGAGTTTAATAAGCTCCATTGAACAAAATCTACATCATATTGACTCACTCTACTTAAACAAAATGTTATAGCAACGGGGAGTTTAATAAGCTCCATTGAACAAAATCTACATCATATTGACTCACTCTACTTAAACAAAATGTTATAGCAACGGGGAATTTAATAAGCTCCATTGAACAAAATCTACATCATATTGACTCACTCTACTTAAACAAAATGTTATAGCAACGGGGAGTTTAATAAGCTCCATTGAACAAAATCTACATCATATTGACTCACTCTACTTAAACAAAATGTTATAGCAACGGGGAGTTTAATAAGCTCCATTGAACAAAATCTACATCATATTGACTCACTCTACTTAAACAAAATGTTATAGCAACGGGGAGTTTAATAAGCTCCATTGAACAAAACCTACATCATATTGACTCACTCTACTTAAACAAAATGTTATAGCAACGGGGAGTTTAATAAGCTCCATTGAACAAAATCTACATCATATTGACTCACTCTACTTAAACAAAATGTTATAGCAACGGGGAGTTTAATAAGCTCCATTGAACAAAACCTACATCATATTGACTCACTCTACTTAAACAAAATGTTATAGCAACGGGGAGTTTAATAAGCTCCATTGAACAAAATCTACATCATATTGACTCACTCTACTTAAACTGAATGTTATAGCAACGGGGAGTTTAATAAGCTCCATTGAACAAAATCTACATCATATTGACTCACTCTACTTAAACAAAATGTTATAGCAACGGGGAGTTTAATAAGCTCCATTGAACAAAATCTACATCATATTGACTCACTCTACTTAAACTGAATGTTATAGCAACGTGGAGTTTAATAAGCTCCATTGAACAAAATCTACATCATATTGACTCACTCTACTTAAACAAAATGTTTTAGCAACGGGGAGTTTAATAAGCTCCATTGAACAAAATCTACATCATATTGACTCACTCTACTTAAACAAAATGTTATAGCAACGGGGAGTTTAATAAGCTCCATTGAACAAAATCTACATCATATTGACTCACTCTACTTAAACAAAATGTTATAGCAACGGGGAGTTTAATAAGCTCCATTGAACAAAATCTACATCATATTGACTCACTCTACTTAAACTGAATGTTATAGCAACGGGGAGTTTAATAAGCTCCATTGAACAAAATCTACATCATATTGACTCACTCTACTTAAACAAAATGTTATAGCAACGGGGAGTTTAATAAGCTCCATTGAACAAAATCTACATCATATTGACTCACTCTACTTAAACAAAATGTTATAGCAACGGGGAGTTTAATAAGCTCCATTGAACAAAATCTACATCATATTGACTCACTCTACTTAAACAAAATGTTATAGCAACGGGGAGTTTAATAAGCTCCATTGAACAAAATCTACATCATATTGACTCACTCTACTTAAACAAAATGTTATAGCAACGGGGAGTTTAATAAGCTCCATTGAACAAAATCTACATCATATTGACTCACTCTACTTAAACAAAATGTTATAGCAACGGGGAGTTTAATAAGCTCCATTGAACAAAATCTACATCATATTGACTCACTCTACTTAAACAAAATGTTATAGCAACGGGGAGTTTAATAAGCTCCATTGAACAAAATCTACATCATATTGACTCACTCTACTTAAACAAAATGTTATAGCAACGGGGAGTTTAATAAGCTCCATTGAACAAAATCTACATCATATTGACTCACTCTACTTAAACTGGGAAAAGTACGATATAAATATCATCAAAAACAGAGGCAATGAATATTGGTAGAAAGTACACGACACTTGATATCCATGTGAATGGGAAAAAACAGGTACAAGAATGTAGGTATTTGGGGATGGTAGACTCGATTGAGGGATAGAGACTAGAATGCAGGGGGCAAACGCTGTCACCTACCATCTGTCTCCACTATTAAGACACCCCAAGATATTCCTCCAAGCAAAAAAGCAGATGATAAATAGTATCGTTATCCCAACTCTGTACTACCAGTGCCAGACGTGGACATTGAATAAGACCCAGGAACGAAAGTTAGCCACCTGTGAAATGTGATGCTTACGAAAGGTCACTAACAACACCAGAAGAGACATATTCACAAATACAAGTATTCAGGAGAGGGTTTGAACAATTCCCTGCCGAAATTACATCCAGCAACAGAGAATGAATTGGTTCGGCCATATTATGAGAATGCAATCAGACCACATTGTGCATGCAACCTTCTACAGTAAAACATCTTCTTGTTCTTCTTCTTCTGCGTTCGTTCTCAATCTCCTGCTACCAAACCCTGAAGAGGGCTTTGCAAGAAGCAAGATGTAGTACGGAAAAAGGAATGCGTTGTGTCGCTACTTTACAGTTTGACTGCAATATTTGCACCTTCCGGTTCGACACATCCGTCTTCGGCAGGAGTAGAACATCTGAAAGAAGGACGAGAGGTAGACCAATGAAAATGTGGATAGACAGCGTAAACGAGACCTGCCGTAAAATGTGGAAAAATGTTACTCGGGCCACGAGAGAGGCGAAAGACCAATACATACCACGACATTGGGCTACAACCCGGTAGAAAGTGAGATGCCAAAAAAGAAAGAAGATTAGTAGAAAGCCAGTAGCGACATATAAACTACTAGTAGTCAGGACACCTACAATGTAGAAACTAGGCGAGGAGTGCGACAAGTGAAGACATTAGGAAGAGATAGCACTATACATGTGATAACGTTCACGTACAAGCTCACCAACGAGACAATTACCTGGCCAGCGAAAGATGTACTATAAATGGAGCTATGTTTACCTAACCAGTATCGATGAATTGAAAACATTTTTTTTTTAATTTTTTTTTAATGCGTTCGCCTTATGTCTCTATTCGCCAAGGAGGTGTGCGTTACACTTTGTTTTTATTTTGCGCCTATCGGCCTAGTGAATCCGACTACGGCAAGCATTATATGTAAGGGTCTGCTTCCACCAGCATTGTGTAGGGGTTTGCTTCCTCGGGGTTACGGCCGGTGCTGAGATGGGGAGCGAACTCAGCACCTTCTGGTTGTGAGCCGTGTCACTTAACCACTAGCCCACGCCGTCCCGAGTTGAAATTTAATGTGAGATATTTAGTTTTAGAGGTGATAAATGTGTCAGCTTTTATTGTGGTTTTAGTGCCGCAAATGATTTGTCACCGGGAAAAAAAAGAAATCGTCTGGATATCACAAACCGCTGATATTTCAGATTGAATTTGACTAAATTATAACCTCGAATAAGAACTCTTTCCATCAAACATTTAAACTCAAGGATCGTATTGGATATTTTAACTTGGACGTGGGGGAGGAGTAATGGCATCATAATCTTTAAAGTGTTGAAGTTTGGCTATGATCCAAAAAGATGGAGAACACTGGTTTAGAGATCAGGAAGATTAGGAAAGACATTCTCGACGACTTGAAATGCCCTTCTCTGGTATTTTTGTGTTCCTTGCTGAGAGAAACAACAGTTAAAGACGAAAGACAAACAAGTGTAGCATTTTACCTTACGTGTTCATGAAAAAAATCATGTGTTTTTATGACCCAAAAAAGTATATTACGACACATGGACTACTTGAAAGATTTAAAATACACATGGAAAACTAGAAAGATTGTAGAGACATGGATTACTAGAGTAATAGCATAGACCCAAATTAATATTTAAAATAGTAGAGACGCGTGAAATACTCTAAATCTCAAAATCCTGATATTCAATCAGGCACGTGTGTCCAATGCAAGGAAGCCAAATGTTGAGTAAACTCATTTCGCTCTTTTGCCTTAGTGTACCATGTTGGGCCGACGTCTTCATTATGCCATCTCTCCATCTCATCCTCGGTCGCCCGCAAGAGCGGCTAAAGTCGTATGGCCACCACGGCGTCACTCTACGTGTCCATCTGTTATCTGGAAGGCGCACCACATGGCCGGCCCATCTGTGTTTTCGTAACATCTATGATGTCAAGGAAGGAAGTTCGATGTCTGATCTCCGCGTTGCGGATTTGGTCTCGAATGGAAATCTTCAATGTCAGTCTGATTTTCTCTGACAGCATAGCAGCATCTAGCATGGTTGGAATCTTGAAACGTCTTTTGTGAGGTAATGAGTCCATATTTAAGGTTGCCCTAATGAGTCTGTGGTCGCTGTTTATATCTATCTAGTCGATGCAGTACCTCCCCATTTGTAACAAACTTGATGTCGTCACTTAGCACATATTCTATTTCCGCTTTGGTTTCCCAGTTCGGGGATTGCCAGGTCCATCTGTTTCCTGCCGGCTTTTGTAAGTAGATGTTCATTACATGCAGCTTCTGTATTTGGACAAAGACAGCCAGACGCTCACCTCTCGTATTTCAGATGTCGTCGGAGAAGGCGCCGATGTAACGTTTGCCTGTCTGACTACACCCTAATCTCACATTGAAGTCCCAATGTAACGTTTGCCTGTCTGACTACACCCTAATCTCGCATTGAAGTTCCCAATGTAACGTTTGCCTGTCTGACTACACCCTAATCTCGCATTGAAGTTCCCAATGTAACGTTTGCCTGTCTGACTACACCCTAATCTCGCATTGAAGTTCCCAATTGCGACTATTTTGTATGCTGGTTATCGTAGTTGAGTTTCAAGAATGAGAATACATGGAACAAAACGATACTCTTGGTTGGAATACTAGCAAAATAGAAGAGTAACGTGAATTACTAGAATGATAGTAGACGTGAATTGCTGGAATTTACTGCCGAAGACGGATGTGTCGGACCGAAAGGTGCAAATGTCGCAGTCAAGCTGTAAACTAGCGATACGACACATTTCGTTCTTCGGACTACATCCTGCTACTTGCAAATCCCTGTTCAGGGCTTGGTAGCAGGAGATTGAAAACGAACACAGAAGGAAGAAGAGAAAGAAAGAAATAAAGAAGAAACATTAGTTTTTATGTCATTAGGGTGAGTGGCTGAGAGTTAAGAACGGTTAGAACGATTGCTTCTCACTTCAAAGGCTCCCCCCCCCCCCTCCTCACTACCATCATCACAGTCTTAAAATCTACTCCCATCATCATGGTCTCATAATCTACCCCCCGTAATGTCCTATAAAAAAAATGTCATGCCAAGGTTTTTAAACCCATACGCCAAGACACCATACCAGTATCGTTCAGCCAACAGTGCATTGATATTAACTATTCTGGATTATCGTTGCTCATTTTTAAATCATCCGATCAAGTTTGGCCTGCATTAACGCCCAACCGGCATACGTGATCCTGGACACTGTTGAGAGAAGTCGTCACTTCCTTTTCTCCAGCCAACGTTGGCGTGGTAAGCACGTTGTTTTCTAGGTATCATTATTTGATCATATTTTCTTTCGTTTTACTAGATTTTACATTTTTTCCTAGTCGAGGTTATGCTATTTAATATACACTTGCATAAGTGTATACAATATTACATGTAGTTTTAAAACTTTTTTCTCTTGTTTCAGCAAAATTTGATTTGAGGCCGTACTGACCAATTCATCAAGATGGTTGCTCAAAAGAAAGCGGTAAGTAGACTAAATGACGAAAGGAATGCTGTCCGATTATCCATTTGTATTTTATTGGCATAAAACTCAACATCAAAAGTTCACACTTGGATAATTAACACTAAGATCAATACACAGTATTATTTTATTAACTATTGCATTATCTCGTGGTCACATGGGTACTTAGTAAAATGTTAAATTATTTAGCATTACAATACAGTGTGAGTGTCTACATCTAGATAGCCCTCAAAAAATGTAATTCACTGATATAATCATATATCAACAACGTCTGTACGCCAACCCCCCAAAAAACATATTTCATTACTTCAAAATCCAAGGAACCTGGGTTAATAGGAAGAAATATAAACTTGTGAGTTTGAAAAATTGTGACTAGCGTAGCAGGTTGATAAATTTGCATTCATTTTTAATCATTTTGTTCAAACTTCCCTACAATATATCTAAATGACATTTCGCTATCAATTTTAAAAGTCTACATGCAATTATCTTGGAACATCTGTTCACCAGAATGGCGACTGCTCCAAAGAAATCTGAATAAATTATAATAGCCATGGCAATACGGAGACTAAACAGCAGCCTGAAGAGAGAGAGTATGACAGAGCACCAACAAAACAACAAAAGTAAAACCTCTTCAGAGACGGCTGCGAATCATGGACGATTACCAAAACTTCTAGACAAAGAATAGAGTTCATAGAGTAAAAAAAAATGCAATGGTTTCACTAAGGGTCTTTTTCTCCCTAAAATTCTGATGCATTGGTTTGCTCTGCCCAGTACTCAAAGTAAAAAGGTCTGAGGTAGAAATAATGAAAGGTAATACATCCTTCAATACTGATATACTCAGTTGCTTTGACCATTCTCTATTACCACCCAGGGATGGAAGGGTCACTTTGTCACTGTCTTCTACCGAAAATTCATTCGTCATTACCGCGGCCAGTGTCGCTACTTTCATCATCTAGATCCTGAATTAATTTCTCATTCTTTGCAACTCCCATCAACAAATTCGCCACCACCATTGCCTGACTCATAAGTCTGCACCAAATTTTGAAGAAAATATGAGTCATATTTTTAAAAATCACGGCTCGAACACCACACTTAACCTTTAGCACGCCAGCCGTTTTTTTAAAAAAAACCTAATTAATTTTCTTAATTTCTCACTTTGGTAGTCGTCTTAGAAAATTATGTTTGTTTGACAATAAATATGATTTTCTGGCATGTAGACACACAATAGCATAACGAACATGTGGGTGTTATTGTTTTTGTTAGTTTTTGAGATTCAAAAAGATGAAGTTGAAAATCTCGGAAAAAATTTGGACTCGACCACTAGGCCTAGTCGCTTCAATAGAAAACCATGGAAACCACAACGTATCGATACTGTGTTTACACTATCGACACAACTGTTAGTTTCCAATTCAAACGTAGTTCTTTCATTTAAACAAACAAAATAAACAGATCTACTCGATAAAGATCTTTCCCTTTTGCAAAAAGTCGGCTTGCTCCAAACGGCGTATACAAAATTAAAACTGTTCAAAAGCCATTTGTAATCGAACATACGATACTTTAACCGGCAAAATATTGTGTATATATGGAGGGCGTATTCAGCAGTAAAAAAATGGCTGTCGGGAGTAACTCCGTTCAAAAAAAAAAAATATTTCCCGTACACCGTTTTTGTAGGCTGAGTTGGTTAGAAGGGATCGGACATAGGTGCGTAAGGTTAATGTAAACTACAATGGGAGCAGCCATTACCGGTAGTCTCAGTGGCGGCTAAATTTAGCTCGTCACATCCGCAAGTAAAGCAGAAGGAAAAATCATTTAAATCAGTATATCCACGCCAGCCGGACTGAGATTGAATGAATTAATACCCCACGGCTAGGTGCCTGTTGCCTCATTTTTTTAGTTCTTGGTATATAATATAATGTTTAATAAAATTAAATACAAAAATATTTTGAGTGCAAAATACCTTTGTAATAGTGTATGAATGGTGTTTCTATGATGTATTGAGTTGAATTTGCTTAAACACATTCTTGGCTGTGCATAAGTCAAAAAAATAATATAAAGTTACAAAAACATGGGTGCTTAAATGCCCCACTTTACTCTAGACCTATATACAGGGCGTGACTCGCCAGTCAGCATGGTCGGCCTATAGTCATGCAATTTATGTTAATAATTTTAATTAGGTCATTCACTTTTATTTATACGTAACAATGCACACCAAACTAAAATATATTGTACTACTTACACAGTATTAGTCTTGAGAGAAAACACTGATAGCAGAGGCTTGTCTATTTGAACGTGCCTTGTAGTTTTTGGACTAAAGTACCATTTGTCTATGACTTCAGTTGGTTTAAATTGTGGATGTCAATTTAGATTCACCCTCATAATGTCATCTAAACATCTGAATTTATTTATCAGATTCATTTGGCTGAAACCCCTTTCACAGGTGTAGAAACTGGTAGAACTAAAGCAATTAAGGAGCTTCATAAGAACAGTTTCCTTATCACCATGGGGCATTGTCTTTCCCAACAAATCTATTGATCATTTGATGACAGACCGTTTGCATATATTTTCTATTCATTTATCCAAGGCTTTCTAAACTATGCCAATTACAATTGAGGGGTCTTATATTTTTCCTTCCCCGTAGACAAGATAATGAAGTGCCCAAGATCTGCTTGAGTAGCTCTTGCCGTGGACATTTGGGCGTTGCTAATTATATGTTAATTAGATTGTGTAAATTATGTCCAGTGGTGTATTTGTTTTTCATACATTATTGAATGTTTTATGTCATCATGCATATTTTTTTAACACAGAAAAAGACAGCAGACAATATTAATGCACGTCTGGCATTGGTCATGAAGTCAGGCAAATATGTGTTGGGTTACCGACAAACCTTGAAGACTCTGAGAGCTGGCAAAGCTAAGCTGGTCATCATTGCTAACAACACACCTCCTCTCAGGTAAGTCCTTCAGTTGGTCATATGTTATGCCAGTCTTACATAAATCTTACATTTCAAGACATCTCATTTTGATTTAAAGATAATTGTAATGTAGTTGCTGTGGATATATTCCCTTCTTCTGAATTAAATTAGCAGTTGGTTTTCAACCTATTCTAGACCATGTACCTCATGAAGCCAGTAACATGTGATAACATTCAAGACTGATCACATTGTAGTACCTCATTTTAATTAAAATAGTTGTTTAAAGTGCCATCTCATCAAAGATCTCCATCATTCATATTTCCCCTTTAATGCAATCTGACATGCTTTTCAGACTGTTCATCTCTTGATGTTACTATTGTTTTTGACAAGGTAGTATTTTATATGACATTAATGCAAAATGTTTGTGGGGTATTTTCCCCGACATTTTTCTTGTAGCATTATACGGTAGTACAGACTTAGTTTCCTCCAGCTGCAGCCTCTTTGACTGCTGTTGCCATACTATTTAGGCAGCTTCTAATGTCTACCAGAATGCTCTTCTTTGTCATTGTGTAGTCTTTCTGTGCTTTTGGTTTTTGTGGCTGTAGTTTTCATTTAGTAGGCAGGTTTCTCACCTTCTTGTCTCAATCCTTGAGTGTTTTGGTCGTAATTTTTGTCATTCCTTTACACCCTAGAATTCAATGCCAGCCGTTATGTCTAGTGGTTGAAATTTATTGCCAAGTGCAAAGCTGAACTCTCTTTTCTCTGTCTTCGGTTTAAGATACCCCCAGCAAGACTCGAGTTCTGTTCCTTATGTCAGGTTTAACTTTGGCTATCACATGGTTGTGTTCTAAAATTCCTTACATTGAAAGAACTAAAATATCAAAATGTGACAGTATAATTCATGGACTCCATACTGAAAGCCACTGGCATGACACTTAGGTAGCACCCATCCTACAAAGGAGAGCTGCTGATAGTTGGTCTTTGTTGTCTTCAATAAGTATGGCATAGTCCATTAGGTAAACCCATCCTTCATCAGAATTGATGACATCCACCATTTAGTTCTAGTGTTCAGCATCTTCTTCTTCTTTCCCTGAAAGGGTTTAAGTAGCAGAATGTAGTCCAGAGAATGGAATGCTTTGTGTCGTAGTTTACAGCTTGGCTGCAATATTTGCACCTTTTGGTCCAACACATCCGACTTCAGCAAGCATTTTTTGAGTACCGGGCTAGCACTCCAGTACTGGCAGTACCGGGGCACTCCCTTCTTCTTAGCCAGTCTGCCCTGCTGCAGCCTGTTATCTGGGAAAACATTGCGTATTGAAATATTTCACCAAAGCACAAAACCAGAAAGTGTGATTATTTCGCTCATAATGGAACAAGGTTTGATCATATGCCATGGCATGGTCCATTCAGTCCAGCTGTGAATGGGTACCACCTTAAGGCATGGAAAGATCCTTTGTTTTCCCAACTTTTTACAATGAGGTGACGATGCACTTTTAGGCTTCAAGTGAAATCTCAGGTTCTGCTACAACTGGTTTTGCTGCCTGCATTTGCAGTGCTTTTACCATATAAGGTTGCTAGCCTTCATTGCATACTACGTTTTTTATGTACTTAATTCAAAATATTCTGCTGAAAGATGAAGCAAATAGTACTAATACTGATCTTTCCCCGGGATAGCGTAAGAGGTGACTAATAAAGGTTGGATCTCTCCTTGTAAACTTTAACCCAGAAAAACCGATGAATTTGGTCAATTCGATGGAAGACCTGTGCTGCACATGTTGCGGAAAAGATTTTGTTTTACAACTGAATAGAATGGGATGTGATGCTTCATTGTTGGCATATCTAATTACAGCCAGCGTGGTTTTAGTTATAAATAAACTATTTTTAAAAATGGTTGGTTTTTAAAAGAATAATGGCAGTACTTGTGTAATTATTCTAGTTGTTCGACTTCGGAGCCATGCATGAGATTGGTTAAGATGAAGTCATACCAGTACTAATTGGATGTGATTTTTCTCTCTAAAGCTCAAGCAATGATTGTACATTCCGGTAGTTATGCTGGATCTGCAGACACACATAAAGTGGGACTTCTCCACAATGTGCTAAAAGGTTATATCTCATTTCTAGTCCTGGATAATTTTGCTGATTTGTGTCTTTTCATCTTGACCAAGGGCTGCACATTTGTACGTCAGTTTCTTCCTATATAAAATCATTTATATTCAACAAATTACAATCTAAACACTAAGACCACATTGAATACAGATTTACAATACAAATTGTGGTGGTGGTTTGTAAACTTGTCTTGATTTGCCAATTCTATTACACACATACCTTTATTTGGTTGCGTGTTTAAAATCTAGTTATCCAGGTGTATAACAAAGGGGCATGAGCTCATAGGTCGCTGGATCAATAACCAACATACCATCAGATGTATGATCATTGGTGTGATCAAACAAATCGTTTCTTCGATCTATGAAAAGTGACAAGTTGACAGATCCTCACTATTGTATGCAGGATTGTTGGAAATAAACTTTATATGCGTAGATCGTCTGCAATCTTGTAAATGTATTCAAAACCTGAAATTCTGCAAACTAAATGGGACAAAACACATGCAATAATGAGAGGAAGTAAAATTTAAGAGGACGTCTTTCCGAGTTCCGCCAAGTGGGTCTCAGGTGTATAGTTTACACTGGGGCAAATGGATGTGATGTTTATCAAGACAAATAACTGCATTGATACACTACATTATACTTATGCCATACTGTAAATGGCTCATATTCGGTTCCAGTGAAAAACTAATTCAGTCTTGACTTCAAGGCAGACAGGTTGAATTGTCTTGAAATGATGAATCAATAGCTTTGAAAGAAGCCTGCCATTGAAAATCATGGCTGCAACATGTACTTGTCTGCCAGCCTTGTAATCATCAGAGCCAGTAGCTTCTAAGCCTAGACCACATGCATTAGTGAGAATGAAAATTTAAATATGTACTTCTGTCAGGTTTGTTAGCAGCATTCTCAGCTTCCATATCTGTATCAGAATCTACATGACTCAATATTTTTTATAAAAATGTCCTTTTCATAATCACATTTCTTGTTACTGCTGGGATAAGTGCCATCTCGAAGTCCTGCAATGAAAACTTATTAGTCATTAAATAAACACTAGCGACACCATCTTGGTCTTAAATTAAACCTGACGCTGCTGTTAAAAATATGGACTTATTTGCTCATAATGTATTAATTTTAAAACAGTTCTCAGTGGGTGCTTTCGGTGGGATGGGGTGCAAATGGCTAATAAATTTAGTTTGCGCGTATGTGAAAGTGCCAATCTTTATGGATTTTACGAATACAGTCTGTATTTGGTGTTCATGCGTCAATGACCAAATACTAAAAGCATTTGTAAAAGACATGAATGATAGTAGATTATTGCCAATAAACAAAAAATATGCACGAATTCTGAAAGATACTATGTGGACAATCTCTTTGAGTATGCTTCTGTCAGTATATCAGATTTTTCATGGTTTTGACTGTACCATCGACATTTGTATATTTGCAGGAAGTCTGAGATTGAGTATTATGCCATGTTGGCAAAGACCGGAGTCCACCACTACACTGGCAATAACATTGAGCTGGGCACTGCTTGTGGAAAGTATTTCCGTTGCTGCACGTTATCTATCACCGATCCTGGTAAGTTGTTGCACCTTGTGTGCTGTTTGAACTCCAGATGGTGTAGTGATAAATGTAAATTAAATCTTAATTCTTACTCGCTGAGTAAAGATGACCTGCAGTGAAAGTTTATTGCAACCCTTGGCTCCCTTTGAGTATTTTGTAAACATGTGGAATTAATTCACTGTGCCAGGACAGGAACATATTTGACTGCTAGAAAACTGGCCATTAGCAACATGTAAGTAGTGAAGAGGTGTGGTTATCTGAATTTGTTTTTAATTGTAATAAAAAAAATGTTACAATGTTTTGTTAGATATGTGTATTATTAACTGCACACTATCAAACTTTCAGCAGAAAGAATGTTTGTATTCATTAGTAGACAATTATGCAATGTTTTAAGGGTAACAAATTTATAGGATGTGCTAATTTTTTCACAAATCGGCATAACCATGGGTCCTACACACATCTTTGTAGACAGCCCTTCCATGCTGCCGTAAAGCGAACACAATGTTACAGTATTCCTGTAGTGAGTTTTCTCTCTGCGGAAACTGTACACATTGGACAAGACATGCTGTCTTTATATCTAATCTGTACACAACACATCTTGGATCAGCATGTTGTTTTATTATCTCTGCCATATGTGAAGGTAAAGTAGTAAACACAACAGACACTTCATTGTTATCCTGTGCTGATTACATTAACACAGTGGACATTTTTAGTCTGACTACAACTTCTATAGGTGTATTGGAACTTGTCACAAACATAGTACACAAATTTAGTTTGACATATCCTGCCAATGTTGAGCAAGCTAGCCAAATTAAACCACTCAGACTGTTTGACAGCGTACGAAGAAGAAGAAACCACTCAGACCATGCTGAAGATGAATGTGACGGGAACCGAAATGTGCAAGTCAAGCTGTAAACTAGCGACATCTCATTCCGTTCTCCAGACTACAATCTGCTGCTTACAAATCCCTGTTCAGAGCTTAGCAGTGGGAGATTGAGAACAAACGTAGAAGAAACCCACAGAACTGCTCAATCGCCCTTTTCAGCTGTTTTGATGCACTAATTGCATCTTTAGAGTTAGTGTTTAGCTATTTCACTTGACCATGCCATTTGGCAGGCATGATTATGCATTTTGTTGTTACCGTCTGCTCCTTTCTTCGCTTCATTATATAACATATTCATCTTCATTTTACAGGTGATTCAGATATCATTCGCAGCATTCCCTCTGAACAGCAGGCTGCAGCATAGTTGTAACTAATAAACTGGTTTCTAAATCTAAATGCTTTTCATTTGGTTTTGTTTTCATAAAGAGTTGTTTGTGGTTTTATTTACCAGTTTGTTTATATTGATGTGTGTTCAATTCTCCAATAGCTGTAACCTATCATAGTAGTTTCGAATGCCCACAATGAGTAGGTTACTCTTATGTGCACTCTGATAAGGTAGTAACCCTACCAGACATGAGGCCCTATTCCTGAGCATTAACCTTTAGCACTCCGCCTTTCTGTTGACGAAAATTGACTTAATTAATTTACTTAATTTCTCGCAATGGTAGTCGACTTTCAAAATTTGTAACTTTTCTGTTTGTCAATAAATATGATTTTCTTGTGTGTAGAGACACAATTGAATAACGGACATGTGGGTGTTTTTGTTGTGTTTGATAGTTTCTGAGATACAAAAAGATGAAGTTGAAAATTTATGAAAAACTCGACCACTAGGCCTAGTCGCTCCGGATAGGAAACAACAACAATGTATAGATACTGTGTTTACACTATCGACACAACTGAAGTTCTTTCATTTAAATAAACAGATCTACTTGATAAAGATCTTTCCCAACAACCTACTTCACCTTTCGCAAAAAGTCGGCTTGCTTCAAACGGCGTATATAAAATTAAAACTGTTTAAAAGCCATTTGTAATCGAATATACAATACTTTAACCGCCAAAATATAGTGTATATATATATGGTGGACGTATTCAGCAGTAACAAATGGCTGTTGGGAGTTCAACAGCAAAAAATTGTTCGCACGTTTTTGTAGGAGTTGGTTAGATAGAACAGGACAAGCGCACGCTAAAGGATAAAGAGGAAAAAAAACAAAACATGATATAGAAAAATGTAACCTGGGGACATTGTAGAAAATAGGTCTACCTTTAATCTAGCGATAATATTCCACCTTTGTGTGCCAATCCACCCAGTAGGATGAGCCTGGTTTCGCACAGAGGTACTTCTTGCTTTGTGAGCACCAGATGTTGCTCACCTTCTTGCATGGATTGTCTTTGTAAGACACTCCAGAATTGTGTTTGTTGTACATGTAGTGCTTTTCCATGCACACAGATATGATTAGACGATGTCCTAGGGAGAATCTCTGGAAAATGATTGCCTGTGGTCATCTATTGAGGGCAGGGTTCCTTTTGTGGGTGGCGATGGGCTGATGTTCTGTATCCACGCCCCCTTCTCTTACTATTGATCTATATCTATAAGGTTCAAGATTCTCATCTCAAGCTGTCACTTGAACTGGAAACGTATTCTTGATGAAATTCTGACTTCCTCAGTCTGGATCAACCAAAAGTATTGATCGCCTGGTTCATCAGTCGCTCGTTTCATTGTGAATTTTCATAATTTTTTTTACGTTAAACCACACAGTCAATTCAAACACATGGGTGCAGACATTTGCAATGGCTAACCATGATTGGTTGGTTATTTTTAGTTTGTGACTCATTTTTTTCTTCACGTGCTAGGCAAAGTACTGAAAATTAGGTATAGCGGCAGATTATGAAATTACCTAATGATTGGTACAGCGGTCAGGCAGGATTTAGTCACCGGTTGCAGTAGCTTTACTCACATCCCGAGTGTGCTGATGGTGATGGACCGAGATTATCAAGGCGGTTGTGCTAAGCTTGGCCTCTTCTGTGTGTCGCTCACTGAGGTCAGGGTCTTGGCCAGTATATATCTCCTTACCCTGGCTAACATTCTCTGATCAGATATATTGAGAGTAATGGTGGCTATCCTATAAATAAAAAATATGGTTTTTGTAACTTTTTCGAAATACTTATCATTAAAAAAAGGATATTTAAGGATTTTCATTTGAAAGTCACTAGTATTTGATGTTTTTCCATCAAAATCTCGAAGCATTGTAATGCAGACTGGCTAAGAAGGATAAAGTCATGAAGAGTACATTGACTATATACTGGGAGAAATATCTACAAATACATTGACTACATACTGGGAGAAATATCTACAAATACATTGACTACATACTGGGAGAAATATCTACAAATACATTGACTATATACTGGGAGAAATATCTACAAATACATTGACTACATACTGGGAGAAATATCTACAAATACATGGCCACCCAAAAGACATCCTTGCTTCTTTTAGCTTAAAGCCCATACTTTGAATCTATTCTTCTTTGATAGCTGTTTTGACTTCATAGCTCCATCATGCTGTTTTTAACCCTTTACACCCTAAGACTTAAAACAGGAAATACATATTCATAAGAGCTGTGAGATACTTCTTTGCCTTATTCATATACTATTTGTTTATATTTGAGATGTAAATGCTTTCCCAGAACATGAACAGAACAATTACATTGAACATAGTAGTAGTGTTTTCAGTTTCCAAACAACATACACTGGGCAGGTTAGGGTGTAAAGGGCTAATGGCCTTGAACCTCTTGTCTTTAGCTGCTTTTATTAAATTACTTTTAAACGTTGCCAATTCTTTTTCGACTGATTTCACATCTAGCAAAGCTCTGCAATTCTTTTAGCATAGACTGTGTGGCTGGCCGTTTCTTTAAGTTTGGCTGTATTGATTGATTCTTTACCTTATGTGCCCTTTTGTTTTGGATGCTTTTTGTCTTGAACTTTCATAACCAACATCACCGTTTTGTGATCAATATCTACACATAAATTTGGTATGTGCTCTTAAATCTATTACTGCTCGATTCATTTATCTTGACTATAATCTAGTATATGACTTTTACAATGAAGGTCATGCCATCTGTAACCTGTACATACTTATGACTGTCAATGTTCAATAATGGTGCTGGCTATGAAGAAAAAAAAATCTACACATAATTCAAGTAGTCCTCAACCATTACTGTTTTGTCTCCATAGGTAGTATTCAACCACTTTGCTGTCTAATACTGGTCTGGCAATTTCATCACTGATTACAATGACGTTTTCAAGACACTTGGTATTATTTATTGTCTTTGATTGAGAAAAAAAAGTATTACCATTTTCTTAAATTTTAAATGCTAAAATAAGCTTAGAAACGTAATTTACCCGTTGTTGTTTTTGCTTCTATACTGAATCCTACTCCCAAATTTTGCATTTAGGTTTTTGTCAACTCCTGAGCATAGAAATATGTAATCTTGATGAATTTGTGTGCACCCTCCGCCTTTAATCCTAGTATCTGCTACACCCATTATTGTAATATTCCTAATCTTCATTTCTTCTATTATATCTTCATCCCTGTAGTCTATACCACAGATATTGATCCTGCAAATCTGTCCTTTAGTAGTCATTCGATATTCAATGAACGTTGAAGAAAAATAAATAAAATCCACTGTTGGCTCGATAGGCCAGTCAGCTTCATCATCACCATTTTAACACAGTACCGGGCACATTAGACTAAAATCCGTCCAGACAACACCGATTCCAATTAATTGGTGTCTGAAATGGGCCGTTAAACGGGATTGTCGAAAAGCCTTCTTCCCAACGTCCGCCATCTTGTATAGGAGGAAAAGTGCTTGTAAAAATACTTGTCCGCAGACTAAACCTTCACCTGGAGCAGGGGCTACTACCCGAGACTCAATGTGGCTTTAGGAAGAACTCGCCGGACCATCGATATGATCTCTGCTGTAAAGGAGATAAACGAAAATGTCAAGAACCAGTTTCTCTCTACATTTGTGGACCTCACTAAGGCCTTTGATACTGTAAATTGTAACGGTCTGTGGAGAGTAATGGTCAAGTTTAGGTGTCTGGTTTCATTCGACAATTTCAATATGCGTGCCCAAGTTATTGATTAGGGAAACTACTCTGTCCACTTTAGTGTTAGTAACAGTGTGAAGCAGCTCTTTTCAGTACCGAATATGTTGTAGGATGCCTACAGCGATGTCGGAGTTGGGCTCCATTACCGCACCTACGGCGGGCTGTTCAAGGTCAAAACCCACAATGTCGCCAACCAGATGTGATTTTTTTTAAAAATTACTTGCCTTAGATTCGAAAACCCAGGTTGACATGCAGGAATGTATAGATAGGTTTGCCACAGCTTGTGCTAACTTCGACCTCGTCATAAAAACATAGGTTCTACACAACTGGTTCCAGATATTGCCTACTTTTCAATCAAGGTACTCAGTTATTCACATATATGCTGCGAATACAAGTATAGCTAGGGCATTTGGTAGACTTCATACTAATGTGTGGGATAGGCGAGGGATCAGGATTCAAACAACAAAGCAGCCTCAGGGTGACCGCTGCTTTTTTCGAAAAAATAAAGGTTGCTGTCTGACTGCGTAGGAAGAAGAAGAAACAACAAAGGACTACTATGCAATTGTTCTACCCACTCTCTTATATTATGACCGTCTACAGGCACCATGCCGGGAAATTAAACCACGTGAACAAGGGGACAGCGTGGTTAAGTAGCACAGCTCACAATCCGAAGGTGCTGGGTTCGACCCCCGGCCGTTACCCCTGGGAAGCAAACCCTTATATAAATCCACGCTGAAGTCGGATGCACTGGGCCGACAGGCGGAATATAAAAACGACAGTGCAACGGACACCGCCTTGGGGATTAGAGAAATAAGACAAACGCAAACAAAAATAAAACCACCACGTCCGCTGCCTGCAGGAATTACTGATAATTATATGGCAGAACGTGGTGCCAAATGCAGATGTGTTAGCGCGATCGGGCATGATACGGATTCACACCATGCTATGTGCAGCACATCTGAGATGGGCTGGCTATGTGCTACGCATGCTAGATCAACTACAAAACGAGCTGCTCTATTGGTGAACTCCTAAATGGCAAGACAAGTACATACTGAAGACATCACTGATCAAGTGCGGTACCAATATTAATCATGATGACTGGGAAAGAATCACCACCAAACAGACTAGCGCAGCACAATTACGGAGGGTGTGCAGGGTAATAAATGAAGCTATCCACAGACGATCGTTCTGCAAGTCAGCTCACTTCAACCCCGATGGGAAGTATGTGTCTTATTTCTGTGTACTAAGTGCAACAGACAATTTAAGGCTCAGGTTGACGTATTTGGCCATCTTCGAGCTCATGATTGCGATGGATGAACATGGTGTAGAAATGTTTACAATGAACAAACAATTGCAGAACAAAATTGTGGATTTATAAAATGGGGCGCAACAAAATAAATAAGGTGGCACCCGAACTAAATGACATGACAACGATGTTAAAGACGGCAACCCTAATGCTGAGGCACGTGCAGTTACTGATTTTAGCTTTGTGTTTGGACAGTTAATTGTTGTTTAATGCCGACAATGAGTAAGTTTACTCTTTTGTGCGCCCTGAAAAGGACGTTGAGTGTAGTAGCTTACCTTGTTTGTTTCATAAATGTTTGCCTCACTAGTTTCTACTGGTGGAGGCGCGCCATTTTCCACCCCAGACCGTAGTCAATTTGGCGATATCAGGACGCATAAACCAGTGCTTGGATACAGGTGTGTATCTGTATGTACCTAACCTGGTGTTTCAGTGATGCAAAAGTGTTTCATGTCATTTGTTGTTCCTCTCGCTGATCCTTCCTGTCATTGATAGGTGGTCTCCAATTGTCACATCCTGAGCATGCTGATGAAGGTGGATCGCGGTCCTCCAGGTAATTGTGGTTCCATGCTTGGCTTCATTCGCGTGGCGCTTACTACTACGGGGATCACATCGATTCCCTTCCAGGGAACGATATATGAAGAGAGATTGTGGTCTTTGTCGGTATATTGTGACTGATTCGTCGACCTGTTCAGTATGTTGTGCCTGGCGGTAAAAATAGAAGTATTCAAATACATTAGAGCAAACTCAACAATTGTCACCATCCCGTATGTGTTCTTGGCCATTTGCCATGCTTGTCCATGTGGTTATACACGGAGGTATATCACTATCACTGACCGTTACAACTGAGGTTTTAATTCAACTGTTAGACATGAAGTTGCCAGTCCAAGGCAGACCTTCTTTTATTGTATTTTGCTATGTTCGGGGAAAGTCCTAGTGTGCCTATTTTTTGAATAGGGAGAAATGTCAAATGAAGGAGTAATTGCTGACAGTTATCCACATTCTGCTGGCACTAGCGAGTTGGTAGAACAAGGCCAACTCCCACATCTGGTTTTGATCTAAGCGGTTCCCAAGATTTACCAGATCACAAAACCCTTGTAGATATTTATGTCGTCTTTTTTTTTTGTGGTCAGAGTATGTGGCCACTATTACAGCTTCTTTCTTTATGAAGGATGCACCAACCCACTTTGCTTGTTCTAACAGAGATGCTTTCTGTAGCCATGTGTTTTACATGATGAGGTTGTTCACCCTATGCGCAGCTCTCCTTAGTCCCCTTTTACTGAATGCAGATGCAGTGGTTCTATTCTTTCGACCCCAGTGAGGGGTCCGGATACACCCAGGCTAAGCATGGGCAACTCCCAAGAGTCTGTATGGTTTTTCTACTCTGTCAGACGTCATCTTGAATATCTCTAAAGAAAGCAGTAACCTGCTTGAAGTCATCGGTAACTCCATAGAGGTTGGATTGGGACTGCAGATGGTCTTTTTTGTTTTTGCGGTCGCCTTATTTCTTCTATTCCCCCAAGGCGTTGCGCTGTGGCTTTTATTTTGCGCCTGTCGGCCCAATGCATCCGACTTCAGCATGCATTTTATGTAAGGGCACTGCTTCCTCCTGCATTTTCTAAGGGTTTGCTTCCCAGGGGTAACGGCCGGTGCTTAAGATGGGGATCGAACCCAGCAACTTCGGATTGTGAGCCGTGTCACTTATCCACTAGCCCACGCTGTCCCCGGAGATGGTCTGTAACCCGTATGTTGGACACTTCTGCAGCAGATGCTCAGCAGTAATTTTATCAGTGTCGCAGACATTCATCGGTATGTCCTAGTTTGAACTTTTTTGAGGTATCGAAATTTGTTGTGGACTCTGAAAATCACCACCTGTTCGGTCCTGTTCAGCTTGTAGTAATCCTCATTCTGTTGTCTTCTTGTATCCATTTAGTTGAGGTTTTCATCCAAGTAAAGCATTCAGCCTGAAATATGAGCTCTGCGGGTTGGTTGAGAGGGTACAGATTGTATACGTTTTTTTTCCTGGTTATCTTCTCTAACGTTTGTCTTGGCCTACTCCTCCAACGATATTTAAGCGTTCTAGTTAAGAATGTTTGCTGTTGCGATTTTTTAATGCACAAAACTGAGTCGTCTGTAACAACAGAACTGTGTGCACTCTTTGGGAATTGTCGTTTATATGAGGAACAATGTGGGTGACCAGCGTGATCTTTCTGCTAGCCTCCCCTTGAACTTGGAGACATGTTAGTCAGGGTCAGGCAATATATGCTGGCCAAGACCCTCATCTCGGTTTCCTCGGAACCATCCCCGGAAACGGTCTGTTTTCATGACATCCTAGCTAACGAGGTGAGGGATCGACGTGATCGCTGTAGTAGTGAGTGACACTCAAATGACGCCAGACATAGCACATTCGCCCGGGAGACTGGTCCTCCTTCCCTAGCACGCTCGGAATGTTAGGAAAGCTACTGCAAGCCGTCCCTTGACGTCCTTTTCAGGGTGCACAAAAGTAAACCTACTCATTGGGAGCATTCGAAACAACATGACATGTTCGCATGTCGGATAAGTGTCTTCCCAAGCAGCTGCCATACGGGGAGTTCAGAACAGGCAGATATTCGTCAGGTGGGCAGAAGAAATGCTACAGATACTTCGTAAAAATGTATTTGAAAAGCAAAAATATTAATGTCACCTCATTGGAGATCCTTGCGCAGAACAATTCTCCCATGACGCGCTATCAATACTCAAGGTGCGCAGAGCAAAACATCAACGTCGAGACTCAATAGAAAGCAATCCGCCTGAAAGAGCAGAACGCACGACAATCACACAGACAACTCCCCATAGACGTGTCCAAAGTGTGGCAGACGCTGCCATGTCAAAGATTATACTACTTTACAGCCATGCAAGTCTGTAGCTGTCGCATATATATATATAAACATTGAGAGTGAATGTCAATTATCAGTTGTTGTTTGTTTTTTTAGAAGTTTATTTTTATATTGATTTTAGATGGACAATTGATGCAAACTCTGAACTCACATGGTTAGGATTGACGAAATATTTCAATGTTACAAACTGTTTAGTTTTGTGGCATTGGTTTTAGCATTTCTTTCATAATTTGGAAGGAATGGCCTCGTTGGTTTTGAAAATGTTCGTGCGAGCGAGCGTTCGTATTGCAAGGATTCTGGTTAAAATGGAAGACATTCGTATATGCGGGTGTTCGTAAGCGGGGTAGCATTGTACATAGTATCTTAGTCTATCAATGTAATGTACCCCATAAACTAGACTTTTTAGACATGTTGATAATTTGGAGTAGAGTAACAACATAGACCTCTTCAACCCAATTGAAGCATTTATTGTATGATGACCCGACACATACCTTGTTTGTGAGATGAATACATTACGAAGAAGATGTTTGCATGTATGTTGGGTGTGCTTCAACTCCTCTAACGCCCACATTAAACGTTCATGGCATGTGCGCATATTATCCATCCCCTGAAAGGTTAGTTACTCACTTTCCCCACAAATTGGGACCTGCCAAGCAACCACAGATTTCTCTATTTATGTTAATGCAGTTGCTGAACTAAAAGGTCAAATGGCGACAACACAGGGGACTGTATGTGTTTGATGCTAGTGTGCTGTTTCAAGGAACGGGGGCTAGCGAAACGTTTCAGCCTGTTTGTTGTGTTTCTCTCAAGGTAGGTGGTTGTTACAACAGCATACTATCTTTATTTGTTTTTGTCGTTCGTCCTGTGCTCTGATTATTTTGGTTCGTATCTTCATCGCTGATAGATTGCCGCGTGGGCGGGTAGACAGATAGACCGACGGATGAAATGAATACACAACGAACTGCTGAACAAAATGATAGATAGTTAGGCAGTTAGCTCTTGGATTTGAGCTATTGGGAAAAGACATGTGGATAGACAGACATCTTTTGGATACATATACAGACAAGCTATAGATATATATATTGCATTAGCTAAGAACACAGATAATAATTGTTGGATGGATAGACTGACATACAAAATGATGGAGGGATATCTTAACAGAAAGATTGATAAATAGACAAGCTGACTGGGGCGGCGTTTGTAAGGAAATATAGATAGATAGGTGGACAGATTGAATTTTTAGATAGGTAGGCGGACAGATTGGATTTATAGAGAAACAGATGTGTGAGCACGTGGGTGGTTGCCAAATAGACAGATGCAGGGATGTGCTGATAGATAGACAGTCAGATTGGCAATGTTCGATGAAGTAGACTCCTAACAATCACATCCTTATCTATTATAGATGGTCTTGAGATATCATATCTTAAGAAATATCGTTACAACTTGGGTTGACAACAAATGTATTACAAATTCAGCTGTAACTGAGTTTTCACATCACCAACGTTTCAGAGTAGGTTAAAGTAATATTTTTATGTAGAATCAAAATACAGTCATAGTGTTATCTAAGGAAAATATCGCCTATGCCTAAGATAAACGCTGAAAGTGCAGCGCTGTCCAAACATCTTACACCCATCTTTTTAGTTAACTTCATCATGCTCAAAAATAACAAAATCAAGCTCGTTAATATTTAAAATAACAAATTATGGCACAGCTACCAAGAAACCTGAAACAGTAAAATAGGTTGGCAATTGTAAGAAGCGACGTTCTGCAAAGGTATGCTATTTACTACATGAAAACTAAGACTTGACATATACTGCTGTCACTAGTACAAATTGGGTCATGATGCGCTCAAAGTCAGTTTTTGTTTTACTATTCTTCTCTTTCTATACCAACAGATCAAGAAAACAGAGTCTACATTTACCCATTTAAGCTCAAAAATACGAAAGTAGTAGTATTGACTTTGTTGAATGATCTCTCACAGCTTGCGATTATCTGAATAGATAGGAATGATCTCTTACAGCTTGCGATTATCTGAATAGATAGGAATGATCTCTCACAGCTTGCGATTATCTGAATAGATAGGAATGATCTCTTACAGCTTGCGATTATCTGAATAGATAGGAATGATCTCTTACAGCTTGTGATTATCTGAATAGATAGGAATGATCTCTCACAGCTTGCGATTATCTGAATAGATAGGAATGATCTCTCACAGCTTGCGATTATCTGAATAGATAGGAATGATCTCTTACAGCTTGCGATTATCTGAATAGATAGGAATGATCTCTCACAGCTTGCGATTATCTGAATAGATAGGAATGATCTCTCACAGCTTGCGATTATCTGAATAGATAGGAATGATCTCTCACAGCTTGTGATTATCTGAATAAATAGGAATGATCTCTCACAGCTTGTGATTATCTGAATAGATAGGAATGATCTCTCACAGCTTGCGATTATCTGAATAAATCCGCGAAGATTGAGGGAAAAGCTCTCATCCGTCACACTCTACGGGTCTTGATATTATCATGTTGGCCTGACTTAAACAACATTCTTCAATTCTAAATTTCCTAAAAAAACGCTGCAGTCCATCAACAGCATAGCTGCATAATTCGCCCAAATGTTGACACCTGTTCTTTAGATCGTTACTATTGATGCAATAACAAGGAACCTCGACATCTAGAAGTGACCCAAACTTAGGCTGACCATATTTCATTGAGACCAAAACGGGACATTTGGATGGCAAAAATGGGACGTAGAGGGGTCCGTATTTCACCACGATCGATCGTACCATGAAGTAATCTTGCGTAATACATTGTGGTCTTTCAAGACCTGATCATAACACTTACCACACTCCAAGGGATAATTTTGCCTTACAACTAACATAGCCCACATTATTTCAACACTTAATCTAGATTTCTCCTTTGAACACATACTGTTTATAATAGATAATGTTCTCTTAACATGTGCTGTACTTCCTGGAAGACAACGAATAAACCAATATTTTGGAAGTGTAGGCTTCTTTGGCCCATTTAAGAAAAAAATATGATAACCACGGTTTCAGACTAGGATCTTTAAACAATTTTTGCAACATAACATGACATATTTCTTGAGAAAGAAAATAAGAACTAAGCTCATCGAAATGCTTAAAATTCTGTCAATTGATGGACCATGGACAGAAATAGTGTATTCCCACCATGTAACAATTTTGCGTAATTGTTTCCTTCAAAGTCCTAAACGTGTTTTGAATTCTTCAACTATGTGTATATATGAAAGTATTTGTATACTTTCACTGCAAAAAAATTCAATTTCAATTGGCAAACAGTCGACATCACACTGCAGACAAGTGTGTGCCTCACTACCAATAACGATAATGTCCTCTTCAGTTTAACATTTTTGCAATACATTATTTTTGCCATGCCTTTTGCAAACAACAAAATTGGTGTTCGTGTTATTTGCACACAAGGCAACAATTTAGTTTTGTAAGGAAAATTTGTCAGTTACTTCCTTCAACACAGCACACCGTGGGTCGGATGTTTCGCCAGTTACGGAAATAAAGTCTTTTACTTTGTATTAAACACCACAATTTGACAAAAAGTACCGCACAAAGATTGGAACATATTTGATGCATCTAAACTGACTGTAATGCTTTTTGTTTTATTCAAATCCTTCCCCCAATATGTTTGCTGATAAAACGTTGGTTACTATTGCTTCTGATTTAGCACGCGCTGATGAGAATTTTAGCTCATAAATATTATGTACCGATTGTGACAAGCAGTCATTTGCGCGAAAACTTTGGCTGTGACGCACAGTATGATAAGCAACAAGATCTTCGCTTGCTGCAATTTTGTCACTATCACCATCACGTTTCACAATAAACGAGGGGATGTTTTTGCCAGAAGTCAGATTTTTTTTCAGCATCCTTATGTTTCAGGCTTCGCAGATATTGGTTGGTGTAGCTTCTGCCTCCATGAGAAACGAAAAAAATGAACATTACAATGTTCTGGAGATCGCCATTAAAACTGCAGTTTCTCTTCTTTGACAATGCAACGAATGGCAAGTTATACTTTTTCAATACCTCCAAATTTGTTTTCTTTTATTTGCAGAAAATGCGACCCAATATTCAATATACCCACATTTTGAAGACTTCAATACTCTTTTCCAACTTGTTATCCATTGTCCATGTTTCTGAGCAATAAAGTAGTGACGAGTATACATAACACCTAACAATTCTCATTTTCCAGTCCTGAGTCATCTGTTTGGATGTCAGTGTGTGTCGCATGTTGTCGAATACCATCTTATCCATACCTATTCTCTTTCTGATTTCTTTTTCACAGATGCCTTCTTATATGGCCCACATAGGAGAAACTCTGTACCTGTTCCAGTAGTTGACCTTTTATTTATATCTGCATATATGGTTTCTTGTCACTTTCCCCAATTATCATAGTCTTTGTTTTCTTTATGTTTGTGCCTAATCCAAACTCTTGACTTATTTTGTATATGGTTGTCACAAGCTGCAGTAATTCTTGCTCACTTTTTACCATCAAAAATGTATCATCCGCATATCTAAGATTGTTCATTGCCTCCTTCAATGACAAGCCGTGGCATCCCCCCATGTTTGTTTGAATATTTGTTATGTGTAGATATTAAAAAGAAAAGGGGATAATACACGTCCCTGTCTCATTCCTCTTTTTACATCTATACTTGTAGAGCATAACTTTCCTGATTTTACTGTAGCAGTTTGTTCCCAGTACAGATTACTGAGCAGTCTTATGTCTTTACCATCTAACCTATTTCTTGGAGACATTAATTAAATTCTTATCTTGGCTCTGTCAAAAGCCTTCTGGCAGTCTATTAATAGCTGTCCATCGTTGTCGATGAGGACCGCCGACATCATCCTTGTCACAAATTTCCCTGTTGGGTGTGGGTGCGCATGTGGCTGAACAGGCCAATTCGAGCACGAATACATCTGCTACACAGCGGGCACACGAGGTCTGTAGAAGGTGATGGTGTTCCCGCTGTTCGGGATTTCCGGGTCTCGCGTCTGCTCTGGGCTTTCAAAACACGGTCGTCTTCGCCGGTAGCTACACCTGATTTGACTGAGCTTCTCCAGTCAGATCTGTCTTGCGCAAGACATTCCCAGGTGTCGATGTCTATCTGGCAACTTTTCAGTGAGTCCTTCAGACCGTCTTTAAATCGTTTCTTTGGGCGCCCTCTCTCTCGCCATCCCTCTCTCAGCTCGCCGTAGAGAAGCCTCTTTGGGAGTCGCTCGTCTGACATACGGACGAGGTGTGCGGCCCATTCTAGTCGTGCTTTTTCTAGCAGTGCATGTATGCTGGGCATGCTAGCCCTCGAGAGAACCTCGATGTCAGTGACACGATCTTGCCATCGGATGTGGAATATTCGCCTCAGGCAACATGTGTGGAAGTGGTTTAGACTTTGAGTTTGGTCTTGACGCTGATGCCACGAGCGCATTCTACCAAAGTATGTGCTGGCCTTTGCTATTCTGCTTGCCACCTCATCGTCTAGGCTGACAGATCTCGACAGCGTGCTGCCCAGATATGTGAATTTGTCTACGACATTTAGCGTCTGTCCGCTGACTGTAGTCTCTGGTTTTGTGTACGGCATGCCTGGTGCTGGCTGGTACATGACCTCTGTTTTGGCATTTATGGTCAGGCCAAAATTGTCGCATGCGGCAGAGAACCGGTCCATTCCAACCTGCATGTTCAGTTCTGAGCTGCCCATTAGAGCGCAGTCGTCAGCAAATACAACTTCCCTGATTATGTCGCCAGTCACTTTGGTGTTGGCCTTCATTCTTCTGGGATTGAGTAACTAGCCATCTGTGCGGTACTTTATGAGTATTCCAAACTCCAGTGATCTGAAGGCGTTTGTCATTGTGGCCGCGAACATCATGCTGATCAAGGTCGGGGCGAGTACACATCCTTGTTTTACTCCGTTTGATACTAGGAACGTTTTAGAGATTGCACCGCTGTCCAGTACACGAGCACACATGCCTTCGTGTAGCTGTTTCACCATTGTTATGAACTTGTTGAGGCAGCCAAACTTGGACATTATCATTCACATCCCTCCTCTGTTTCCTGTATCAAATGCCTTTGTAAAATCAATAAATGTGGTGTACAAGGCCTGATTTTGTTCCCGACACTTCTCTTGTACTTGGCGAGCGGCAAAAATCATGTCCACTTTTCCACTTCCGGCTCTCAACCCACATTGGCTTTCTGGGAGATGGTGGCTTTGTTCAAGGTGTTTGTTGAGCCTGTTTAGCAGTAAGCGCGCTAGGATCTTGCCTGCTACGGAGAGTAGTGATAATCCACGATGGTTGTCGCATTCCTGACGGTTGCCTTTTCTTTTGTACAGGTGAACGATTGAGGCGTCCTTTAGCTCCTGCGGAATTTTTCCTTCAGCCCACCTGTGGCAGAAGAGTTCAGTGATCCTTCTGGTGAGGGATGGGCCAGCTGTCTTATGTACCTCTGCTGGTATTGCATCCGCTCCTGGAGCTTTTCCTATAGATAGTGAACTGATTGCCTTGTCGACTTCATCCTCAGTGATGACTTCATTCAACGCCAGGTTCAGTTTAACACAGAGTAATAATTTCTTCTTCGTTCGTTCTCAATTTCCCACTACCAAACCCTGAGAGGGTAAGTAGAAGAATGTAGTCCAGAGAACGGAATGCGTTGTGGCGTAGTTTACAGCTTGGCTGCGATATTTGCACCTTTCGGGCCGACACATCCGACTTCAGCAAGCATTTTTTGAGTACCGGGTTAGCATTCCCTCTTCGATCCCTTCTCCTTAGCCAGTCTGCCTTGCTGCAGCCTGTTATCCAGGATCACCGCGTGAAAGTGTAGAAGGGTCTTGGCAGCTATGGTTCGCTGGCCCTGACGCTAGCAGTCAGCTATGGGTCGCTGACCACTGCAGCTCATACGCGTCCAAAGTTGTGGTATTGCTGTACACCGGTATTTGATTATTTATTTTTATTTCCAGAGATGAATTCTTGCCAATAATGTTAATCAGTATAGATTTCGTTTTATCAGTGTCTTCTTTGATTTATTCGTTCGTCTTCAGACAGTGACTTCAATGACTAGCAAAGGGAACAGCCAACTCGAATGTTCTGTACATTTCCGTAGTTTTTCATCAAAGAACATTGGTTGTTGTCACGTGTTACTCCTTTTACTAGTGTATGATCTTTGTATTTTGGTCAGTAGCGATTTCCCTAGTGTGCACTGGCTCCACGGTGCAGGGGTAGAGGACACGTCAGTAGTCCTCTGCGTTTGCCTACGTAGTTTTCTGACCAGTCAAAGCCGTCGCACATGGAGTAGTTCTGCTGTTCACTAGCAGACGCTTGAAGCCACACGTGAGTTATGCGGAAGTGAAGAAACCAAAAGGGATCCTGATCATCCTATCTTAAGAAAGTGACTGCTTCTCACATTGAAGTACTATCCCTTACTTACACAGTCTTTACCTACTCACACACAGCCTCTCCCGTTTTATCTGTGTTAATGCCCAGTCAATATTCTTGCTTAAATCGTTACCTCGTTATTTTTATTTTCTGACATTTATGTATTGAATAACTATGATTGATTGCTTGCTTGATTGATTGACTTTATTTGATACAGGAAAATTGAAGCTTGCCAATGAAGAACATTTAAACGACCAATGGCCAGCCGTCTAACACTTGATATTCTCCAATCATTGACGCCTTTTCATGTAAACGGACAGGATGTGGTGACCAGTGCAACTCGGGATCTGCTTGTCGGCTGCATCAAATGTGAACCAAGAGTCCATCCTGTATTTTTCCCAAACTTCCAGTCTCCACCTTTACTCAAGCTGGTAGAGTACAGATCTTTCCCTATAGATATTTTGTCGACAGCTTTTGTTGCTGAGGCAATCTCGAAGATTAAAGATCCCTACAACTTCCACAGAATGATTAATCAGACCGTTGTGAAAGATCAGCTGAGAGAAGTTTACGACAGCCTGCACTGGAAGAAGTTGGGTGAGTAATCGCAATGTTTGCTGTGTTCTTAATTCTTTTTCGGCTTTTGTCCTGAAAAGGACGTTGTTGTAGTTTACATTCGGGCCGACACATCTGACTTTTTTTCTATTCTCTTAGATTACACTAGTGCGGTCCGTTTCCTGGGCCGTGCTTGGAGATGGAGTAAGGTTTTTGTTAGCAAATTCACTGTGCTGTAAATAACTAATAAGTGTCTCTATAATATGAATGACAACAACTCACAACAGTCAGCTTCTAACCTCAGTGACAGGTACTTCAGTAAGGTGGTCATAGGAACAAGGTCCAAGATCAGACAATACTGAAATGAATACATCAAGATCTGGGGTAGTTGTCTCGCCGCAGCGACTCAATTTCAACCAGTGTTCGTAAAGCGATCTCAGTCCCGCCAGGCGGAGCGATAGCGCGGGCTTGCGGAAAACGCTCGCCTGCCTTTCCCCGTAGAGCGAATTGGGTGCGGTTTGTTGCAGCGGCTCCTCCACCGAGGTGCGCTGGTATGGTCCGTATCAGGAAACGTGGTCCGTCCGTGGTGATTTATCTAAGGCTTATAGCAGAGCTCGACAGTACGTCTCGCTGGTGGTCCGACTCTCGCAAAGAGCTTGTGACCGGCAAATGGAAAGCAGGAATCGTTGCCTCGAGGCCCTGCGTTCTCCTACGGAGAAGGGCAGGCCAACAGGCCAAATTGTCTCTAGTCCCAGTGAAATTCATCGCCGAGGTCATTGGGATCCGTTCTGCACAGAGCGCTGCCATCCCTCCTCGAGCGAGCCCGGTCGTCTGGTGCGTGTGGGAGGCTCTGTCAGGCGGTCCTAGGTCGACGGAGTGAGGGACGGGTGGAACAAACCGTCCGTCCCGTCAGTCGGTCCCTGCGGCCGTCGTCCCAGCGAGGCTTTTTACACACCCTTCCTCCGCCGACCGGTGTGTACTGTACGTACGTCTCCGACAGATATCTGGTTGATCCTGCCAGTAGTCATATGCTTGTCTCAAAGATTAAGCCATGCATGTCTAAGTTCACACTGTCTCACGGTGAAACCGCGAATGGCTCATTAAATCAGTCGAGGTTCCTTAGATGACACGATCCTACTTGGATAACTGTGGCAATTCTAGAGCTAATACATGCTTACCAAGCTCCGACCCTCGCGGAAAGAGCGCTTTTATTAGTTCAAAACCAATCGTCGTTTCCCCTCGCGGGGTTGCGGCGTCCCCACTGGTGACTCTGGATAACTTTGTGCTGATCGCATGGCCTCATGTGCCGGCGACGCATCTTTCAAATGTCTGCCCTATCAAATGTCGATGGTACGTGACATGCCTACCATGTTTGTAACGGGGAATCAGGGTTCGATTCCGGAGAGGGAGCATGAGAAACGGCTACCACATCCAAGGAAGGCAGCAGGCGCGCAACTTACCCACTCCCGGCACGGGGAGGTAGTGACGAAAAATAACAATACGGGACTCTTTCGAGGCCCCGTAATTGGAATGAGTACAATTTAAACCCTTTAACGAGGATCTATTGGAGGGCAAGTCTGGTGCCAGCAGCCGCGGAAATTCCAGCTCCAATAGCGTATATTAAAGTTGTTGCAGTTAAAAAGCTCGTAGTTGGATCTCAGGCGCAGGCGGGCGGTCCGGCTCGCACCGGTTCACTGCCCGTTGTCTCCTGCCCTACCGTCTGCCGGCTCTCTCCCACGGGTGCTCTTCGCTGAGCGTCCTGGGTGGCCGGCGCGTTTACTTTGAAAAAATTAGAGTGTTCAAAGCAGGCCTCGGCTGCCTGAATAATGGTGCATGGAATAATGGAATAGGACCTCGGTTCTATTTTGTTGGTTTTCGGAACTGGAGGTAATGATTAACAGGGACAAACGGGGGCATTCGTATTGCGGCGTTAGAGGTGAAATTCTTGGATCGCCGCAAGACGAGCTACTGCGAAAGCATTTGTCAAGAATGTTTTCATTAATCAAGAACGAAAGTCAGAGGCGCGAAGACGATCAGATACCGTCGTAGTTCTGACCATAAACGATGCCGACTAGCGATCCGCAGGAGTTGCTTCGATGACTCTGCGGGCAGCTTCCGGGAAAACAAAGTGTTTGGGTTCCGGGGGAAGTATGGTTGCAAAGCTGAAACTTTAAGGAATTGACGGAAGGGCACCACCAGGAGTGGAGCCTGCGGCTTAATTTGACTCAACACGGCCAACACTGAAATGACTGACATGCCGAGACCACTTTTCTGGGGTCTAATATGGAACTGGTGCTGGATTTAGACCCTCAGAAATCTGGGGTTATGCCCTCTGTGGCTCGGTTGGTCTGCATCCAGTGTTTGATAAAGGAATTGACGGAAGAGCACTATCAGGAGTGGAGCCTGAGGCTAAAATTGACTAAACACGCCAATAGTGTAGAATGACTGTCAAAAGAGAGCACCTTCGGAGGGTCTAATAGTGAACATGTGCTGGTATTAGACCCACGGAAGACAGGTCAGTCTCCAAACCCCCAAATGAAAGAGCGCTTGCTACGGTAATCTGGTCTTCACCCTGCAGAAATCGCAGGCTCCAGAAACAAACTGCCATTGACAAACTAAAAGCCCTCTATTGATACGGTCTGGCTAATATTGAACGGGTGCTGGAAATAGACCCTCTGAAGACAGGTCAGCTTTACCCTACAAATGACAATGTTCTGCTACGGTAATCCTGCTAAGCCCGAGAGGAGCCGCAGACATTTTGGTTCACGTACTAGGCGGATAAGCCAACGGTTCGAGGTGAGGGATTACGGCCGAACTCCTCTAAGCCAAAAATCCCGCCCAAAAGCAGCCCAGCACGAATGCAAAGGGAGGCTTCGACATGGTGGGGACCTCGGGGTCACGCTCCAGCCCCGCCCGGTCAAGCCGCAGAATGAGGTCTCTGCCGTCCGCTGATAAAAGCGTGCGGGAAGCTGCTCGGTATTCACCCCATACGGCGATGAGGAATGAAATCATTTGTAGAAGACTTAGTTCTCGGTCGGGTGCCCTAAGCAGTAGATCAGCTACCTCACTGCGAACTGCTGAGACTCAACCCTTGACCATGTCCGCTCCCTAGGCGGACAACATCTCCGTGCAAGACTAGGCTTGTCACCTGGTCAAATGCACTATTTCGAGAGGAATCACAGGTCGCTGACATTAGGCCCACGTGCTTGGCTGATAAGCTACCATCTGAGGGATTACGGCCGAACGCCTCTAAGCCAGAATCCCGCCCAAAATCTCAGCACCGCTGAGATGGGAGGCTACGACATGGCTGGGGCTTGTGTCCCGGCCCGATCGAGCCGCAGGAATGCACCTGGTAAAATGCACTCCTTCCTCGCTCTTTGCATCTGTCTGCTATCAGTCATTCCAATGAACGCAGAAGATATGCAATCCAGCGGACATTGCACCTCCTGTCCTATGGTGGCAAGCTCCCGGGTGGCGGGGAATGCTAGGCGTACCATCACTGCAGATGAGCCGAGAAAATAGAGCGAGCAAAAAGATACCTCACTCATATGCATATGCTACGTTTCTGGCAGGACGTGACGATCCTGGGAAAAAGTCACACTGGACTGCCTCTCTTCCGGGATAGTACAAACTAGTACATAGTCCATCATATCATTGCCAAACGCTATAGACACGAGTAGGGAAGACTCGATAGTCCTGCAAGACAACTTCCCAAGAGAGACAACTCTGACCAAAAACAACTGCTGCCTTGCAGTTAGGCTGGGGACAGCCAAAGGCTAAGGAGGGCAACCCTACAGAAACGCCTGTTGAAATCGGATGCACTGAGCCACTGGCTAACAAATTAAATCAGTGCAACGTAAATATCGCTGTAAACAGCGTACGATGAAGAAGAAGAAGAAGAATATATCAAGACCTTAAAACCTATCCGTCTGATTCAAAGTACAGTGAAACAATCTCAACACACTACACAGTGTTGTGTTCCTGTCTACAGAATGAAAGATGGCCATGTATAGGAAGCAAAAAGACAATGATACAAACTTCAGGGTGGTCAAAAGTTTGCTGGAGTGACAACATAGTATAGTGATGGTCTCTGAAGGACTGAGGACAATACTGGTATGAGACTATGAGGAAGGCAGATGATAGAACAGTCTGACATTGCCTGCACCCCAGGATATAAGGCAGCTGATAGAAGAGGAGCAACTAAGGGCAGTTATGTCAGGCTTTGCAACCTGGCTTTAGAGTATTGAATAGGGCTGACGTTTTTATGAGAGTTAAGGTCTGGGGCTTGAGTGGATCTATTGACCAGGTCATTGGGGGGAGGGGGAGATGAAGTTAGCTGCTATGAAAAAGTTGGCATTGAAAACATCTACAATAGGGCTATTAAATATAGCTAAGTGACATTATTCTGAAATCAATTGGTGATCATCTTTTAGATTATTACCTGCAATTGATGAATCAGTAATACACATACCGTACTGCAAAATTTGTCAATATGGCATGAGTTGAGCAGAAAAGGGTGACTGAAAGGATTGAATAAAAGTGTGTACAATAAATAAGTGAACTATGGAAATTGTCAGTATCAACACACTTAGCCATTTATTGAAAGACACTCAGCATCTGACAAATTGAGCTGTAAATAAATCAATGTAGAACAGGGATCCCAGAATCTGTAACGAATTATAAGAGGCATTATAGAAACTTTAAATAAATCATTATGAAGATGAATTTCAAAATAAAATACTGTAAATGGACACAACTTAAAGGCAGTAACAGTTTTCAAGTGGTGGATGAGCTTTTGGGTGTTGGTCTGTGTTAGTGGGTTATTGAAATTGAAAGCTAGGTGTGTAATGTAGGATGAGTGCTTGGGTATTAGTGGGTTATTGAAAGCTATCTTAGCCAGGAGTGTAATGGAAATACCATAAAAGTATCTCTGCCATACATGGCCGAATGATTTAGAAGTAGAAAAACTGATTTCAAACTACAATCTACCTTGCTAATGAGATGATGGAGTATATCATATTACAGGAAATTACAGCCTTGATGGACTAACCTGGAAGGCAGCTCTTGAGGGGAAAAAAGTCTGGTTTCAAGTCACCTGATACCTTGCAGATGATACTAATTGCATATCAAAGACACAAGCTAGTGTTACCCTAGTAAAAATGATAAAGCCACTGTAACCTTCCAATCATCTCATTAAAGGTCACTAAAAGTATGTTATTCATGGGGCTAGCAACCTGAACATGTAAAATCATTGGTATGAAACTGCCACAACAAATGATGGGATACAGGCTCCATGTGAAGGTGCCAGCTGTAGTGGTGGGTCTGTTGTTCACTTTGAACAGAAAGAGACCAATTATTAAGATCATCAACATTAAAGAGTGACTATAAATGGACCACTCTTATTTTTCTTTGACATATGTTCTCAAACTTCTGTTACCAAGCCCTGAAAAAAGCTTTGCAAGTAACAGGATGTCCGGAGAACAAAATGCGCCGTGGCGTAGTTTACAGCTTGTGACTGCGCTATTTGCACATTTTGGTCCGACACATCCGACTTCAGCAGGCATTTTTTGGTACAGGATTAGCCTTCCCTCTTCAATAATTTCTTCTTAGCCAATCTGCACTGTTGCAGACTGTTATCCAGGATCACCACATGGAGGTATAGAACGGTCTTGGCAGCTCTGGTTAGCTGGCCATGGCACTAGTAGTCAGCTTTGGGTGGCTAACAGCTGCAGCTCATGCGCTGCTTAGCATCCTGATCCTTGGACCACTAAATTTCACACAAAATCATCAATATAAAAAACTTTACATGAAACACTATAACACACATTCCAATTAAGCAACAGGAACCCACCATTGCTATGTTAAATTTTTTTAGCCAGAAGCATTACAAATATTAATGGCATGAATATAACACTTAATTCCTCAGTTGGTAGGGGAAGTCATGTATAAAAGTGGTCCCCAGATCCTCATGAAATTGCTCAAACTCCATATCAATTGGAATTGTACAAGAAGATTTAGATGATAATTTTAGACAAGAACTGAGAAACAATAAAGTAGTAAGAAAAGGGAAATAACAAGATTACATGTCGAAAGAATGTGTTAAGAGCAGCATAAGTAACTTTTGGAACAGTTTTAGTTCTCATGGTTTTGACAATGACAGATTAATCTAGCAGAGGGAAGATGAACAAAGACTTGCAATGATTTTACTTCTCATGGTTCTTTCTAACAAACAATAACAGATTAACCTACTAGCAGGAACATGAACAAGGATATTGAATAGTTTTACTTCCCATGGCTCTGACTGTGGCAGATTATTCTACCAGAGAGAACATTGACAAGGACTTGGGAATAGTTTTACTTTCCATGGCTCTGATAGTGACAGATGAATCTACTAAAGAGATCATGAATAAGGATGTTGAATGGTTTAACGGGATCAAGATGCTGAGCAGCACATGAGCTGCAGTGGTCAGCGACTTATAGCTGACTGCTAGCGTCAGGGCCAGCGAACCATAGCTGCCAAGACCCTTCTACACCTCCACGCGGTGATCCTGGATAACAGGCTGCAGCAGGGCAGACTGGCTAATGAAAAGGAATCGAAGAGGGAATGCTAACTCGGTACTAAAAAAATGCTTGCTGAAGTCGGATGTGTTGGACCGAAAGGTGTAAATATCGCAGCCAAGCTGTAAACTACGACACAACACATTCCGGTCTCTGGACTACATTCTGCTACTTAAGCCCTTTCAGGGTTTGGTAGTGGGAGATTGAGAACGACCGAAGAAGAAGAAGAAGAATAGTTTAACAATCTCACAGTTTTGACAAACAGTCATACATGATTCCACCTGAGGAAACTTGAAGGATTTGGAATGGTTTTTCTTGCAGAGAATGGCAAAGCTAGAAGATACTGGGCAGAGCAGCATCATCACATGGAAGCAAGTCAGCATCATAATTCATAAACATCATTAGGGACAGGACAACATCAAGAAAACATGTTGAACAGTTTAACATTATGGCATGGAATAGTGCCAACATCAAACTTAATAAACAAAATTTGGAAAGGAACACCTCAAGAAACATTGTAGGTGACAATTTAATGTTGCGGTAGGGACACTATAAGTTATGGAGACTCAATGATGACACATAATGAAGGTTTTGTAGGTGTAGTAATGACACTAGTTGGTGTAGTAGTAACCAAGTGGTAAATGTAGCCAGGGTTTTAACAGTTTTGTTGGCAATGGTAGTTGTTCTAGTAGTATTAGTAGTACAAGTAGCTGTAGTAATTGAAGTACTGTCATTACAATTGGTAGTAGTAACAGTAGTCATTATTTTGGTAGAATTGATTAAAGTAGTTATAGTGGTAAAAATAATGGTAGCAATATTGCAGAAAAATGAAGGTAGTAGTTGTGCTAGCCATATTGAATTGGTAGTAGTCATTCATATTTTCTAGCAAAAGCTTTATGTAGTTTTCTTAGATCGTTGGCCGATGACTGGCGGAGGAAATGACCATCACATTGATGGTGTTATCTTTCAAGGCAGCATCACATTCCTGCCACTTTGCTCTGCCTGTTGCCCATCCAGTGGCAGTGTTGCAGCTATGATGCATTGTGCAGTAGATGAGGTGAAATTACAATTTTAGTTACAGAATTGTCCTATGAACCGAGTGCAGGACTTTTTGGAGAGGAAAGAATTGGACTTAACTATCCATATTAAAAGGGTTGTGCATGAGACAGGCAACCTAGAGTTAAAGACATACTACAGAAACCACCACTGAAAAAATATCATGAATTGATCTATGCAAGCTTCCTACATTGAGAGGGGAACGTGGATGGGTTCCATCTTTGATGGTAAACCTTGTTTCTGTTGGAGCAAAAGAGAATGAGTCACAATGATGATATTCATGTTTGAACATCAATGTTCTGCAGATGAGCTGCTCAAGACTTTATATTCCCAACCCTTACTATGAAAGACTTAACTGTGAGGGCTTGTCCTTATTAATTGTGTCTTGTGTCACACATTCCCCCCAGGATTTCAGCTGTACACATTATTGTACCCTGGTGTTGTGAAAGATGCCAAAACGAATGTCTGTCTACGAGATTTCATGGGAACAGATGGGTGAGTACACTTCAAGCAGTTATTTATGCGTGTTAGTTATTCCTAAAGAAGAGTGCATGGTGCAACACACACTGCCTTGGGGGGATAGAAAAATAATGAGGAACGCGAAAATTACACCTTCTTCCAAACCAAGCCCCAGCACATAGTATCCTAGAGACATCCTCGCTTCAGACATTGGCATCAGCTGGAACTGATCACCGCTAGACTATCTGAACTGAAACATGTTTTGCAAATCCGCACGTTTCACATTGCAGACTTCAATACTGACCACTCACTGGTCTGCTGCAAAATGAGACTTCAGCCCAAGAAGATCCACTGCACAAGACCTGTGGGTAAATACTGCATAGACAACAAAGAATTGATTTCCTCAAAAGAGCCGAAGAATAAACAAAATCCCTCTCTGAATTACTGGTAAAGCAGCACAAAATAGGAAGTGCTACAGAAAGGTGGGAACACGTCAGAGAGTCAATACACTCTACAGCCTTGGTGGTCTATGGAAAGAAGACAACAAGCAGAAATAACTGTTTTGAGGGTGGGTCCACCATCCTTGCACAAGCCATTAAAAAGCACCAATCTGCTCACCTGGATTTCAAGATTTCCCAGAGCAGCACAACCTTGAAGGCTTACACATCTGCAAAGAGTACAGTACAGATACTGGCAAGGAATTGTGCAAATGACTGCTGGCTTCAACTCTGCTAATCCATTCAGTCGGCAGCGGATACTAGTAACAATCAGGGGAATGTACAAGAGCATAAAGAAAGCATTTGGACCTACAAGAAAATCAACAGCTCTACTGAAATCTGCGACAGGTGAAAATATTCTGGACAGGGATATGCAAATGAAGAGATGAGCTAAACTCTATTCAGTTTTGTACGCCTGTAATAATGTAGTGGCAGACTCCGCTCTCAAGATTCAAGAGAAACCAACACAAAGAATGGATCACAACAGAGACATTACATAACATAGAGGAAAGGAAAAAGAAAACTATACTCAATAATTGCTGAACCCGAGCCACCAAAGTAGAAGCACAGAGTAATTATACTGTTACAGACAAAGAGGCCAAGACATATAAAAGGGAATATATTGACAAGCTGGCACAGGAGGCAGCAGAGAGAGGAAATATGGGAGATCTCTACTCATAAACAAAGAAAATGGCAAATAGATATATAATATTCAGACAGACATACCAGTTGAACCGAAGAGAGCAGGTCGTTGTCTTCAGACTTCGCACTGGCCACAATAGACTGAGGTACCACCTATTCAACAAATTGAAGATAGGTGGTACCGACGAATGCCCGTGCGGTACTGGTAAGATGACCGCTGAACATCTGCTGCAGAACTGCCGGACATACGAGGATCAGAGAGAGCAGATGTGGCCATCACCAGTGGAACTGCAAGACAAGCTGAATGGCAGTGGCGACAGCCTCAGGATGACCGCCGATTTTTTCGAAAAAATAATGGTTACTGTCTGACTGCGTACGAAGAAGAAGAAGAAGAAGACAGACATACCAATCAAAGATAGAGAAGGCAGGATATTGACATCATCGGAGGAACAACAGAAATTATGGGATAGTATTTCAAAGAAAGTCTAAACAGACCACCACAAGGAACACCAAACATCCTACCAGCAGAAGAGACCCTGAACTTGGACGGCAACCCACCAAGTAAGAAATCCAAAGGGCCATATCCAAACTCAAGAAAGGGAAAGTGGCAGGACTAGATGGAATAGCAGCAAAAGCCATAATGGCAGATATAGATAAGGCCACTGATACATTGCAAGGATTATTCAAGAAGATATGGTAAGAAGAGAGCATGCCAACAGAATGGAAAGAAGGACATCTGATTAAACTGCCTAAGAAGGGGGACCTGGCAGATTGCAGCAATTATACAGGGATTACATTGCTGTCGGTGCCAGGCAAGATTTTCAACAGAATCATCTTGGACAGATTAAAATCATAAGTAGACAAAAAGCTAAGAGAGGAACAGGCAAGATTTCACCAGGGAAGATCATGCACAGATCATAGCTACACTACGCATCATAGTAGAACAAAGCATTGAATGACAGCTTCGGGGTGCAAACAGGGGTGAGACAGGGATGCCTGCTCTCACCTTTCATGTTCTTGTTGGTTATAGATTGGATAATGAAAACATCAATCGAAGGCAAAAAAACTGGTATTCAGTGGACACAATTGGAGGACCTCGACTACGCAGATGATCTGGTACTTTTGTTACACAGTCATAGTCAAATGCAAGAGAAACTTGCTAGGGTGAAAGAACAATCGGCCAAACTGGGACTAAATGTCAACATGAAGAGAACCAAGCTACATAAACTCAACACTAGCGGCAAAGAACCAATCATGCTGTAGGGAGAGCAGTTGGAGGAAGTGGAAACCTTTACCTATTTAGGCAGCACAACAGACACATAATTAGGTTCAGATGCAGATGTAAGGATCAGAATTGGAAAGGCACGAGGGGCATTCCTGACACTAAGCAATATATAGAGATCCAGAGATATCAAGATTCACACCAAAATTAGAATTTTCAACGCAAGTGTCAAGTTGGTGTTGCTGTATGGAGCAGGACATGGAGAACGACCAAGGCCATGCAACAAAGACTCCAGCCCTTTGCCTACGAAGGGTAATGGGCATAAAGTGGCAGGACGTGGTGCGGAATGAAGACTTATGGGAAAGGAACCAACAACAGCCATTGTAACAACAAATTAAGCGAAGAAAATGGGGCTGGATAATACATACGCTACGGAAGGCACAGTCTAACATAGCCAGGCAGACTCTTACATGGAATACTCAGGGGAAAAGAGAGCGAGGTAGACTCATAAATACGTGGAGAAGAGAATATGAGGAGGAGCTAAAATTAAATAATTACACCTGGAGAGAGGCAGAAAAAGCAGCTGAGGATCATAGAAGCTGGCAGAATGTTGTCGATGGCCTATCCCAATAGAGTAGCGACGGGTTTTGATTGATTGAGACTCCGCTCTCAACAAGATCAAGGTTCTGCAAGTATTGCAGGAACTTGAGGATAAATCGTTCATATATGATTTGGAAAAAGCTATTGATGGCATGCAAGTAGGAAATGTTACTGGTAGGGATGGCATTCCAGCAGAAATCATCAAATGCGGGAAAAGCATCCTTCAGTACCTGTATGAAAAATATCTGCCAGTGTTGGGATGAAGGGGCTATATCACAGGATATGAGAGATGCCAACATAATCACCCTTTACAAAAATAAATGACAATGGGTAGGGGGGAACTGCAACAATTAGAGGGGGGGGGGGATATCACTTGTCTACACTGTAGGCAAAGTGTATGTTCGTTTCATCCTGAGCAGGCTGCGGAAGCTGTCCAATAGGGTGTATCCGGAGTCTCTGTGGTTTTCGTGCAGAACGGTCCACCATTGATAGTGTCTTGTCATTGAGACAACTGCAAAAGAAATGCAGAAAACAACACAAACCAGTTTTTCTTGCCATCAACCTCACCAAAGCATTTGGCCTAGTAAACAGACAGGATCTCTTAAAGTATTGTCTAAAGTTGGCTGCCCACCAAAACTACTGAGCATGATTAGGTCTTTTCATGTGGACATGAAAGGCACAGTGCTGCAAGACGGTCAGGAATTTGAGGCCTTTCACATTAACAACGAAGTAAAACATGGTCGTGTCCTGACTCAGACTTTATTTTGCATTTTCTATGCCATCGTGCTGAAACGGAGCTGACCACAGACAAGCATAACAAAGGTAGACTCTTCCTCCATGATAAAGATGTTTGCAAGCGTGACCTGGAAGCGTTGGATATGAACACGTGCAACTGGGAGGAACTTGCCAGTCTGGAGGCAGGCTTTGTGTGCTGGCCTGCAGGCAGGTGAAACCAAGATGCAGACTCCAATCATGTGCAGTGAAAGCAAGGGTAATAACTTACCAAGACCCCTCTCTATCATAAAGTTCATTGTCTCTCGAGACTAACAAGATACCAATCACTACACAGAATGAAAAACATAATATTCACTCCAGAATGTACAGACTGTAGGAATAATTTATTTTGCCAATGTAAATATCTCTTGCTACTTTAGATTTATTTAAACTGTAATGACTGACAGGCCAGGAGCATTTTCCCTGGGTCTAATAGGGAACATGTGCTGGAATTAGACCCACGGAAGACAGGACAGTTTTACCCTCTTAATGAAAGAGCGCTGTTACGGTAATCCTGCTCAACCCTAGAGGAATCGCAGGTTTCAGACACTTGGTCGGAAAAGTCAGATTGAGAGAAACCGAATGAAAGCCAGAGAAAGAATGGCGATCATGAGGAAACTTGCTGGCACAAGCTGGGGAGCAGACGAAGGCATACTAAAGAAACTGTACACTGGAAGAGTGAGACCAGTTCTCGAGTATGGCATTGCGGCATGGACAACAGCAGCGAAGGCGAACTTCGATAAAGTTAACAAACTTCAAAACCAAGCCATGAGAATTATAACAGGTGGCATGAAGTCAACGCCAATTGTAGAACTTGAAAAGATCACAAAACTGCAATCCATGACCGATAGAAGAGACTGCAGAGCCCAGCTGCAGTCAGAGAAACTCCGAAGACTGACGGACCATCCAATGTACCAGAGACTAAACAATTTGGGAAATGGGAAACTGAAGCGGAGAAACTTTGCAGAAATAGCCAAAGCAAAGATGCACGAAGATCCCATAAACGCACTAACAACACCAAAACCCATCACTACTGTACGAAAACCTACTTGGAGGCAGGATATATTTCCAGAGGTGGTAGAAAATATACCAGGTATTGCAAACAAAAACTGCCAGAGTGAGAAAGAAAGGAGAGACACTACACTAAGCTTCATAACGAAAAGCTACCCAAGCATGGACTGGACCCATGCATACACCGACGGTTCTGTAACAAACACTACACAGAACGGAGGGGCAGGAGCATTCCTGAACCTACCAAATGGCAGAAATATAACACTGTCATTCGCTACTGGTAAGTACACAAGCAATTTCAGAGCAGAGGCAGAGGCACTGAGGGCGGCAGTGGAAGAAATGGCAACACACTGAAAATGAGAGCCATATAGTCTTGCTGACAGATGCTCTCGAAGTAGTCACAGCGCTAAAAAGCCAGAAGAACACTGAGCTTAATGACTTAAGAGCAGCACTCTGCAAACTGTGCCAGCAGTCCGCACCAAAAAGGGTGGTGGTACAGTGGGTTCCGTCACACTGCAACATCCTAGGCAATGAGGAGGCAGACAGACTGGCAAAAGAAGGTGCAAGGCTACCACAAACAGATACCAGTATGACGTACGAAGAGTCAAAACGGCTTATCAAAGCCAGATACATGTCCAAATGGGAAACCGAACATACTGGTTACACCAAAAACGATGCCTATTACCAGTTGAACCGAAGAGAGCAGGTCGTTGTCTTCAGACTTCGCACTGGCCACAACAGACTGAGGTACCACCTATTCAACAAACTGAAGATAGGGTGTACCGACGAATGCCCGTGCGGTACTGGTAAAATGACCACTGAACATCTGCTGCAGAACTGCCCGACATACGAGGATCAGAGAGAGCAGATGTGGCCATTGCCAGTGGAACTGCAAGACAAGCTGTATGGTAGTGGCGAGAGTCTCAGGATGACCGCCGCTTTTTTCGAGAAAATAATGGTTACTGTCTGACTGTGTACGCAGAAGAAGAAGAAGAAGACACTTGGTCATTGACTGACTAAAAAGCTCTCTGGATTCGTTGGGTCTAATAGGGAACGGGTGCTGGTATTAGACCCTCGGAAGACAGGTCATTTTTACCCTACTAATGACAGGGCGTTGCTACGGTACCAATCCTGCTTAATTCGAGAGGAATCGCAGGTCTCAGATATTTGGTCCACGTGCTTGGCTGATAAGCCAATGGTGCGAGGCTACCATCTGAGGGATTACGGCCGAACGCCTCTAAGCCGGAATCCCGCCCTAAATCTCAGCACCACTGCGATTGGAGGCTACGATATGGTTGGGACCTGGGGCTCGCGTCTCAGCCCGACCCGATCGACCCGCAGAAAGAGGTTTCTGCCATCCGCCAATCAAAGCGGGCGGGAAGCTGCTCGATATTTACCCCATACCGCGTTGAGGTGTGAAATCACTAGTGGAAGACTTAGTTCTCGGTCGGGGTGTCGTAAGCAGTAGAGCAGCCACCTCACTGCGAACTGTTGAGACTCAGCCCTTGATCATGAGATATGTCCGCACACCAGGCGAACAACATCTCCGTGCCATGACCAGGCTTGTCCCCTGGTTAAATGCACTCCTGCCTCGCTCTTTACCTCTGTCTGCTATCAGTCATCCCAATGGACGCAGAAGAGATGCAGGCCAGCGGACATTGCACCTCTGCCCTATTGTGTCAACCTCCCAGGTGGCGGGGAATGTTAGGCGTACCAGCACTGCAGATGAGCAGAGAAAATAAAAGGAGCAAGGAGATACCTCACTCACATGCATATACTACGTTTCTGGCAGGATGTGACGATCCTGGGACACAGACACACTGGACTGCCTCTCTTCCGAGATACTTGAAAAACTAGTACATACAGTCCATTATATAATATCATATCATTGTCACACCCTATAGACACGAGTGGGGAAGACTCGATAGTCCTGCAAGACAACTTCCCTAAGAGAGAAAACTCTGACCAAAAACAACTGCTGCTTTGCAGATAGGCTGGGGACAGCCAAAGGCTAAGGAGGGCATCCCTACAGAAACACCTGTTGAAATCGGATGTTCTGGGCCACAGGCTTAACAAAGTAACACAGTGCAACGTATATCGCTGTAACCAGCGTACGAAGAAGAAGAAGATCAATTTAAGGGGCAGAAGACATAACGCGAATAAGCTGACTGTTGACAGTGTCTCATAGCTAGCTGCTTTTATCAGGGCCAGCAAACCATAGCTGATCAAGACCATATTCTGCCTCCAAGTGGCAACCTTGAAAACAGGCTGCACTCGTACAGTCTGACTAGGAGAATAGAGATTAAAGAGGGAAGGCAAACCATGTTCTAAAATTGCCGTATTGAAATTGAATGTGTCGGACCTAAAAATCTGGATACTGTGATATCTGCAGTTGTCTCAACTACATCTTGCCACTGGACCAAGGTAGCTCAGGACGAGATAATGGGATTGGTGAAAGTGAAAATTTCCTCACTTAATACTAATAAAGTGCAAATCATAGTATCAGAACTACCAGACAAACTGCCCAATGTTTATCCTACAAGAAATAGAATTGAACAATGTTTCTTGCAGGTTATAGTTGCTGTTGTTTTACAGTTAATTTACACTGCCAAGAGAATCACACAGCAGTTCAGAAATGGAGGAGACACAATACCCAGTCCTGAGATTGAAGCCAAGCCTAGTTTTCTTATAACCAGGTCAGTCAGTTCACTATCCAAATCAGTTTATTATATGTTTTCTCAAATGCACAAACAGATATCTTAAATTGTCTTACTTCCTACAGACACGTATGGGCGGAGAAGCTTGTGTCTCGTATTTCTGAACCTAACTGGGTCAGGACAGTCCTTCAAGGGATTGTGAGAGGACGCTACACAGAGGAAGAGTACAACCAGGATATGAATGCCTTGTTTGTGAAGCTTCATCTGCTGGACCCGCAGTCTGTCCTGCCAGCTTACCAGCTATTGTTGAGTCAGAAAGGTATTTATCATCATGTTGACTCTAATCAGCATTATTCGAAGCTAAGGGTAATCAGGGTCAGGTGTAAGACACTAATCAAGGTCCTACTTCACATCCTCGTTCATGTTTCTGAAAACAAGGCTGTGTCACATCATTCTGGTCAACAAGGTGAGAATCGACACTGCAATCTCTATAGTGGTGAACTTACTGAGGAACTCTGCATTGTACTACAGCCAAGAGAATTCCTGGTCCACCTTCTCAAGTTTATCTCAGAATATAAGAATAGCAACAGTAACCCGCTGCCAAAGAAACGATAAGAGCTAACTCAAATCAGCAAAAATAGCTTTAAACAACATCAGCATTGTCTGTCATGTCATCGCAGTCATAGCCATGTCAACATTGACATCACTATTAGTATTTGATTTTCAATATACATCACTATAAAAACACACATGACAGTTTTCAGTGAAGATTATCCATAAATGAAAAGATGTTTAATCTTTCACTAAATAATCTATGTCTGATTAGCATAGTGCTAGAGAATCCACTTGTCAGGGCAGAGGTACAGGGTTCAACTCCCAATAACATTGTGTCCTAGTCTACCCAACTGTACATGGGTACCTGGCTTAATGTTATGGTAAGAAAGACAGTAAATATGGGAACTGGCCACCCACCTTATAAACAAGCTGTGTCTTAGTACAAAGTCTCTAACAATTCCTCTCCGAAAGCAGTGTTTGCTGTGGGACTACCTTTTCCCCTAGGGCAGAGGAAACTAACGTAAAGTCAGCCAAAACATACTTATCAGACTATTAGTCAGGGTCAGACAAAACATACTGATCAGACTATTAGTCAGGGTCAGACAAAACATACTGATCAGACTATTAGCCAGGGTCAGACAAAACATACTGATCAGACTATTAGTCAGGGTCAGCCAAAACATACTGATCAGACTATTAGCCAGGGTCAGACAAAACATACTGATCAGACTATTAGTCAGGGTCAGACAAAACATACTGATCAGACTATTAGTCCAAATGGCACAAATATAACACTGTCATTCGCTACTGGTAAGTACACAAGCAATTTCAGAGCAGAGGCAGAGGCACTGAGGGCGGCAGTGGAAGAAATGGCAACACACAGTGAAAATGAGAGCCATATAGTCTTGCTGACAGATGCTCTCGAAGTAGTCACAGCGCTAAAAAGCCAGAAGAACACTGAGCTTAATGACTTAAGAGCAGCACTCTGCAAACTGTGCCAGCAGTCCGCACCAAAAAGGGTGGTGATACAGTGGGTTCCGTCACACTGCAACATCCAAGGAAACGAGGAGGCCGATAGACTGGCAAAAGAAGGTGCAAGACTACCACAAACAGATACCAGTATGACGTACGAAGAGTCAAAACGGCTTATCAAAGCCAGATACATGACCAAATGGGAAACCGAACATACTGGTTACACCAAAAACGATGCCTATTACCAGTTGAACCGAAGAGAGCAGGTCGTTGTCTTCAGACTTCGCACTGGCCACAACAGACTGAGGTACCACCTATTCAACAAACTGAAGATAGGGTGTACCGACGAATGCCCGTGCGGTACTGGTAAAATGACCACTGAACATCTGCTGCAGAACTGCCCGACATACGAGGATCAGAGAGAGCAGATGTGGCCATTGCCAGTGGAACTGCAAGACAAGCTGTATGGTAGTGGCGAGAGTCTCAGGATGACCGCTGCTTTTTTCGAAAAAATAATGGTTACTGTCTGACTGTGTACGCAGAAGAAGAAGAAGACTATTAGTCAGGGTCAGACAAAACATACTGATCAAACTATGTTAGGGATCAAGATTCTAAGCAGTGCTTGAGCTGCAACGGTCAGCTACCCATAGCTGACTGCTAGCATCAGGGCCAGCGAAACAAAGCTGTCAAGACCCTTCTACACCACATGGTGATCCTGCATAATAGGCTGCCACAGAGCATATTGGCTAAGGAGAAGGGATCGAAGAGGGAAGGTTAACCTGGTTTCTGAAAAACGCTTGATAAACTCAGATGTGTAGGACCAGAATGTGCAAATATTGCAGTCAATCTGTAAACAACAGCATAATGCAATCCGCTCTTCGGACAACACCATACTACTTGCAAAGCCCTTTTCAGGGCTTGGTAGTGGAAGTTTGAGAGCGAACGAAGAAGAAGAAACTATGTTAGTCAGTCATGTGAAACATACTGATCAAAATGCCATCTCACCTCTGAGCAGTTTTCCCTGGAAACAGGCTGTTTCATGGTACTCTGACTAATGAGAAAGCCATCAAGGGTACCTAACTAAAGTACAAGAGGCATTAGCAACAACATTTAAATAAGATGGTCATATTCTCAATCACCAGAGTGTTGGTGGAGTCCAAAAGGAGAACAAAGAATAGTAACACTAAACTTGCCAAGCTTGTCATAGGCAGTGACAAAGGAGAGTTGAATGTGTTGACTCACTGTTTAGAAACTTTCAGCCACAAAAACTAAAACGAAAGGAATATATCAACTAAGAAGAAAAATACAAATAAACCATCCAAGACAGAAGCCTCTGTAAATAGAGAATTGATGGCCTGAGACATGAACTAGCAAAAACAAAGTGGACGGTAGTGGAGATGACACAATTGTAATAATGCTATCAAAAGTGAGTCTCAAATTGAATTATAGAGTGGGAAGCAGTAGGATCCAGAGTTCTACTAGCTACTTTCAAAACTGCTAAAAAGAAGATAACAATAAACATACAATGGAATACACCAATCAATGACAAGGAAAACTCGTGAAAGAAGAATTGTATACAGACTTAAAGTATCATGGACTAACGAAGAAGGAAAAACATTACAATTTTGATGGAAGACCTAATTGCTAAGGTTAGACATGATACCAGGTTTGAAATCATGAGAAAACATGGAATCTGAAATGAAAATGAAGAGTTACTCATGGACTTTTGTGCTTTAAATCAAGTGGTGCTTGAGGCAGCATGTTTTCACATGAAGGAATACAGAAAGTAACATGGGTGTCAACAGCGAACAGGACAAACAGTTCAAATAATCACTACATCATGTACAAAAGTATGTAGAGGAGCAGACATGGCATAAGACTACCACCTTCTGATAACCAGAATAAAGGTGAAACTTAAAAGATATATAACTACAGACAACAGTTTTATGTGAGATTCTTCAGGAACAAGAAAATACGAGATCAATTTAAAGTTATTATATCAAATCAGTATCGAGGTGCTACAGCAACTAGAATAAAAAGATAATGCATAAGAATACTCGCAACAGATAAACAACATATAGAATGAGACCTGGGGATAAGTTCTGGGAATAAGAGAATGTCAACATAAAGCATTGATAACAATATAAATTATAGCAAAGATAAAGGAAAGAAAAATTAAGGTAAATTTGACTAAGCAAAACGAGTAATACAAGAACCAAGACTTCAAAAATATACACTCAAATCAGCACAGAAGTAAGAACTAGCATTAGAAGAGATGAGGAAATATACTGAGTTGACAAGAGAGACAGCAAAAGAAAATATGAGACCTGTACAGCAACATAAAGGAAAAATATAAGCAAATAAATTATGTATTAAAGATATGTGGACATTTCATTAGCAGCACAAATGAACAGATGAAGAGATTGAAAGTATATATAAGACAAGATCCCCCATGCAAAGAAGAAATCACCAGGGTCACAATGCACCTGAGAGATGTTGAAGCTACTGACCAACATATCAAGAACAATCAAAACAGACATTGACACTTCAACATATATATTATACAAATTACATAGTAATGTTTGGGACAAGATCAGAGTGCAAACAAGATAACTACACTAATAATGATAGTCAAACAAAGTGTGAAATGGAACTCACCACTTTATATTGGATTCATGGACTATGAAAATAATTTGACAGCTTAGATGGAGTTTCACTCTGTAAGTTGCTCAGATGCCATGGACTGCTCTTGAAGTTCACTACCATAATTATAAAAAATGTATGAAGATATGAAATGTAGAGTTCTACACGAGGGCCATCTTTCTGAGCCCATTGGGATACAAATTGGTGTGTCACGTCACAATATCAACCAACAAAATTGGGTTTTAGTGGACAAAAGAACTTGACAATATGAACGTTGCGCTGATAACATGGCTCTTGTGTACTATAACCATAATCAGATGCAGCACTAGCCAATTGTGTACTGAGCATTGGCCCACAGAGACATATCCACACAAAGCAAAAAGTCTTGAGGAACTCTCTACTACAGCAACCTTAGTCCAGAGAACTGGACTTCACGTAACAAAAAGTGTGGCAAGTGAGAAGATGAAAATCAGATGCAGCACACAAAAGTATACTTGATGAGTGGTCACAGAAATTGGGACTGAAAATGCACAGAGAAGAAACACAAAGATGATGAGAATAAATGCAGCTAATGACAGTCAGATTGTGTTAGGAGGTGCACTCCTATAAGATGTGGAATCATTCATATATCTTGATAGCAATACAGACATAGTAAGAAGTGCATATTAAGATGTCAGAAGAAGAATACAATAGGTGCGAGGAGCTTTAATTGCATTTGGGAACTGATGGAAATCAATGAAGTCCAGGGGACGGCGTGGGCTAGTGGTTGTGACATGGCTCACAACTCCGAAGGTGCTGAGTTCACTCCTCATCACAGCATAGGCCATTACTCCGGGATAGCAAACACTTAGAAAATACAGGAGGAAGCAGATCCTTACATAAAATGCATACCAAAGTCGGATGCACTGGGCCGACAGGCGCAAAATAAAAACACAATGTAACGCACATCAACTTGGGGAATTTGTCAACGCGTTATTTCCTCATATTAAATTTGTGTGACCATTAACTTGGGCTATTTTATTTTGCATCTGGTTGTGAGACATCTACATAGTGCACATCAATGTCTCAATGGCCAGTGCAATTGCAGCAGTGATGTTCATGTACAGGGTCTAACTTGTTGAGTCTGATGTGTTCTGTCCAAAGTTGGAAGATTATGCTTTTTTTTTCTGTGTCCCAGTTAAGTTGTCATTTTTGTGGCATATCTTGTATAAGTGATTTACAGCTTGAAGTTGACATGTGCGTGTTGTTTTATTGTTTCAGCCCTACCTTCTGTTAATTTAGAGCTGGCTACACGGAACTACCTGGGACCACCTCTTGATTGGTCAATCATCCAAAGAGACGTTGAAAGGGCAGAATCAAAACCTAAAACCCCTCTAAATGCAAGTCGGATAAGCTTGACCGCTGACATTGATGTGTGCTATGGAGCTGACGTGGAAGATTTCATTGTGACAGAGTGTAGGAGTTTGGGACTGTGGACGGGGGTGAGACCTGGCAATTTTAGAGTTGTGAAAGCCAAAGACAGGTGTCGTCTGATGTAATCTAACCATTTTCTATAGCTCAGGAGTAGCTACATTTTGTTTTCAGTTCTGTGCAGATCCGTGGTTATATAACTATTTTACAATAATGACACATTCATCAAATATGGACAATTTCAAAACTCACACAGGGAGTGGTTCCCAGTATTTTTTGGTTTCTGTACCCCTTGACTTTTAGTAAACCTACTTTACTTTTGTGTAAACCTTTCTGCACCACAGCAAGTAACATCACCTGGTTTACGCATATAAATTGTCCTAATTTCTGTACTACTTCTTCGTACGCTGTCAGACGTCAACTTGTATTTGTTCGAAGAAAGCAGCTGTCATCTTGAGGCTGTCGACACTGCCATTGAGCTTGTCTAGTGATGGCCACGTGTGCTTTCTCTGGTCCTCGTATGTCGGGCAATTTTGCAGCAGATGTTCAACTGCCATTTTCCCTGTACCACAGGTGCATTAGTCAGTAGCACCTATCTTCAGTTTATTGAATAGGTGGTACCTCAGTTTGTTGTGGCCTGTCCAGAGTCTGAAGACCACGACCTGCTCTCTTCTGTTCAACTGGTAATAGGCATCATTTTGTGTAGCCAGTATGTTCGGTTTCCCATTTGGCCATGTATCTGGCTCTAATAAACCATTTGGACTCTTCGTAGGTCACACTAGAATCTGGTTGTGGTAGTCTTGCACTTTCTTTTGCCAGTCTGTCTGCCTCCTCGTTGCCTTGGATGTTACAGTGGGATGGAACCCACTGTAAACCTACTGTACTTTTTTGTAAACCTTTCTGCACCCCAGCAAGTAACATCACCTGGTTTACACATATAAATTGTCCTAATTTCTGTACAACATCTGACATTTCATTCCAGATTGCTATTTCTGGTACTTGATAGAACAGTGTTTCCTAAACTGTTTCTACTGGTGATCCCCTTTCATAATAGCCATGTAACCTGTGATCCCTACCTCCACATTTGCATAATGATGCATTTTAATAGGGTAAAGAGAATATATTAAAGATTTAAAAAATATAATTCAAACTTATTTAATACCATAACTACTTCCATCTGGGCAAGTAGCTTCAAAATTGGTGGCTAACCTCATGTTATCTTCAACATTTAGTTTGTTTTGTTTTGACATGAAAGCAAATGAAAGTAAAACTGGAAGGCAAGTACGGTGATATTTGGATACGACTCATACACACAGGAACTATGTTGGCAATTCTTCTATAAACATATTACATGCCAAGGTATCTGGAGATCCAAGAATTCATCCTGTACTTAAATGGAAATGCTGGCTATATTCAGCGTAACAAAGAATACATGTGTAGCTTCTTTTCTAAGTTCAGGGAAGTGCGGCTGAAATTCCTTTACAAGGGATTCAAGGAAACCAATAATCTCCTGTTTCTCATCTAGTTCACCTTTAGATTACTCTTTAACACTGCAAAGTTTTTCAAACATTTACTTACAAGTTAGTTTTGCAACTTAGATACAAATGAAGGTTGTCTGGAAATTGGATGTGTGTTTTCTTTCCATGAAGTTTCAAGTTCATCTTATCTGAAATGTCTGCTAAGAAAGCAACTTTTCTTCCCAGCTTCATTATTAAAGTAAACGACAAGGTCATGTTTCTCTTGAACATCCAAGAATAACTTGATTTCATCTTCCAACTCATTGAACTTTCCTTTTGGCAATCAGCCTACAGCAGTGTAGAAAAGAAGAATTTCATTTTCAGAATGGCATGTCTTTACAGAGTTCTTTAAAATCATGGGTGTTGAGGACCACAGATTTAATGTAATTCACAATTTGGTAAGATAATCAAGTACCACTTGCAGCAGAGGAGCTGGAGAAATTGTACTCACAACAAGCATATCGGTGAATCATGAAGTGACTCTTTTGGTTTGGGAGCAAGTTCTTTCACTTTTGTTTGAAAGCTTGACTTTGACCCTAGCATAGCTGGTGCTCCATCTGTACAGACGTCTCTACCACTGTAGTCCTAAAGTTTTAAACAAGATATTTATATTCTCCATAATATCTTCATCTTTTGTGGTAGTTTTAAGTGCAAAACAATACGAAACGCCTTTTTGAATGACACACTTCACGAGGACAAGCAACCGATGAGAAAACGGTGGATAAACTTTGTGATTTAATTCAAAATCTGCTTTCACATCTACAGATATATCTGAAATGTGTTATTGGATAGATTTGACAATTTCCAATGCGACTTCATATGATGCTTGCACTACTCCTGCTGAAATCCTCCTGTAAGATCAAGACTCCCAACATTCTTTTTAGTATCTTCTGAATGCTTTTGTTTCTTAAGTGATGTTTTATTTTTGAAAATTTAATAGATTCAACTGTGAACAAAACTGCACAAAACACACCATGGCTTCTCTAAGCTATTGCTGAAAAATATTGTCAAGCTAAATGTGTGTTAGGCATAGTTACATTTTCTCTCCATGTGTGTGGATTTCTAAAAATATAAATTCTCTCCATGTGTGGGGATTTCTGAAAATATAAATTCTCTCCAGGTGTGTGGATTTCTGAAAATATAAATTCTCTCCACATGTATGGATTTCTGAAAATATAAATTCTCTCCATGTGTGGGGATTTCTTAAAATATAAATTCTCTCCAGTTTTTGGATTTCTGAAAATATAAATTCTCTCCAGGTGTATGGATTTCTGAAAATATAAATTCTCTCCATGTGTATGGATTTCTGAAAATATAAATTCTCTCCAGGTGTGGGGATTTCTGAAAATATAAATTCTCTCCATGTATATTTGCCTTGGTGGTCAGGATCATATACAATATTGGCAAATAACTAAATGTCCCACTTGGCATTGAATGTGTGCAAGTGTCTGAAAGTTACATGTTATGAATTGTACCTAATACCTAAATACAAAAATGGGAAAACATTTGAGTAAGCAAAACAATAAGAACTGTTTGCAAAACTATGTAATAAAGATTTTAAAATAAAACATAAATAACATATTTTTATAGTGCTCATTTGACAAGTGATAAATAATTTCTTTCATAACGAAATCTATAAAATGTGAAGCAATGTACATCCCCTTTAGTCAGCAGACTGACATCAAAGCCATTTGGCCACCAACTCAACAACATTGATCAGTTGGAAAAAGGAACGCAATTGTTCATGAGAATAATAGAAAGGTGAAATGCAAAGGTTACTTCAATGGACCACTCAATTCTGTCCATGTATGAGAAAACGGAATATTCACCTCTAGCTATAGTGAGAGACATTTAAAATCTGGCCATGAATGAGAAAACGGAATATTCACCTCTAGCTATAATGAGAGAGACAGAGACATTTCAATTCTGGCCATGAATGAAAACGGAATATTCACCTCTATCTATAGTGAGAGAGAAGAGCATTTAAATGACCAGTACATCAGTGTGAGTCAAAGAAGTAACTAAAACAAGATCACGACAGAACGCACAGAGAGCTGACGACTTAACTGTAGAATGTTGTAAGCATGTGACGATATAGGAGCAAAGTAATTGACAAGAATGTTCAATATGACTTGCACAGAAAAATATTTCCTGAAAACTTGATAAAAGATAGTTGTTCTATTTTATATGGGAAAAAAAGGAAATAAGAGATACTGAAACATACATATGCATCTCTTCTTTGAGTCGAAAGGAAAACAAAACTGCATCATTTTTCAACTTAGTCACAATTGCGTTAGATACAAGTCCCCTAGTGCCTATAACGTGCAGGGATTCGTGTAGACACAAATGATCTTGGTCGCACTAACCACCTGCCGGACATCATCATTGGACCTGAGTGTCTTCCCTACCAATGCCTCTTTTAGTCGTCCAAAGACGTGGAAATCACGTGGGGCTAGGTGTGGTGAGTACAGCGGATGTGGTAGACACTGAAAGTGGAGGTCCCCGATGGCTGCAGCTATTGCACGGGTAGTATTGGGTCAAGCATTGTCATGTTGCAAAAGGAAACATTTACTCAGAAGTTCACGTCGTTTGGATTTGATTGTGGATCGAGGATCATTCCTGATAATATCTGTATACGCGGCGCTGGTGACAGTTACCCAAAACAGAATCATCATAACTTCCCCTGCAGAATGCTGCGTGCGGAACTTTTACGGTGAGAAGGGTTTCGCCTCCAGTAACAATTATTGCTAGGAAACCACCACCTTCTGCTTCAAAGTGCAGTAAACGGGCATCAACGCGTCGCCTTTTTTATTCTGGCGTAAGGGATGAAGATTCTGAGCAGCGCATGAGCTGGAGTGGTCAGCGACCCATAGCTGACTGCTAGCGTCAGGGCCAGCGAACCAGAGCTGCCAAGACCCTTCTACACCTCCACGCGGTGACCCTGGATAACAGGCTGCAGACTGGTTAAGGAGAAGGGATCGAAGAGGGAATGCTAACCCGGTACTCAAAATATGCTTGCTGTAGTCTGATGTTTTTGATCAAAATGTGCAAATATCTCAGTCAAGCTGTCAACGACATAACGCATTCCGTTCTCTGGACTATATTCTGCTACTTAAGCCCTTTGAGGGTTTGGTAGCGGGAGATTGAGAACGAACGAAGCCAAGCCATTCTGGAGTAAGCTGCCGTGGCACCAATCTTGCTATCATTTTGTGGTACTGTAACACATCATGGATGATGTGATGTGCTGATCTTTTGACTGGTGTCCAGATGTGCGGCAATTTCATTCACGGTCAATCGGCGATTCCTTTACGAGGCAATCAACTCTGGGGTCACTATTCGGCGTGCCTCAGTTGTGAAGTCTGTCACAGAACCACGCCTTTTTGAAACTTCCTGCTCCAATTATACACTCGCTGGAGTGAAAGGCATGCACTGCCGTACTGAACCGTCATTCGCCGATGAAGCTCTATAGGTTTCATCCCCTTTGCTGCTTAACAAAAAGGGACAACAGTACGCTGCTCCTCTTTTGTGGATGTCAATAGTGGGGTGGCCATCTTTAACTGTAATTATGATGTCATGTTCGTCTGCACCGTGATGATACACGGTAAACACTCTTGACATCATTAGCAACCATATTAACAAGTTACAATAGAAAGGCATCTTTTTTTTCCTCCTAATTTCTATCCAACTTTTAATGTTTTTATATGAAATGTTATGTCCTGTCCCGAAGGGGGAATATTCTAGAAGGCCTGGGCGGGTTCTGAACAACATCAGTGAGATTATTATAGATATTTAAAATATAAATCAAATCTGAATGAGAATAAAAACGATTACTCCATGACATAGATCCGAGTCTATTAAAATTAAATGAATCTAACATTAACTTAACGTCTTTATACTGATTTATAAGACTCTACGGAGTCTGTATACAATCAGTTTCTTGGAGGGTCGTTTAACCGATGTGCGAGTCAATCTTAATAGTCTCACACACTAAAGCTAAGTAGACCCGCAGCCAGTTAGGCGCCATCTATAGATACTCTTAACAAACCACCTGAGGAAAGGTGCAAAATAACTTGGGTAAAAACGTTGGATAAGAAAAATAGAATTTGAAGGCCTGGTTCTGGATTGGAACCTTAGTCCATGCGTTTTGTAATTTCCATTTATCCCAATTCACGGCAGTTCCTTTTCTATTGACAGCTAGCCTCGAAATCTCGTAGAACAGGGTCATCTCTCATGGGCTAGCAGCGTTGTCAGACCCTCAAACCGATAGTACACATACTCCAAAAAAAAAGTTCTTGTCAATGGGCGTCTATAGCGATAACCCATCGCTTCCCTTGCAGCAAAAAGTAAATCAATCACTAGCCCAGAGTGGTTAGAGCAATTGTCAAACACAATGGGCTCACAGCCGACTTAGCCAAACACAATGGGCTCACAGCCGACTTAGCCAAACACAATGGGCTCACAGCCGACTTAGCCAAACACAATGGGCTCACAGCCGACTTAGCCAAACACAATGGGCTCACAGCCGACTTAGCCAAACACAATGGGCTCACAGCCGACTTAGCCAAACACAATGGGCTCACAGCCGACTTAGCCAAACACAATGGGCTCACAGCCGACTTAGCCAAACACAATGGGCTCACAGCCGACTTAGCCAAACACAATGGGCTCACAGCCGACTTAGCCAAACACAATGGGCTCACAGCCGACTTAGCCAAACACAATGGGCTCACAGCCGACTTAGCCAAACACATTCATCCTGCTCTGGGCTGTCCTTTCTATCTCTCTCTACATGTTTTAAAAAACTGTTCAGGAAGGGCCAAGTTTGGATGACAAGATCTACTATTACAAATGGTGGAAAGAAAACAGGCCAAGGATACACCATATTATTCAGATGTTAATAAAGACATTTGTAGATTGTGTGAAAGAAAAGTGGATGAAGGAAAAATGTATAGTAATAATTGGTAGTGGAAAACATCGATGAGATCAATAAGGGGAGGAAGACTAACTTCTGGTCAGGCAAAACATACTGATCAGACAAGTTAGTCAGGGTCAGGCAAAACATACTGATCAGACTTGTTACTCAGGGTCAGGCAAAAGATACTGATCAGACTTGTTACTCAGGAACAGGCAAACACACTGATCAGACTTGTTAGTCTGGGTCAGGAAAAACATACTGTCCAAGACCCTCTCCTCGGTTTCATAGTAGCCCTCCTTGGAAACGGGTTGTTTTCATGGCAGCCTGGCTAACGAGATGAGGGATCGACGTGATCTCAGTAGTAGTGAGTGACACACATAATGTCAAGCATAGCACAACCGACTGGAGGACCTCAGTCCACCTTCATCAGCACGCTGGGGATGTGAGGAAAGCTACTCCAACCCACCAATTAACGTCCTTTTCAGAACTCACAAAAGAGTAACCTACTCATTGTGGGCATTCGCGTTCATCAAGGAAATCTGCCGCCCAGATAATATTACAATAGAAATGTTAAACTCAGCAGAGGCCTTTGTCGTAGATGTAATTACACAGATGTGCAATGAGATATACTATGGAGGATACATACCGATAGACATGAAGACATCCGTCTTTGTGGATTGCACGGACTATGAAACAATCAGCCTGTTAGCCATATGACCAAATTACTCCTCGAGATTATGAAGGAAAAAATTACAAATAAAATCAATATTAAAGTGGGTTTTTGAACAGTTGTCTTCGGATGCTGGCAAAAAGGTTCATAGAAGTACACAATAGTGTATATAATAGCTGTCCATCGTTGTCGATGAGGACCGCCGACAACATCCTTGTCACAGATTTCCCTGTTGGGTGTGGGTGCGCATGTGGCTGAACAGGCCAATGCGAGCACGAAAACATCTGCTACATATCGGGCACACGAGGTTTATAGAAGGGGATGGTGTTCCCGCTGCTCGGGATTTCACAACACGGTCGTCTTCACCGACAGCTACATCCGATTTGACTGCACTTCTCCAGTCAGATCTGTTTTGCGCAAGACATTCCCAGGTGTCGATATCTATCTGGCAACTTTTTAGTGAGTCCTTCAGACCGTCTTTAAAACGTTTCTTTAGGCGCCCTCTCTCAGCTCGCCGTAGAGAAGCTTCTTTTGGGAGCCGCTCGTCTGACATACGGACGAGGTGTCCGGCCCATCCTAGTCGTGCTTTTTCTAGCAGTGCATGGATGCTGGGCATGTTAGCTCTCGAGAGAACCTCGATGTCAGTGACACGATCTTGCCATCGGATGTGGAATATTCGCCTCAGGCAACCTGTGTGGAAGTGGTTTAACCTCCTTGCATGTCCAGAGTATACAGTCCAGCTTTCGCAAGCGTATAGTAGGGTTGGAATGATGGTTGCACGGTAGACTTTGAGTTTGGTCTTGACGCTGATGCCACGACGTGCCCAGACCATCGAGCGCATTCTACCAAATGCTGTGCTGGCCTTTGCTATTCTGTTTGCCACCTCATCGTCTAGGCTGACAGATCTCGACAGCGTGCTGCTCAGAAATGTGAATTTGTCTACGGAATTCAACGTCTGCCCGCTGACTGTAGTCTCTGGTTTTGTGGACGGCATGCCTGGTGCTGGTTGGTACATGACCTCTGTTTTTTTGGCATTTATGGTCAGGCCAAAATTTGTGCATGCGGCAGAGAACTGGTCCATGCCAACCTGCATGTTCAGTTCTGAGTTGCTCATTAGAGCGCAGTCGTCAGCAAATACAAGTTCCCTGATTATGTCGCCAGCCACTTTGGTTTTGGCCTTCATTCTTCTGGAATTGAGTAATTTGCCATCTGTGCGGTACTTTATGGATATTCCAAGCTCCAATGATCTGAAGGCGTCTTGTCATCGTGGCCGCGAACATCATGCTGAACAAAGTCGGGGCGAGTACACATCCTTGTTTTACTCCGTTTGATACTAGAAACGTTTTAGAGATTGCACCGCTGTCCAGTACACGAGCACACATGCCTTCGTGTAGCTGCTTTACCATTGTTATGAACTTTTTGGGGGCAGCCAAACTTAGACATTATCATCCACAGCCCTCCTCTGTTAACTGTATCAAATGACATAGTGTATATTCGTGTTAGATCATTTGACAGTCCGGGAACGGCGTGGCCTAGTGGTTAAGTGGCACGGCTCACAACCAGAAGGTGCTGTGTTCGTTCCCCATCACAGCACCGGCCGTTATCCCAGGGAAGCAAACCCTTAGAAAATGCAGGAGGAAGCAGACCCTTACATAAAATGCATGCTGAAGTCGGATGCACTAGGCCGACAGGCGCAAAATAAAAACCACAGTGTAACGCACACCGGCCTTGGGGAATAGAGAAATAAGGCGAACGCAAAAAAAATAAAATTTGACAGTCCAACATAAAAAGTTAATTTGAGTGCCTACAGGAAATTAATCTGGATATTAAATAGATTAGGTTGTACTGGGAGCAGATGGCAACAGGGAGACCTACTCACCCTGTATTCATATCCAAAGTAGTGGGAGACAGGGACGTGTGTTGTCACCTTGTCCCTTTACACAGAGGTCTCTGTCGAAGTGGTCAAGCCGTATGCTTCGTGTTCAGAAGGTCGGGGTTCTTCTTCTTCTTCGTACGCAGTCAGACAGTAACCATTATTTTTTCGAAAAAAGCGGCTGTCATCCTGAGGCTGTCGCCACTGCCATACAGCTTGTCTTGCAGTTCCACTGGTGATGGCCACATCTGCTCTCTCTGATCCTCGTATGTCGGGCAGTTCTGCAGCAGATGTTCAGCGGTCATTTTACCAGTACCGCACGGGCATTCGTCGGTACCACCTATCTTCAATTTGTTGAATAGGTGGTACCTCAGTCTATTGTGGCCAGTGCGAAGTCTGAAGACAACGACCTGCTCTCTTCGGTTCAACTGGTAATAGGCATCGTTTTTGGTGTAACCAGTATGTTCGGTTTCCCATTTGGTCATGTATCTGGCTTTGATAAGCCGTTTTGACTCTTCGTACGTCATACTAGTATATGTTTGTGGTAGTCTTGCACAGAAGGTCGGGGTTCGAATTCGAGCTGCGACGGTCGGTTCATGATGTCAATTTTTCCCGGAGATCTCTGGGTTCATCGCAACCTTTCTGCTGAGAGAGACCAAGCAACATGGGGAAACCCGAAGCGATAAGTCGAGACCTCAACTTTAACTTTTACACAGAGAAAATGTTCTTGAAGGAGTGTCTGGACTAAAGTCAACTAAATAACCAGTCCACGGGTGTCAGCTCTTCGATGAGTTTTGGCATGGCACTACAAATCCCTGACGGCAGGTCGCCATGGTGTCTAGAAATGTCAGGAACAGTGGCATATAACTTGCGTACTTTTTCATATCGCGTACATACCCTTTAAATTGTAACTAGTTAATTTCAAAGAGTATTATATATTGGCTTACAGATTTTCTAACATTGCCACAGAGAAGAAATTTGGCTTGAACTATTGCCGTACTTATAAATGAACGTTACTCAATAACAATATTAGAACAATAATAATAATGTGAGCTGCGATTGATTAGCTACGCTCACGATAGCTACGGTGTTTGTGTCTGTCTCGGATGTTCTCAAGTTTCTCAATGGATTAATATGTGCACTGATTGTTGCCCTGCTGAGCTGCTTTACTGTGAGAGTCTCTTTGTTCATCTGAGTTGTGTATTTCGCAAATTACGATGCATTTTGTTCACGGTCTTTGCGTCGTCTAGTACAGATGGACATTTTCGGTCAACATCGCTCAGCTACCAGACGCGGAAATCGAGACCTACATGAAAACACTCGTTCCGCTTGGCTGCTCCCCAGCGATATACAAGGGCTCTTCTTCATAGCTTGATGTCAATTTTCACACTCCCCACTACGAGTGTGCATGCCATCTTGGCAAGCTATCTCCGATAGGCCAATAACGCAAGGCATTCGCTCACGTGCTGTTGGCCCTACTGACACCGCTGCTGGTCTCTCTAATTAGTTGGGTTTCACGCCAGGTCGATCAACAGTGGAGGCCATCCTCGCGCTCCGTCTCCTGGCAGTTACACCTCGCATTTACTCACACCCTTTGTGCTGCGTACGTGGACCTAAAGGCTGCTTTCGACTCGGTAGACAGATCGGCGCTGTGGAAAGCACCCTTTCTGAAAGATTCCCAACATATGTGGGGGTCAGACAGGGCTACGTCCTTGCTCCCGATCTCTTCTGTCTGGATGTCGACTGGCTCCTGGATCACCTCAGCTCCATGGAATCACTATCGACCAAACTTGCATCACTGACCTCGTCCACGCGTATGATATAGTCCTGATAAACCCGGACAGCACAGTGCTGCAACAGTCTCTTGAGTATCTGGACAGTACAGCTCAAAATATGGGACTATCAATCTCATGGGCGAAAACCAAAATTCAGTATCTTGGCTCTGATACAAGGCCCCAGAACATAGCAGTTTGCGGTCACACAGCGGAGAGCGTAAATAAATTTGCTTATCTCGGAAGCAGGGGACAGCGTGGCCTAGTGGTTAAGTGGCACGGCTCACAATCTGAAGGTGCTGGGTTCGATCCCCATCACAGCACCGGCCGTTACCCCGGGGAAGCAAACCCTTAGAAAATGCAGGAGGAAGCAGACCCTTACATAAAATGCATGCTGAAGTCGGATGCACTAGGCCGACAGGCGCAAAATAAAAACCAGTGTAACGCACACCGGCCTTGGGGAATAGAGAAATAAGGTGAACGCAACAAAAAAATTATCTCGGAAGCACAATGTCATCTGACGGACACATTAGCCCAGATATGTCAAGACGGATTTACTTCGGTGATGAACGACCTACTCCTCGTGTGGAACAATAGTAGATTATCCCTGAGTTCAAAGCTGCGTATTTGCCAGTCGTGTGTTGTTTCAGTGCTGATGTATGGAGCCGAAACTTGGACTCGAGTCCTTTCATATGCGCAATCAGCGGCGAATTCTTGGAATGTGTTGGTACGATCTCGTAGGAAATGTCCAGTACTCTGACTAACTGTATCAGAAGTCCTGGACCGTCGTCTCCTTTCCCTGTTTGGACATGTTGTCCCACTGGATCAGGGTCCCAGCTCATCAGATTCTTCTCATGGCAGTTCAAAGTGTTAAGGTTATCCAACCAGCCGGCTGCAAGCGCAAAAGAGGCCGTCACCGAAACACGTGGCTTCAACAGATAGCACCTCCCCCCCCCCCTATAGACGAGGTCTGGCAGAGCGCCGTTTCGATGGGTCATGGTGGCGTTCGGCCGACGCATCGGCCCCAGATGCCTGGGCATCTAAGGCCTAGGCGAACATTAGTATTTCTGGATTTATAAATTGTACCTTCACTTCCAGTCAGAAGTATTACGGTTCAAAAATAAATGTGTACAGAAGGGAAATATAATAAAGTTTGTTACTCTTAGTATATGTGTATGTGAGTGATGAGATGATATGGCGGTCGACATCACTTTCAACCTAAGAACCACCCCAGCCCCCCCTTTCCACTCACCCCACGGCTACATTAATTGACTTTATACATACCCGTCCCTCACTTTTCTCGCGTGGATGACTTCATTGAACATAACACAAATAAGGAATTACGGAAACCAGTAAATAATGCTTTGAAAAAATACTGACATTTGTACATTCGGAATTCATATTTCGTAGAACAATTCAGCCAGACCACCCGGCATGATACACAACCCAATGAGAAACTCTTCATCCGGCACATTGTCTGGCTCCTACTTTTCTAACCTGACGCCGAGATACTAAAATTTGTCACTCATTGGAGCTATGGTTAGTGTTGGGATGACGTGTCAGTTTACAGAACTGAACTCACAATCTGAAAGTAAAATAAATGTTAAGTCTTGGGTTCCCAACTTGTCTGGTAACGTGAACCCCTTTGTCAGTCTGAACACTGCACTCCTAGTGTTGAATTTTGTTTTATAATATATAATATACAACACGCTGTACCTCAAAGAAACACAATAATACCAACATATAATTATCAAAATATTAGTCTTGTAAACGGTTAAACGAGCAGAAAATAAAATATTTTTTAAAAAGCTAGAATCCAATGTTTCTTTAATTCATTTTTGGGGACTTTTTGTCGGCTTGATCAATCTGTATAGACATAAGTAGCTTGAATGTTGATAGGGTACAATGTCATATGTAAAACATGTAAAGTATGTGGCAGGTCAGTCAAACAAGGATGCCTTTCCAATCTCGTTCGCTTCCCCACTTCTACCGACGTTACTACCTCTTCTCCAAGTAGGATAAGGCAGGTTTAAAGACAAAGAGTACCGGAAGGTTTATTCAAAGTCAGAGAGTTAGAGGAAGGTTTATTGAAAGACATCGGCGTACAGAAAGATTTACTCGAAGAGAAGTACGTGAAAGTTTACCAAAAGTCAAAATAGTTCCTAAACTTACAGAGGGTATATGAATGAGCAATGCTGAGAACCCTTCATGATACGGTTGCCCTTTTCCACGCGACGCCACAATCGGGCACAACCCCACTCCCCTTTTGTCCATGACCCAAATACGTCTGTCACGTGATCAATGCACTGAATAATTTCACAATTTCCGCCAGCTTCAACCAGGTCAGGGGTCACCTGAAGTTCATGCGAGCTACCATTTGGTCAGAGGTCGGCAACCTTCTCTCGTACAGGGGCCGGGGGATCAGGTCATGGAGTGGACTGTAGGCCAAACTCATTTACAAGTAAAATGTTATCCTATAGCCGACAACGATGTGGGGATACTCCACTGCACTAGGCCGTTTTTTGTAATATGGTAGTATGGCGTGATCTCTTTCTCGCTGTTTCCCTTCCTATTTAGCAAGCCAGGCAGCCATTTACAATTGGTCGTCTGTAGCGTGTCGATAATGGGAACTAACCCTGCACCTTATGCGGTGAGAAGGGCAAGCTCATAGCAGAGCTCACATTAATCTACAGCTAAATGAAGGATATGACACCGACGAACTCATAGCAGAGCTCACATTAATCTACAGCTAAATGAAGGATATGACACTGACGAACTCATAGCAGAGCTCACATTAATCTACAGCTAAATGAAGGATATGACACTGACGAACTCATAGCAGAGCTCACATTAATCTACAGCTAAATGAAGGATATGACACTGACGAACTCATTGCATGTTGTAAGAGTCGACTAAAGTTTCAATATCAGCATGCACAAACTTGCTAAAAAAACTGACACCAAAAGCGCAGGCCAGATAGTGAATTTTAAACATATCGGTGAAGCATACCATGCTAATGTGAATTATAAATACATAGTTTTATTTAAACCCCCCCCCCCCCCCCTCTCAGAACCCAAAAACAAACAAACTTTGATCTAATTTTTTCAGAAAAAAATGTACGAGTAGATTAACAGTAAAACATGAAATTTCATGAGTGTTATTCAGCAATTTTTAAGTTTAAGCTTCGGTGTTTTTGAATAAATAAACTTTTTAAAAATTTGCTTAACGAATAAAATTAAGTTGAGCTTAAAACAGACATTCAGCAGAACGTTGGATTTCATATCTCCCACATGGCGATCAATGTTTGGGGAGATAACTGATGTTCCAAGTGTTTTCCGGATGTGAATCCGTTCTCTTTGTCCTTTTAGATTTAAGGGGCGTTATTTAAAAAAAAAAAAAAAAAATTACCTGCAATTATAAGTACTTCAAGGAATAGCTTAATTTTCGGATAGTTGTCCTCTTGTAAATAGTTCTTATCAAAGACAATGAAACATCCTTGATTTTTGTTTTTAAAACAGAGTTCTCTTGCAGTTTAATTAATTGGATTTCTAAAGAAGACCGGAGCTTTGTTCCATGTCAGGCATCGAATAGAGAAGCGAATATGATTAATTTCTCGTGCTTACAAACCACGAAACCTGGTACTGAGTTCCTCATTCATCCATTTCAACTCGTCCTCACGCGAGAATCAATTGAAATCATTTGGAAAAATGATAAGTAATGCGTGTCCTTAGTTGACTTCCCAGAGTTGAATATTGTTCTAAAAGGACTTCATGTGTTCATACAGCTTTGAACCAACTGTACTTCAGTATGTTATCTAATATTTCGTTCATTTAGGTAGTCGTAAGGTCCACAAGAAATGCCAGATCAGACAGACAGTTTTTTTTGTCTAACTCCCGTAGAGGTTTCCCGTCATGTCCATGAGGCTGAGCAGCGCACGAGCTGCAATGGTCAGTGACCCATAGCTGACTGCTAGCGTCTGGGCCAGCGAAACAGAGCTGCCAAGACCCTTCTACACTTCCACGCGGTGATCCTGGATAACAGTCTGAAGCAGGGCAGACTGGCTAAGAAGAATGGATCGAAGATAGAATGCTAATCCGGTACTAAAAAAAATTGCTTGCTGAAGTCGGATGTTTTGGACCGAAAGGTGCAAATATCACAGTCAAGTTGTAAATTACGACAACACATTCCGTTCTCTGGACCACATTCTGCTACTTTAAGCTCTTTTAGGGTTCGGTAGCGGGAGATTGAGAATGAACGAAGCCAAGCCATGTCCATGAAAACAAACCTCATTTTTCAAATCCTGAAAGCGCTTCAGCGGCATCCTCTTACTTAGCCAATATACTTCACAGTAATAGATGAGCTCTTCAAGCGCATATTGAACGTCTTCCTGACATTTTAAAAACATTATCAGCACACATTTTGTTGGTGTAAAATGCAGCAAAGCACACACAAGCCCTCTGTCTTAGTCTCAGTCGACCTGCACTTCTACACGGGCAGATGCCTCTGAGCAGGTCCCAGCTTTGGTATGAGCTGGATGTAGCCGGGAGAGGGTTTCCTTCTTAGCGGACTAGGCTCGAGCAACTTAATGCTCCGTTGCGTTGGGACAAGCGCTTATGGGGCGTGGTTAACCGATGTGCGAGTTCATCTTAGTAGACTCAAACAATAGAGCAAAGTAGACCCACAGATTGTTAAGCGCCATCCATGCTGCTCTAAACAAACCACCCAACCATGGCCGGTGTTTTGCCATGTCATACAGTCGCCTCTTACGACATGCTCTCTGTGAGGCAGTGGAACTATTCTTGTCCTTGTCATGATTCTGATGATTCTGATCTGATGTTAGCATCAACCCTCAAGTTTGACCAAATCATTGCTGAAGCATCATTGGATGTTATTTCTTGTAACTTCTTCCACCCAAGGTCGAATTTTAAAAAAAAACTTTGTAGTTTTGACAAATGTCTTTTCCTCTTGTATTTTCTTTCTGATGTTCTGATGTAGTAGGTTGCATTCTCACAATGTGGCCAGCCAGACCAATTCATTCTCTGTTGCTCGATGTACTGTAGGCAGAAAATTGTTCCAACCTTCTGTTTGAAGGCGATTCTTCAGTGTACATAAATTTAGCATTTGATTCGAGCATAAATATAATCAACGGAGCAGCGCACAAGGCAGAACTCAAAATTCTCAAGTTCGCTTGGTCCGCCGCCATTCTCTGTAGTTCTTACATGTTCCCTAGCTCCCTGGCTGCACTCTCTGGTTATGATTTTGCATATGGTCTCTCTGCCCTTCCTTCTGTCGCTGTTTCCACATAATCGCCTGTTGGAGTCTATTATTGTCCATCAGCAACACGTGCCCTTTGTAAGCCCAGCGTTTTTTCCTGATATGACATTAGAAACATAATTTTGGTTGGACTGCAGTCGTATTTGTTCATTAGTAATACATGTTTTCCAAGTCAATGCCCAATAAATGTCCACGGCATTTATTTTCAAATGCATTTAACTAATTTTCAAATGTGTTATTTTCCAGCGTTCACAACAATATGTGCGCACTGACATGACGTTAGAGTTAAGTGTCCGAGTTTGAAAGTAATGCCAACCTACCGTACTGCATATCTGCCAAGAGTCTTATAGCCAAATATGCTGGCGGTTGTCAGAAGCTACGTTTCGCGAAGGACACGACATATTCAGTGAAAGAGATTTTCAAATATTCGTTAATTGGTTCAAGGCATTGTAGGTCAACGTGATTTGGGTGATAATTTCCTATGTGCATCCCCATTTTGCATCATGTTACTGCCCAAACAGGTGAAATTCTCAATCGTCTGTATCACTTGACCATTGAGCTGGACATCTGTCCCCCTGTGTAAGACATGGTTTTAGTTTTGGAGGCGTTTATCTCAGCCCTATCTGTTTGGCTATGTAGTAGAGTTGGTCTATCTTCTCTTGCGCTTCTATATTAGAAGTCAGACGTGCCAGAGCATCTCCTAAATCCACCTACTCTTAGGTTTATCATCTGTCCACCTAATGCCGAACTGTCTGTTGTGGGCGGAATTTCGCATAACTAAGTCTCTCGCCACCCCAAATAGCAGAGAGGACATGACGCAGCCTTGTCTCACGCCTGTTTCAATATTAAACGATTCAGTCTTCTCGACTATGTGCCGTACACAACACCGTGACTTAGTATAAAATGATTTTTATGAAACTTACAAACTTTGTCAACTTGGTCTCGTCTAGAGCGCTGGAAAACGTTCCAAATTGTGATGAGTTCTTTGTGGATTAATGTCATGTCATGTCATTCAGTCGATACATCTCGCCGCAGTCCAACGAACAAGATGTATTTGTTCACAATTCTTGCTTTCATTAGGACACAGTACTTTGACAGCACTGATGAACTATGTTGTTTCTTACGGCAAAAGGCTTCAAGTGCTTCTGCAATTTCTTCACTGGCAATAAAGCTTGGCCCCCGAACATTGTTGAGAGCTTCATTCTTCCGTCTGTAGAAAACTTCTTTTGAGCAGATATACTTTTTTTTCTCCTTCAAATTCTGTATCTTCTATTTTCTCATCTGACCTTAGAAATCCATAATGTTGATGTAAGTGTTGTATAATGTCTTTATAAGTTGCATTCTTTCACAGCTGAAATAGTTCCAAAAACAAACACGCTTATCTACTGTATGACCAACAAAATTTCTTTTCTTAAAGCAGCATTTGCAAATGTTGCTACTGATCATACCACTATGGCTTGATCATCGACATATTTATTGACATTAGTAACTTTCATTGACTTTGTCACGCCTAGTGCAACTCCCAACAGCATTTTCCACCATCTAAAAATATGCGTTTTAGAGACTGGATCGGGAAGTCCTTTGATTGAAATAATTGTATCTTTTCATACAGATTCTGCATTAGTCTAATGAGTGGTCTCCAAATACCTATTTGTTGCTAAATCTGAAAAAGTTTGTCCCAGGAGTCTCGGTAAATATATATATATATCCTCATGAAACCATTACTGTGTAGTTGTGGGCGAGCATGCATGTATGCTTCAATGAAGCCGTGAACTATGACAGTGGGAACATTTGTTCCTGGCAGTGTCACCAGGACTGAACAGATCACTGACGAGACGACGGACAGAACACTGACGAGACGACGGACAGAACACTGACGAGACGACGGACAGATCACTGACGAGATGACGGACAGATGACTGATGAGACGACGGACAGATCACTGACGAGACGACGGACAGATCACTGACGAGACGACGGACAGATCACTGACGAGACGACGGACAGATCACTGACGAGAAGACTGACAGATCACTGACGAGAAGACTGACAGATCACTGACAAGGAGACGCACTAAACATGGCTTCCCGGTTGAGGGTTGGGCACAGGGCTATAAACTACATCAGGAAAAAAAAAAAACAAGAAAAACAAACAAACAACCTCCCAATCGTTTCGGAAACTTCTACAGGAAACGAGTGCTCTAGATAAAATAACAGAGCAAATATAGACTTCGGAAAAAAAACTAAATAGGATCAAGACTGACAATGAACGAAAGACAAGGTAGGGCCTCTCATTGATAGCACAGGTAAAATAAAAGAAATTGGGAGGTGGTGGGGCAGGTAATTTACTAAATCAATTATTTGGCACAGTCTTCACACAAGAAGATTGCTCCAAGATCCCAGAGCATATACATATTTTCAAATGTGAAATGGATATAGTGGGATTAAAATCAATTTGTATTACAGCGGAAAGTTTGTTTTTTTAAATTGGAAGGATTAAACGTGGAGAAATGTCCAGGTCAAGATGGTATCCATCCAAGATTGCTATTTGAAATTAGAGACCAACTAGCAAAACCATTGACTATATTATGTTCTCAATCACTTGCAAAAGGGATTGTTCCAAGAGATTGGAAAGATGCAGGAGTGATCCCCTTATTCCAAGAGGGAAAGAAATTCCAAAAGGGAAAGAAATCAGATCCAGCAAATTATATATAGACCGGGTGAGTTTAATAAGCATAGTCTGTATATTGTTAAAATCAATAATCAAAGAAAACATTGTAATGCATTTAGACAGGTTTAATCTAATCAGAAATAGTCAGCATGGGTTTACTTTAGAGAGATTGAACTTAAAATCTATTGGAATTCATGGAGGAGGTTACTAAAATGATAAAGGGGGAACCAGTGGATGTTATTTATCTAGATTTTGCAAAGGCGTGTGATAGAGTGCATCATATATTATTTAAAAAGCTAAAATCACATGGGATAGTGGAGAAGTTGCCGAATGGATTGAAAGTTGGTTAATGACAAGCAGGCAGAGAGTGGTCATAAATAAGGAGTACTCTGAGTGGTGTGAAGTGAAAAGTGGAGTGCCACAGGGCTCGGTTTTGGGACCAATATTATTCTTGGCATATATAAACGATTTGGACATTGATATAGGATCCATGATTCAAAAATTTGCTGACGACACAAAAACTACGTAGGAGTGTCATATATAGCAGAGGTAGATATATTGAGGTCGGATTTAGATACAATTCAAGACTGGTCTGTGAGATGGCAAATGGAGTTTAATATAGGTACAGTCATCCACATGGGTAGATCCAATATGGAACATAATTACAGACTAGGCGAGGACAATATTAGAATGATAGATAAGTCAAGGGACCTAGGTGCTATAATAGGGCATACAGGTACAGTGAGTGAGCAAGTCCAGGTAGCAGTGAATAAGGCAGATGCAATGTTAGGTATGAATTTAAAAAAATATTAAACATAAAGTAAGGAAGTGATTGTCAAACCATAAAAAGTATTGGTTAGACCTAAATTGGAATACTGTGTTCAGGTGTGAAGCCCTTAGAAGATATATACATGCTGGAATGGATACAAAGAAGAGCGACCAAACGGATAGTGGAAGTCCAGAATTAGTTATGAGGAAAGACTCAGAAAAACCGGCCTAGAGTGTCTAGAAAAAAAAGAATGAGGAAACTCAATACAGGTTTATAAGATAATCAAAGGAAAGGTTAAATTAGACTAGCAAGTTTAAAAAAAAATAATACAATCACCAACGAGAACAAGAGGGCACAGATACAAATGAACCAAAGAAAGGTCCAGATTGGATATTAGGAAATATTTTTGTTTTGTCAGTGGTGACTGCTTGAAATGTATTGCCCCAGAAGGTAGTGGAGGCAGGGCCAATTAATGCATTTAAGAAGATTGAATGCGCATACCTTTCAGAGCAGGGTAATGCAAATGTAACTGGTTGTATACAGACTTTGTTGAGTCTTCTAAACCAGTATAAAACGTTAGGTTAGATGTCCCACGGCCTTGAAATGCAGTTCCTCTGTCAGCATGGGTCAATGAAATAATTATGACGGCAGGATTTAACGGGTGATTTCAAAACTGTTATTTAATGTAATGCTCCAACACACGAGACGGAGGAGGACAATAAAGAAACATTCTATAGAAGACTCCAAGAAAGAAGAGCTACTAGCTCATGACCAACTTTGTATTATGGAAGATTTAAACGACAAAGTCCGCAAAATAACAACAAAGATGGAGGGACAACAATGGGAAGACATTGTGGTGATAACATGATCGAAAGATGCGAAATGCTGGACAATTTCTATAAGTAAAACCAGAAAATATTCGAAGGCACAATCTTCCCTCACAAAAATATACATGGAAATCGCCAAAGGGAAAACCAGAACGATCACTTTATGGTCAATAGAAGACAAAAGTTCTTGCTACACGTTAGTCAAAAGAGGAGCCAATGTGGGCAGTGACCACCATTTAAAAATAGCTCAGATGTGCGCCTATGTAAAGCAGTCCAAAAACAACACACTTCGATGTTGGCCCGCATGGAAAAGCGGGAAACTGCTGCACAGTTCTCAGTCATAGTCAACAAATTTCAAAGCCTAACAGAGACAATTGGATGCATAAGGTTAATCCAATACCATTCAAGAGAAATAGACAAGAATTATCCATTCAGATTCTGGTCTAATTGATTTTTTTTTTTGCGTTCGCCTTATTTCTGTATTCCCCGAGGCGGGTGTGCGTTACACTGTGGTTTTTATTTTGCGCCTATCGGCCCAGTGCATCCGACTTCAGCATGCATTTTATGTAAGGGTCTGCTTCCTCCTGCATCTTCTAAGGGTTCGCTTCCCCGGGGTAACGGTTGGTGCTGTGATGGGGATCGAACCCAGCACCTTCTGGTTGTGAGCCGTGCCTTTTAACCACTAGGCCACGCCGTCCCCTGTCTAATTGATTTGATTCGTGTCTTAACTCTTTACAGTCTGGCCTAATTGATTAGATTCGTGTCTAAACTCTTTACCGTCTGGTCTAATTGATTAGATTCGTGTCTTAACTCTTTAGTCTGGTCTAATTTATATGATTTGTGTCTTAAGACACACATCTAATCAATTAGGTTGGACTGTAAAGAGTTAAGGATACATATACAACAGTAACTAACAGTGTATTGGGAGCCAACCGAAGACAACAAAAGGAATGGATAGCGATCAAACAACAGAACACAAAGAAACAGAAATCGAGAAAGATAAAATCTCACCAATTGCACAATATCAGAGACTGACAAATCTAAGCAAATATAGTAGGAATTACGACAACACGTATAGTAGGAAGAATTGGTAGGAAATGGCAGAAGTTATTTTCTTTCATATTTTTGGTGGTTCTGGAATCGTGAAAATAATTCACAGGACGCCATCCCTAGAATAATGAAACGGCCTGATTTTGGACAGCTAGATCAAGGTTAAAAAATAACGCTGGGCAGACGGACCAAGGCTTGAGTTGATAAATTAGTTATTTACTCCAATATGTATGTTAATTCACCATAAAGTTTCGATTTAGTTTAGTATAGAAGTAGAAGTTAGCAGAGAAATAGAACTTGGTTAAGAAAGAACAGAAGGCAGAAGATATCCAGCCCACATCCAAGAGGAAGTGGGAAATCTGAAAAACAAAGTTAGATTGAGCTACCCAGATTTCGTGTTCAATTTTGTAATGGTGTTCGTTGTAAAATTAGGAAATATATTAGAGACACAAAACAACCTATACGTTCTGTCGCTTGAAAATCGCTGTCTATTGTATTGTGCAATATAAAGGACAAGCCAAAGGTCCTGGCATCCAAAAAAGTATATACAGCAATGCAAGAGAGGCTGAATTGTGCTAGCTATAGAGGAAGGTGCAGTTGTCTAAACAAGAGACTGGAATAGATAAATGAATGGTCCACGTGACCAGGCTTCGAAGACCAGATCATCGTGCGCTGTCACAAGGCACAAAAGGTAAATAACCTCGTAGGAGAGAGTATGCATGCCGAGTTAAATACTGGTTAGAAAGAAGAGCTTGAAAATATAAGGTTAAAAGAGGACCTGGCAGAAAAAGCTGAAATGGCAGCCAGACCATATGACCTTCATACATTTTATAAGTTTCACAACGAAATATTCGGCAATAGAGGACACTGCAGTGGTATAAAAGTAAACCTTTAACTACCGAACAAAAAGATGGAGCGATGAACTACACATGTTTCGAGTGTTCTGTATAGACCGGACCTCCGAATCATAAAACCAGCTACTGCTGACATTGCAATAAATCTAGCATCACCAACAAAGCCAGACTTTTAAAAGCTACCAGTCTATTGAAAAGAAATAAACCAGGGAAGGATGAATTGCCAGCAGAAATCTTCAAAGTACAGGATCCAAACACGGCGGACAACACATCAGAACCACTGTTCACGGGAAAGAGAAGCATTACCCATGGACTGAACGCAAAGAGAAATGGTAAGAATTAGCCAGAAATGAGACCTGACAAACAGTTGGAGATAAATTACACTATTCTCAATTCCAGGAAAAATATTAAGTAAAATCATGAGAATTAAAAATGAAAACTTATTCGCATACAGCACACAGGGTTTCGATAAGGAAGAGGAACTAGTGAGCACATATTCACCATCCACAACATCCTAGAACAATGTAGGGAATGGCAGAGAAACGTGCATATCTTCTTTGTGGATTTTGAAAAACAGACAGCTTGAGGACGACTTTATAGCATACCACAGACGATCTTCATCATCTCTCTCTTCTATAAAGATGTTTCCTGCAGCGTGAAGAACTACGACAGACCATCCCAAGTGAAGGCTAGCATAGACAGGGATGTTTCATTTCATCTTTACTGTTCAACCTTGAATTGACTGGCTCGCTTAAGAACACAATTGAGAAAGAACAAAGGACGCCATTCACCTTCTTAGAAGACCTGATTGTGCAGATGATATAGCGCAACTGGCTCACACACGTGAGCATATCCAGGATAGAAGGATAGAGTTGCAAGCTAGACAAAACTAAGGTTGAAGATCACACGAAGAGAACTCAAATTATAAACAGTATCTCTAGGAAACCAAATGTTGGAGATAATGTAGAACAGTTTACTTATGAAGAAGTGGAGTATCACTTCAATCAGGGAAAGAATCTCGCTTAAAAAGGTTTGTGTAGCCAGTATTTATAGTAGGAAAACCTCAGGTTATATAATCATAGTGTCTTACCGGTACTCATGATTCGGAATGCTGGAGGATGACAGAGGGATCCTCAGATTAAAAAAAACTCCAACCATAGAGTTGTGACAAGACAAAATATCAAATGACAAACTCCTACAGGACAACAACCAATAATATATGGATAGCATTATAAGAGAGAAGATGGCATGGCTTGGGGCATGTCACGAGAATTGAGTCCGGATATGCCCGCGAAAACAGCAATTATGTAGACACTTGGGGGAAGACTCACGATGGGGGTTGAGCTGTGCTGCTCTTCCTTCGACATGGGGCACTGCAAAATAGGTTGCCCAAGACAAAGGCATGGGAAGTCCTTATAGAAGACCCATGTGCCACAGGAGATAACGAGAATTAGTATGTATGTGTGTTATATTTGTGTGTGTATATGTACTGGTAATGTCAAGCAGAAAAAGTCTAGGGGCCCTTATCTTAATCTGGCTGGACCCCTATGTTTCAACAAATCGAGTGCCGAGAGAAATTAAATTAAGGAGCAGCTGGCAGAGTTGTTTAGATTTCACTTTCTTTACCTCAAGGAGAACCGTTCGAACATCCTCGATAAGGCAACAGTTCTTGTTTTTCTAACGTAATATCCTGCACACTGTATGGCGATTGTATATGGGTAACAGTATTACTCCATCCTATAAACTATTGGTGAACCACACAACAATGGGAACAACCTAAGCCGTGATGATGACAGTTAACAAGAAAAGTAAATAAAACGTTTTTCTTGGAAATGTACTAGAGTGGAAGATGGAAGACGCGAAATGTAAACCTAGAAGATAAATGATGCCGTAATCTATTTTCACAAACATGACATATGGACATCCAAACAAATGATTTAACACACGAGTTCTGTGTTTTATATATTCGTCTTTACTGAACAGATGAGATCGACATAATGGGTACACCTTTTAAAATAGTGGAATTGATTGATGCAATTGTCAGTATGCCGGAAACCCACCCCACTACTAAAATATACCCTTCAATTGGCGTAGTTCCCTGTCGTCAAAAATGTGGCTGCTGAAATAGAACAAGAGAAACAGGAAAACGACCATAGACAATGTTTGGACATCAGGTGCAGATCACAAGACTAATCCAGGCAGTGTTTCCCTAAATCAACAAAGCCAATTCAGATACGCCCTGAAAGTCCACAGAACTTTAGCATGAAATTATACATGACCCAGAGACCGAGCTTCAGGAGGTACCGCAGAAGGTCTAGGTCATCTGATGTGTTCCAACCTTTCAGATACATGTCACAAGAGCGACATTATGAAAGCGAATGACAGGGCAATTCTAATTGCTGAACACTGGATGAACGGTGTATGACGTGGTGCTTGGACACGGAAATTAAGTACTGAATTGTGTAGAAACTTGGACCTTAAACACATTTGGAGAAAATTGATGATTTCGAAATGATATTTGGTAGAGTGAATTGATGAGTGATGAGAATTGATGAACAAAATCAGAATAAGGCCGTTGATATGGTCTCCTACAAAACCATAAAATTCTTGCTGAGACTAATACTGGAAGGGGTAGTGGGGCACACAGGCCAGAAGTCAACAGCTTGGGAAGCGTCAACAACAAACAAACATTGATAGGTATTGCGAAGCATAATATATTAAGCCTTTTATTAATATCTTCAATTAATCTTAGCGCTTTTAGCTTACTGTGGAGTATAGACAAAAAAATGATGTCATCAAACGTGGACCTGTCTATATTAGACGTTACGGCATAAACTTTCTGCAGAATGGAATATCCAGCCCCGTACAAAATACTCCCTGGTAGCCTCTTATGACATAAGATAGTGACACTATTCTTTGCTCACCACTTTGAGACCCAGCAAACACGTGGATTATAATTATACAAGAGAAATAGGAACAGATAATTGAGAAAAGAAACATTCTTTGATGTTTGGAATCAGCAACTAGAAACTGTCTTCCGCACGAGAACGTGGCATTAACAGACTGAATGGACACTTACACAGGCTAAAATGTGCCCCATCACCCATGTGTGTGTGGGCAGGCAGCATAGATAGTACAACTTATCCTGCTAGACACTTACAGCACAGACAGTCCAACATATCCTGCTAGACACTTACAGCACAGACAGTCCAACTTATCCTGCTAGACACTTACAGCACAGACAGTCCAACTTATCCTGCTAGACACTTACAGCACAGACAGTCCAACTTATCCTGCTAGACACTTACAGCACAGACAGTCCAACTTATCCTGCTAGACACTTACAGCACAGACAGTCCAACTTATCCTGCTAGACACTTACAGCACAGACAGTCCAACTTATCCTGCTAGACACTTACAGCACAGACAGTCCAACTTATCCTGCTAGACACTTACAGCACAGACAGTCCAACTTATCCTGCTAGACACTTACAGCACAGACAGTCCAACTTATCCTGCTAGACACTTACAGCACAGACAGTCCAACTTATCCTGCTAGACACTTACAGCACAGACAGTCCAACGTATCCTGCTAGACACTTACAGCACAGACAGTCCAACTTATCCTGCTAGACACAGCACAGACAGTCCAACTTATCCTGCTAGACACTTACAGCACAGACAGTCCAACTTATCCTGCTAGACACTTACAGCACAGACAGTCCAACATATCCTTCTAGACACTTACTGGCCCACTGAGACTAACCTATACATAAAACTGGAAACCCTGAACCCCCGTCTACAGCAACCTCTACATAAAACTGGAAACCCTGAACCCCAGTCTACAGCAACCTCTACATAAAACTGGAAACCCTGAACCCCAGTCTACAGCAACCCCTACATAAACTGGAAACCTTGAACCCGCCTACAGCAACCACAAAAAAACTGGAAACCTTGAACCCCCGTCCACAGCTACCTCTACATAAAACTGGAAACCTTGAACCCCCGTCTAAAGCAACCCCTACATAAAACTGGAAACCTTGAACCCCGTCTACAGCAACCCCTACCTAAACCTGGAAACATTGAATCCCGTCTACAGCAACCCCTACATAAAACGTGAAACCTTGAACCCCCGCCTACAGCAACCCTACATAAACCTGAAAACCTTGAACCCCGTCTACAGCAACTTTTATATAGAGAATTGGACTGCAGGCGTAGAATTGTAATAAATAAGCCTGTGGGGAACGAGAAGAATCAAATGAAGTCTTATGACGTGGTTCAAAGCTAGTTTAGTCACAGAAAAATCAAATCCTTGAAACTTTCATGAGGGCTTCACATGAAGCGAATCTAGACATGGAATATCTGTTAGCAGCGATATAAGCACATCGCCACCGGATTCATTATCTGTGTTGTAGAGATGATTAGGGGCTTGCAGCTGAAAACCAACAAGATTTACAGAAAGTGGTCGAGCAATAAGCAGAACAAGTGCACTTCGGCAATTACATGAAAAACAATTGTTAAAGGGCAAAAACACAATTGTGACAGTAAGGGAAAGACATTTAAACATGAACAACATTAAAACCGCACAGAAACTATCATAGCAGACAAAAGGAAGCAAGTAGAACAGAATGGTACTAGCTTAAAAAAAACAATTCCAGAAAATTAAAACAATCCTAACAGACAGGTCTCTAACAATGCATGAGTGGATATATATATATATATATATGTGTGTGTGCGTGCGTGCGTGCAACGATATCGTTTTGTAGAATATAGTCCTGGATGATGAATAAATGAACGAAATGATTGACAGCAACAGAAAGGTAGTTTCTGAGAAGATGCTATGTATACCCTGGGACAACTCAAACAATATTTAGAAATCGCATACACTGCAACTCAGAAATCGCATACACTGCAACTCAGAAAACGCATACACTGCAACTCAGAAAACGCATACACTGCAACTCAGAAAACGCATACACTGCAACTCAGAAATCGCATACACTGCAACTCAGAAATCGCATACACTGCAACTCAGAAATCGCATACACTGCAACTCAGAAATCGCATACACTGCAACTCAGAAATCGCATACACTGCAACTCAGAAATCGCATACACTGCAACTCAGAAATCGCATACACTGCAACTCAGAAATCGTATACACTGCAACTCAGAAATAGTATTCACTTCAACTCAGAAATAGTATTCACTTCAACTCAGAAATAGTATTCACTTCAACTCAGAAATAGTATTCACTTCAACTCAGAAATAGTATTCTCAACGAAAAAAGTAACTTTCCAGTTCTTGTGTATGTTTGAAAATCGTCATGTAAATTCATACCGGGTGTATTCCGGATATAGACGCTGAGCAGCAGTGGTCAGGGACCCATAGCTGACTGCTAGCGACAAAGCCAGTGAACCAGGTAGAGCTGCCAAGACCCTTCTACACCTCGACGCGGTGATCCTGGATAACAGGCCCCAACAGAACAGACTGGCTAAGGAGGAATGGGAGAGAGAAGGCAACCTTCACCAAAAAAAATGCATAGGGGACGGCATGAGGTAGTGGTTAAGTGACATCTGGCAGAACGAAGGTACTGGGTTCAATCCCCATTACAGCACCAGCGTTACCCCATGGAAGCAAACCCTGAGAAAATACAAGAGGAAACAGACCCCTACATAACATGCATGCCGAAGTCGGATGCACTGGGCAGACAGGCGCAAAATAAAAACCGTAGTGCAACGCACATCGCCTTGGGGAATAGAGGACTAAGGCGAACGCAAAACAAAAATGCGTGCTGAAGTCAATATCGCAGTCAAGCTGTAAACCACGACACAGCGTATTGCGTTCTCCGGAATACATCCTGCTGCTAGCAAAGTTCTTCTCGGGGGTTGATAGTGGGAGATTTGAGAACGAATGAAGCCAAACCAAGCCATACCGATGCATTATTGGCCTTTACTGGAAGCCATATGGCTTGGCTTGGTAGGTTCTCAATCTCCCGCCACCAAACCGGTGTATGTAACTGTCTTAGTAGTTGGAGATGACCGTTCACTGACCTTCAAAATCTGATTTCATGAAATTACTCGGGGCAGTGTCTCACAATCGATGTGCCGATCACAAAATTGACGAGACGTGTTCACTATCGATCTGTGATATTCTACCATTCATTCGTTCAAAAGCAAACTACTGGAAGAATGTCACCAACGCACTAAATGGGAGGTTGCGAGCTTTTGGCATGTTGGAAGGAGAAATGTCTGTCTGCACCAGCAACACTAATTTGATGTGTCAAGACACACTGTTAGGCTGTAGTTACATCGCTAACAGACTGGGACTTTTTGATCTGTCCCTCTGGGACGTCCTTGATTAACGACCAGACGGCAGGATCGTTACATCACTCGCACATCTGCCAAACAGATTTCAGCGAGCAACTCAGGACTGAGAAGAATAAGTTCAGCTACTGTCAGGAACCGTTTGTGCGAGCTGCAGCCATGGGACCATGACGCGAGACTAGCCTGGAAAAAACAGCGTCTGTGCTTGGGGAACGATCTGTGGGACAGAAGAGTGAAAGACTGAAGAGTGCAGGATAACCTTTCAAGAGCCGTTGGTCATCAGAGAATGTATCGTCAACATGGAAAGCGCTACACCAACAACATTCAAGAGCATGCTGGTTGGCGGGGGGGGGGGGGGGGGGGGGGGGTGATCTGGGAGAGGCATTTGCACCAATCGTTGGAGATACGTTATCTTATAGGGTACTGTTACCGGCTCGCGATACCGTGATGAGATTGCGAGGTACCACATCGTGTCTTTTGTGCCGACCCATGCACGAGGCATTGGACTTCAGGACAATGCTCGTTCTCATGTTTGCCAGTCGTGCAAGATAAACTCCAAGCCAGAAACATGTATTTTTAGGACCCCAAGCCAGAAACATGTATTTTTAGGACTCCAAGCCAGAAACTTTTAAAATATGACAAGGATCGTTGAACATATTCAGACAAGAGTCTGGAAAACGTTAGGATGTCAAAAAAGATAAGGACAAGATATACTCACAGAAACGAAAGATATAGGAACACACACATTTGATACAGTAGTGCTGGGAATTGATAATCAATGTATGAACACTTTCAACAAACATTAAGCTATGATAAAACTGTATAGATCTATCCAATACAATAATAGTCTATTCAATGAGGGAGCCGCGTAGCGCAGTGGTTACCGCACTGGCTTCGCATCTGAGTGGTCCTGGGTTTATTCCCCAATTGAGGCGGTAATGTTTTTTCAGACAGCAACGGCTCCCGGGTCGACCCAGTAATAAATGGGTACCGGTTCAATCCGGGAAGAAAATGGGGTGAGGGAGAGGAGATGGCTACCGCCCTCATATAGCCGAGCCTTTGAAATGCGAGATCACTATCAGCTAACACCCTTAAGATATTTCTATGGGTTACTTTAATTTGTAATAGTTTTATTTTTAAAAAGATCTACAAATACCTAAAAAAATATACTAGATCCAATGACTTAATTGGATTATTAATAGACTACTAATACAATCGTGTCTTATCCAATCCAAAATGTGCTTAATGATAATCCATTTCTGACAGCAACTGAGAACCTTTTCAAGGTATAGGACAATGGCGATAGAAGTGCACGGGTTTTATTTGGGTTGGTGCGCAAGTTCTGATTGGATGTTCTGGCGGTAGGAGAGATTTTTCGGACGTTCTGGCGGTAGGAGAGATTTTTCGGACGTTCTGGCGGTAGGAGAGATTTTTCGGACGTTCTGGCGGTAGGAGAGATTTTTCGGATGTTCTGGCGGTAGGAGAGATTTTTCGGATGTTCTGGCGGTAGGAGAGATTTTTCGGATGTTCTGGTGGTAGGAGAGATTTTTCGCATGTTCTGGCGGTAGGAGAGATTTTTCGGATGGTCTGGCGGTAGGAGAGATTTTTCGGATGGTCTGGCGGTAGGAGAGATTTTTCGGATGGTCTGGCGGTAGGAGAGATTTTTCGGATGGTCCGGCGGTAGGAGAGATTTTTGGATGGTCCGGCGGTAGGAGAGATTTTTGGATGGTCCGGCGGTAGGAGAGATTTTTGGATGGTCCGGCGGTAAGAGATTTTTGGATGGTCTGGTGGTAAGAGAGATTTTTGGATGGTCAGGTGGTAGAAAGGGATGATTTAACTGGTGTAGAGAAAGGGATGATTTGTTTCAGATTGATAAATATTTATGTAAGATAGTTGTAAGTTAATAAATATCCGATTGATGAATATAATGTATAATTCATTATTTAGTAGTATCATTGATAATTGATAATTAATTTTGACAAAATAAATAGCACTATTGAAAAATATGTTGCAGAATTAATAAATAAATTGCATAATAAATGTTTTGCACGATCAATAAATAAGTTGTATGACAAATTGCATGATGTTAAGTTGCATGTGATCCAACAATTTCTGAGAGATCTGGCTGTATGCCCAGACAAGACGGAATGTTCTAAAGGAATGATAGGGCTCAAGAGAACTCTTTAAGTGGCAGAAAGGGAGGAAAAATACAAGAAAAATATAGATCCATCATTTTAAGGAAACTTGGCAACAGACTTGGAATATGCAAACACTTCGTCATCTCTAGGTCAACAACAAAAACGGAAACAGCATCAATGATGAGTTGTAGCATATCTCACAGGCCGTGCACGGATGAATATATACCCGGTGATGACCATAGAGGTGACATCACCGCGGCAAACACTCACCAAGCACAACCGTTATTCTCTCTCGTGACGTCATGTGGAACTTGATGGATACATGTACCTTATAATGTAGATGTAAAATAGTAGATACGATACAAGCCAAGAGCTATCTTGGAAATATAATTAGAGGATGGAAGATGAGACAAATTTGGACGAGGCTAAGGGTGATCAATGTTTACAGGAACAGAAAAATAACATTCAAATATATCAAACAAAAAAAACAACATTCAAACAAATATATCAAACAAATATGGCATTCAAACATAAACAGATATAACATTCAAACAGATATAACATTCAAACATATATCACATTCAAACAGATATCACATTCAAACAGATATAACATTCCAACAAATATAACATTCCAACAAATATAACATTCCAACAAATATAACATTCCAACAAATATAACAAATAACATTCCAACAAATATATCAAGTTAAGAATGAGGGTGATGGCACAATTAGGGGTGATGATCCACAAGTCAGTTCAGATATTTTGGTCTTGTTCAAAGATATTAAACAACATTTAGCCGTCTTTTACAACTCATGCAGAAGATTGGATAACTTGTTTCTGTGAAAGGTTTTTTTTTTTGGTTATGTGGCCGCAAGATTTGCACGTGCAAAATCCATGTTCATCGTGGTTGAGATTTGTTTGTGGTTAAGTAAAAACAAAATGAAAAAGACCACGTGGCACAAACACCATGTGGCGCAAGGAAACTTCCCTTTATTATTGCTTCTAGCGATGTATGAGCCATATTCCTTTTTAAGAACCAATATGAGATAACCCCACATACATTCGTGAAGCAGTTTAAGATCCAAGATTTCACACATGTGAAGCATATTGGGAATATATGCTATTTATGTGTAGCCTGTTGGGCTCATTTTCGTTAACCAGCAACAAACATACTAGGGATAATGTGGTAAACATCACACCAGTTCCATTTACTTAGATTATTCTGGTGCCAATTTTTGAAGCTTGATCCGTTTGAGATCAGGAAAAACTGCGCACCAATTGGAAACCGAGCACAGGCCGCTCAGTGGGAAAGCCATGCACTACCGCGGCTCCTGGAGTAGAGCCGGGAGTATTTTTGTTGCTGCTATTGTGTAGTTACAATATGCGGCTTTCATCGAAACTGTTGCAGAAAAGTTTATGGTATTCTATATTCAAGTGAAAACTTCCAGTAATCAAAAGCGCTTCAAATTTCAATATTAAGTTTCACGTGTGAGGATTGCTGGTCAAAGCGAGATAACCGTTAATTTTGAGGCACAATAGTTCTGTCCTATTACGTCCCATTTTCTAAGATTTATTTTGATGTAAATATACACGCTTTATGTTGCTGTAGAGGTACTGAAAAGGAAAGAAACGAAGAGGAAGAGAACTCGTTATCCCACCTATAAAAACTAAATATTCGACAATATTTAGATTATAAAAACAATTCCATACCCATTTGAACATAATTGTTTTTCAAAAGAAGACATCCGATACCCAATCCATTGAAACAATAGCAAATCGTCAGAAATAAAGATAAGGCTATGCTATGTTATTCTCAAGGTTAAAGCAAGATCATATCCTATCAAGAAACATCAATTCCATGGATCCTAAAAATCTATGAAAGAATTTGATCTCAAATCAAGAAAAGGAATTAATGCAGTAATGTAACCCAACTAATTGTTAAAGAACAAAGGTGGCTGATATACATGGCAGTCTTTGGCTTCATAAGTTAAGTTATACTTGTATCAGGCAGTTCGGATGTCCCACGTGTTCCTGTATCAGCTTAGACGTTCCACGTGTTCCTGTATCAGCAGCTTGGATGCTCAACGCGACGGTTACCCTGCCTCAAGCAAAAGTACGTGATTCCTGTGGAGAGGCAACTAACGTTTCGTCAGGCAAAACCCTGAATGGACAATGTAGTCAGGTCCAGGTAACATTTACCGGCCTCGACTCCCACATCACTTCCACGCAGGTCTCCATGGACTTTTTTCTTCTTCTTTGGTTTTCATGGCAGGTTGAAGAGGATCGAGGTGATCCGTTGTGAGAGACAAATGAAGCCAAGCATAGCACAACTGGTCCACTATCAGCACGATCGAGATGTGAGGAAAGCTACTGCAACCTGCCATTGAGCAGGCCTTTTCAAGGCACCCAAATTGTTATTTTACTCATTGTGGGTATTCAACAAACTTTTACTGTATACCTTCTAATGAAGAAAACTACATGGTTTTCTAACAATTATAGTAACAGCTGCCCATCACAAGCGAAGATGACGAGCATCTAGCTTATGCTACAATATGTGTTATCTAATTATCAAGACAAATCCTGGCACGGCAGAATGCGGCACCCGTGACATACTTGTGAGGCATGGTTTGCTCTTTGCTTTCCGAGTCTCGGCGATGGGAGTTTCGCTCTGTGATCTAAGCACCCTGTGTGCCAGGTTAGTTATGTGCCATCATCGTTTAATAGGTGACGTCAATGTTGACACTTTTTCAGAGACACTTTCAAGGAATCTGCTGAGTTTCTTTGGTCTCCCTGTCGAGTGTCTTTCTGTTCAGAGCTGTTCAGCAGTTGCTTGTGGAGGCGCTAATCGAGCTTGAGGCATCATCCAACATGAACCCATGGTGCACCTGTTTATAATAACAGGTGAAGGAGCCCATAGTGCACCTGTTTATAATAACAGAGGAATGAACCCATGGTGCACCTGTTTATAATAACAGGAGAGGCGACGAAAACCTTAAAACCAGAGTTTCCTATAGAGACTCGCTAACTGCTGTCTATGACAAGCTGACAAAATTTTGGCGTATTAAAGATTACCAGTGGAAATCAAATATAACCCGGGTAGATGGAACTCGCCAGCTTGGAACGAAGCTCATATTGGAGAAAGAAAGCCGACTCTAGACCACCTGCTAACTTGTAGGAAGAATGGGGACAGCCAAAGGCTAAGGAGGAAAAACGTTAACTTTTTAAATGTTGAAAGTGGATGTGCCGGACCGAAAGGTGCAGGAGTTATCCATAATAGTACATCTATACTATTAATGTGGTGTTTCATCTTCGAAGTCCCAACATGGCAGAAATAATGCCAGGTTCTGAACTTAAAGAGGTCCATCTACGGCTATTTATAGCCACTGTTCCGTCTCGAGAAACCAAGAGACGGAAACCGACAATACTCAATTACCATAACGTCAACAAAGTGGAACTGCTAAATATCCTTCAGTGGAATGCAGAAAGAATAATAGCAAGGCCTTACATAAAGACTTCATGCTGAACATGTCGATATAGCTTACATACATTTACGGCACAGGACACAGAAAAACTGGTAGAAAGTGACGGAAAAACTATATTGGCTTCTCATCTCAATTATACCTAACCACAGCAGAAGCCTCTTGTCACAAAGGAACTATTAAAAGACAAACTGGATAAAATTGACAGAACTAACCCAGCAGTATTGCAATAACAGCCCACGACATAAGTTGGAGAAATGGTGAAATAATTCAACAAGGTATGTTAAAAGCAGCGAAGGAATCAGTCCCCAGAAGAGCTAGAGAGAACCACATATCACTGGTCCAGATCTGCATTAACTTGAAAAACTTGGGGAAGTTGACCAAACCCTGGAGAGCAGCGTTTAACTTCTAGTTGCAGCGAAGTACATTCACACTTGAGACAAGCAGTTGGAAAGAAAAAAAGTAGCCTGAACAGATAAAACCGGTACACGACTAATACAACTTGCAGTCACTGAATAATGGAACGACGTGATCCCAGTAGAGTGAACCACTCAGATGAAGCCAGGCATAGCACAACAGCTTGGAGGATCTTAGTCCACTTTCACGTGCACGCTCGGGATGTGAGTAAAGCTACTGCAATCCAGTTGAAAGCCCCTTTTAGGGCACATGAAAGAGTAGTCTACTCAATCTGGGCATTCGACAACAATAATGAACACTTAGAAACACTAGAAGAAAATGGAAACCAGGTAACAGCAAAGTGTGCAGCAAATATTTTATTAAAAAATACAGATTAGCAAAACAAGCAACTGCAAATAGGAGAAATAAAGAAGACATACAATCAACTGTATAGAGGAGCACAATGCTAGCACAGGAATATACGATGGCAACATTTAACCAGCAAGAATTAGAAGATGCGCTAAAGGCAACTAAAAAAGAAACCTCCAGAAATAGATAAAATTACACATGAAATGCAAAAAAAAGTCATGCACCAAAATTGGAAGAAAAGACCACGCTGACAGTTCCAGACCCATCAGTCTAGCTGCACAGGTAAACTGATGGAAAGACTGGTTAACACCAGACACGTGGCACCTGCAGAATAAAGCGAAATGGATTCTACCACAAGTTGGCTTTAGACAGAACAGGCCGATGGAAGACCCAACTAACGTGTCACACAAGAGATTTGAATTTGGCTTTCCTTGACGAGGAACACACCCTGGCAATCTGGGTAGAAATGGAGAAATTCTTTGATAAGAATATTCAAATAGAGTCTAGGAATTCGTGAACAAATGGATATCCCACTTCCTCCAAAAGTCGAGGTTTAGGTATGCCCCTTTCTCCAAAAGTAAAGGTTTGGGTATGCCCCTTTCTCCAAAAGTAAAGGTTTGGGTATGCCCCTTTCTCCAAAAGTAAAGGTTTGGGTATGCCCCTTTCTCCAAAAGTAAAGGTTTGGGTATGCACCTTTCTCCAAAAGTAAAGGTTTGGGTATGCCCCTTTCTCCAAAAGTAAAGGCTTGGGTATGCCCCTTTCTCCAAAAGTAAAGGTTTGGGTATGCCCCTTCTGTCAAAAGTAAAGGTTTGGGTATGACCCTTCTGTCAAAAGTAAAGGTTTGGGTATGACCCTTCTGTCAAAAGTAAAGGTTTGGGTATGCCCCTTCCACCAAAAGTAAAGGTTTGGGTATGCCACTTCCACCAAAAGTAAAGGTTTGGGTATGCCCCTTCCGCCAAAAGTAAAGGTGGGTATGCCACTTCCACCAAAAGTAAAGGTACAGGGCCACATAATCCGCAGAATGAAATTTGAACACGAGGCGTGTGGCTAGAAGTATGTCTTCTAAATAAAATCACGTGAGGGTAGAAGTATGCTTTCTAAATAAAATCACGTGAGGCTAGAAGTATGCTTTCTAAATAAGATCACATGAGGCTAGAAGTATGTCTTCTAAATAAGATCACGTGAGGCTAGAAGTATGTCTTCTAAATAAGATCACGTGAGGCTAGAAGTATGTCTTCTAAATAAGATCACGTGAGGCTAGAAGTATGTCTTCTAAATAAGATCACGTGAGGCTAGAAGTATGTCTTCTAAATAAGATCACGTGAGGCTAGAAGTATGTCTTCTAAATAAGATCACGTGAGGCTAGAAGTATGTCTTCTAAATAAAATCACGTGAGGCTAGAAGTATGTCTTCTAAATAAAATCACATGAGGCTAGAAGTATGTCTTCTAAATAAGATCACGTGAGGCTAGAAGTATGTCTTCTAAATAAGATCACGTGAGGCTAGAAGTATGTCTTCTAAATAAGATCACGTGAGGCTAGAAGTATGTCTTCTAAATAAGATCACGTGAGGCTAGAAGTATGTCTTCTAAATAAGATCACGTGAGGCTAGAAGTATGTCTTCTAAATAAGATCACGTGAGGCTAGAAGTATGTCTTCTAAATAAGATCACGTGAGGCTAGAAGTATGTCTTCTAAATAAAATCACATGAGGCTAGAAGTATGTCTTCTAAATAAGATCACGTGAGGCTAGAAGTATGTCTTCTAAATAAGATCATGTGAGGCTAGAAGTATGTCTTCTAAATAAGATCATGTGAGGCTAGAAGTATGTCTTCTAAATAAGATCACGTGAGGCTAGAAGTATGTCCTCTAAATAAGATCACGTGAGGCTAGAAGTATGTCTTCTAAATAAGATCACGTGAGGCTAGAAGTATGTCTTCTAAATAAGATCACGTGAGGCTAGAAGTATGTCTTCTAAATAAGATCACGTGAGGCTAGAAGTATGTCTTCTAAATAAGATCACGTGAGGCTAGAAGTATGTCTTCTAAATAAAATCACGTGAGGCTAGAAGTATGTCTTCTAAATAAGATCACATGAGGCTAGAAGTATGTCTTCTAAATAAGATCACGTGAGGCTAGAAGTATGTCTTCTAAATAAGATCACGTGAGGCTAGAAGTATGTCTTCTAAATAAGATCACGTGAGGCTAGAAGTATGTCTTCTAAATAAGATCACGTGAGGCTAGAAGTATGTCTTCTAAATAAGATCACGTGAGGCTAGAAGTATGTCTTCTAAATAAGATCACGTAAGGCTAAAAGTGTAAGTGTTCGGGTTGCACGTGTGCGTATAATGCATTTCCACAATCATCAAGTGACCTGCAAAAGTGCTGACAAGCTCCTGCCATAATTTGTTCTATGAGAATATCTCAGATGTTAGTTTCAGCGTTTCATTCCACGTACCAAGGCGTTTAATTCCAGTCCAGAAATCTAATTTACCTTTTCTGTACTCACTCCATACTGAGTGCGTCTTCGGTTTATTGTAGTTACGAATGAGTGAAATGTTCTTGTAAGGTCATTAGAAAATGTTCTTGTAAGGTCATTAGAAAATGTTCTTGTAAGGTCTTCATTAGAAAATGTTCTTGTAAGGTCATTAGAAAATGTTCTTGTAAGGTCTTCATTAGAAAATGTTCTTGTAAGGTCTTCATTAGAAAATGTTCTTGTAAGGTCTTCATTAGAAAATGTTCTTGTAAGGTCTTCATTAGAAAATGTTCTTGTAAGGTCTTCATTAGAAAATGTTCTTGTAACGTCATTGGAAAATGTTCTTGTAACGTCATTGGAAAATGTTCTTGTAACGTCATTGGAAAATGTTCTTGTAACGTCATTGGAAAATGTTCTTGTAACGTCATTGGAAAATGTTCTTGTAAGGTCATTAGAAAATGTTCTTGTAAGGTCATTAGAAAATGTTCTTGTAACGTCATTAGAAAATCTTGTAAGGTCATTGGAAAATGTTATTGTAAGGTCATTGGAAAATGTTCAGTGTGCTAGCAGCATCTTCAAACAGATCAAATACAAGATACGATAAACAGCGTCAATATACATTTAGATACAAGATACGATAGACAGCGTCAATATACATTTAGATACAAGATACGATAGACAGCGTCAATATACATTTAGATAAACACGATATAACAGACGAAAGGAAAGAAATCTGAGTCCTAGATTGGCTGGCACGTACCTTTAGCTGCTTTCACGACACTTTCATCTTCACGAAATCCTGGACGATGAAGCAGCTGAGAGGAACACGACAATGTCCTGTCAAGTAAACCTGGAAGGCTGTAGATGTGCGCCTACCCTTGGGGCGAGCCATGCGGTGGTCAGGAATGGATAACAGTCACCTTCAGGCGAATTAGTTTCTCAAACGAAAACAGCATCCAGGTCTGAGGAAAGCTGCTAGTGAGGAAACGGCTGTTTGTCAGCCATGAAGAGGGTTGTGTGTAAGTTCTGTAATTCCTCTCTCGCTGAACTAAAATGTTAACATTGCCAATGGCGATAACTTTGCAAACCAGTAACAGTCCCGTTTGGTAATATTTGGACGAATTGGTGGCTAGCTTGTGTGCGGCGTTCAAATGCATTTTAGCTCTGACAAGAGCTGTTTGGTGTTCCTGCATTTCTTTATTGGGAGTTTAAATTTAGTTTTAGCGAATACACTCACGTTTCGACGAGAGTCCTTTTAGCGATCGATAGCAGGGCATGTGGACCACACAAATAATCTAAACCAACTTCCTAAATCTTAACCTGCGCTGAAAGAAATTAACCCTGAAAAGGGCTTTTTACTTTGTACTCTTTTCTGGACTTTGAAATAATAAAGACACGCGGAGTCTGATAGTATTTATGACTTACACTATTTGAAAAACTCAACAGGCAGTAATGTCTTGTTGAAATTATTAACCTTTTTAGGATGCAAAATTTAAAAAAAGGCGGGACATTAAATTCAATTTCATTGTTCTTGTCTTGTTTGTCTGAAAGAAAATTGTTAAGAGCCGGGATAATCACGATAAAACTGTGAGCGAGGTAGGCGCATGCACGCTGACACAAACACGTATTAAAAAAACTAACAGGTTCACACAAGTCGGCAACAGGAATCCCAAAGAACGGTTAGGCGCAAATACCAATGTTAAATACATCTTGAGCTGGGGTTTGGTCGAGTCAGACATTGTTCATTATAAACTATATAAATGGCGTGAACCAATGGGGTTGCAAGCCTGTTTCTGGTCTGTCCCCTAGTCTACCTCGAGCTAGTGTTAAATGGCGGCTAAATATTGTAAGGATGTCCAAAACTATTACTGCTGCTGGCTGGCAAGTACCGGGTACGGTGAGCTGATCGAAGGCCAGATGAAACAGGCCCTGGGATTTTGACTTGGGGAAGCACACGTACAAAGTGGGCGGGGGGGGGGGGGGGGACCGATAAGTTTGTACAATGGGGTACGGAAAGATTTTATATAAGCAATGGAGGTATAGGAAGGTTTTATATAAACAATGGAGGTATAGGAAGGTTTTATATAAACAATGGAGGTATAGGAAGGTTTTATATAAACAATGGAGGTATAGGAAGGTTTTATATTTATTAAATGGAAATACAATAAGATTTTATATAATTAATGTAGACACAGGAATGATTTTATTATTAGTAATAGAGACACGTAAAGGTTGTATATAAGAAAAGATATGCACGAAGATTTTTAAATAACCAATAGAGGTACTGGAAGGTTACGTCTCAGAAAATGGGTGCAAAAAGGTTTTACATGAGCTATATAGGTATACATACATATAAATACTGCTATACAGATACAGTGGATACAAACCAAAGGGCCGACATACATCGTAAAAGATGAATAGCAGAAATATCAGAAGCAGTGTTGCTCCCCATGGACAAACCACATAGTAGGGTCTCATCAAGGAACCTCTTCAGAACCTGACACAGAAAGGCTCAAGCAGGACAAAAAGATAAAAGAAGAAAAAAGAAGAATATAGGTATAGTAGGGCGGTTTTCTAAAAATCAAGGGGTACCAGTTTACTAAAAGTCAAGGGGTACCAGTTTACTAAAAGTCGAGGGGTACCAGTTTACTAAAAGTCGAGGGGTACTAGTTTCCTAAAAGTCAAAGGGTACCAGTTTACTAAAAGTCGAGGGGTACCAGTTTCCTAAAAGTTAAAGGGTACCAGTTTACTAAAAGTCAAGGGGTATCAGTTTACTAAAAGTCAAAGGGTACCAGTTTACTAAAAGTTAAGGGGGTACCAATTTAATAAATGTCAAAGTAGTATGGAAAACTTACAAAATGTAACGGATATATAGGAAGGGTGGGGACGGCGTGGCCTAGTGGTTAAGTGGCACGGCTCACAACCCGAAAGTGCTGGGTTCGATCCCCATCACAGCACCGGCTGTTACCCCGAGGAAGCAAACCCTTAGAAAATGCAGGAGGAAGAAGACCCTTATATAAATTGCATGCTGAAGTCGGATGCACTGGGCCGACAGGCGCAAAATAAACGCCACAGTGCAACGCACACCTCCTTGGAGATTAGAGAAAATAAGGCGAACGCAAAAAAAAATTTAAAAAATAGGAAGGGTTTGCTAGAGCCAATGACTTACCTAAGGTTTAGTAAATATAAGCGTGCGGGCAGGTTCACTTTAAGTAGATTGAGCACTGAAATGTTTACTTAAAGACAGGTGGTACAAGGAGGTTTGCTAAGAGCCACAAGAATGTGGGAAGGTTTACTGAAAGTCAACGGCTGCAGGAAGGTTTACTGAAAGTCAACGGCTGCAGGAAGGTTTACTGAAAGTCAACGGCTGCAGGAAGGTTTACTGAAAGTCGATGGCTGCAGGAAGGTTTACTGAAAGTCGACGGCTGCAAGAAGGTTTACTGAAAGTCAACGGCTGCAGGAAGGTTTACTGAAAGTCGACGGCTGCAGGAAGGTTTACTGAAAGTCGACGGCTGCAGGAAGGTTTACTGAAAGTCGACGGCTGCAGGAAGGTTTACTGAAAGTCGACGGCTGCAGGAAGGTTTACTGAAAGTCAAGGACTGTAGGAGGGTTTACTAAAAGTCAAGGACTGTAGGAAGCTTTACTGAAAGTCAAGGACTGTAGGAAGGTTTACTGAAAGTCAACGGCTGCAGGAAGGTTTACTGAAAGTCAACGGCTGCAGGAAGGTTTACTGAAAGTCGACGGCTGCAGGAAGGTTTACTGAAAGTCAAGGACTGTAGGAGGGTTTACTAAAAGTCAAGGACTGTAGGAAAGTTTACTGAAAGTCGACGGCTGCATGAAGGTTTACTAAACGTCAACGGCTGCAGAAAGGTTTACTAAAAGACAATAGAGCACTGAAAGGTTTACTAAAAGACGATAGAGCACTGAAAGTTTTACTAAAAGACAATAGAGCACTGAAAGTTTTACTAAAAGACAATAGAGCACTGAAAGGTTTACTAAAAGACGATAGAGCACTGAAAGTTTTACTAAAAGACAATAGAGCACTGAAAGTTTTACTAAAAGACAATAGAGCACTGAAAGTTTTACTAAAAGACAATAGAGCACTGAAAGGTTTACTAAAAGACAATAGAGGACTGAAAGGTTTACTAAAATACATTATCTGAAGCCTGTAACCGCCCCGCTAAGTTAATTTCTGACAGCCCCGAGGTCTCCTCATAGACCCCGTATAGCAGTGACTGATTCTGATTGGTATCGTGGCAGACAGCGGGTACACCAACGGGCAATGACCGCCGACCTCCGCGCGATCCAGGCAACCCAAGCTTCCCAGTGACCGGGGCATGAACCCTAGAGCTTTTTGCGATGGGACGAGGGGGCTGGATGTTAGAAGCGGGAGTCGTTTGCAAGTGGTAAAAGCTGAGAACTTGGTAGCAACAACTTAGTACAGTCTAATAGTAGACTGGGTCTGGCTGTTTTTCTCAGAGGTCAACCATTTCAAAGGTTAACGCGCGTATCAGCGTTGGTGGAGAAAACTATAATCTTCTGCGTGTTCCGTCCATACAAAGTATAGAGTCACACCTCAGCTTGGCCCACTTGCAAAATGCTTGGATTAAATCAGTTTCGGGTTCTCTTACAGAGGCGGCACAATCTACCCTCTCAGTCATATCATGTTATACAGGCTTAGTATACAGAGGCGGCACATTATACCCTCTGAGTCATATCATGTTATATATACTTCCCATACAGAGGCGGCACATTCTACCATCTCAGTCAGATCCTGTTTTACATACTTCCCATACAGAGTCGGCACATTCTACCCTCTGAGTCATATCATGTTATACATACTTCCCATACAGAGGCGGCACATTCTACCATCTCAGTCAGATCATGTTTTACATACTTCCCATACAGAAGCATCACAACTTACCCTTCTCAGTCAGATATCATGTTTTACAGACTTCCTATACTTAGACGGCACAACTTACCCTCTCAGTCAGATATCATGTTTTACAGACTTCTCATACAGAAGCGGCACAGCTTAATCTCTCAGTCAGATTTAATGTTTTGCATACATCCCGCACAGAGGCGGTACAGTTTACCCTGTCAGCCAGAGAACATGGAGACTTCTTGAACGGAGACCAGCTCATCTGGCAGTGGTGGTTTCTGTAACTATTTGTTTCACATTTACTATTTAAAAATAACATTAGAGCGCATGAGCAGCAGTGGTCAGCGACTCATAGCTGACTGCTAGCGTCAGGGCCAGCGAACCATAGCTGCCAAGACCCTTCTACACCTCCACGCGGTGATCTTGGATAACAGGCTGCAGCAGGGCAGACTGGCTAAGGAGAAGGGATCGAAGAGGGAATGCTAACCCGGTACTCAAAAAATGCTTGCTGAAGTCGGATGTGTTGGACCAAAATATGCAAATATCGCAGTCAAGCTGTAAACTACGACACAGCGCATTCCGTTCTCTGGACTAAATTCTGCCACTTAAGCCTTTTCAGTGTTTGGTAGTGGGAGATTGAGAATGAACGAAGCCAAGCCAAAATAACATTACCTTGTCTATTCTCACTGGTAAGGTTTACCGGCAGAATTTGAAGATTGAGGAAAAAATGCCGCTTTCCCTACATTCATCATGTAATTTTGTCGAACAGCTGATTTGTTGATCTGCAGTGGTCCGCTCACAGTTAGCATGCAGTGGTCCGCTTACAGTTAGCTTTCAGTGGCCCGCTCACAGTTAGCCTTCAGTGGCCCGCTCATAGTCTGAATATTGTCACTTGATCTCTTTTTGACGAGCACTAGTTTGTTTCTGCTTTGTCAGATCCTATGTGTTTCATGTGTCATTTTTCTTCGAAGTTAATGTTTTTATCATTGTTAATGTTTCTTCAGTTTGTGCTTGACCTCCTGATCTTGGTCAGTCTTTCAATGTTCTTGGATACACGAATGTTCACTCTGTTGAAAGTGTAGGTGCTATCCAATTCGTATATGTTTTGGTTTCTGAGGGTAATTATGACTGAAAAAGGATATTGAAACAAAAATATGACCGATAGAGAATCTGTAAACAAAAATATGACTGATAAAGAATCTGTAAATAAAAATATGATAAAGAATCTGTAAAAAAAAAATATGACTGATAAAGAATCTGTAAATAAAAATATGATTGAGAATCTGTAAATAAAAATATGATAGAAAATATGTAAACAAAAATATGACTGATAGAGAATCTGTAAACAAAAGTATGACTGATAGGGAATATGTAAACATAAATTTGACTGATAAAAAATCTGCAAACAAAAATATGACTGATAGGGAATCTGTAAATAAAAATATGACTGATAGGGAATCTGTAAAGAACACTATGACTGATAGGGAATCTGTAAAGAACACTATGACTGATAGGGAATCTGTAAAGAACACTATGATTGATAAAGAATCTATAAAGAACACTATGACTGATAGGGAATCTGTAAAGAACACTATGACTGATAGGGAATCTGTAGAGAACACTATGACTGATAGGGAATCTGTAAAGAACACTAGACTGATAGGGAATCTGTAAAGAACACTATGACTGATAGAGAATCTGTAAAGAACACTATGACTGATAGGGAATCTGTAAAGAACACTAGACTGATAGGGAATCTGTAAAGAACACTATGACTGATAGGGAATCTGTAAAGAACACTAGACTGATAGGGAATCTGTAAAGAACACTATGACTGATAGGGAATCTGTAAAGAACACTATGACGTTAGACACTGTTCTCTTAGTACCCCGGCCTCAGCTCCGAAAGTGTCTGATAACTTCCCATTGGCCACTGAGATATGGATTTCAAGTCCATTATTTAATTGTGTGTAAATGAACCCATCCGTTTGTCATCGAGCTGATTGCTGATCCATTTGTGTATATGCAGGCCCATTATCTGGCTTGAAATGTCCTTTGACTATATTCTAATTCTAAATATTTTCTTTCTAACTTTATTTGGGTGCCTTTTTTTGTCTCTTCTGGTGTTGTCTATCAACTCTGTGAGTCGTGTTGTCTTCCATTGTGGAAATGTGCTGTTTGCCTTTATCTGTGAGTTCTTGCATGGAGCTGGCTAGTGCACTTATTTATTGAGCATAGCCGCTTCTCTGATGTAATTTTTTTTTTTTTTTCGTGCGTTCGCCTCATTTATCTAATCCCCAAGGCGGTGTGTGTTGCACTGTGGTTTTTATTTTGCGCCTGTCGGCCCAGTGCATCCGACTTCAGCATGCAATTTATGTAAGGGTCTGCTTCCTCCTGCATTTGTTAAGGGTTTGCTTCGCCGGGGTAACGGCCTGTGCTGTGATGGGGATCGAACCCAGCACCTTCGGATTGTGAGCCGTGCCACTTAACTACTAGGACACGCCGTCCCCCTCTGAAGTATGATATCCTAGTCGCTTGTTGATTGGATGATTTGGGAGCCGTTTGATTGTGTCTGCCAGTTGTAGTTCTCTGTAATCTCTTCTGTCAGTCATTGGTTGCAGCTTCTGTCAGTCATTGGTTGCAGCTTCTGTCAGTCATTGGTTGCAGCTTCTGTCAGTCATTGGTTGCAGCTTCTGTCAGTCATTGGTTGCAGCTTCTGTCAGTCATTGGTTGCAGCTTCTGACAAGTCATTGGTTGCAGCTTTGTTCTTTTCCTCATTTCTTTTATTGATGTTGACGTCATAGCTCCTATAATAATTCTTTCTGACTGGTTTTCATCGATCTGATTGCTGATCCATTTATCTATACGCAGGTCCATTATCTGGCTTGAAATGCCGCTTGACTATATTCTAATACAAAATGTTTTCATTTCAAATATTTGGACATATTTTTTCAAAGTTGAACGGGAAACTGTTGCACACAAGCTGGCATTGCATATTTTAAAAAAACAAACAGGTCCAACTTTTCCTGTATGCAGTACTTTCATCATTTCATGGTCTGTACACTTTGTAGCTATTGATCCTTTTTTCATTAGAGTCATTCGCTGTTTAGTTATTTGCTAAGACATTTTCCAATTTGATTTTTCCATGTCAATCTTTCTGTCCAGTGTTTATGCCTAGATATGTTGGGTTCTTTCCTTCTGATAGCTTCTGTTCATTTAGTCTCCATTTGATTTTTCTTGTCTGGTTTGAAAGTTTATAAAACTATGTACGTTGTTTTCTTCTCATTGATGTTAAGTAATAGTCCACTGGTCTAATCGTTGCAGGGCTTTTTCTATCCTTTAATTTGCAGTTTTGATGTTTCCTTTAGCTGTCCACAAAGCTAGATCATCCACGCAAAGTGAGGTGCGGACCATCTGCGTTATTTTATTCATTATGTTGTTGATGACGATCAGAGATAATGTCGGTGATAGCACACTGCCCTCTAGCGCCCATTGTTCCAATTTCATTCTATGGCGTATATGGCCCTTCATTCTATGGTGTATGTGGCCCTTTATTCTATGGCGTATGTGGCCCTTTATTCTATGGCGTATGTGGCCCTTCATTCTATGGCGTATGTGGCCCTTCATTCTATGGCGTATGTGGCCCTTCATTCTATGGTGTATGTGGCCCTTCATTCTATGGCGTATTTGGCCCTTCATTCTATGACGTGTGTGGCCCTTCATTCTATGGCGTATGTGGCCCTTCATTCTATGGCGTATGTGGCTCTTCATTATATGGCGTATGTGGCCCTTCATTCTATGGAGTATTTGGCCCTTAATTCTATGGCGTATGTGGCCCTGTACCTTCACTCTGGTATATTAATTTTGAAGGAAATGGCCCATCCATTTGAGACCACAGACTCCATATTTCAGTAGTTTTTTGTTTTATTCTCGCTCTCCACACTTTAGCAAAGGCATTCTTCATTAGTATGGCAACTTCTAGTGTGTATTACTTTGCCTGTACAGCATCTTCGATTTCTTGTGTGATATGGTTTAGTTGGTCCTCTGTTGATCTGTGTTGTCTATAGCCTTCATTTTGTATCCAGGTGCTACATGTCTGGCATTTATTAGGCTTTTCATTAGTTGTGCAGCTAAGCAGACTAATGGGTCTGGGATCAAGATGCTGAGCAGCGCATGAGCTGCAGTGGTCAGCGACCCATAGCTGACTGCTAGCGTCAGGGCCAGCGAACCATAGCTGCCAAGACCCTTCTACACCTCCACGCGGTGATCCTGGATAACAGGCTGCAGCAGGGCAGAATGGCTAAGGAGAAGGGATCGAAGAGGGAATGCTAACCAGGTACTCAAAAAATGCTTGCTGAAGTCGTATGTGTTGGACCGAAAGGTGCAAATATCGCAGCCAAGCTGTACACTACGACACAACGCATTTCGTTCTCTGGACTACATTCTGCTACTTAAGCCCTTTCAGGGTTTGGTAGCGGGAGATTAAGAACGAAGAAGAAGAAGAAGAAGACTAATGGGTCTGTAGCTGTCAGCGTTTGTTATGTGTTTACCATGTTGTAATATAGGAATAATTGTTGTTCCCTTCCAGATTTGAGGCCCAGTCCTTATTTATAGTTTACATTTATGGTTTCTAGTAGTTTCTTTTTACTTTCCGGTCCAATATTTTTTAACATTTGAATTGTAATTTCATGCTTTCCTGTAAATTTCTTGTTTTGTAGTTTCCTTAACGTATCTTCAAATTTTTCCTAGGTAAATTTGCCATCATTGGCTCCTCTGCTACAGTTGTTATCTGTGCCTTCATTGTGTCTTTTTTCATATCGTTAATTTTATGTTGTGATATTTGATCTGCTGACCATGTTGTATTTTTAAATGAATACATATCAATTTCAGAACGGAAGCAGAGGCACTGAAGGCTGCAGTAAAAGCAATGCTGACAGGCGAAAGCAATGAAAGCCATATAGTCCTGTTTACAGATGCCCTAGCCGTGGTTACAGCACTAAAAATCCAGAAAAATACTGAACTTAATGATTTAAGAGCAGTACTCTGTCAACTATGCCAGCAGTCCGCACCAAAAAGAGTAGTGGCACAGTGGGTTCCATCCCACTGTACCATTCAAGGCAACGAGGAGGCAGACGGACTGGAAAAAGAAGGTGCAAGACTACCACAACCAGATTCTAGTGTGACCTACGAAGAGTGCAAAAGGTTTATTAGGGCCAGATACATGGCCAAATGGGAAACAGAGCATACTGGTTACACAAAAAATGATGCACATTACCAGTTGAACAGAAGAGAGCAGGTCGTGGTCTTCAGTCTCCGAATAGGCCACAACAGACTGAGGTACCATCTATTCAATAAACTGAAGATAGGTGGCACTGACGAAAGCACCTGTGGTACAGGGAAAATGACCGCTGAACATCTGCTGCAAAATTGCCCGACATACGAGGACCAAAGAAAGCAGATGTGGCCATCACCAGTGCCAAAACTAGACAAGCTCTATGGCAGTGTCGACAGCCTCAGGATGACAACTGCTTTCTTCCAACAAATTCAAGTTGACGCTTGACAGCGTACGAAGAAGAAGAAGAAGAAATGAATATATTAACTGCACGATTTCCTGCTATTAGATTTCTACTTTTTTTTATAGTGATATTTCGTGTTTTTATGGTTTCATTTTTTCAGAGCCCTTGCAAGTTTTCTTAATTTTGTACCGATTTTATCTAAGTTCAGGTTCTCCATATTCTTCTTTCCTGCTGTTTCTCATTGCCCTCGTTTATAGTGTATATGTGCTTCGCTGCAGCTTTCTAAAGTTGGATATTACTTACAAGGGTTTTGTAAATTTTCTTCTAATTCTTCTGCATCGATTGTTTTTCCTGAAGTTTCTGCAGATCATCTGACCGCCGAAGACGCAGAAGAAATCTGGATAGTTTGAGTTTGATACGAAGTTGTTTATTTTTTAGCTCTTCTGGGGGATTAATCCCTTTGCTATTTTAAATATTGCTCTGTGGAACTACCAATGGTGGACATGTTCTTCTCTTGGTGAAGGTCTACAGTCTGGATGTGATACTCTTAGTTACATGTGACGAGACTTCTCTTGGTGAAGGTCTACAGTCTGGATGTGATACTCTTAGTTACATGTGACGAGACTTCTCTTGGTGAAGGTCTACAGTCTGGATGTGATACTCTTAGTTACATGTGACGAGACTTCTCTTGGTGAAGGTCTACAGTCTGGATGTGATACTCTTAGTTACATGTGACGAGACTTCTCTTGGTGAAGGTCTACAGTCTGGATGTGATACTCTTAGTTACATGTGACGAGACTTCTTTTGGTGAAGGTCTACAGTCTGGATGTGATACTCTTAGTTACATGTGACGAGACTTCTCTTGGTGAAGGTCTACAGTCTGGATGTGATACTCTTAGTTACATGTGACGAGACGTCTCTTGGTGAAGGTCTACAGTCTGGATGTGATACTCTTAGTTACATGTGACGAGACTTCTCTTGGTGAAGGTCTACAGTCTGGATGTGATACTCTTAGTTACATGTGACGAGACTTCTCTTGGCGAAGGTCTACAGTCTGGATGTGATGCTCTTAGTTACACGTGATAGAGTCATCTGTTGGTCTTCTTCCGTTTTCATCATCATCTTCTTATTATTATTCTTCTTCATTCGTTCTCAATCACAGCCTTGGGGAATAGAGAAATAAAGTAAACGGAAAAAAACGTCCGTTACCAAGCTCTGAAAATGGCTTTGCAAGTAGCAGAATGTAGTTCGAAGAACTTAATGCGTTGTACTGGGATTTACAGCTTGGCTGCGATATTTGAACTGTTCGGTCTGACACATCCTTCAGCATACGTTTTTGAGTACCAGGTTGACTTCCCTCTTCGATCCCTTCTACTTAGCCAGTCGGCTCTATTGCAGCCTGTTATCCAGGATCACCCCGTGGAGGTGTAGAAGAGTCTTGGCAGCTCTGGTTCGCAGGTCCTGATACTAGCAGTCAGTTTTGAGTCACTTCACGTTGCAACTCAGGCTCTGCTCAGCGTCTTCATCCCATCTGCTGGTGAAGGTCTACAGTCTGGATGTGTTACTCTTAGTTACATGTGGCGAGACTTCTCTCGGTGAAGGTCTACAGTCTGGATGTGTTACCCTTAGTTACATGTGACGAGACTTCTCTTGGTGAAGGTCTACAGTCTGGATGTGTTACTCTTAGTTACATGTGACGAGGCTTCTCTTGGTGAAGGTCTACAGTCTGGATGTGATATTGCTTGAAGACATGTCTTCACTTTATAAATTCACTTTGACCAAAAATCAAATTTGTGAGATATCAACTTTCAAGCACGGACACTTTACAGCATAAGCCCAAATCACAAGCAGACACACACACACACAGACAACGTCTACACATTGGCTAATGTTCATACAGGCAACTGAGTAGTCTCAAGGTAAGACTTCGGTCTCGGGTGCTGGATGTTGCGGGTTCAAATCACTGTGGAGACCGGAGGTTTTCACGTTGACTTTCTGGTATTTCCCATGATCTCTGGGTAATAGAGATCGTGTGCAGTGTCACGCACGTTAAAAACCCAATGCAGTTGACAATCGAAAAGAGTAGGCTTAACGACCGATGCCCGAGCTAAATTCAAAATTATTACAAGTCTACCCAATAGATTATAGGAACTTCGCCGGTGCTGCGGAATTCGTGCATTGTGCTGAGATTTTCCAAAAATATGGAAAAGAACAGAGCAATTATGCGTTAAACCGTGTGCAATGACGTTGATTCTTCGAGTAAACTAAATTAAACTAAACTAACGTTCATATAAGACTGTTTGTGTTTGAAAGGTCAACAGCTTCGCATTAAGTAAGATAGACCTACAAAACAAAGCATCTTAACAATAAACAGACAGAAAAACAAAGGGCACAGTATCTTCTTAGACCATTACACCTGCCAGTGTCTTGCAGGACAGCAACACAGTCCCTCCTCTTCACAAAGTCCGAGTCATCTTTCATATGGTGCCCCATTTCAGGTTCATGATCTCCACTTTCGTTTATTTTGTTATAACAACGTTTGTAGCTGATTGAGAAAACTCCACAGAGTCTGGATGCATCCAATTTCTCTTAGTTTCCTTCACCTAACTTAGCTTAACGTTTGTAGTTGGTTGAGATAACTCCACAAAGTCTGTATACATCCAATTTCTCTTAGTTTCCTTCACCTAACTTAACTTAACGTTTCTAGCTGATTGAGAAAACTCCACAGAGTTTGGATACATCCAATGTCTCTTAGTTCCCTTCACCTAACTCAACTAAACGTTTGTAGCTGATTGAGAAAACTCCACAGAGTCTGTATACATCCAATTTATCTTAGTTTCCTTCACCTAACTTAGCTTAAGGTTTGTAGCTGATTGAGAAAACTCCACAGAGTCTGGATACATCCAATTTATCTTAGTTTCCTTCACCTAACTTAACTTAACGTTTGTAGCTGATTGAGAAAACTCCACAGAGTCTGGATACATCCAATTTCTCTTGGTTTCCTTCACCTAACTTAACTTAACATTTTTACACTGGTTTAGAAGACTATGCAGAGTCTGTAAACCACTAGTTTCATTTACATTTATTACTCTAATATATTTGTGCTTCCAATCTATTCTTAAATGCATTAATCGTCTCTGCCTCCACTATTTCATGTGGCAATGCATTCCAAGCATTCAACACTCTCTGACTACAAAAATATTTCCTAATATCTAATATGGACCTCTGTTTAGCTCATTTGTAGCCATGCTCTTTTGTTCTTGTAGGTGTTTGTATTTTGAAAAAAAATTGTTATTGTTTTATTTATCCGTTCCTTTTATAATCTTATAAACCTGTTTTAAGTCACCTCGAATTCTTCTCTTTTCTAGACACTGGCCGCTTTTTCTGAGTCTTTCCTCATAACTATAGTTCTGTAATCCCACTATCAATTTGGTCGCTCTTCTTTGTATCCTTTCCAGCATGTTTATATCTCCTCTGCGATAAGGACTCCACATCTGTACACAGTACTCCAATCGTGGTCTAACTAACGCTTTATACAGTTTCACTATAACTTCCTTGCTGTACGTTTAATATTTCTTTGTATCATACCTAACATTGCATGTGCCTTTTTCGCTGCCGTCTGGACTTGCTCACTCACCGTACCTGTATGATCTATTATAACCGCTAGATCCCTTTAATTAATTTGCGGCTGGCTGTGCCCTTTTGTTTTAGTAGGCGACTGTATTTTGAAAAAAAACTTGTTATAGTCTAATTTATTCTTTCCGTTGATTATCTTTTACACCTGTCTTAAATCACCTCGAATTCATCTCTTTTTTCTGTCTTTCCTCATAATTATAATTCTGGAATCCTACTATCAGCTTTGTCGCTCTCTTTGTATCCTTTCCAGCATATTTATATCTCCTCTACGATAAGAACTCCACACCTGTACACAGTACTCCAGTCTAGGTCTAACTAATGTGTTATACAGTTTGTCTATCACCTGTTCTTACCAAAGTTATCTTTGCTTGAACTCACTCTCGCTAATATTGTTTTGTGCCAAGTTTTCTCTCGCTCCCTCTGGAACCCATATCACGACGGATGTGGTCATAGAGTCAAGGTATCTTTACGGCTGATCCATGCCAGCGATGTCTGGTTGTGATGTTATATTTTTCTGGTATTCAAGTACTTTGTAGTTGATGATGGTGTTCTGTCAGAAAAGGATATGAACCTTTCTCAGACAAGTCGTGTGAGTAAATGACAATTTTGAAATGTCGGTCTACATCATTCAGCATCACACTGAAGCCCCAACGACAATTAAAAAGGCTCGTTTCTGGTAGAGGCCATTGAGAATATACTAATCACATAAGGAATTAAATGTGTAAAAAATATAGGAAATGTACGGTCTATGCAGATGGAATGTTAGAGCCCTTACTGGCATTCAGTAACATTGATAGTTATATTATTAACACCATGGCCTTGGTGGAAGTCCTCCAAACAAGGCTTACCAAATGATAACTGGATCCATAAGGTTTTCTAAATGATAACTGGATACAGGAAGGTTTACTAACGATAACTGGATACAGGAAGGTTTACTAACTGATAACTGCATAAAGGAAGGTTTTCTAAATGATAAATGAACACAGGAAGGTTTTATTAAATGATAACTGGATACATGACGGTTTACTAACTGATAACTGGATACAGGAAGGTTTTCTAAATGATAACTGGATACAGGAAGGTTTACTAACTGATAACTGCATAAAGGAAAGGATTTCTAAATGATAACTGGATACAGGCAGGCTTACTAAATGAAAACTGGATAGATACAGGCAGGCTTACTAAATGATAACTGGATACAGGCAGGCTTACTAAATGAAAACTGAATACAGGCAGGCTTTCTAAATGATAACTGGATACATGCAGGTTTACTAAAAGATTAAAGAGGTACCTGCAAGTTTACTAAAAGATTAAAGAGGTACCTGCAGGTTTACTGAAAGATTAAGGAGGTACAGAAAGATTTACTTAAAGATTAAGGAAGTATGCATTACGTGTTGATCAGGAGAAGTAACGAATAGGATCACATGCGCCTTCCCTAGCATGTCGTTAAAAGACAACTAATGAGGGTTGTAGTTGAAACTAGCAATTTTTCATGTAAAATAAATCTCTACACAAACCACCACTGCATAATCACTTGAATTGATTTGGTGAAGTTCTCCTGTCGAGGAAGCCAACGGGCAGTGGTGGCCATGTTTCGAGAGAATCGTTAAGGGACCAAGAGGAAGATGGACGATTATGTTACAAACTTGTGGAGTTGAATGTTCGAATCTTCCAACCACAGACATAATGTGTATGACTCAATCAGACCATTCAAAAAGGCTAATCCCTTTACCCGAGCATCAGAAATGACAGTTACTGAATCAATGGTTTTACATGATGAGTTTGCAAGTCACTAACAAAGCCCCATTTAGTCACTTTTTTAGAAGGTTGCAGTGGTGTTCTTTTCCCCAGCCACGTAGCACTCTAAGAGAGAAGATAACAATAGTCTGAGAATCGAAGGTCTGTCCACACCCCATGCCTTCCACCCATCCACTCCTCAGCAGCGACATCCACCAAAGTACCCACACACAAAAGTCCCTTGTCACTCACCCGAGAGTCCCTTGTCCCATTCCATACTTCACTCCAGGTTTACATTGCCGAGTCCTGTGTCAATGACCTGCAATAAGGTCATCGTTTTACCTTGACCCCTGAATCTGCCATTTTGTGCAAGTTCCCATTATTACCCGGGGTACAGATAACTAAACAGGTGACATGCGGGCTCCACCCCGACCAGACCAACGCCAGATCTCTTTTTTCTTTCCTCTTCTTTTTATTTCTCTTGTTCGTTTTCGTTCGCATCAATTTAACATCTTTTGTATATTGTTCTCGAACTACTTTTCTTGATCCACAACACATGTCCTTGTTCTGTTTCTTCTTGTTCCGTCTCTTCTTTTTCCTATTGTGCTTGTTTTTGTTTCTTCTCGGTCCTCCACGGTCTGTTCTTGTTGAGGCTTTTCTTCTTCTTCTTCTTCTTCTTCTTCTTCTTCTTTTTCTTCTTCTTCTTCTGCTTCTTCTTCTTCTTCTTCTTCTTCTTCTTCTTCTTCTGCTTCTTCTTCTTCTTCTTCTTCTTCTTCTTCTTCTGCTTCTTCTTCTTCTTCCTCTTTTTATTCTTCTTCATCTCCTCCTTCTTCTTCTTCTGCTTCTTCTTCTTCTTCTTCTTCTTCTGCTTCTTCTTCTTCTTCTTCTTCTTCTGCTTCTTCTTCTTCTTCTTCTTCTGCTTCTTCTTCTTCTTCTTCTTCTTCTTCTTCTTCTTCTTCTGCTTCTTCTTCTTCTTCCTCTTTTTATTATTCTTCATCTTCTTCCGCTTTTTATTCTTTTTATTCTTCTTCTTCTCCTTCTTCTTCTTCTTCTTCTTCTTCTGCTTCTTCTTCTGCTTCTTCTTCTTCTTCTTCTTCTTCTTCTTCTTCTTCTTCTTCTGCTTCTTCTTCTTCTTCTTCTTCTTCTTCTGCTTCTTCTTCTGCTTCTTCTTCTTCTTCTTCTTCTGCTTCTTCTTCTTCTTCTTCTTCTTCTTCTTCTTCTTCTTCTTCTTCTTCTTCTTCTTCTTCTTCCTCTTTTTATTCTTCTTCATCTTCTTCCGCTTTTTATTCTTTTTATTCTTCTTCTTCTCCTTCTTCTTCTTTTTCTTCCTCTTTTTATAATTTTTATTCTTCTTCTTCTTTTCCTCCTCCTCCTCCTCCTCCTCCTTCTTCTTCTTCTTCTTCTTCTTCTTCTTCTTCTTCCTCTTTTTATTCTTATTCTTTTTCTCCTCCTCCTCCTTCTTCTTCTTCTTCCTCCTCTTTTTATTCTTTTTATTCTTATTCTTTTTCTCCTCCTCCTCCTCCTTCTTCTTCTCCTCCTGCTCCTTCTTCTTCCTCTTTTTATTCTTTCCATTATTCCGCGTGTTCTTATTCTGTCATTTGTTCATATCCTTCTTGTTCTTCTTCTCGTTCCGTTCTCCTAGTTGCTTTTCTGCTCTCCACCCCCTCCATCCCCCACCCCCCCCCACCCCCCCCCCCCCCACGGCTTTTTTTCTTCTTCGCTATCTTCTGTTTCTTGTTCTCTTTCTTCGTATAACTTCTTTTATTTCTAGCTCCTCATTCCGCCTTCTCTTCCTTTTCATCTTTTCATCATCATATTTTTCGTCTTGTTCGTTAAATTTTAAATTTTCTCCTGGAAACGGCACATTTCTTTCGGCGAGTGTGTTGCGAGCGGTTAACGTACTAATCTCTTGACCAAATGGGAACGCGTTCACAACTACATTAAGGTATATGTTCTGTGTATATCGGAGGTAAAATAAAAGTTTAGTCTGCACAAGGCATGGTGACTGCAGAGATGCACGGCCTTCATTCCTCAATCCTATCAGCATCTCAAATGAAAAAAAAACCTGTCTGCTAGATCAAATGAAAGGTTTACCCAGTTCAGTTTCTGCTGTCGGAGATCAAGTGTTAAAGTCTTGACTACAAATAAATTACAGAAACGGTACCATGCAGAAACGGATAAAGTTATTTCTACACAACCGAATGGCTATAACGGCTAAAATTATTTCTACACAACCGAATGGCTATAACAGATAAAATTATTTCCACACAACCGAATGGCCATAACAGATAAAGTAAACCTCATAAAATACGGAGTTCCTCAGGGCTCAGTATTGTCTCCCGCCCTGTTTCTCGTTTTTATCAACCACTTCACCCTCTATCTTCCACAAGGGACGAGAGCCACTCTATATGCACATGACTTGGTGATGTTGTGTGCAGAACACCTAGAAATTGTACATCAGCAAAAACAAAGAGCAGCAGACAACATTGCAACATAGACAAAGAAATGGATTGTGCAGATCAACCCTAAAAAATCTACAAGAAAACTCTTCACGCTCAAACAAAGAAAAGGTTGAAGAAATGCAACTTTGAAATACACAGGTCCAGACATACGATGAGACGATGGTATATCTGACCATCACATTATTGAAGAGAATGACATGAAAAAACATGGAAGCCAAGACAAGAAGAAAACTCGTCATGCTAAAGGTAAAAAGTTGGATCAAATCGAAGAACGAACGAAACGACGCTTAAAACGATCTGCACTCGGAGTAATAAGAACAGTAGTGGACTATGAATCACCAACATGGTCCACAGAAGCGAAATAAGAACAGTAGTGGACTATGAATCACCAATATGGTCCACAGAAGCTAAATCACACATATAAAACCTAGATAGGGTACAAAACCAAGCGCTTCGTGCCACATGAAGACAACTACAACAAATGTAGTTGATAAAAATCATAGTCACAACACATGTATCCTATAAACAATATACCAAAACATGATACAAGCAGAAATGTACAACAACACAACAGCGCATCCGATCACGACCAGATTCGAAGATCTAGATAGTGGAGGATTAAAGAGAAGTAGCTTTATACATTGGTCAAAAAATTAATTATATCATGTGAGGATGGATTTCCAAGTACGACTAAGGAGAATAGTCCCTCCAACCCCATGGGAACAACACTAACATTTCAGCATAAAAATATTCATTACGATCTCACCATATGAGAGAAAAATGTTCTCTAAAGAAAAACGACAGCATGAACAATTATACTCCAGAGAGTCATGAATGTATACATTGTTGGATCAGCAACACGAGTAGCGAAGAAGGGAGGATCAGGAATCGATGTTGTCTAGCTAGATCAATATATTGTTGGATCAGCAACAAGAGCAGTGAAGAATGGAGGCTCAAGAATTTATGTTGTCTAGCTAGATCAATATATTGTTGGATCAGCAACACGAGCAGTGAAGAATGGATGCTCAAGAATTTATGTTGTCTAGCTAGATCAATATATTGTTGGATCAGCAACACGAGCAGTGAAGAATGGAGGCTCAAGAATCTATATTGTCTAGCTAGATGAGTAATACGTAATCACTAGTTCACCCACTGGGAACTACTTTTAAAATAATTGAAGTCCAGACACAAACCATTCCTGCAGAATTAATCAACAACACAAACAGTCAATATCAGCAGGTTGTATTCCTCACAGAGACAATATCAGCATTCCAAGGCCCCCCCCCCCCCCCCCGAATCTCTTGGTGATCATGCAGTCTGGATCTGTATCAGTTCTGCAAGCCCTCCCGAATCTCTTGGTGATCATGCAGTCTGGATCTGTATCAGTTCTGCAAGCCCTCCCGAATCTCTTGGTGATCATGCAGTCTGGATCTGTATCAGTTCTGCAAGCCCTCCCGAATCTCTTGGTGATCATGCAGTCTGGATCTGTATCAGTTCTGCAAGCCCTCCTGAATCTCTTGGTGATCATGCAGTCTGGATCTGTATCAGTTCTGCAAGCCCTCTAGAATCTGTTGGTGGTCGTGCAGTCTGGATCTGTATCAGTTCTGCAAGCCCTCCCGAATCTCTTGGTTATCGTGCAGTCTGGATCTGTATCAGTTCTGCAAGCCCTCCCGAATCTCTTGGTGATCATGCAGTCTGGATCTGTATCAGTTCTGCAAGCCCTCTAGAATCTATTGGTGGTCGTGCAGTCTGGATCTGTATCAGTTCTGCAAGCCCTCTAGAATCTATTGGTGGTGGTGCAGTTTAGATCTGTATCAGTTCTGCAAGCCCTCCCGAATCTCTTGGTGATCATGCAGTCTGGATCTATATCAGTTCTGCAAGCCCTCCCGAATCTCTTGGTGATCATGCAGTCTGGATCTGTATCAGTTCTGCAAGCCCTCCCGAATCTCTTGGTGATCATGCAGTCTGGATCTGTATCAGTTCTGCAAGCCCTCCCGAATCTCTTGGTGATCATGCAGTCTGGATCTGTATCAGTTCTGCAAGCCCTCCTGAATCTCTTGGTGATCATGCAGTCTGGATCTGTATCAGTTCTGCAAGCCCTCTAGAATCTGTTGGTGGTCGTGCAGTCTGGATCTGTATCAGTTCTGCAAGCCCTCCCGAATCTCTTGGTGATCATGCAGTCTGGATCTGTATCAGTTCTGCAAGCCCTCCTGAATCTCTTGGTGATCATGCAGTCTGGATCTGTATCAGTTCTGCAAGCCCTCTAGAATCTATTGGTGGTCGTGCAGTCTAGATCTGTATCAGTTCTGCAAGCCCTCTAGAATCTGTTTGTGGTCGTGCAGTCTGGATCTTTCATGAACTAATTGTGTTACAGTTTGTATATTCAATTCATGCCTTTGTTTTGTTTGTTTTTCTTCTGGTGATGGCACATCCCTTTCAGTTACAGTTTCTGTGTGATATTAAATCTATGTTTTTTTAATTTGTTTTTCTTCTGGTGAAGGCACACCCCTTTCAGTTACAGTTTTTGTGTGATCTCAAATCTATGTTTTTTTTTCTGGTGAAGGCACACCCCTTTCAGTTACAGTCTTTGTGTGATATCAAATCTATGTTTTTTTGTTTGTTTTTCTTCTGGTGAAGGCACACCCCTTTTAGTTACAGTTTTTGTGTGATATCAAATCTGTGTTTTTTTGTTTGTTTTTCTTCTGGTGAAGGCACACCCCTTTCAGTTACAGTTTTTGTGTGATCTCAAATCTATGTTTTTTTTCTGGTGAAGGCACACCCCTTTCAGTTACAGTTTCTGTGTGATATCAAATCTATGTTTTTTTTGTTTGTTTTTCTTCTCGTGAAGGCACGCCCCATTCAGTTACAGACATGCTTTGTGTGATATCAAATCTGTGTTTTTTTGTTTGTTTTTCTTCTGGTGAAGGCACGCCCCATTCAGTTACAGACATGCTTTGTGTGATATTAAATCTATGTGATCATCAGCCTATCTATGTAGGGCATGCCTGGAGATGTTCTCTACTTCTTGTTGGATTTCTCCCCTCGTTCTCTTGACCACAAGGAACATCTCCCAAGTTTTACCGAGTAGGAAGGAACAGACATACTGTAACTATCAGGGCATTTCGATTAAATACCGTTGTGGTTAAATATTACAACCTTATAATGTCAAGCAACTTACTACAGAAACCACCACTACAAAAGCGCACAAAGTAATATGATGCAAGCTTCCTGAAAGGAGCCAACTGTAATCAATCAATCAATCAAAGCCCGTCGCTCCTCTCAGTGGATAGGCCACTGACAACAATATGACAGCATGCACGGTCCTGAACTGCTCTTACTCCCTCTCTCCAGGTGTAAGCATTTCCTTATGTTTCTTTTCACATTCTCTTCCCCTTGTATTTTGTTGTCTATTGCTCTCTCTCTCTCTCTCTCTCTCTCTCTCTCTCACTCGCTCTCTCTCTCTCTCTCTCTCTCTCTCGCTATCCTTTCTTGAGAATTTCATGTAAGAGCCAGTCTGGCTCTGTTTGACTGCCTTCCGCAGCGTATTTTCTTTCCAGTTCCATCTTCCTCACTTAACGTGTTGCTCCAATAGATGGTGTTGGCTCCTTTCCAATAAGTTCATTCCTCACCTTGTCCTGTCACTTTATGAACACAGGTCTTCATTCCTCACCTTGTCCTGTCACTTTATGAACACAAGTCTTCATTCCTCACCTTGTCCTGTCACTTTATGAACACAGGTCTTCATTCCTCACCTTGTCCTGTCACTTTATGAACACAGGTCTTCATTCCTCACCATGTCCTGTCACTTTATGAACACAGGTCTTCATTCCTCACCATGTCCTGTCACTTTATGAACACAAGTCTTCATTCCTCACCATGTCCTGTCACTTTATGCCCATTATCCTTTGTAGACACCTGTTAACGAAGGACTGGAGTCTTTGTTGTATGGCATTGGTCATACTCCATGTTTTCACTCCATACAGCAACACTGGTGTTGAATATTACAACATCTTAATTTGAATCTTTATCTCTCTGGATGTTGTTTAGCGTCAGGAAGGTCCATCTTGCCTTTCTAATTATGATACATATATCTGCATCTGTATCTCCCGATGTATCTATTCTGCAGCACAATTATGTAAAGGTATCCGCTTCCTCCAACTGCTCTCCCTCCCTCCAGCTCGATTGGTTCTTTTCTGTTAGTGTTGAGTTTAAGGAGCTAGGTGTTCTTCATGTTGATATTCAGTCCTAGTTTGGCTGGTTGTTCTTTCACCCTTTCAAGTTTCTCTTGCATCTGGCTATGACTGTGTGGCTAAAGTACCAGACCAGCCTAGTCCAGGTCCTCCAATTGTGACAGTCGTGTCCACTGAATACCTGCTCTTTTTCCTTCGATTAATGTCTTCATTTTCCAAGCCAACGAGAACAGGGTGGGAGAGAATAGACTTCCTAGTTTCTCCCTGTTTGCACACCGAAGCTGTCAGTCAGTTCTCCTTCATGTACCACTCTACTAACGGTGTCTTAGTACATATGCACTGGATTAGGGCCAACTGTAATGGTGTTCCTATACTTCTTAAGGAACACGCACGCAAAACAGAACGAAGATGAGATAGTCGTGTCTTACAAGAGTCCCTCATAGATTGTCTAGAAAACCTACAGCAGAGACTATTTGTTTATAGATACTAGAAACATGTATACACTTCTTCTTCTTCTTCTTTTTCTTCTTCTTCTTCTTTTTCTTCTTCTTCTTCTTTTTCTTCTTCTTTTTCTTTTTCTTCTTCTTCTACTTTTCCTTCTTGTTCTTCTTCTTCTTTTCGTCTTCTTCTTCTTCTTCTTCTTCTTCTTTGTCTTCTTCTTTTTCCCTACTGCTCTTGCCTTGAGGTGTCGCAGAAAGGAGGTATGCGTAGATTTCTGATTTCCGCTAGATGGGAGGCTTGTGTAGTCGACATGTTGAACTTTTGGAGTGTTTACTAATCATTAGAAAAGTGACAGAGTTGTTAGAGCGCCTGTACAAAACTGGTCGTGTAAGTAGTACAGTCGCAATACAGCCACCTCTACAGGAAAGGGGGAATGAAGAGGGGGAGGGAGGGGTGGGCGCTATATGTCTTCTCTATATAATGAGAACTGTCTGCATTATAGCCAAGCCCATCTTCCCGTGGTACCCCCTGTTTCCACTAAAACATTCTTTAAAATAGTGGGCACCTAGCGCCAGCAGTGTATCAACATCCACCTAGAATACTGACTGGAGATCTAACTACAGGGGAAGACAAATAATGTAATAGATGACTTCAGCAGACATCGTCCAAGAATACTGACTGGAGATCTGACCCCAGATAAAGACATAAATATGGTAGTGGATGACTTCAGCAGACATCGACCTAGAATACTGACTAGAGATCTGACTACAGAGGAAGACATAAATACGGTAGTAGATTACTTCAGCGGGTGCATGTACCAAGCTGCTTGTGAAGCAATACCTAAAGCGGCTAATATAGACCATATTGAAATAGTGAATTAGAACAATTGCATAACGAGATGGAAACATCTAGAAAGCAAGCAGAGACTAGTCCATGTCAAAAACACCACCGAAAATATAAACAGGACAAAGCCAAATTCTGAGTCTCTGAACTTTGAAAAAGATACCAGGAAACTGTGGAAGTTGATAAACCAACTTAATGATAGGGGACTGAAAGAAACACAAAGATTGGATTATACAAAGATGGAAACATCCTTACAGGCAAACATCGGCTGGCGACTTTGCAGACAATTTTGCAAAAGATAGCAACATTGAAGTTGATCGAGAGAAACATCGGAACATTCGTGAGAAACGACAAAATGCAGGACAAGATGGTATCATACCGAAGTTATAGAGACACTAAATCACACACAAAACTGGAGTTTGCAATATCCAAAGAGAAAATGAAAACGTCGACAGGAACAGACGGACTGACCAATGAAATGATCAAGAACTTAGGAACAGCAGCAACAACAAAGCTGCTGCATATCTTCAACATCTGTTGGACATCAGGTAAAGTCCCCCTGACATGGCGGCAATCATGATACCACTCCCAAAACCAGGAAAAGACAGTTCCATGGCATCCAGCTATAGACCAATCAACCTCGCAAGCTGCATCTGTAAAACAATGGAACGTATCATCAACCTAAGGCTGTAGTAGTATCTGGAGAGCCAGAACCTTCTTGTGCCACAGCAGGCAGGATTTAGGAAATGCTGCTCCACTGAAGACCAGGCAACATACCTCTCACAAGAGATCGAGGACCCGTTCCAGGACAATCAATTTATACTAGCAGGATAGATATAATTAAGGAAAGCTTTTGATAAAGTTTGGAAAGAAATTAAACTGAGAAACAATGAAGTAGTGGGTAGGATGTACAAATGGATAAAAGCATACTTACATAACAGAAGAGCCATAATCCCAATAGATGGCCTCAAGAGTAAGACATTCTACTGCGCCATAGTGTGCCTCAAGGAGAGGTTCTTTCCCCTACACTCTTCATAGTCTTCATCAATGACTTGGTTGCTGAACTACCACAAGGAACAAAAGTGGTAATGTACGCCAGCAACCTGGTGATATGCTGTACAAGTGACCATGCAATAGTGATCACCAAAAAAGCTACAAAGAGTTATTGATGTCTTGATATCGTGGACAAATAGATGGTGTGTTAACATTAACACAGAAACATGTAGCACACTACGATTTTTACTTCGCCGAGACATCCGATGAACGACATATTCCAAAATGTATCAATGGAAATTCAGAAAAAGGTAGTTTTATGCTCTGTCCAAACGACTTCGCAGGCAAATTATAGATCTATCTGAAATTGACATCATCCTAATGTCTTTGCCAGAACAAACCCATTGGAGAGAGAAGAACGGACTATCAGTTTGCATTCACACAAAAGTGAAAGCAATGTTAGGTAAAGATGAAGAGAACAGCGTGCAACGTAGGGTAATGACTCTCAGTTTCCTGGGGGAAGAATACCCACAAGACCTCTGGATCAGAGTAAACACAAATGGGTCAGCACAGAATGCAGTTAAGAATGGTGGAGCCGAAGTGTACATAGAATACCCAAACAGCATTAGGGATACAGTCAGATTAAAAGTGAGTAGCATGTCTTTTACAGAACGTCGCTTCTTACAACCGGCACCTATTTGGCTGTTATAGGTTTCTTGGCAAGTGTGGAGTACGGTATGTTGTCATTACTTTCAGTACGAGAAGGAGCAATCGCCCGAGAAAAAAGCTCAGTGTCTGCCAAACTGGATACGGTAGAAAGCGAAACTGGTGCATTGGGATTGTGAAAACTGAGCGAGCTTTATCCCTAGGTCACGCAGAGCACGAACCGGACATTATGTCATACACAGGATGCAGAAATCCAGCAATCAAGGTGGCAACTGAGAAAATGTTGAACACCAATGTCGTTCCACAAACTGTAGTATATATGCACAATCAGCACTCCTAGCACCGAAGTCCGGGAAACTGTCAGGCTCTACTGTCTGAACTCAGCAACCAGGGTAAGATTGTCATGCAGTGTATACTTTCTCATTGTGGAGTACCAGGAAACGAGAGAGCAGATTGACTGGCAAAGAAGGGTGCTGCAAACGAGCAAACAGATGTGTCAGTTACATACCAACAGAAGATACGGATGATCAAATCAATCAGAAAGTCACCTACAGTAACACACGACGATTATCATAAGATGAACAGACAAGAACAAATTGTTGTATTGTGCCTTAGAACAGGACACAACCGACTCCGCAGCCACACGTACACACTACTGAAGATTGACAGCTCAGCTGCGTGTACATCCAGACAGGCACCCCAGACAACAGAGCACATACTACTGAAGATTGACAGCTCAGCTGCGTGTACATCCAGACATGCACCCCAGACAGCAGAGCACACACTACTGAAGATTGACAGCTCAGCTGCGTGTACATCCAGACAGGCACCCCAGACAGCAGAGCACACACTACTGAAAATCGATAGATCAGCTGCGTGTACATCCAGACAGGCACCCCAGACAGTAGAGCACACACTACTGAAGATTGACAGCTCAGCTGCGTGTACATCCAGACAGGCACCCCAGACAGCAGAGCACACACTACTGAATATTGACAGCTCAGCTGCGTGTACATCCAGACAGGCACCCCAGACGGCAGAGCACACACTACTGAAGATTGACAGCTCAGCTGCGTGTACATTCAGACATGCACCCCAGACAAAAGAGCACACACTACTGAAGATTGACAGCTCAGCTCAGCTGCGTGTACATCCAGACAGGCACCCTAGACAACAGAGCACACACTACTGAAGATTGACAGCTCAGCTCAGCTGCGTGTACATCCAGACAGGCACCCCAGACAGCAGAGCACACACTACTGAAGATTGACAGCTCAGCTGCGTGTACATCCAGACAGGCACCCCAGACAGCAGAGCACACACTACTGAATATTGACAGCTCAGCTCAGCTGCGTGTACATCCAGACAGGCACCCCAGACAGCAGAGCACACACTACTGAATATTGACAGCTCAGCTGCGTGTACATCCAGACAGGCACCCCAGACGGCAGAGCACACACTACTGAAGATTGACAGCTCAGCTGCGTGTACATTCAGACATGCACCCCAGACAAAAGAGCACACACTACTGAAGATTGACAGCTCAGCTCAGCTGCGTGTACATCCAGACAGGCACCCCAGACAACAGAGCACACACTACTGAAGATTGACAGCTCAGCTCAGCTGCGTGTACATCCAGACAGGCACCCCAGACAGCAGAGCACACACTACTGAAGATTGACAGCTCAGCTGCGTGTACATCCAGACAGGCACCCCAGACAACAGAGCACACACTACTGAACTTTCCCGAATATAATATACCCATTGACATTCCCACTGGCCCATAGAAACAAGACTGGAAGAGAAACTTGATGGACCTGCTTGTGAACTACAAAGACATTGAAGTTTATACAAGAACTAGCATTACAGATATAGACATGATACGTTCAGGAAGAAGAAGATGAAGAAGTCCCCTCTACCCAGTTGTAAACCGTTATCTGATTGTGAGAGTATTACAGGACAAGGCAGCGAGGCAAAGGACCGGTAACCTGTAATGAGCTGATACAATCTCCCGCTTTTAAGTCTCTTATTTTTATTATTTTTGTCATTTTTCTTTTTCTTCTTCGTGTTCTACTTCTTCCTTCTTTTTCGCCTTCTTCTTTCTATCACTATTGTCATTATTATTATAATTTTTTTATCCTCTCCTTCTTCCTCATACACTTGTCAACTTTAGTATATCAAATGAAAAAGATGACCAGTCTCAGGCTATTGGTATCTTTATAGAGTTTGTCTTCCATTTTCCAAAACTTCAGACGTCACTAACCGGAGCTATAAAAAAAACTGGAGGTGGAGTCATTTCCAAATTTTCATTTTTTTTTTAAATTTAAAAAGGACAGAAAACCTAAATTTCAGTTGCTGAGTCACTAACAACAGCTGCGATAACCATCGAGCAATACAGACAAGAGACACGATAGTTTCCCTTACAGATTCCCTTTCAGTCATAATGACCGTCATAAACAACAGAAACAAAGAATTGCAAAACCTATTTGAGACACTCATGAATACCAGCTACAATATTTGAGCAGAGTTAAATGTATGGGGATTACTGCACACATCTAGATACGATATATAGAAATTATGCAACAGATAGACGTGCCGAAGAGGAAGAAATCAAAACCTAAATTGAAGACAGGGTTATATATATTAACAAATAAAGACAACGATAAAAATAGACAAAAACAAATGGCACAGCGAACACTAGAAATCTGATAAAGCAGAAGTGTACTTCTCCTGGCCAAGAAGAGATCAAGTGACAATATTCAGACTGCGAACGGGTCGCTGCAGACTGAAAACTCATCTGTTAAAAAAATACAAAGTCGGTCGTACAGAAAACAGCACTTGTAGGGACAACAAATAAACAGCAGAATATGTTCTCCAGGTCTGCCGGATACACAAGAAGATCAGCATGACAACATGGCCTTCCTCAACTCAATAAGTGGTTCAATGTTGTAGACGGACAGAGTGGAAGCGTTAGGCGGACACTGCAGTCTACATAGGAAAAATCTGTGATTATTTGAGAGCCAACGACCAAGAGAATGAAAACGTCAATATTAATATCTAAAAAAAAGCAGTTGTCAGTCTGAGGCTGTTGTTATCTCGACAGAGCAAAAGTTGTCAGTCTGAGGCTGTTGTTATCTCGATAGAGAAAAAGTCAGTTTGAGGCTGTTCTTATCTCGACAGATCAAAAGTTGTCAGTCTAAGGCTGTTGTTATCTCGATAGAGAAAAAGTTGTCAGTCTGAGGCTGTTGTTATCTCGACAGAGCAAAAGTTGTCAGTCTGAGGCTGTTGTTATCTCGACAGAGCAAAAGTCAGTCTGAGGCTGTTGTTATCTCGATAGAGCAAAAGTTGTCAGTCTGAGGCTGTTGTTATCTCGACAGAGCAAAAGTCAGTTTGAGGCTGTTGTTTTCTCGACAGAGCAAAAGTCAGTTTGAGGCTGTTGTTTTCTCGATAGAGCAAAAGTCAGTTTGAGGCTGTTGTTATCTCGACAGAGCAAAAGTTGTCAGTCTGAGGCTGTTATTATCTCGACAGAGCAAAAGTTGTCAGTCTGAGGCTGTTGTTATCTCGACAGAGCAAAAGTTGCCAGTCTGAGGCTGTTATTATCTCGACAGAGCAAAAGTTGTCAGTCTGAGGCTGTTATAATCTCGACAGAGCAAAAGTTGCCAGTCTGAGGCTGTTATAATCTCGACAGAGCAAAAGTTGCCAGTCTGAGGCTGTTATAATCTCGACAGAGCAAAAGTTGCCAGTCTGAGGTTGTTATTATCTCGATAGAGCAAAAGTTGCCAGTCTGAGGCTGTTATTATCTCGACAGAGCAAAAGTTGCCAGTCTGAGGCTGTTATTATCTCGACAGATCAAAAGTTGTCAGTCTGAGGCTGTTGTTATCTCGACAGAGCAAAAGTTGTCAGTCTGAGGCTGTTGTTATCTCGACAGAGCAAAAGTTGCCAGTCTGAGGCTGTTATTATCTCGACAGATCAAAAGTTGTCAGTCTGAGGCTGTTGTTATCTCGACAGAGCAAAAGTTGCCAGTCTGAGGCTGTTATTATCTCGACAGATCAAAAGTTGTCAGTCTGAGGCTGTTGTTATCTCGACAGAGCAAAAGTTGTCAGTCTGAGGCTGTTATTATCTCGATAGAGCAAAAGTTGCCAGTCTGAGGCTGTTATTATCTCGATAGAGCAAAAGTTGCCAGTCTGAGGCTGTTATTATCTCGACAGAGCAAAAGTTGCCAGTCTGAGGCTGTTATTATCTCGACAGAGCAAAAGTTGCCAGTCTGAGGCTGTTATTATCTCGACAGATCAAAAGTTGTCAGTCTGAGGCTGTTGTTATCTCGACAGAGCAAAAGTTGTCAGTCTGAGGCTGTTGTTATCTCGACAGAGCAAAAGTTGCCAGTCTGAGGCTGTTATTATCTCGACAGATCAAAAGTTGTCAGTCTGAGGCTGTTGTTATCTCGACAGAGCAAAAGTTGCCAGTCTGAGGCTGTTATTATCTCGACAGATCAAAAGTTGTCAGTCTGAGGCTGTTGTTATCTCGACAGAGCAAAAGTTGTCAGTCTGAGGCTGTTATTATCTCGACAGATCAAAAGTTGTCAGTCTGAGGCTGTTTTTATCTCGACAGAGCAAAAGTTGCCAGTCTGAGGCTGTTATTATCTCGACAGAGCAAAAGTTGCCAGTCTGAGGCTGTTATTATCTCGACAGAGCAAAAGTTGCCAGTCTGAGGCTGTTATTATCTCGACAGAGCAAAAGTTGCCAGTCTGAGGCTGTTATTATCTCGACAGAGCAAAAGTTGCCAGTCTGAGGCTGTTATTATCTCGACAGAGCAAAAGTTGCCAGTCTGAGGCTGTTATAATCTCGACAGAGCAAAAGTTGCCAGTCTGAGGCTGTTGTTATCTCGACAGAGCAAAAGTTGCCAGTCTGAGGCTGTTATTATCTCGACAGAGCAAAAGTTGCCAGTCTGAGGCTGTTATAATCTCGACAGAGCAAAAGTTGTCAGTCTGAGGCTGTTATAATCTCGACAGAGCAACTCCTCCTTCCTACACTAACAGGATGATTATATTCAATATTTGTCCAGGTATTGATAACTTTATTATTCTACAATATGCACTGCTACGACATCTTGGCTATATTAGCCTTAACTCCAACATGCTTGTATTTCTGCTCTTTCTCAAACTTCACCAAGTTGTTTGTATAATACATAAGTTGGAGTATTATTATCTGCTTTTATTGCTTTTGCTGGTATACCATTTGGTCAGTGGCCTTACTATCTCTCAGTTGTATACAGATCTCTTCGTTTCTTCTATGTTTAGTTTCTATCATTTAGCTCGCAGTTTCGTTTCTACCGATTTAATGTATGGGGAATCATGTAGGTGTTCGCACCAACTGTCCTTGAATACAACGAGCGGCTGTTTCCCAGGCTGTATGCAATGAGTATGGCTTGGCTTGGCTTGACTTGGCTTCGTTCGTTCTCAATCTCCCGCTACCAAGCCCTAAAACGGGCTTTACAAGTAGCAGAATGTAGTCCGGAGAACGGAATGCGTTATATTGTAGTTTACAGCTTGACTGGAATATTTGCACCTTTTGGTCCAACACATCCGACTTCAGCAGGCATTTTTGAGTACCGGGTTAGCTTACCTGGGCGGGGGTGGGGGGTGTGTGGGTGGGGTGTCTTGATTGATTCCGGTTGTACGTAGACATTCTTTTGTGTAGGATATCTTGAGCCGGTAGGGATGACCTAGTAGTGTATTGTGATCTGTTCTCACGCGGAACAGAGGGGTTTGTTGTTGGTGTCTTTTAAGTTGGTGACTTAGGTCAGATCTATCGTTCACACAAATCTCTTTCATCTTTAGGTTGCTGTAATGGCCGTCAGCGATAGTCTTGGCTTCTCCGTACGGTATCTTATGCTGAAATTGCTCCATCTTGCTACCAGTTTTGGACAAGCCATCAGAGCTCCCGTTCCCTGTAATCCCCCAGTAACCATCTTATATCTCCTCTTTGTTGATGACTACATCATTAACACGTGTTCAGAAGAGAACGTGCAGACCACCATGATTGTATTTTCGGTACTCTAGCCTTGGTCTCATCATCAACACGAAAAAAAAGGAAGTAATGTTTCTGTCTGCTCCTGGGAAGTCATTCCATGAACCAAAAATCATTGTACAGGATCAGCATCTACAAACAGTTCATATGTCTACCTACCTTGTGAGCAACCTTATCAGATAAGATATCTATTCTAAAGCTCACAACAGGATTGTCGAGGGAAGTGCTGTTTTTTTAAGATTACGAGAAAATATTTGGAACCGACGGGAAATCAGTGTTGCCATTATAGTAGGGTCTATCGTGATGTGGTGCTAGCGGTCATTCTAGCTGCATCCAAAACATGTCTAGAGCTGACGTATCAGGAAACTCAACCATTTCGAGCTGTCTCCGCACGCTGCTCTGATCGGCTGGCAGGATGTAGGGCCAAACTCTGAAGTCATTTGCAGAGAAAATCTGCCATACGCTGCAGCAGAGAGCACAGTTAAGATGGACTGGCTATATTGTTCGTATGTACGATGGGCGCCTCTCTAAGCAGCTGGTGTATGGTGAGCTCGGGACAAGCAATGCCCGGGACAGAAGAAATGATAAAACGATTGTTTGAACGTGTCTCTGAACAGTTTCCTCACTGATGTCGTTGCCTGGGTACTGCTTGGTCCGAACTGCTTAGCCTGCCGCTCTTACTGATGTTGTCCACATGTGCCCCACGAGTGGTAAAGTCTGATACGCTGGTATTGGACTACATCTATATGCGGGCATACTTGAACACACATGTCTAACGCTGTCGCCATTTTCGCTTTCTATGGGCAACCTTTACTCGTATTCCCACATTGGTAGGGCAGTCAGTGAAGGATATTCGTTTATGTACTGATTTAGCTAAGGTCATGTTTCCTGAAGCATGTGTTCATTTTGGTTGTTGTTCAATAACGAATCTGCAGTCAATGATTGCACGTTGGATCTGGTAAGGATTCTCGGTGTTTGGAGAAGTGGTTTCTGCCTTAAAATTAGAGAAGATCTTTCAAGTTAGGAAAGCCTTGCAAGATATACTCGCATTGTTGTGCCTAATATAGATGCCTATTGCTCAATTCTTTACTATTTCCTGTGCGGATCCATCTGTAAATAGGTGCGTCCATTCTTTGAGGTCCTAACTCTCTTCAAACATGTCCTTAGCCAAAGCTTTTTACTGGAAAATGGTATGGTGGTGTTTCTGTTTTATTAAAGGAATCTCTGAGATGATTGACACATGTCCATTGCAGTAGTCAGATTTCTATGATGATTGCCTCTCGCCAATGTACCGGTACATTATGCCATGACTGGTTGAAACTTAGAAGGAGTTTGGTTGTGGGTCCTAGATTCTTAGTCGCGTCATTTGAAATGCCATCCTTTCCTGTGGTACTTATAGGTTTATTGAAATAGTAGCCTGTTTGAAAAGTATATTATTAGTCGTATAATTACGCATATGTTTTAATTCGTTTCAATGTACTCATTGAACGTTTTGCAGTAGCCGAGCTCACTTGAAAACTGAAAATCATTTGCAGAAACTTGCCAGTCTGTCCATACACTGTTTAGAGGTCGTTATCTACAATGAAGCTCAACAATTAAATGCAAGGTTTGGCTTTGTATTCTGAGCTGCAAATAGTTACCAATTTATTGTGTAGTGCTATAAAGTTAAGCACCCTAGGGTATGTGTTGTTCGGTTTTTTAAAATTGACTGTCATGAAAAGATTTTTTGAACTGCGTAAATTTTGCTTGTTATTTTTCCTTCCACGTGCAGTTTTTGTTCAAAAGACAAAGCATCAATAAATTTTGTTTTTATTTTACAAAAAATCAACCAAATCGAAAGAATCATTGTTGATTCCTAGAGGGTCTCCCATTATTTAAGTAAATTCTAAAACATTACTGATAGCATGATACGAAATTGGACACTTCAATAAAATAATACAATTCAAATGGCTATCACAAAACTAAACAAAACTGCACTGAAATAACAATTGAAACACACTGTATCTTTGAGAACTTGGAATAAGCTAATCATTAAAATAATCAAATTGACTCTATACATTACAAATACAACTGTTAGATAGTCCTTATATATGCAATTCTTCTTTTTCTTCTTCTTCTTCTTCTTCTTCTTCTTCTTCTTCTTCGTACGCTGGTTACAACGATATACGTTGCACTGTTTTGTTAAGCCTGTGGCCCAGTGCATCCGATTTCAACAGGCATTTTTGTAGTGATGCCCTCCTTAACCTTTGGCTGTCCCCAGCCTATCTGCAAGGCAGCAGTTGTTTGTGGTCAGAGTTGTCTCTCTTAGGGAAGTTGTCTTGCAGGTCTATCGAGTCTTCCCCACTCGTGTCTATAGGGTGTGGTGATCATATGATATGATATGATGGACTGTATGTACTCATTTTTCAAGTATCCCAGGATCGTCACGTCCTGTCAGAAACGTAGCATATGGGTGTGAGTGAGGTATCTCCTTGCTCCCTTTATATCGAGCAGCTCCCCGCCCGCTTTGATCGGCGGGACGGCAGAGATCTCTTTCTGTGGCTCGACCGGGTCGGGCTTGGGACGCGAGACCCAGGTTCCAACCATATCGTAGCCTCCCGTCGCAGTGGTGTTGAGATTCAGGGCGGGATTCCGGCTTAGAGGCGTTCGGCCGTAATCCCTCAGATGGTAGCCTCTCACCATTGGCTTATCAGCCAAGCATGTGGACCAAGTGTCTGGGACCTGCGATTCCTCTCGGATTGAGCAGGATTACCGTAGCAACGCCCTGTCATTAGTAGGGTAAAACTGACCTGTCTTCCGAGGGTCTAATACCAGCACACGTTCCCTATTAGACCCAACGAATCAAGAGAGAGCTATTAGTCAGTCAATGACCAAGTGTATGAAACCTGCGATTCCTCTCGGATTGAGCAGGACTACCGTAACAACGCCCTGTCATTAGTAGATACGTGCAATTCAATTATATATAATTAAATCTTAGGTTATCTAGTATAAATAACATCATACGTCACATAAATCACACAGAGTTAAATTTCTCATGGAACACATTTTGCATCGTTTACCTGTTCTAAAAATAGAAAACCAGTTAGCGTAGGAGGACCTAATTTGCGACTACTTGGATGTGAGAAAAAATGGCAACCTAAGCACCGTCTTTTAGCTAATCAATTAACCTGATTCCTACGCTGTGTTAACCTGGACGCAATCAGATTTGCCGCTTCTCGCGTTTGCTAACATGTCACTACGCTTAAATAAAAATGACCATTACAATTTCAATTTCTAATTTATTTCACGTCTATTTTATGCAAAAGCATGTCTTCTCTAATTCTTCAAACCTTTTGGGATATATCAGCTTTCCTACTGGTGTCGTTGAGTTCTCTTATCTGTAAAGTCTGCCAGGATATTTGAGGCCATCTTTCGTGAATGGCGTTTCCCACGTTCGTTGATGACAGTTGTGCAGTAGCCTGTTTTAGTTTCGTCCTCTAGAGCTCTGGTCAACTACCATAGATTACTTGTGTCTTTGTCCTTGTTGAAGTTCCTGGTCTTTCGTGTTGTCCTCTGAGTTTCAACGTTCTTCTCTTTACTAAATGCCCGATGTGTATTGTTGTGCCTCTGGATACTGTCTTTTGTGGGATGTTGCTCCAGTTGACAGATAATCCAGTCTATGGGCCAACAGAATAATGCCGTGGCGAGGACGCACCCCTGCTGCTGGACATCTACTTCTTCTTCTTCATCGTACGCGCTGCTGGACATCTGCCCTTGTGGAGTTGGTCTATTTAATGGTTTTTAAAAATGTTTTTCCCATCTCCTCATTTCTGTTGCTAATATACAATGTCCTTCCTTGTCTTTAATGAAGCTATTTATTTGCTTATATTTGCCTACTAGATGTTGTGTGTAGCTGTACATGCCTTTCACATTTCCTTTTGCTGTAGCTTCCTCTGCTTCTCTTTTTGTAGACTCCTCAATCAGTGTTCTCTTGTTGCATCTAATGTCGTACTTTTTACCTTTCTGGCAATATTGTCTTAGTTTGATTCTAGTATTTCTGACTTTGCTTCCGTTCAAATTGGGGTTTTCTTCAAATTTCTTTCCTTCAACTTTGCCATAATTTCTGCTGTTATGTATTCTTTAAGTCGGCCTTCTCTTTCTCCTGAACTTCTGAACAAGTTTTGCTCCATATATTTTGTATCTGCTGTCAGTGCTCGTCTGTGACCGTATTGACTTCTACCTGCTGTACTACATGTTACCTATTTGATGTCATAACTGAAAACGTATCTTGTTTATCCTTGTTCTTAAGGTATCCCACATTTAATTTGTGCCTGTAGTTATATGTTGTTCCATATCTTTAACATCGAATATTTATTTTGTCTATCAGAAGATGGTGATCGTGCAAAGATGATCTGAACTGCTTATTAATACATATATGGCCAATCTGGTTCCCTGCCCTGTGATCTAGCAACACCGCCATGTTGGTTTGTGTATTCTTCTTTGTGGGAACATGGCTGCCTCCAATCACCAGTTGATTTAAAGCACAGAGACCCTCGCGTAACTCTCAGTTTAGCCCCCATGTTTGCCCCTAAACTCTTCCAGACTCGTATTGCCATTCCCAACCCCAGCTGTTACGTTTCCAATCAAAAGTGAAATGGGTTTTCCTTCGTCTTATATCCATGCCACTTTCACTGATTCTTCTTTGGCTTGGCTTTGTTCGTTCTCAATCTCCCGCTACCAAATCCAGAAAAGGGCTTAAGTAGCAGAATGTAGTCCAGGGAGCGGAATACGTTGTCGTAGTTTCTTTGACAGTGGTTGGTACATACCATTGGACAGTATTTATCTGTATCTTCTTTTGGTAGTTTAAAAGTAGCTACTATCATTTTGGATCCTCCATCTATTCGATAAGTGCATATGCTCCTGTTTTGATAGCATTAAGACAACATCTTCGCTGTCGTATGCATATTCTTCAGTGTACGACGAGGACAGCAAAAGTTGTCCAATGTTCAATTTCAGCTACTCAATTCCTATCCACCTACTTTGAGCCAGTTTCAGGATATTAATTTTGTATTTTCTGATTTCCGCTGTGACCTATGAGGCCTTCCCCTGCTCTTACATTGTACGAATATTTTAGCTAGCAAATCTGACACCATTCATGGGCGAAAATTCCATGCCCTTTCTTTTCCTCTGCCTCGCATCATTAGTTCTCTTGCCAGAAAACCTTCTGTCTTGTATAGCTGAGTTGTATATTTCATTTTTGTTGACTTGTAAATAATTGTTAAGTTTTTGTGGCAATCCAAAAACTGCAAGTTTAACATTACACTTCGGTCGAGCAGTGGATGAGCGAATCGAAGGTGTGCATGTCCAGCGCTACATGAACTATTATCTCCTGTATCATTCGTCATTTCGTAAATGAATATATGGATCTGCCACGAGTGCAGTGATATCGATAACATCCAGACTGAGAACCTTCCCAACCTTCCCAGGCTGGAAACCACTGTACCGTACCAATTCACCAGCAGAGCAGGACATAACTGACTAGGTATTTCTGGACGTCTCCACGTCCCGAGGTCAGAGGTCAGATTTAGGTGGAGATAACAAAATAGCCGGGCGACCTTTTCAAAGTGACCCCGGTCGCCAGGTGACTCGAAATAGCGTAACAGGTTATCCTTATCGTGTCAACCCCTGGCAACAAACCTGGATTACAAATAATAGCTTCTACTTCTTTTATGTTATCTAGAAATACGAACTTTTCGTGTCTAACAAACAATCATTTTCGAGAAATACAGAGCATGTACGATTATGACAAACAATCATTTTAAATTAATAAATGATTTTTTAAGTTTAACACACACTTGTTCTTCAGGCCTAGCAGTCTCTTTAGAGCTAACAAACATATCTTTTAGAACTAACAACGTCTTTTTCACTGCTAAAAAGCGATTTGTCCATCGGACGATTCTTTTTTATAGCTTACAAATTATTTTGTTATAACTATCAGAGATCCATACTAGAGCTAACAAAGATCCATACTAGAGCTGACAGAGATCAATACTAGAGCTAACAAACATCCATATTTGAGCTAACATAGATCAATACTAGAGCTGATAGAGATCAATACTAGAGCTGACAGAGATCAATACTAGAGCTAACAAGAATCCATACTAGAGCTGACAGAGATCAATAGAGCTAACAAGGATCCATACTAGAGCTGACAGAGATCAATACTAGAGATAATAAGGTTCCATACTAGAGCTAACAGAGATCAATACTAGAGCTAACAAGGATCCATACTAGAGTTGACAGAGATCAATACTAGAGCTAACAAGGATCCATACTAGAGCTAACAGAGATCAATACTATAGCTGACAGAGATCAATACTAGAGCTAACAAAGATCCATACTAGAGCTAACAGAGATCAATACTAGAGCTGATAGAGATCAATACTAGAGCTAACAAAGATCCATACTTGAGGTAACAGAGATCAATACTAGAGCTGACAGAGATAAATACTAGAGCTAACAAAGATCCATACTAGAGCTAACAGAGAATACTAGAGCTGACAGAAATCCGACTTAGAGATAACTGAGATTAATACTACAGCTGACAGAGATCAACACTAGAGCTAACAGAGATCAGTACTAGATGTAACAGAGATCAATACTAGAGATAACAGAGATCTTCTTCTTCTTCTTCGTTCTTTCTCAATCTCCCACTTCCAAATCCTGAAAGGGCTTGAGTAGCAGAATGTAGTCCAGAGAACGGAATTCGTTGTGTCGTAGTTTACAGCTTGGCTGCGATATGTGCCCCATTCGCTCCAACACATCCGACTTCAGCAAGCATTTTTTGAGTACCGGGTTAGCATTCCCTCTTTGATCCCTTCTCCTTAGCCAGTCTGCCCTGCTGCAGCCTGTTATCCAGGATCACCGCGTGGAGGTCAAGAAGGGTCTTGGCAGCTCTGGTTCGCTGGCCCTGACGCTAGCAGTCAGCTTTGGGTCCACTGACCACTGCAGCTCATGTGCTGCTCAGCATTTCGATCCCTAACAGAGATCAATACTAGAGCTAACAGAGATCAATACTAGAGCTAACAGAGATCAGTACTAGAGCTAACCTAGATCAATACTAAAGGTAACAAAGATCAGTACTAGAACTAACAGAGATCAATACTAGAGCTAACCTAGATCAATACTAGAGCTAACAGAGATCAGTACTAGAGGTAACAGAGATCAATACTAGAGCTAACAGAGATCAATACTAGAGCAAATAATGATCCGTAGAGCTAATAACTAAGGATAAAGAGAACGATGCAAATCAGCAGGCGACGGTACTGCGTACAATACCTGAGAGAAGATGATAAGAAAAACGAGTTCCGTATAACACTCAGGAATAAATATCAAGGACTGGAGCAGCTAGATGAAGGGGTCAGCATTGAGGATAAATTAGAACAAGCAAGTACAAAGTATATGGAAAGCTGCATGCGAGGAAGTGCTAGGAAGGAAGAAACGGCAGCATAAAGAATGGATAACAGCAGAAACAATCACTAAGATCGAGAAGATGCGAAATAAGAAAATGGCCTTACTAAATAGTAAAACAAGAGCCGCAAAAAGAACAGCACGGAAAGAGTATGAAGAGAGCAGCAAGGAGGTTATTAAGAGCATCAAGGCGGACAAAAGACGTTACATTGATGGTCTGGCTGAGGAAGCGGAAGAGGATGCAGGAAAGGGAAATATGAAAGGTCTATATGAGGCTAACAAAAAACTATAGGCAAAGTATCAACAACAAGGTAGACCAATCCAAAATAAACTACAGGAAAAGATGAGTAACCTTGAAGAACAGAAGACAAGATGGGAAGAATACTTTGAAGAGCTTTTGAACAGACCAGCTCCAGACAACCCACCAGACATCCCAACAGCAGAGGAGGACATGCCGATCAACTGTGATAATCCAAGTAAAGAAGAGATTAAACGGGTAATAGAGTTTCTAAGAAACGGAAAAGCAGCAGGACCTGATGGAATTCCACCGGAAACCATAAAAGCAGATGTTGAAACATCTACTAACAGGATCAACGACTTGCTAGGCGCCATCTGGGAAGAATACAGCTTACCAAAACATTGGAGAGAGGGCTACATGGCGTATTGCGTAAGAAGGTTCATGCATTGCCCAGAAACCCACACTGCGGATAATTGTGGAGCAATCGTTGCAATTCGAGTTTGTTCATCAATTTCGTTGATTTTGAACCGGCTTTCGACAGTTTGGACAGGGTATACTCTGGAAACTACTGAGACACTATGAAATTCCCCATAAGCTCACAAACATAATTAGACAGACGTATGAAAGTATACAGTGTACATGAAAGACAACTCACAGAGCCATTCAAAATTAAATCAGGGTACGAGATCAAGATGCTGAGCATCGCATGAGCTGCAGTGGTCAGCGACCCATAGCTGACTGCTAGCGTCAGGGCCAGCGAACCAGAGCTGCCAAGACCCTTCTACACCTCCACGCGGTGATCCTGGATAACAGGCTGCAGCAGGGCAGACTGGCTAAGGAGAATGGATCGAAGAGGGAATGTTAACCCGGTACTCAAAAAATGATTGTTGAAGTCGGATGTGTTGGACCGAAAGGTGCAAATATCGCAGCCAAGCTGTAAACTACGATACAACGCATTCCGTTCTCTGGACTACATTCTGCTACTTAAGCTTTTTCAGGGTTTGGTAGCGGGAGATTGAGAACGAACGAAGAAGAAGAAGAAGAAAATCAGGGTACGACAGGGTTACCTACTGTTGCCTTTCCTGTTCATCCCGGCAGTGGACTGGATTATGAAAGTAACAACAAATGATAGAAATGGAATCCAGTGGACCTTGAATAAACAGCTGGAGGACCTGGATTTTGCGGATGATATAGCCCCTCTGTCCCACAGCCAAAGCTAAATGCAAAGGAAACTGGATAGACTGGATTATACCTCTAAAGAAATGGGCATGAAGATGCATGAGGAAAAGACAAAACATAATTAGGGTAAATGCAGCAGACACAGAACCAATCAGGCTGAGAAGAACGCCACTGGAAGAGGTAGAGGTATTTACATTCCTAGGAAGTTTCATCAACAAAGAAGGTATGCTGATATAAAAATAAGGATACAAAAAAAAATAGAGTTGCATTCGGAATGTTGAAACCTATATGGAACTCCAAAGAAATAAGAAGGAAGATAAAAATAAGGATTTTCAATTCAAATGTGAAGCCAGTCCTGCTGGCCTGCTGGATGGAGCGGAAACCTGGAGGATGACCAAATGCAATGACAGGAGACTGCAGGGTTTGGTCAACAGATGCCTGAGAAAGATTCTTGGTTGATGGCCTATGCACCCCTGTGTGATAGAAGGCGAAAGAGAGAGAGAGAGAGAGAGAGAGAGAGAGAGAGAGAGAGAGAGAGAGAGAGAGCTAATAAAGATCTGTACTAGAGCGAATACAGATCTGTACTAGAGCGTATAAAGATCTGTACTAGAGAGAATAAAGATCCATAGTAGAACTAAAAATATTCTCTACTAGAACTAACAGAGATCCAAATTAGAGCTAAAAAAGATCCATATTAGAGCGAAAAATATTCCCTTCTAGAACTAACTGAGATCCATACTAGAGCTAAAAATATTCCCTACTAGAACTAACAGAGATCCATACTAGAGCTAACAAAGATCAATACTAGAGCTAACACAGATCTTTTCTCTTAGCTAACAGTCTTTTAAGAGCTAATGAACAACGAAACTACGCTTTTTAGGGCTGACAAACTACCATTTTGGGCTAGAATTTTGTACTTTTTAGGGCTAACAAACTGCTCTTTATAGGAATAGTACACGCTTTTTAAATAACTAACGAACGTTCTCTTACATTGCTAACAAACAGTCCTTTATAGGACTAATTAACGGTCATTTGCGTGACTAAGAAATGGTTCTTAACATTGCCAATAAACGGTCGTTGGTTGATTCGACTACCAAACGGTTCTTAATTAATTGGACTAATAAATTGTCCTTTACATGGCCAACAAACGGTCGTTGGTTGATTCGACTACCAAACGGTTCTTAATTGGACTAATAAATCGTCCTTTACATGGCCAACAAACGGTCGTTGGTTGATAGGACTACCAAATGGTTCGTAATTGGACTAATAAATCGTCCTTTACATGGTCAACAAACGGTCGTTGGTTGATAGGACTACCAAACGGTTCTTAATTTTGGACTAAAAAATCGTCCTTTACATGGCCAACAAACGGTCGTTGGCTGATAGGACTACCAAACGGTTCTTAATTGGACTAATAAATCGTCCTTTACATGCCTACAAACGGTCGTTGGTTGATAGGACTACCAAACGGTTCTTAATTGGACTAATAAATCGTCCTTTACATGCCTACAAACGGTAGTTGGTTGATAGGACTACCAGACGGTTCTTAATTGGACTAATAAATCGTCCTTTACATGGCCAACAAACGGTCGTTGGCTGATAGGACTACCAAACGGTTCTTAATTGGACTAATAAATCGTCCTTTACATGCCTACAAACGGTCGTTGGTTGATAGGACTACCAAACGGTTCTTAATTGGACTAATAAATCGTCCTTTACATGCCTACAAACGGTAGTTGGTTGATAGGACTACCAGACGGTTCTTAATTGGACTAATAAATCGTCCTTTACATGGCCAACAAACGGTCGTTGGTTGATAGGACTACCAAACGGTTCTTAATTGGACTAATAAATCGTCCTCTACATGCCTACAAACAGTCGTTGGATGATATGACTACCAAACGGTTCTTAATTGGTCTAATAAATTGCCCTTTACATCGCTAACAAAGTGTCACTTACATCGCTAACAAAGTGTCCCTTACATCGCAAACAAAGTGTCACTTACATCGCTAACAAAGTGTCCCTAACATCGCTAACAAAGTGTCACTTACAAATGGTGATTTGTATGACTGATAAATGATCTTTTACGTGGCTAACGAATGTTCTTTTACGTGGATAACAAACGGTCTGGTACATGGCTCAACGAACGATCTGGTACATGGCTGAACAAACTGTCCTTTATAAAACTAACAGACGTTCCTTTATAGAACTTGGCTTGGCTTGGCTTCGTTCATTCTCAATCTGCCGCTACCAAACCCTGACACGGGCCTAAGTAGCAAAATGTAGTCCAGAGAACAGAATGCGTTGTATCGTAGTTTACAGCTTGACTGCGATATTTGCACCTTTCGGTCCAACACATCCGACTTCAGCAAGTGTTATAGAACTAACTAACGTTCCTTTATAAATTTTATAAACAATCTTTTATGTGCAAAACAAGCAGTTCTTTTTATGACTAACAAAAGGTCCTTATAGGATTAATAGACTGTCATTTAAAGGTCTAACAAACGGTCATTTATAAAACTAACAAACATTCTTTAATAGAACTAAGTAATGGCTCTTGTTCGTCTCGACCCACAGTCTCAATGTGCGTGTTTGTCTCCTTTATTTCTCTTGCTAGAACAGAGAATTCCCTGCAAAGATATCAACTGGTCTCCATAATGTGTGGCCTAGCTAACATCAGCGCCATCTCTTCTCCATCTTGTCAAACTGTTGTGTAGTGCATTTCAACATTTGCACATCCGTGATCTTCACACTATTACCATCTTTCTATCCTGGGTCACAAGAACTATAGTAGATAAAATGGAGATGATGAACAACAGCTTGGACACCACATAAAGGATGAACTCCGTATTGTTGTTTCGAATGCACACAATGAACAGATTTACTCTATTGAGCTCCCTGAAAAGGACGTAAGTGGGGGCTTGCAGTAGCTCTGTGAAGTGTCGTAGTTTGTAGCTTCACTTAAAGATACAGGAATGGCGGTCTCTGATTCCTTTGTCAATCATTAACTAATGTTCTAAGAGAATAAAAAGTCTGCACTAAACCCCCAACCCCCTTTAAAAAAGCCTGTCCATTTTTGTGGGGGGGGGGGGATTTGCTTTTGTTGCTCTCCATGTTTCAGCGCCGTAGAATAGGACTAACGTTACATTTCAGTCTGAGGTTTTTTTAATTTTGTGTTGGGCTTAATTTATTTTGACTTTCATAAGTTTCAAATGACATTTCCTGGCCTTTTTTGAATTTTTATGTTGGTATCTTTATTTGGTTCTCCTGCTTTGTCTAACTTATTGCATGTGCATAAATATATACGAATTGTTTCATCCATTTCTGGGCACATATTTTAACTATAGCAGAAATTAGTCAGGGATGAAATGGTATAGACTATATTGTACTTTTAATCGTCAGCTTTAGTTAACAAGGTCGAGTGGCCAGTACTCATTTTCTCTGCCTTCCTTTCTTTACAATAATCCAGGTACCAATATGTCGACCTGTGCGTGTTGATAACAGTGGTCGAACCTAGTATTTTATCATGAGAAGTCAGCATACTACCAACTCGACTTCTCACACACTCAAACAAAAAAGTTATCTGAAAGAAATATTGTCCATATCAGACACTGTACTAGGAGAGGAAGTGCAATAACGTGTCCTAGCGAAAATGTTTTCACAAAAAATGTACGCGAACCAAAAAATAGTCTGCCTGGACTGGTATAGTATGCCACACAGAGTTCATTACCCTGTCGACCTGACTCTCGCGGTATCGGCCTCTGACCTCCCAGTGACCCCCGCAAGACTAACCACTAGCAACATAAGTCGACCGAGCTCACTGCCGGGGGCTGAAAAGAACCTGCCTTGTTGTAAGACCAGTCAGTCACATCTGTACTTTCGCGGTTTTTTTGAAAAGTGAGGAATGGTGCGAAAAATGTAAACCCTCCCGCCAAAACATGCCGCGTTTTTCTGGGGCAATTGTTGAAGATAGTCAGTGAAAAGATAGGCAAATTTCAAGGCTTTTGCGAACAAAGATGACGGTTTGTTGAAACGAGGGAGGTCATCAACCTACAGCGGTATTCCATGTTTTATTACGGAGGTTTGGCTGGGAGAGAAATGGCGGGAAGTAAAAGATAAACTTGAAGAAAACGATTTGAAAAGTTCAGAAATTAATGACGCTAGATCTACTCAACAACATCATCACCATCCTGTGTCTTGTAGACCTGCGAAGGCGATGAAAGGCCTCAGAGCTTCGTGTTTGAAGGAGAGTTTGTCAGTTTAACCGGCAAACGTCTTCCACGGTTAGAGAAAAGATTCTTTATCTTCGTCTTTCGTCTGAAATATGATATTTTGTTACAATATATCGTAGTTTGCAGACGATCCGCCATATTTGGTTACAATTTGTCGTAGTTTGCAGACGACCCGCCATATTTTGTTACAATTTGTCGTAGTTTGCAGACACACCGCCATATTTTGTTACAATTTGTCGTAGTTTGCAGACGACCCGATATATTTTGTTACAATTTGTCGTAGTTTGCAGACACACCGCCATTTTTTTGTTGCGACTTTCTGGTTTCAGTATGGTCATTTTTTTTCAACCGAGTTTACCTTAACGTTTCGACCCCTACTCTCTAAAGCCAGGCTGCATGGATCCCTGTTTTCGGAGCAAGCTCTTCAATGTGGGATAGTCTTGGGCAGCTAAGATTCACTGACGCAACCAGCCAGCGATGAGTCACTGACGCAACCAGCCAGCGATGAGTCACTGACGCAACCAGCTAGCGATGAGTCACTGACTGGTTTCATCCCTGTCTATGGTCTCTGTAAACAGGAACCCAGATAAAAGTGCTCATAGAACAGGCACTGCCGACGAGGATGAAGTGACAGAGCTACTATTGTATTAGGTTTCATATTTCTTTTGAGGTGGCCTGGCCAGTTCTCTTCATGGGATACCTCGTTTCCCTAATGAGTATATAATTCGAGAATTACAGCAAGAGAGGGAAGGGAGGGGGGGGGGGGATGGTGTTCAATGCAAATGGAAAAATGGAGCTTGAAACAAACGTTAAGGAAGCTGGCAGAACTGGGGCTGATGGTTCAGCTGGCAAGACGTGGAGAGAACTGGAGATGATGGTTTAGCTGACAAGGCGTGGAGAGAACTGGGGCTGATGGTTCAGCTGGCAAGACGTGGAGAGAACTGGAGATGATGGTTCAGCTGGCAAGGCGTGGAGAGAACTGGGGCTGAAGGTTCAGGACAGGAAGATTTAGAATGTATTTAAGACCTGTAGTCCACCGAAGTTGAAACAGGTTTAATTGACTGATTTACAGAAACCATCACTGTAACTCCGTATGCATGCCGTTAAATCACGTTGCATTAAAGGAGGCGGAAAGTAGTTGTGCTAAAATGCTTTTAATCTAGAATAAAAGGGCGCATAATGATACATATCTCATGTTATAGTATCAATTATCTTGATAACTCTTGGCTTTACATGACTTAACTTGACAACTTTTAGCTTTACATGACTTGACAACTCTTGGCTTTACATGACTTCACTTGGTAACTCTTTACTTCCCTTGACAACTCTTGACTTCACTTGACAACTCTTGACTTCACTTGACAACTCTAGACTTTACTTGACAACTCTTGACTCTACTTGACAACTCTTCACTTTACTTGACAACTCTTGACTTTACTTGACAACTCTTGAATTGATAAAACAACCTTTGACCTGGTCTGCCCACTTAAAACAATGCTTGACAAATCTTGGCTAGACAAGTTATTGCTCGACATGCCAACTCTTTATTTGACAACTCTTGACTAGACAAGTTATTGCTCGACATGCCAACTCTTTATTTGACAAATCTTGACTTGCCCGGATTTAATAGTTTCCTTTAGAATTTGGGACTCAGCTGGTTCCTATATTGGGCCGTCTTCTTGAGTTCCAACCCCGAGATTCCAGTTGGCCTTGTCCGCTGTTCTTTGCCAAGTCTTCATTGGCCTCATCACGAAAATCTTTCCTGGGGGTTCCAATTCGGCAAATGTCTGGCTAAATTATTAAGCTTATTTCTGGGTACTGTCCTATCCTTATCCACACTTTCTCTTCCCATTCATCAGCTGAATTGTGTGTTGATGTGTTCTTTGCCACAGATATGTCCATTTGATAACAAGTAAATGACGGAGACAACAGTTGGCGAAGGTCTGCAGACTGGATGTCTACTCCTAGTTACTTGTGACGGAGACAATAGTTGGTGAAGGTCTGCAGCCTGGATGTCTACTCCTAGTTACTTGTGACGGAGACAACAGTTGGTGAAGGTCTGCAGCCTGGATGTCTACTCCTAGTTACCTGTGACGGAGACAACAGTTGGTGAAGGTCTGCAGCCTGGATGTCTACTCCTAGTTACTTGTGACGGAGACAACAGTTGGTGAAGGTCTGCAGACTGGATGTCTACTCCTAGTTACTTGTGACGGAGACAACAGTTGGTGAAGGTCTGCAGACTGGATGTCTACTCCTAGTTACTTGTGACGGAGACAACAGTTGGTGAAGGTCTGCAGACTGGATGTCTACTCCTAGTTACTTGTGACGGAGACAACAGTTGGTGAAGGTCTGCAGACTGGATGTCTACTCCTAGGTACTTGTGACGGAGACAACAGTTCGTGAAGGTCTACAGACTGGATGTCTACTCCTAGTTACAAAACAAATGTAAACTGTTACGCCAGCGAATAAGCACCATTTTTTATGACATAAATCACACGTGAGTTATAAGCATTTGGAAACCATGTACATCAGATAGAAACAAAAATAACTTTAGAAATAGAGCACCTGGATTACAGCAACCAGGGGTTCGAATCCAGATTGCCTATTAATTTCACTTTATTTTTTGCTCTCTCTGTGTGTGTGTGATGTGTGTGTATGCGATTGTGGTGTTTTGTGTGTGTATATATATAAATATATTGGACGTGGACGATTTAAGATGGGCCTATGGGTTAAACCACTGCTACAAGTATAGCTGAGCGGCAGCTTTCCTCCCCATGTACTTCAACTCTTGGGCAGTCGTTATTCCCGTGTAAAGATCTCACTTTCACAGTCACGCTCAAATTAAGGCGCCAACTTGATATATTCGTGCGTGTAAATGTATCACGTATCAACAATTTCACTGAAAGTCTGTCACAGGGGCCTGTCACAATCGATTTAACTTGACCTGCCAATGGTTGAAAACGCCTGCTCCAACTCTACACACTGTTGTCGTGTACACAGACCAAAAGCTTGCTCAGTGTTCAGTGGCTTGATCTATTTGGACCAAAAGCTTGCTCAGTGTTCAGTGGCTTTATCTATTTGGACCAAAAGCTTGCTCAGTGCTGAGTGACTTGATCTATTTGGACCAAAAGCTTGCTCAGCGTTGAGTAGCTTGATCTATTTGGACCAAAAGCTTGTTCAGCGTTGAGTAGCTTGATCTATTTGGACCAAAAGCTTGCTCAGTGCTGAGTGGCTTGATCTATTTGGACCAAAAGCTTGCTCAGCGTTGAGTAGCTTGATCTATTTGGACCAAAAGCTTGTTCAGCGTTGAGTAGCTTGATCTATTTGGACCAAAAGCTTGTTCAGCGTTGAGTAGCTTGATCTATTTGGAAGACAAGCCTGACCATAATAGGCTACATATGAGGGAAATATTGGTATTGATAAACATCTTTTGGGAAGTTTATGTTTTAGATGCCAATAGTAATTAGTTCTCTGTTGATTGATTTTTCACTTTTGGCGAGTTTGTTGGGACAATTTTTACATCCCACTTTGAATTGAAGAAAGTTGTTCTCCTACTGATTGTAGCAGGCTGAATATTCGAATTCTACCTGGATCACATTATTAGGTGGCTGTAATACATTACGTTTCCAGGTGCAGAACTTGGACGTCAGGTCAGAGTCCTGATGTGTTTCATCTGACCTTGAAGTGAGATGGAGGTCCTGGTCAGTGTGTTTCATCTGACCTTGACGTGAGGGGGAGATCCTGGTCAGTGTGTTTTATCTTACCTTGACGTGAGGGGGAGATCCTGGTCAGTGTGTTTTATCTGACCTTGACGTGAAGTGGGAGTCCTGGTCATTATGTTTCACCTGACCGTGACATGAGGTTTTGGATCCTGGTCAATATTTTTCACCTGACCGTGACGTAAGGTAGGATCTTGGTCAGCATGTTTCCCACAATCCTGACATTAAACACTAACTAGGTAGGAAATCGGAAACTGTTAATAGGGCGCGCCCGTCCATTCGTACATGTCATGTCAAAGAACTGCCGAGCACGGAGTAGTCGCCTGAGTGAAAGGTATAGAAACAATGCCCCAAATATGAGTTGAACATTTACATTGGTGAACCTAGTTAGAGGACACTCCAACCTTTGAAATGTCACACCCAACCGCTCTTGGTGATTTTGTTGTTGAAAGCTGCTCATGCTGAGTTGATCTATGCATAGGCAACGTTTCTTTGGTAGAGTATAATGTTCTTACATCACAAGGCGTCCTTGAGAAGGTAGAACGGGGTTCCCTTGATGTAGTGCAATGCGATGCTCCTCAGTTTACTCACCACCATGGTGATTGCAGTGTCGATCCTAACCTCGTTGGCCAGACTGCTGTATCACAACCTGTTTCCAGGAACACGATCGAGGATGTGAGGTGTGGTCATGATCAGTATGTTTCACCTGACCCCGATTACCTGTCTATCTTACCTTGAGTCAGTATGTTTCACCTGACCCTGATTACCTGTCTATCTATCCCACCTTGATCAGCATGTTTTACGTGACCCTGATTACTTGTCTATCCCACCTTGATCAGCATGTTTCACGTGACCCTGATTACTTGTCTATCCCACTGTGATCAGTTAGCTTCACCTGTACCTGATTAATGTTCACTCCTTCTGTCTGCGGTTGAAAGTGCGTGCATATTTCCCCCAAGAAAGACAAACCTACAATAACACAAAATAAATCAATATATTCTAAGCTATGATACTGACGAACTAGGGACACTAAATCTGTTGGACAGACGCATCTTCACTTCACGAAAGCATGCACCCCTCACCACTGGCAGTGGGAATTATAGCTTGTAGGTGTGGAGAAGCTAAATGGTTTTGCTTTTTAAAAAGAAAACAAACTCAAGAAACAATTTCCAATTTATTATGTGCAAACAAAAATAAAATAGGGAGAAGTTTGTGTCCACGGAGAAGCAGAAGAAGTAGTAGATTACAACGTTGATAAAGATGGCTTGGCTTGGCCTCGTTCGTTCTCAATCTCCCACTACCAAACCCTGAACGTTCTCAATCTCCCGCTACCAAGTTCTGAACGTTCTCAATCTCCCGCTACCAAGTTCTGAACGTTCTCAATCTCCCGCTACCAAGTTCTGAACGTTCTCAATCTCCCGCTACCAAGTTCTGAACGTTCTCAATCTCCCGCTACCAAGTTCTGAACGTTCTCAATCTCCCGCTACCAATTTCTGAACGTTCTCAATCTCCCGCTACCAAGTTCTGAACGTTCTCAATCTCCCGCTACCTAACCCTGAACGTTCTCAATCTCCCGCTACCAAGTTCTGAACGTTCTCAATCTCCCGCTACCAAGTTCTGAACGTTCTCAATCTCCCGCTACCAAGTTCTGAACGTTCTCAATCTCCCGCTACCAAGTTCTGAACGTTCTCAATCTCCCGCTACCAAGTTCTGAACGTTCTCAATCTCCCGCTACCAAGTTCTGAACGTTCTCAATCTCCCGCTACCAAGTTCTGAACGTTCTCAATCTCCCGCTACCAATTTCTGAACGTTCTCAATCTCCCGCTACCAAGTTCTGAACGTTCTCAATCTCCCGCTACCTAACCCTGAACGTTCTCAATCTCCCGCTACCAAGTTCTGAACGTTCTCAATCTCCCGCTACCAAGTTCTGAACGTTCTCAATCTCCCGCTACCAAGTTCTGAACGTTCTCAATCTCCCGCTACCAAGTTCTGAACGTTCTCAATCTCCCGCTACCAAGCTCTGAACGTTCTCAATCTCCCGCTACCAAGCCCTGAACAGAGCTTTAAAGTTGCAGAATGTAGTCCGGAAAACTGAATGCGTTGCGTCTCTAGTTTACAGCTTTACTGCTATATTTGCACCTTTTGGCCCGACACATCCGTCTTCGGCAGATAAAGCATGTAACACCCCATTCCGGACTAGAGGGTAAGTGCCGAGGAACGTCTTGTACGTCTACCTATTTACACGAGTTAAGCCTGGGTATCTACTACATTGTGTACGACTCCCTCATTTTAACATAATCAGAACGACTTTATTTTGCGGTTGAAAGCGGCGTAACTTCGCCAAACGAAAGCTAAAACCCGAACACAAATATCAAACCGATAAAAGACTAACAACCATTATACGGATTCATGCAGCCGCCAACAAGTACTCAGTCTTCTGTTCACGCCCTTAAAACGTTGGTCAACACCTCTGTGTGAGAAGGTCGTACGGCTAGCCGAAGGTCGCTTCATTTGCGCGACTTGTCCGTCTTTATTTCGAGAATATCAAAAGTCTGGATTCCAATGATTTGGCATAACCTTGACATGCTCGAAACATGCTTACCGTAAAACGTTCGATTTTTCATGGATATTTTTTTCTCTACAACAATGGACAATTTTCTGCTCAAGTGAGCAGACATTGACAAAGTGAGAAGATACTGACCAGTTAAACAAAATGGTATGGAAGAGAGTCTACAACAAAATTGATAAACATTACTACCAACAGGATGAGCAGAGGTCAGTAATCGCCTATTACTCTTAATGACCCAAAATATTGAATCTAGTTTTCATATGTTGTTATTTGCTAATGCCCACAGTGAGTAGGTTACTCTTTTGTGCGCCCTGAAAACGACGTTAACAGTGGCGGGTTGCAGTAACTTTCCTCACATCCCGAGTGTGCTGATTGAACCGGGGTTCTCCGGGCAGCTGTGCTATGCTTGATCCTACTACGAGGATCACGTCGATCCCTCACTTCGTTTGGCTGCCATGAGAACAGCCCGTTTCCAAAGAGGTTTACTAGGAAGCTGACGAGAGGGTCTTGGCCAGAATATTGTGCCTGACCCTGACTAACATGTCTCGGCCAGAATATTGTGCCTGACCCTGACTAGCATGTCTCGGCCAGAATGTTGTGCCTGACCCTGGCTAACATGTCTTGACCAGCATATTGTGCGTGACCCTCCACCTAAACATGTTACCCGGAGGGATATAATGATAAATCATGATATCAGGAACATTGTCCATAACTGCTTCCTGTATCCAATACACAACAAAACAGGAAACAGATGGTTGGGTCATCTCACGAGAAAGCAACCTGATCAATAACACTGCGTACCTACAATAGCAGATATAAATACAAAGCACTGAAACAATTGCCAGTAACACGGATAGATGGCATAACATAAATACTACAACAACATTGACTTACAATAACCACCACAACACACTTGGCTCAGGTAAGAAAACTTTAGCTACACACAAACTTACAACAGCCAACACAACACACTTGATTCAGGAGAGGACACCTTAACTACACACAAACTTACAACAACCAACACAACACACTTGACTCACGAGAGGACACTTTAGCTACACACAGACTTACAACAACCAACACAACACACTTGACTCAGGAGAGGACACCTTAGCTACACACAGACTTAGAACAACTAACACAACACACTTGACTCAGGACAGGACACCTTAGCTACACACATACTTACGACAACCAACACAACACACTTGGCTCAGGAGTAGCAACACACAGACCTACAACAACCAACACAACACACTTGGCTCAGGAGAGAACACTTTAGCAACACACAGACTTACATCAACTAACACAACACACTTGACTCAGGAGAGGAAACCTTAGCTACACACAGACTTACAGTATCTAACACAACACACTTGACTCGGGAGAGGACTACACACAGACTTACAACAACTAACACAACACACTTGGCTCGGGAGAGGACTACACACAGACTTACAACAACTAACACAACACACTTGGCTCGGGAGAGGACTACACACATACTTACAACAACTAACACAACACACTTGGCTCGGGAGAGGACTACACACAGACTTACAACAACTAACACAACACACTTGGCTCGGGAGAGGACTACACACAGACTTACAACAACTAACACAACACACTTGGCTCGGGAGAGGACTACACACAGACTTACAACAACTAACACAACACACTTGGCTCGGGAGAGGACTACACACAGACTTACAACAACTAACACAACACACTTGACTCGGGAGAGGACTACACACAGACTTACAACAACTAACACAACACACTTGACTCGGGAGAGGACTACACACAGACTTACAACAACTAACACAACACACTTGACTCGGGAGAGGACTACACACAGACTTACAACAACTAACACAACACACTTGACTCGGGAGAGGACTACACACAGACTTACAACAACTAACACAACACACTTGGCTCAGGTGATTTAACGTCAGCTCCTCTTATCACTTTCTAGCAGTTACACAGAAAAGTCAGAACATTTTGCAGGCTGCAGTGAAACTAACATTTCTTTCTACGGATGAAACTTCACCATCAGCACGAGAGTCAGTCACAACCATTCACATATATAATTATAGATGGGGCTTGAAAAAAGCGATCGGTTGCTCGTCTCTAGCCAGTCAAAATGTGGTCTTGACGAGTTAGAAAAATCTGTTTTTAATCGTCAATTACGTTTGTGATCGTAACTGTGTGATTCTCGCACGATTATATTACGGTTCGAATAGATGGTATGTAAGCTGAGTATATGTAGCGACTTTCTGATGGTGAATGCCGATATTACTCTTTGACTAAATTGTAGATATTACTCTTCGACTAAATTGTAGATATTACTCTTTGACTAAATTGTAGATATTACTCTTTGACTAAATTGTAGATATTACTCTTCGACTAAATTGTAGATATTACTCTTCGACTAAATTGTAGATATTACTCTTCGACTAAATTGTAGATATTACTCTTTGACTAAATTGTAGATATTACTCTTTGACTAAATTGTAGATATTACTCTTCGACTAAATTGTAGATATTACTCTTCGACTAAATTGTAGATATTACTCTTTGACTAAATTGTAGATATTACTCTTTGACTAAATTGTAGATATTGCTCTTTGACTAAATTGTAGATATTACTCTTTGACTAAATTGTAGATATTACTCTTTGACTAAATTGTAGATATTACTCTTTGACTAAATTGTAGATATTACTCTTTGACTAAATTGTAGATAAGCTATTGTTATGACTAAATAGCAATAGCGATTCTCTCGTAGTGTGATATCGATACGCAATCTACACAGAATCGCGACAGGAAGAAGATTGTGTCTCTATCTTTTCTTCTTTTTGCTTATACTGTTCTGCCTTGCAGCGTCAGGTTACAAAGAGATCTCTAGAACGAGCCCGCCTGTGTTCCCTATGCACAAGGGCATTCACCGCCTCAGCTATTTTAGTAAGCCACCTTAGTGGTGGTCGGCCTTCGCCTTGAATCATTTGTTTCTAAATCGCATTGCTTGTTAATGTTGGGTGTGCTGTGGGGTTTATTTCTGTTGCTATGATTTGTCGTTTTTCAGTTGATGTTAGTGTCCAGCCTTGACCTTGGCAGCTTAGTGTCTGGACGATAATCGTGTTGTAAAGCTATTTTGGTAGTAAAGGGTCACGTGATTGCAATTAAGTATTGATGCTAAATTGCGTAGATTGTGTCTCTATCTTATTTAACAACCAAAACACAGAATTGCGAGAAACATTTGGTTCGTCTTGTATTCTTATATTGTTTATTTGTGTGTGAGGTGGTGAACAAATAGCGCTACAGAATGTTTCATTTCTTTTTACAAAAAACAACTAATATGCCAAGATGGGAGAACAATGAAAACTACAATACAAGGTGCCCCGCAAATATCTGGCTCACGTGTTTCTAGTGGTGGGTCTACAATGTTTGTTAAAAGTGAAAGGAGGAGTGTACGTGGCTAGCGGCTAGAGTATAATGTTGAGACTGGTGTGCCAAGATGTTCAGTATGTACACAGTTCAAAGGATTGTGCGATTCATCACCACGTTTGGTTAATGGACTCTAAGAACTATTTCGTCACGAGACTTTCAAGTTTCCCAACATATCAGCTCCACACATGAGATGCATGGAAGCATTAGATGTTCAGGAACATCCAGAACATTTTTGTATGGCAAAGTGTCTAAACAGGATGAAAGAAAAATATTCTTTCATTTAGAAGTGTTATTTAATATGTGACTATATTGTCGAAAACAAAAAGCTCTTTATTTTAGAGGAATATATTTTGGTTTGGTACACATTGTTACGTAGACATAAAAATTAATGAGTGCCTAGTTTAAGTTTGTTTACATAAATTGTATGACTGTAGCAAAAGATAGCAACATTGAAGTAGACAGAGAGAAACAACAAAGTGTTCGGGAGGAACGACAAAATACAGAGCGAGATGGTGCCATACCTGAAGTTATGCAGACACCAATCACATACAAAGAACTGGAGTTTGCAATATCCAAACTGAAAATGAGAAAGTCGCCAGGAACAGACGGAGTGTCCAATGAGATGATCAAGAACTTGGGAACATCAGCAAAAACAAAGCTGCTTCAGATCTTCAACATTTGTTGGACATCAGGTACAGTCCCACAGACCTGGAGAGAAGCAATCATGATACCACTCTCAAAACCAGGGAAAGACAGTTCCATGGCATCCAGCAATAGACCAATCAGCCTCACAAGCTGCATATGTAAAACAATGGAACGTATTATCAACCTAAGGCTCCAGTGGTATCTTGTGAGCCAAAACCTTCTTGTGCCACAACAGGCAGGATTTAGGAAATGCAACTCCACTGAATAACAGGCAACATACCTCTCACAAGAGATCGAGGACGCATTCCAGGACAAGAAATTAGTATTAGCAGCATGGATAGACTTAAGGAAAGCTTTTGATAAGGTTTGGAAAGAAGGACTTTTAAAGAAACTGAGAAATAATGGAGTGATGGGTAGGATGTACAAATGGATAAAAGCATACTTACATAACAGAAGAGCCAGAGTCCAACTAGATGGTCTCAAGAGTAAGAAAATTCTACTATGTCATGGTGTGCCTCAGGGAGGAGTTCTTTCCCCTACACTTTTCATAGTCTTCATCAATGACTTGATTGCTGAGCTACCACAAGGAACAAAAGTTGCAATGTATGCAGATGACTTGGTAATATGGTGTGTAAATGAGCAAGCAACAGTGGCCACCAGAATGCTGCAAAGAGATATTGATGCCATGACCTCATGGACAAACAGATGGTGTGTAAACATAAACACCGAAAAATGTAGCACTACGCTTTTCACCCTCTCCCCAAAACAAAAAGCTGGAGTTATCAAGATAAATGGAGAACACCTCAAAGAAGATAAACAACCCACCTATCTTGGAGTTACATTTGATGATAGGTTGACATGGAGGGAACACGTCAACAAGGCAGCCAAAAAAGCCAGGAGGAAGTTAGCCATCCTGAGAAAATTAAGTGGAACCACATGGGGTGCTAGTGGAAAAATACTTAACAAAGTTTACCAACAAAGTATACGGCCACATCTGGAATATGGGTCAGCAGCGTGGTGCCCCGCAGCAAACACTACCATAAAAGAGGTGGATAAGGTGCAAAATCAGGCACTTAGGGTCATTACAGGAGCAATGAAATCAACACCTATAGTGGAGATGGAGAAAATGGGAAGGATACAAGCACTAAGAGAACGCAGAGACACAAAGGTACACAGGCAGAAAAGTTCCACTGCATGCCGAGCCATCCAATGAAAGACAGATTTCAAAATTTAGCAATGGGAAGACTAAAAAGAAGTAGTTTTATGCATCAGGCGAAACGACTTCGCAGGCAAATTATGGATCTACCTGAAGTTGACATCCCCCTAAAGTCTGTGCCAGAACAAACCCCTTGGAGAGAGGAGCACGGACTATCAGTATGCATTCAAACAAAAGTGAAAGGAATATTAGACAAGGATGAACAGAACAGTGTGCAAAGTAGGATAGTGATCCTCAATTTCCTGGATGAAGAATACCCACAAGACCTCTGGATCAGAGTATACACAGATGGATCAGCACAGAATGCAGTAAAGAATGGTGGAGCGGGAGTGTACATAGAATACCCAAACAACATTAGGGATACAGTCAAAGTACCAACTGGGAAATTCTGTCATATATATGATGCAGAAATACAGGCAATCAAGGTGGCAACTGAGAAACTGTTGAACACCACTGTCGGTCCACAACCTGTAGTATTTCTTACAGATGCACAATCAGCACTCCAAGCACTTAAATTTGAGAAACTGCCAGATCTACAGGCTCTACTGTCTGAACTGAGCAACCAGCGCAAGATTGTCATGCAGTGGATACCTTCTCATTGTGGAATACCAGGAAACGAGAGAGCAGATCGACTGGCAAAGGAGGATGCTGCAGACGAGCAGCCAGATGTGCCAGTTACATACCAACAGAAGATAAGGATGATCAAATCAATCAGAAAGCCACCAACAGTAACACCAGATGATTACCATAACATGAACAGACAAGAGCAAACTGTTGTGTTGCGCCTTAGAACAGGACACAACCGACTCCCCAGCCACATGTACACAAAAATGAAGATTGGCAACTCAGCCATGTGTACATGCGGACAGGCGCCCCAGACAGCAGAGCACATACTGCAAAACTGCCCCGAATATGATTTACAGAGAAAATCTCACTGGCCCATAGAAACAACACTGGAAGAGAAACTTTATGGACCTGTGTGTGAACTACAAAAGACAGTGAAGTTTATACAAGAGACAACATTGCAGATATAGACAATATTTTAAAGCGAACGAAAGAAGAAGTATGACTGTAGTCCGATCATGCTGACTGGTGAAATATTTGACTGATTGACCCTAAAAATGTTCAAGCCCTGGTTATAGAGCTAAACAGTTCTTGAACATAGGTCATCACGGATCGTGTGGGGGAGACAAACAGAATAAAGACAAGAGTTTCAGTGAAGGGATGACATCTTGTGATGATGTTTCTTCAACTTACTTCCCTTACCTAGTAATTATTTTCGTGTCTCCTTGAAGTTGACGAAAGTAGGTCGACAGTCTGTCTGCCTCTTTCTGTGTGTCTGTTGTAGGACGACTGTCTATCTCTATCTGTGTGTATGTTGTAGATTAGCTGTCTATCTCTATCTGTGTACTGTTGTAGATAGGCTGTCTGTCTATCTCTATCTGTGTGTATGTTGTAGATCGGCTGTCTGTCTTTCTCTATCTGTGTGTATGTTTTAGATCGGCTGTCTGTCTATCTTTATCTCTATCTGTGTGTATGTTTTAGATCGGCTGTCTGTCTATCTTTATCTCTATCTGTGTGTATGTTGTAGATCAGCTGTCTGTCTGTCTATCTCTATCTTTGTGTCTGTTGTAGATCGGCTGTCTGTCTATCTCTATCTCTGTGTCTGTTGTAGATCGGCTGTCTGTCTATCTCTATCTGTGTGTATGTTGTAGATCAGCTGTCTGTCTGTCGATCTCTATCTGTGCGTATGTTGTATATAAGCTGTCTGTATATCTCGGGGTGGGGGGGGGGAGGGCAGAAGTGTGTAAGGGATAGCACTTCACGGTGAGAGCCAGCCACATCCTTGATGGCCAGGATCCTATTTGGTTCCCCCACTTCTGTCTAGCTCACGTATGGCTCCTAGAGTCTGCCTGTATACGGCAGCGCCACCCCCCGGGCAACGGCTTTGGCTGGCCGGCTAAACTACGTGGGTGAAATGACAAGAAGGGGAGTCCACCCCTGGCAAGTATACCCAGCTGCTGGTTGACGAGGCGGAAGATCGACCTGTGCGACAACGACTCTGAAAGCGGGAGCTGGAAACGCCTGGTATCGGGCTAAGGACGCACCAGAGACCATAGCGGCCAGAACAACGTCCAGAAAGCAATGGCAAACTACTGGATGTAAAATGCCAAGAAACTTATGACAGTCGAGAGAAACGAAACTCAAAGATCTGATGGTGAGGCCCTCAGGCCAGGCAGATCATCGACGCCAACTGGGGAAGATGCCGATTGCAGAGTCAGTACAAGTAATAGAGATGACGGCCTAAAGCCTGACTGCATTACAGTGGATAACTCTGAAATGGGACTAAAAACAAAACTAAGAATAGGCACCTGGAACGTCAGGAGCCTATACCAGGGCAAGTTGTTCATGATCGGAAGAGAAATGAAGAGAACCAAGATAGAGATTCTTGGAGTCTCTGAGCACAGATGGGCCGGTTAAGGGCACCGTACCAGCTCCTCAGGAGAAGCATTCATATACTCTGGAACGACAAGGGTGGAAAAAGCGGGGTCGGATTTATTATGTCAAAGAAGACAGCACTTTCACTACTCGGTTACAATCCAGTCAACGACCGAATAATTGTAATCAGACTAAAGAAAAAGACTAGAAATTATAAATAATTCAAGTGTATGCACCAACATCAGCAGCAGACGATTGTGAAATGGATGATTTCTATAACACCTTGCAAGAAGCGATGGAAAAAGTTGAAAAAAGAGACATCTTGGTCAAAATTGGCGATTTCAATGCAAAAGTCGGAGAGGAAAGAGCCGAAGAGGAGAGAAGTGTTCGAGGACTTTTTGTTTGGGACACAGAAATGAGCGAGGAGAAAAACTGGTTGAATTCTGCACGGAAAACAACCTCTACATTGCCAACACCTTCTTCAAACAACATCCACGAAGACTGTACACGTGGACCTCCCCTGATGACAACAGCAGAAACCAAATAGATTACATCCTAGTGCAACAAAGGTGGAGATCAAATGTGTTGGCGACGAAAACGCTGCCAGGAGCAGACTGCGATACGGACCCTGAATTACTGTTTGCAGTTTTCCAAACAAGACTACGTAGGATCAACAAAGGTTGCCAGCCAATACGCTTCGATGTATCAGCAATACCTACTGAATACAACATCAAAGTAGAAAACAAATTTGAGGCGTTGCTTGCTGTACAGGAAGAGATGACATCTGAGGAGTTGACATCGTACGCAAGGGATATTTTGATCTCGACAGCGAAAGAAATGATTCCCAAGATGTCGCACAAGAAACATAACTATATAACAGAGGAAACACAGAAACTCATTGCAGAAAGGCAACAATTAAAACAAATGGGAAGTAAGGGGACCAACACAGCATATAAAAACTGCGCAAGAAAAGTTAGAAGAGAAATAAGAAAAGATAAAAGAAGATACATAGTAGAAACGTGTAAGGATATAGAAAACCTACAACAACAAGGCAGAGAAAGAGATGCATTCAAAGCAATAAGAACACTGACAAGGGAATTCCGTCCGGTTCCACATGTCATAAATGACAAAGAGGATAACACATTAACAGAAACCAAAGACATACTGAATAGATGGAGAGAGTACTGCAGAACCATGTATGGAGATAGCACAAAGCGCTCAGTTTCAATCCTACCAAAGGATGAGAAAGAACCTGAACCAACATTGGAAGAAGTACGCTCTGCAATTAAAGGCCTGAAAAAGGGTAAGTCCCCAGGATGCGATGATATCCCAGCAGAGCTAATACAAGCAGCAGGAGAGGCATGTGCTCGAGTCTATCACAAGCTGTGTAAACAGATATGGCACAGTGCAGAGTGGCCAGAAGCATGGAAGAAATCAATTTATATTCCCCTCCCCAAAAAAGGCAACATAAAGCGGTGCACAAACTACCGAACTATCGCACTGATCAGCCATGCTAGCAAGATACTCTTGTGAATCCTATTAAGAAGGATAGAGAAAAGGTTTGAATCTGAAATTCACGTAGTCCAGGCAGGTTTTAGGAAAAACAGAGGGACCTGGGACCACATATTCAATTTAAGGAATATATATGCAAAATGTAGAGAGTTTAATGTAGACATGTACACATGTTTCATTGATTACACTAAGGCATTCAACACAGTAAAACATCAAAATCTGTGGAGAATCATGAAGGAAATGGGGTTTCATTTGCATATAGTCCATCTCATTGAAACATTATACCAAGATCAACAAGCCGCTGTCCGAGTATCTGGGCAAACATCAGATTGGTTTGCAGTACAAAAGGGAGTCCGACAGGGATGTATACTCTCACCTTATCTGTACAACATATATGCGGAATGTATAATGAGAAATGTACGAGAAGATGAGAACATTGAAAGTTTCGACCCATTTACGATTGGGGGGTACGAGATTCCAGAGTTACGATACGCAGATGCCACAGTGATACTATCAAGAAGTGCAGAAGGGTTAGAGCAGCTACTTTCAGCCGTTAATGGACATAGTAAAGATCAAAATCTGTTCATAAACATAAACAAAACAAAGATAATGACCACCGATAAAACACAATGTCAGCATAAATTTACAGTGTGTGGTGAGGAAATAGATCAGGTCACACATTTTGAATATCTGGGCTCAAGAATTGACAAAAATGGTGACTGCTCGAAAGAAATCAGAAGAAGACTAGCTATGGCAATGCAGAGACTGGACAGCCTGAAGAAATTATGGCAGGGCACCAACAAAATGATATAAGTAAAAGTCTTGAGAGCCTGTATTTTTCCTGTGGCAGCTTATGGCTGTGAAGCATGGACGATTACCAAAACTTATAGACAAAGAATCGAATCCTTCGAGTCAAAATGTTACAGAAAGATCCTCAGAATACCCTGGACAGAGAAAAGAACAAATGTAGACATTCGGCAAGAGCTGAGCATAGAGGAGAACTGGTTTATCAATTCCATTTTGGCTAAAAAATGTAAATACTTTGGTCACATCAAGAGACACAATGGTCTTGAGAGAATGGTGATAGAAGGTATGGTGCCAGGCAAAAGAGGAAGGGGTAAACCAAGAAGACGATGGCACCGAGATATCCAGGAATGCATGAGTATGACAGTGGCGGAAGCTGGTGTTTTGGTAAGGGAACGAGTTTCTTTCAGACAGACTGTGATGGGAGCGACGTTCTACAAAGGACATGCTCCATGATGATGTATACCTCTATCTGTGTGTTTGTTGTAGATCAGCTGTCTGTCTATATCTATCTGTGTGTATGTTGTATATCAGCTGTCTGTCTATCTTTATCTGGGTGTATGTTGTAGATCAGCTGTCTGTCTATCTTTATCTGTGTGTATGTTGTAGATCGGCTGTCTGTCTATCTCTATATGTGTGTATGTTGTAGATCAGCTGTCTGTCTATCTCTAACTGTGTGTATGTTGTAGATCAGTTGTCTATCTATCTCTAACTGTGTGTATGTTGTAGATCAGTTGTCTGTCTATCTCTATCTGTGTGTATGTTGTAGATCAGTTGTCTGTCTATCTCTATCTGTGTGTATGTTGTAGATCCGCTGTCTGTCTGTCTGTGTCTGTTGTTTTCATCCACTGATTTAATCATCCATCCATCCAACCACCTTTACCCATCCATTCATCTACCTAACCATTCATTCAATCACTTATCAATCCACCAATCCATCCACTCATTTATCCACTGATACACCCACCCATTCATCCACCATGCAGCCATTCATTAAAATCATCCACCCACCATTCACACATAATCAACGATTTAAACACCCAGTAAACCATCTAGCTATCCATCCATCCATCAACTCACCAATCCATCCGCCGATCCACCCTTCCCTTAACCCATTGTCACATCGAAGCATAACCCACCCATCCACTAACACACCCCTCCACCGAACCACCATCCATCAAGTCAACCGCTTGCATATCCATCCATCGAATCACCCATCCAACCACCTATTCTTACTCCCAGCCATAACCCATCGATCCACTGACCCATCCATCCATTCATCAACCCACCCATCATCCATATCCCCGACACCCCTCCATCCATCCCTCCACACATCTATCCACCCACCAATCCATCCATTCATCCATCCATCAAAACGGTTGCCCGTTGTTCTGTGTGCTTGCCCTTGAACCACTAAACCTGTGTGATTCACAGTTCGCGCATTTGAAACACTCTATTCATATTCTCGAAAGCACGAATGACCGTTCGCTAGCAGGCCTTGCTCGGGTCATCTCGCTAATCCAAAGACCAGATGACCAAGACTTGACCGCTCACAGAACCTGGGCAACTATTAGCGCCGAGGAGATCTCAACGTTACGGTAGAAATATTATTCAGCAGGTAAAGGACAAAGGACAACAAAATAGTGTTCAGCATAGACATTACAACACATACTAATGTCGTGAAACTGTTTTCATGAACCCAAAAATGCGTTAACTAAAAGTGTGCAAGTAGAATGAATTTATTAAAGTTTAGTTACGAAAGTTGTTGGTTGACACCACAAAATATAATGACGAAAATGACATAACTTTTAAAAAAACTATTAAATAGACCTTTAATCTCTAAATTTCTTCTTCTTCTTCTTCTGCGATTGTTCTAGATTTCCCGCTACCAAGCCCTGCATAGGGCCTTGCAAGTAGCAGGATGTAGTCGGGAGAACGGAATGCGCATTGTCGCTAGTTTACAGCTTGACTGCGAAGTTACAGCTTGACTGCGAAGTTACAGCTTGACTGCAAAGTTACAGATTGACTGCAAAGTTACAGCTTGACTGTGAAGTTATAGCTTGACTGTGAGCTAAACGTCTTCCTGGTATTCAATCATGCACGCGTGTCTCATGCCAGGTAGCCAGATGTTAAGTAAACTCATTTCGCTCTTTCGTCTCAGGTGTACCATGTTGGGCTCAAGGCCTTTTTCAAGCCATCTCTCAACCTCAACCTCCATTACCCAAGAGGGCGTCTGAAGTTGGACAACTCTCTACGTGCCCATCTGTTATCCGACATGCCCACCACATGGTCGGTCCATCTGTATTTCCGAAACAGCGCGACATCTATGATGTCAGTGAAGGGAGTTCGACGTCTGATCTCTGTGTTGTAGATTTGGTCTCAAAGGGAAATCTTCAATGTTTATTCATTCCATCAGTCGTTGGCAACGCGTAGTCTACCAGCATAAGCTTTCCGTAGGTTCCACACCTCGCAGCCGCGTACCGTGGCTGGAATAACCACACTGTTGAAGGTGTGAGCTCTGGCATTGTCGTTTCCCATCTGTTGCAGTATGAGTAATACAGTTGAAGCTGAGCGAGATCTCACGAGATCTCCCGATTTATTGATTGGGTGTTATTGATCTCTTGACACAAGTAGATATACGAATTTACGTTTTCGACGGAACAATCTTCAATGCGCATATCTTCTTTTGGGCAGAAGGTGTTGAGCATAAACTGGGTTTTCTTTCTATTTATTTGTAGGTCAACTGCAACGCTTGTCCTGCTGAACTCATTCAAGCTTTTATCCGCTAGTTTGACGCTGTGGCTGAGGATGACTATATCATCAGCGAACCTGAGATAATAAAACATTTCTTTCTCCGTCTATGTTTATGTCTCTATCTTCTCGGTTCAGTTTTTAAAGACTTCCCCAAGCGCCGCTGCAAAGAACCTAGGAGAGATTGTATCACGCTGTCGGAAGCCACCTTGTATTGATATGGTGATCGGCCTATAGAGGAGAGTGATATACGTTCTGATTCCGCTGTTTATCTTTTCTATCAGTTGTGCGTATTTTTCTGCAATTTTCTGATTTCTCAGGGCATTCAGCACCGCAGTTATTTCGATACAATCGATACAATCGACACAATCGATACAATCGATACAATCCATACAATCGAAAGCCTTCTTATAATCCCCGAATACAAAGCATCTGTACTTCATGCGCTCCCTCCAATAATCAGTTGATTGTGTGGAGGTAGTCAGGAGTTGAGAATCATTTCCTGAAACTTGCTTGCTCTCGTGGTTGGTTCTCACCCACTAGCCTCTCTTGTATGTTGGCGATCACTCTGGGGAAGAGTTTATAAATGGATGAGAGCAGACAGATCGGACGGTAATGTACCAGTATGAGAGCAGACAGATCGGACGGTACTTGGTCATGTTTTCGTTGACCTCTATTTTATGGATTAAAATAGTTTGACACGTTTTCTATTGGTCTGGGATTTGGTATTCGTTTAGACAGATTCTGAACAAAGTAGATAAATATCGGGAGACTGTGTCTTCGCCAGCCTGGATTACTTCATTTGTGATTCCGTCATCTCTTTGGAACCTGCACATATTCGGTGTTGTATAACAATTTGGTGACTATAGCCTATGATGCAAAGAGGTCGGTGTAGTACCTCTGGCATTCTGCCTCTATTTCTGCTCTATCCGTCACGATGACGTCATCTACATTTTTTTAGGGAGGTCATAATATTTTGATTGGGAAAGTGGTTTTTTCCGGCATTTTTTTTTCCGGCATCTTGTCTCAGCTGCTCTGATAAACGTGCTCAAATAGTGCTGGTCAAAGTCTTCTTTTAGTCTGCTCTTAATCAGCTTGTTCAGCTCGCATAACTCGAGTTTGTTGTGCAGACCATTTTCAATATAAATAGACCATTTCCCCCAGATTCCTCAGACATTGAAGCAGTAGATTCGTAAGCTATTTACGAGAAGCAGACAGGAAAAGTAATCAGAAGAGCTATTTTAATTCTGAAAGATGGTAAATCCACTGGTCCAGATGGTATCTTAGCAGAACGCATACATTAACATCGCCACCAGACTGTGTTGATACCTGCGTTCTATAGGGAGCTGAAAGTGTTTAACTGATTGACTGATTTATTAATTGACACTCAGAAACATAGCACAAGTATTACACAAACAGGAATCAAGACGCTGAGCAGCGTATGAGCTGCAGCAGTCAGCGACCCATAGCTGACTGCTAGTGGCTGGGACAGCAAACAAGAGCTGCCGAGACCCTTCTTTCCCTCTACGTTGTCATCCTAGATAACAGGCTGTAACAGAACAGACAGGCTAAGAAGGAATCGAAGAGAGAAAGTGGTACTAAAAAATGTCTGCTGAAGTCGTATGTGTTTGACCGAAAGGTGAAAATATCGCAGTCAATCTGTAAACTGCGACACAATGCATTTCGTTCTCCGGACTACATTCTGCTACTTGCAAAGACCTTTTCAGGTCTTGGTAGCGGGAGATTGAGAACGCTCATGGCTTGGTAGTGGGAGTTTGAGAACATTCAGGGCTTGGTAGCGGGAGATTGAGAACGTACAAGGTTTGATAGTGGGAGTGAGAGAACGAATGATGAAGAGGAAGAATTACACAAACAGAGGTAACACACATTGTTTATCCACATGTAGTTCTGGTATCATCTTCCTGGACATGTCCTGTTTAAACACATACTCGGTTCTGGTATCCTCTTAAACCTTTCTGGACATGTCCCGTTTATTTGCATACCTAGATCTAATATACACTTGATCCGCCTTTGACTAGTTGGCTTTATTAAAAGATCTAGCCTTGATATCAATTTCATGTATATGCCACGTTTATCCCCAGATATAGTTATGTTATCCAATTGAAGGATATGTCTCGTTTATCCACATGCGTAGTTCTGACAGTTTATACACATGCCTAGTTCTGACATTAACTTCCTAGGTATGTCCCATTTATCCGTAAATGTAGTTCTGCAATCCACATGCTTAGTTTATCCATACACCTAGTTCTGATATTCATTTGAACTTTTTTGGACGCAGTCTATTCGAGTTCGAGATCGAGTTCTGATATCTACTGATTATGTCCCATTATCCACATTTCTACTGGTTTATCCACTACCTGGATATGTCTCGTTTATCCACTACCTGGATATGTCTTCTTTATCCACTTCCTCAACACGTGCAGTTTGCCCACATACCTATGTGATCGGGGCAAGTACTCGTCCATGCTTCACGCCGTTCTTGACCTCGAATGACGTAGATGTCTCGCCGTTCAGGACTTGCCCCGACCAGGTTCTGCATGATGTTTTAAGCTATGCTCACGGACGTCTTCAAGGACACCGAGTATGACATACCAACAAGTTCTACACGGAAGGTAGTCGATTCCATCCCCGCAAACTGAATGCGCAGACCAAGATGGTGGACGACAAGATATGTGAGTTCATGTTTGCGGATGACCTTACTCTGAACGGTAGCTCAGAACGGAATGTGCAGGAGAGTACGGACCGGTTCTCTGTTGATTATGACAACTTTGGTCCAACCATTAGCACAAAGAAAACTAAGGTCATGTACCAACCAGTACCAGGTACATCGTATTAACAGCCAGTTGTTAAAAGAGGGGACAGAACATACAGCCGGTTGACAAATTTGTTTACCTCGGAAGCACGCTATCTAGATCAGCAACTATTGCTGATGAGCTGGCTAATAGAATAGCAAGCGTCAGCACAGCTTTTGGCCGAATGCGATCTACAGCGTGGGCACACCGAGGAATCAGGAAAGAGAGTCAGCTGAAGGTCTACAGTGCCGCAAGTCTACCCACCCTGCTCTACGTGTGTGATAGCTGGACTGTCTACGCTGGTGAAGCCAGGAAGCTAAATCATTCCCATATTAATTGTCTAAAAGCATACTGAGTATTCTCTATCATATCACATATAATGAAGTGCTCTCAAAAAGTCAGCATGTCAGGTATTCATGGACTTTTGCAAAACACCCAAATTGAGATGGGCTGGCCACCTTGATAAAATGTCAAACGAAAGGCTTCAAATTGGCTCCTGTGTAGTGAACTGATGTGTAGTGAGCTGATGTGTAGTGAAATGATGTGTAGTGAGCTGATGTGTAGTGAGCTGATGTGTAGTAGTGAGCTGATGTGTAGTGAAATGATGTGTAGTGAAATGATGTGTATTGAACTGAGTGGAGGAGAATGATCACGGGTATGTCAAAATAAAAGTCTTTTAATTTTGGTCCGAACGAGTCTATTAAGTACTGCCATATACATTAACATCTGGGTAAACCTGGCTCAAAATCGTTCAACCTGGAAGAGTGCGGCCAAAAACGGCTTTGAAAGCGTTTTCAGGCAGCCCAGGATAGAAAAGCAATCAGGAAGTCTACAGCAGAGGGAATACCAGAGGCACCTGCCAACTATATTTGCCTGTCCATTTACCCCAACACTTATTTCCGTTGTCAACTTCATGGACACGTTCCATTTATCCTATTTCCTATGTCAACTTTCTGGGCATGTCCTGTTTAATTACAAACCTACTTCTGATCTATCTATCTTCAGTCCACTAAGGTCGTTAGACGTCGTGAGGGAGATGTGACCTCCTTTGTTTCATATTTTTTGGCAGGTGAAAATCCACTATGACTTCCAGGTCAATCTCAGCATCTGTTAGCCCCTGGGATATACGATCGCCTATATCTGATATCCAATTGAATATACATTGCCAGGTTTCGACAGTTAGACCATGAAAATACAAAAACAAATATCGGACATCAAGTTGTAAGAAACTCAATGAAATAGATATCCATTGGGAAGAAAAGAAAAAATGCAACATAAGTTCTATAAGCAAGTATGACTTTTTAAAAACTCCGTGCCATCTTCCAGGTTTTATTTCAAAACATTCAGACGTTCATTTTTGTTATTATCCAAAGGGATGTAATCGTGGATATATTTTTGGAATTTAATAACTGCAAGAGTTCATTATCTTACCTTGGTAAATTGTAGGTAAGATAAACTTGATTAGAGGTCACCACACACGACAGTGAGCTTGCACAGAGACAAAACACCAGTCTTTAAAACAAATACAACTAGCAGCTGTAGAATTGGGTTTAGAGTAACGCCATTCAGAATGTGGAGTATACAAATATCATTGCAGAAATATATATATATGTTAGGTGGCCTAGAAAACGATGTTCATTTAAGAATACTGAAGACGAAAAGAGCTTTGACTTGGCTTGGCTTCGTTCGTTCTCAATCTCCCGCTACCAAACCCTGACACGGGCCTAAGTAGCAGAATTTAGTCCAGAGAACGGAATGCGTTGTGTTGTAGTTTACAGCTTGACTGCAATATTTGCACCTTTCGGTCCAACACATTCGACTTAAGCAATCATTTTTTTAGTATCGGGTTAGCATTCCGTCTTCGATCCCTTCTCCTTAACCAGTTTGCTCTGTTGCAGCCTGTTATCCAGGATCACCCCGTGGAGGTGTAGAAGGGTCTTCGAAAAGAGCTTTCATAGCATTGAGGATTTTGAGGAAATCCAAAGAAATTAAATCTACCACCAAAATTAAAATCTTAAACTCCAACTTCAAAGCAGGTTCTATTGTATGGCTCTGAAACATGGCGGGCAACACGTGTATTTACAAAAAAGCTAAAGACTTTCATAGATGGGGAAAGGGTTAGTTAGTTTAGTTAGTTTTCTTTCCACTTGCGCCGTTAAGCGTCGTGGGGAGCTTAAGTCGTCTATCCTGCGCCAAGTGCGTTGCGTCGGTCAATGTGAGCCCTTGTCGCTGCACAATCACTCTAATGTCATATCTATCCACCTACCTCCCGGCCGCCCCCTTGCCCTGCAGCCAAATCTACCAGCATTGTAAGCCATCAGTGGAAATTGATGAGGGTGTATTCTCATGAGATGACCAAACCAATTTATTTTCTGCCTGGAAATGTATTCGACACAAGACGTAGTGCCGACCATACTTCGAATGTCGTCGTTCCGCATTCTGTCTCTTCTGGTAACACAGATGACCTTCCTCAAACACTTAATTTCACAAGTCAAAATGCTGCTCTCGCGCGCCCTGGACATAGGCCATGTTTGGCACTGGTAGCACAGAGTCGACATAAATATACTGTTTATCAGCTTTGTGCCAAACTAATGCTCGGGAAATGGTACAAACATGGAACTGATTATGAAACACGGGAAAATACAAGTGGAGCATGAGGCACGGAGTAGGTGATATCGATGGACAGGCCACACATGATAAAAACCAGTTGATAGTGTTACCAGACAAACTCTGTTCTGGAATCTACAGGGTAAGAGGAATAGAGGAAGCCAGACACTCGGTGAAATAGGGATCTGGATGTCAAATACGAAGGCAGCATGCATGACGTGGACAGAATTAGCTGAGATGACTCCTGACAGAAAGACTAGGCTGGTATTTGTTGAGGACCTATATCTCACAGAATCGATTAATTTTTGAATCAGGTACTACAGCAACTCTGCCACTCAAGTAATTATAGACACTTTGCGTTGTGGATTTCAAGAACATCAATCTAACAAGCACTCGTGAATAATCAATAATTATCTATATTAATATGGAACCTGATATATTGATTGAAGAAATAAAGAGAGATATAACGAACCGTCCTAAAACACGTCACCAGATATGGACGATATAGCAATTGAAGATTGTGTCCTGCAACACAGGGGCGACCGACCCAACCAGGAACGTCCACAGGTGGCGGATAGTGGGAGGACCTCCCCATATGCGGTGTCAGCTGCGATATAAGCCAGGTAGAATAACTGGACGAATAAGCAGACGTACACCAAACGTCGTTGTTTACAGCCTGACTGCGATATTTGCACATTTCGGTCCAACACATCCGACTTCAGCAAGCATTAAAAAAAAAAAATACAGGAATACCGCAAATAAATATGCATTCATCATCGCTGTTCAACATTTTTATGGACAAAATAACAACAAAAGCCAGTACAATTAAAACACCACATGTGGAATTATATAATAAAAACTATGAAGATCATACGTATAGCAGATTCACATAAGATAGAAACTATGAAGATTATCCGTATAGTAGTAGTAGGTTCACATAAGATAGAAACTATGAAGATTATCTGTATAGTAGGTTCACATAACTTGTATGTAAACACCGTAAAACTTGAACAGGCCTAAGAGTTAAAATAGATGGAACGTATTTATAGAGAAGAAAGGAAGCTGTGACTAATCGACATTCGCCAGTACAGAAAGATCTGAACATTAGCTTGGCAACAAATCAACAGAAATTTATATTAACTTTGAAGGGGACGGCATGGGCTAGTGGTTAAGAGACACAGCTCACAACGCGAAGCTGCTGGGTTCGCTCTACATCACCGCCCCGGCCGTTACCCCAGGGAAGAAAACCCTTAGAAAATGCAGTAGGAAGCAGACCCTTTCATAAAATGAATGCCGAAGTCGGATGCACACAGGTGCAATATAAGAACATAATGCAAACACACACAGCCTTTGGGAATACAGATATAAGGCGAATGCAATAAAAAAGAAAAAAAATATATCAACTCTGTGCTGTCAATGTCAAACTTGGTCCTTACACAAGGCACATGAAAGGAAAATTACAACATATGAAATGATGCATAAGAAAAGTCTGTTGTGGTTCAAGGAAAGAAACAATGAGAAATGATAGCATTATAAAGGTACGATAGGGCCTAGCTCTGGTGATCAATAGATTTCAATACAAATCATATCATACGTCTGTCATCTTATGTGGATAGAACCTGATCAACTACCCCTACACGCGTAGATGAAGGTCGCGTGGCAGACTGATAAGATGTCTTAAGACAATAAGACAAATCATACCCCAACAGAAGCTTACAACAACCAACGCAACTCGCTTGACGGATGGAAAAGTCTAGTTAGTATCTGTTATTAAACTAAATAGTAGCACCGGTCGTAAAGGCTTTCATTTTGAGTACTCGGCAAACATGCACACTAAACAACCATCAAACATGTCAAGCTACAAGCATTTGGAAACCGATTCCGAATCTATTTGAAGAAGGCGCTTCACTAAACAATGAACTGAGGCAAAGGATTCGACTAGCAGGACATCGCATTAAACAGAGAACAGTAATTTTAAAAAAAAGATGTGGTCCAACCTCTTTATCGAGGACTGAATTTGTGAATGAAACACAAATAATATCAAATAGAAAGCCATATAGACTAAGAGATATCAATCTATACAAACATCTACAAATCTGTACAGAAAGGAGAGCTACAAATGTAGAACATTTAATGAAGGACAAAATCGGAAAACGGCTACTCTAATGATATGGGACAGAACTCCATTTTGGTAAGGTTTTATTTCTATCGCTTCTAAACGAAAGCCTAGTCTACATACTGTGTCGAGACTGTGTGAGACAAGCAGACTTTATTCGTCAGCCATATAATACTCAGAATAAACCCATCACTGAGGAAAATACCTTCTAATAATATTGGGGCTTCTGACATTAAATTTAGCAATCCAAGAAAAATACAATTTTTCTGCAGTATTAAATATTACCAAGTTACTTCCCATTCTATCTATCCATGTTATTTGCGCTCCAAATACAGCGCATAAGGGCGAAAAAAATGATCTCCAGTTGGATCGGTATGACGCCACTATTTTTAGATCATCTATGGTACTGAGGCCCATTGTTGAGCCATGACTAATAATAATAGCTGTCCATCGTTGTCGATGAGGACCGCCGACATCATCCTTGTCACAGATTTCCCTGTTGGGTGTGGGTGCGCATGTGGCTGAACAGGCCAATGCGAGCACGAAAACATCTGCTACATATCGGGCACACGAGGTTTGTAGAAGGGGATGGTGTTCCCGCTGCTCGGGATTTCCGCGTCTCGCGTCTGTTCTGGGCTTTCACAACACGGTCATCTTCACCGGCAGCTACACCCGATTTGACTGCGCTTCTCCAGTCAGATCTGTTTTTCGCAAGACATTCCCAGGTGTCGATGTCAATCTGGCAACTTTTTAGTGAGTCCTTCAGACCGTCTTTAAAACGTTTCTTTGGGCGCCCTCTCTCGCGCCATCCCTCTCTCAGCTCGCCGTAGAGAAGCTTCTTTGGGAGCCGCTCGTCTGACATACGGACGAGGTGTCCGGCCCATCATAGTCGTGCTTTTTCTAGCAGTGCATGGATGCTGGGCATGTTAGCCCTCGAGAGAACCTCGATGTCAGTGACACGATCTTGCCATCGGATGTGGAATATTCGCCTCAGGCAACCTGTGTGGAAGTGGTTTAACCTCCTTGCATGTCCAGAGTATACAGTCCAGCTTTCGCAAGCGTATAGTAGGGTTGGAATGATGGTTGCACGGTAGACTTTGAGTTTGGTCTTGACGCTGATGCCACGACGTGCCAAGACCATCGAGCGCATTCTACCAAAGGATGTGCTGGCCTTTGCTATTCTGCTTGCCACCTCATCGTCTAGGCTGACAGATCTCGACAGCGTGCTGCCCAGATATGTGAATTTGTCTACGGCATTCAACGTCTGCCCGCTGACTGTAGTCTCTGGTTTTGTGTACGGCATGCCTGGTGCTGGTTGGTACATGACCTCTGTTTTTTTGGCATTTATGGTCAGGCCAACATTTTCGCATGCGGCAGAGAACTGGTCCATTCCAATCTGCATGTTCAGTTCTAAGTTGCTCATTAGAGAGCAGTCGTCAGCAAATACAAGTTCCCCGATTATGTCGCCAGCCACTTTGGTTTAGGCCTTCATTCTTCTGGAATTGAGTAACTTGCCATCTGTGCGGTACTTTATGGGTATTCCAAGCTCCAATGATCTGAAGGCGTTTGTCATCGTGGCCACGAACATCATGCTGAACAAAGTCGGGGCGAGTACACATCCTTGTTTTACTCCGTTTGATACTAGAAACGTTTTAGAGATTGCACCGCTGTCCAGTACACGAGCACACATGCCTTCTTGTAGCTGTTTAACCATTGTTATGAACTTGTTGGGGCAGCTAAACTTAGACATTATCATCCACAGCCCTCCTCTGTTTACTGTATCAAATGCCTTTGTCAAATCAATAAATGTGGTGTACAAGGCCTGATTTTGCTCTCGACACTTCTCTTGTACTTGGCGAGCGGCAAAAATCATGTCCACTGTTCCTCTTCCGGCTCTGAATCCACATTGGCTTTCTGGGAGGTGGTGGCTTTGTTCAAGGTGTTTGTTGAGTCTGTTTAGCAGTAAGCGCGCTAGGATCTTGCCTGCTACCGAGAGTAGCGATATTCCACGATGATTGTCGCATTCCTGACGATTGCCTTTTCTTTTGTATAGGTGAACGATTGAGGCGTCCTTTAGCTCCTGCGGAATTTTACCTTCAGCCCACATGTGACAGAAGAGTTCAGTGATCCTTCTGGTGAGGGATGGACCAGCTGTCTTATATACCTCTGCTGGTATTGCATCAGCTCCTGGAGCTTTTCCTATAGATAGTGAACTGATTGCCCTGTCGACTTCCTCCTCAGTAATTACTTCATCCAACGCCAGGTTCAGTTCAACCTGCGGCATTCGCCGGATGGCCTCTTCATTTATGGACGATGGGTTGTTTAGTATTTTGCAGAAGTGGTCTGCCCAAGAATCTAGAATCTGAACCTTATCTGTTAGCAGTACCCCATCCGCACTGCGAACTGGAGTATTACTAGAGGGCTGCGGGCCGTAGAGAGCTTTCAGTGCCTCGTAAAACCGTTTGGTGTCATGACGCTCGGCGAACATCTCAATTTCGTCAGCTCTTTTGCTGAGCCAGGAGTCTTGCATCTCTCTAAGCCTGGTCTGGACAGCTTTGCGAGCAGTATTGAAGGCAGCTTTTGCTGCCGGAGATGGTGTGTCCCTCTGGTATTCCCTGTGCGCTTCATGTTTTGCACCGAGAAGGCCCTGCATTTCTAGATCGTTCTCATCAAACCAGTCCTTATGCTTGCGCGTGAGTGTGCCAATGTGTTTAACAGCTGTATCGTAGAGTGTGTTTCTCAATGATGCCCAGTTCTTTTCGATGTCGTTCTTTTCAAAACGAAGCTCAGACAGTCTACCCTCAAGCTCTTCCTGGAAGACTCCTCTCGTGGGTTCGTATTTCAACTGAGAGACATTTAGCCTCCTCGGTGGTTTCTTTCTCTGGGGGCGCATTTTGGGCTGGATCTTGAAGTTTAGCTTGGCAATGACAAGTCGATGGTCGGTCCAACATTCTGCACCACACATGCTCTTCGTTACCATAGCATCCGCTCGATCCCTACGTCTGATGATAATATAGTCAATGAGGTGCCAGTGGCGGGACCTTAGGTGCATCCATGTGGTTCTATTTCGGACAGGAAGTTGGAAAGCTGTGTTTGTAATGAGTAGTTCATTTGCAGCACATGTCATCAGAAGGAGCAGTCCATTACTATTGCATTTTCCGATACCATGTCTGCCAATGGCCCCCTCCCAGGCTGTATGGTCTGTGCCAACCCTAGCGTTAAAATCACCGAGGATGACCAGTTTGTCAGATTTGGGGACTGCAGCGATGAGCGCCTCAATGTCCTCATAAAACTTATCTTTTGTTTCCTGAGGATTTGTCCTTGTGGGTGCGTATGCACTGATGGGTGTTGCATGGCGCCCTCCTATTAGGGGGAGACGCAGTGTAATCAGGCGGTCATTAATTCCTCTGGGCATGCTTGTGAGCTTGTCGACCATGTTGGTCTTGATGGCAAAGCCAACTCCAGCTTCACGGCGTTCTTCTTTGCTGCGGCCGCTCCAGAAGAAAGTATAACCAGCGCCTTCTTCTGTGATCTGCACTTCCTCTACCAGTCGTGTCTCGCTCAGGGCAGCTATGCAGATGTTGTATCTAGCCAGTTCCCTGGCGATCAGTGCTGTCCGTCGTTCGGGTCTGTTTGCTTTGGTGTTGTCCAGTAGCGTGCGGACATTCCATGTTGCAAGCGTGATGGGTAGTTTTCGTGATCGTTTTCTGCCTGTTCCGCCGCTGCAGTTTGGGTGCCCTGCCAGTTGCGAGTTGCTAGTCAGGGTGTGATCTGTAGGGTGATGTCGTGAGTTGCGCAATGTGTTTATAGTGAGGGAGATGTGCGCAGGATCTTCCTCACTCTCTCGTCCGGACTCAACATGTTCTAGAGGCAAGACATTGTCAAGACTTCTAGTGAAGGGTTCGGATGCAGACAGTATGATGTCAGCATGTGCCTCATTATCTCGGTAGCCCTTCCCTTCTCTTTTATCGCTGGGGTGGAGCTTTGAGGTATCAGTTTCTGAGTGCATTTGTTTGTGTATTCTTCTTCCACCTCTCGTTCCTCTGGTCTTCCGCCTTGATTGTATACTTGTGAGTTCCGATGCCTCCTCGGTTAAGTGTATTTTCAGCACACGCAACAGATGTAGATTTGAGTTTGAAAGGACGTAGTGTGCTGTTCGAAGCACCATATGTTTGACGGGGTCAGGATGACCTTCTTCGTTTCAGTGTTCATGCTTCGTTATCTGGGTCACGATACAGCACGGAGCGACACTAGCCTTTGACCGGGTCAAGTTTCGGCCACGCTTTGTCCTATCGAAACTGTACACATTAGTCTACCTTTCACGACTAAAAATACACTGTTATATACTTCGTTGCATCACTTCTTTCACATTAGTATGCTTAATTCACAAGTCGGCACATTTATATGACTATATAGCCATGACTATATCTATCTAAAGAAGACCATGGTTGAGCCCTCTCGGAGGATTGTGCTTCTGAGTGTTTGTGTGGGTCTCCTTTTTCTGAACACCCTTGGTGTCTTTTCGAGTGCTTGCAATGTAAGACGGTTGTTGTTCTTTCTAAGGACATGTCAGATGTATGTCCATCGTTTTTTCCAGATGATGGTCGACACGAATAGTTGTGTCTGTTCTTATCGAGTCATTAGTTATGAACTGGTCCCAACGTATATTCAATAATTTTATAAAGCATTTATTTTCAAAGATATTTAGTTTGTTTCCCAGCGCTTTTGTTGTCTTCCACCTTTCACGTCCATATGTCAGGACTGATATTACGATTGAGTTGAATAGTCTGAGCTTGGTATGTTTGCTTAGCGTTGTTGATTTCCATATGCTGGTTAGCTTATTAAGGCGCATGAGGCCAACGCAATTCTAGGGAAAATTTCTTTCGGGACATCTCCATCTTGTGTCATTTTGCTTCCCAGGTATGTGTAGTGTTGGACATTTGGTAGAGATTTCCCCTGTAGCTTGATATCAACTGTTGTGTTTGTGGAAGCCATGCTTTTTGTCTTTGAGGCATTTACTTGAAGTCCTATCTGTTCTGACAATTGGCAAAGTCTATCTATATTTTCTTGCATTTTTCATTAATGGGATTAAATAGTGCTAGGTCGTCTGCAAAATCAAGATCTTCTAAGGTCTTGTTTTCTGTTCATTCTATTCCTAAATGCTTATCGTGGACAAAGTGTTTCATAATCCAATCTATAGATATGCCAAATAGTAGAGATGATAAAATGCATCCCTGTTTTGCTCCTGTTTTTATGTTAAACCATTCAGTATTGTCTTCAGTTGTTAGAACACAGCATCGTGGATTATCATATAAGGCCTTGATAACATTTATACATTTTGAGGGTAAGCCATAGTTCTTTAAAACGTTCCATAATGTTGGACGGTGTAGACTGTCAAAGGCCTTTCTGGAAGTCAATGAAGTTGATGGTTAGTGGGGATTGCATTTATACTGATTCTTCTATGATTGTTCTGAATATGAAAATGTGATCAATGCAAGAACGCTTTGGTCTGAAGTCAGCCTGTTCCCGTTGTTCGTGCTTTTAAACCGCTCAAATTATTCTGTTTTCATTACCTTAATTATCGTCTATTCAAGACTACAGGAATAGCTTGTCTCATCAAATTGTAAATTATAGTAGTTCATCTACGAGGGCGATTTGAAATGTTTTACATCCAGCACCATAACTGTGTTACATCCAGCACCATACCTGTGTTACATCCAGCACCATAACTGTTTTATATCCAGCACCATAACTGTTTTACATCCAGCACCATAACTGTGTTACATACAGCACCATAACTGTTTTACATCCAGCACCCTACCTGTTTTACATCCAGCACCATAACTGTGTTACATACAGCACCATAACTGTGTTACATACAGCACCATAACTGTTTTATATCCAGCACCATAACTGTTTTACATCCAGCACCATAACTGTGTTACATACAGCACCATAACTGTTTTACATCCAGCACCATAACTGTTTTATATCCAGCACCATAACTGTTTTATATCCAGCACCATAACTGTTTTACATCCAGCACCATAACTGTTTTACATCCAGCACCATAACTGTTTTACATCCAGCACCATAACTGTTTTATATCCAGCACCCTACCTGTTTTACATCCAGCACCCTACCTGTTTTACATACAGTACCATAACTGTTTTACATCCAGCACCATAACTATGACAATAGGGCTCAAAATAATCGAAAATAGATTGACTTTGGAGGCATATAGTGGCATGCGCCCGGAATGTGTTGCATGCGAAAAGTAAACAGTAGCACGGCAGCGTACATGGTATACTGCTTTCGTCAGGGCCAGCGAACTAGAGCTGCAAGATCCTTCTACACCTCCACGTGGTGATCCTTGATAACAGACTGAATTTGAGCAAACTGGCTAAGGAAAAAGGGTTCGAAGAGGAAAGGCTAACCCGGTACCCAAAAATGCCTCGTGAAGTTAGATGTCTGGGGCCGAAACTACGACACAACGCATTACGTTTCGTTCTACGGACAACAACCTGCTACTTGCAAAATCCTTTTCAGTTGGTGGATGCAAAAGACTGAGAACGAAGAAGAAGAAGAAAAGAAGAAGAAGAAGAAAAAAGGAAGAAGAAACATGCACCAGACCAAAACAACGACGGTACCCCTGAATAGTACTCAGCTGAAAGGAGAGGATGGCAGGGCGGTGTCTGTAGTTAACCTCTACCCCTCGGCCACCCATTCTCTCAGGTTAAACGACAACCGATAGAATATAGTCCATCATTAATTCATGAACAATGTCCTAAGCAATTTTCTACTAAACTGCACGTCAGATCCAAATGATTTTTCGCATGCAGCCTTAGAATATCAATGACGCTAAAAAAGTGGATAGTATTTAGTCCATTGCAAAGAAACGGCATTACATTTAAGATTTGACAGATTGCAACTCAATTCTCGTCAAATTTTGTTCATAGGGGTATCTCCTTCAGATCTTAATTGATCAATTGATTGTTTGTGTTGCCCTTTATGTTGAGTCGTAAAAATGGCATCAATATGGAACAGTTAGTACAACCCTTTGGTCACCCTAAGACCCCCAACGTTGTATCAACTGCGCAGTTAATTTGATGTTGTAAAACGCATTTGAATATTGAAATGTATTTGTTACCATTGTATAAACGCCTAATTGTTTTGATAAACATACGCGAATTCATCTAAGTATGTTAATCAGTATGTCTATAAACGATTATATTAATCATCCGAATCATTCGATTCAATGAGATTGATAGTTGTTACTGCCTGGATAAACTGTAATCCATCTCGTTTGCTAGTACTGTACTTCTTCCCGGAGCACATGTTCAACACTTCTTCCAGAACTTAATGTCTATTTTTGAAAGATACTCACGTGTCAGCACTTCAACATCACACATTTTAAATGTTCTGTTCTGTTCGGCAACTTGTTCTTTCACTTGAGCCCACACAAGCTCTATATGGTTTAGATCCGCATGATATGCAGGTAGTCGCAGAGAAGTGTGACCGTACTCTTCAATGATTTTGTCAATATGATTCACCTTTGTCTTATTTGTCTTCCTCACAAGCAGCACCAACTCTGGCTTCAAATACGTGTCTTCTAAATTCACTTTTTCCTTAGCTAGCCATGTCCTAATTTGAGCTTTTATATTTGAAGCAGTTGGTACTTTGTCTTCCTCTGATACTGCATTGTGAAATGATGCATTATCCATTACTAGGCATGACGGTCTATCAAGAATTGGAAACAGTTCATTTGTCATCCAGTGTCTGACAATTTGTCCATTCATTTCAGTGTGGTAGTCTCTACCGTCATAACTTTCTGTTTGGAAAATAAGTTCAGCGTCATAGACAAGTCCGTTGTCACTGCTTCCGGCATATGTTAATATAATGCGCTGGTATTTGCTTTGGGCAGCAATAAAATGTAGCTTTTCACAAATAATATTTCTGCCACCTGAAGTTTTCATGAATTACAATTTTCCAAAGGGTACTTTTGGAAACTTCAAAACTGCAGTCTGATTGCAATGTTATTTTTAGTTTCAGCAGAGTAACAAGTTGATTTTTCGTCAACAGTTTCAATATCTCCCGTTTTATGAGATCTCGAAATCGTCAAATGTCCTTTTTTTTTTAGCTTGCTTGATATAAGTGCATTGAGTCCTGTCCAATCCAACGCTTAAAGGATGATCTATGTAGACCAAACGTCAATTGCGTTCGTTTCTCTGGGAAATGAATAAAACAATTTAATGACCCATCTTAGATTCCCTGCGGAAAAACTTTTATGGTAAAACGGTAATCTTCTGCATTGTTATAAATGTACACTTCAAATTCATTTTGAAATTGTTTCAATGTAACTTTTGAAAAAGCAACTATATGTCACAATAACGACCCCACAAATTATGATATCAGGATACACATATGAGGATAACAGAGGCATGGCTAAGTAAGGTAAGACCATGACTAAGTAAAGTAAGACCATGGCTAAGTAAAGTAAGACAATGGCTAAGTAAAGTAAGACAATGGCTAAGTAAAGTAAGACCATGGCTAAGTAAAGTAAGACAATGGCTAAGTAAAGTAAGACAATGGCTAAGTAAAGTAAGACAATGGTTAAGTAAAGTAAGACAATGGCTAAGTAAAGTAAGACAGTGGCTAAGTAAAGTAAGACCATGGTTAAGTAAAGTAAGACAATGGCTAAGTAAAGTAAGACAATGGCTAAGTAAAGTAAGACCATGACTAAGTAAAGTAAGACCATGGCTAAGTAAAGTAAGACAATGGTTAAGTAAAGTAAGACAATGGCTAAGTAAAGTAAGACAGTGGCTAAGTAAAGTAAGACCATGGTTAAGTAAAGTAAGACAATGGCTAAGTAAAGTAAGACAATGGCTAAGTAAAGTAAGACCATGACTAAGTAAAGTAAGACCATGGCTAAGTAAAGTAAGACAATGGCTAAGTAAAGTAAGACAATGGCTAAGTAAAGTAAGACCATGGCTAAGTAAAGTAAGACAATGGCTAAGTAAGGTAAGACCATGACTAAGTAAAGTAAGACCATGGCTAAGTAAAGTAAGACAATGGCTAAGTAAAGTAAGAGCACGTCTAAGTAAAGTAAGACAGTGGCTAAGTAAAGTAAGACCATGGTTAAGTAAAGCCAGACCATGGCTAAGTAAAGTAAGAACATGACTAAGTAAAGTAAGAGCATGTCTAAGTAAAGTAAGACCATAACTAAGTGAAGTAAAACCCTAATATTGGTTAGAGACCTGCTTAAACCACTAACTGGCTAAGCCTCATCATAAAGAATCGAGACTTAAGGCTATCCAAAAAACAGCAAGAGAGAGATGATAATTATGCTATAAACCGCAGAAAGGAGACTAAAAACAGGTTGACTTAAGGAACTTGGTAAAGAGCTATAGTAGCAAAAATGAAAATCTTCTGTCAGTGTTGGAACGCATATGTAATAATCACAGACCGAGCAAAATGAAAGTAGTTTATTGCTGCTCTGAAAGAGACCATCAAAGGTCATGGTCATTGGCTGCTTGACCAATCATCTGTTCCGTTTATACATATGGCTTAGCTAGCAGAAACGCGTCCAACCAAGGCGAAGGGCTCTATTACAAAGGAAAAGGAAAAACAATAGTAACTTACTCCAATAACACCCGCGACGTGGAAGTAGAGGCACTAAAGGCCGCTTCTGAGCTAGTAATCCAAGAAGAATATGTCCACCAAGAAAACATGGTATTCCTGACTGAGGACATCTCATTTAGTAGCAGCGCTAAAACAACATAAAGATGGAGATATCGAGCAATTCATGTACTTCTTCATACAGCTGCTCATGAAAACCCAAGGCTTTTCATTCAGTGAATCCCTTCCGGCTACAATATCAAAGGTAATGAAGATGCAGACTAGCAACGTATGGAGGAGCTTCATTGCAAACAGATCAGGGAATTATGCATAATGAGAACACCATAATTAGAGCCATCGTCAGGAGAACATGGCCTGGTTAAATCACCTGTAATTTAACTAGAGAAAAGCGCAAGTCTTGATATTCACAACACAATGAGGATTGGGACAGATGACAAGTATCCAGGTGGGGAGCATACCATGCCAGTGGATGGACAATCTAGGACAATCCTACAAACCTGCACGCTCACACATGAAGAGAGTGGACTATACTGGTCTAGCGATACAGACGAGAGAGACAAACACTGAACGGAGATAAAACAGCTTTATAAACAGCGGGTTCCTTTGTTAGAAAAACTGGGAGAAGCCGACGTGTTGGAGACACAAGCTTACTTGTAACTGAAGGATAGCCGCCGTGTTCGAGACACAAGCTTAGGTTGTAACTGAACGATAGCCGACGTGTTGGAGACACAAGCTTACTTGTAAATGAAGGACAGCCACCGTGTTGGAGACACAAGCTTAGGTTGTAACTGAAGGATAGCCGCCGTGTTGGAGACACAAGCTTAGGTTGTAACTGAAGGACAGCCGACGTGTTGGAGACACAAGCTTAGGTTGTAACTGAAGGACAGCCGCCGTGTTGGAGTACAAGCTTAGGTTGTAACTGAAGGACAGCCGCCGTGTTCGAGACATACATTTTGGTTGACACGGTTCTCGGAAATATGCGAACTTGGAGGAAAATTTAAACTTGATGGCCAGTTGTCAAAAGACATTAAAAATAATATACCACACAGTGTTACGGAGAATAACTGTTTGAAGCATAAGGCAACAACTACAGCTGGCGTCTTCGCTAGAAGCCTGTATTCACAGATTTGTAGGGGCGGCTTCATTATAGCAATGCATTGAGGGTGGTGTGACGAAGCTGGGTGTCACACGGCATGGCTGTGCACCTATGGAAAGGAAACGCATTTTTAAAATCCTTACTAAAGTCAGATTCACTGATTCGTTAGTTGCAGTACACAGTACAACGCACTCCGCGTTAGGAAATAAGGCAACCGAGAATAAACATAGCGATGGTTTCACATAATGATGTTGCTAACCACATGCCCACCCATTTTTATTCACGTCTAACCCCTTGGAAGTTCATAGCGGTCTACTCTTTTTCAAATCTAAAACCACTTGCATTGATAAGGATAATACCGAGACAACATCATGGAATACAAGACACGTTTGTAAGAATTAGATTGAACATCAGCAAGTCACTTGCTGAATTATCCACAAGAAACAGGTAAGATCTTATTATACTTGTAACTACCTGGGGTCACATACGGATGTTTACTATATCCAGTAATCTTGCTCATGGACTGCGGGACGGAACAGACAGGCCTGTCTATCTCTCTATGTAGCATAGTTGATGTTAGATGTCGAGATACGATAACAAAAACATATATGTGGTAAAGAGCTAATTCAGCTGTAGATAAAAGGTGGATAGAACACACCCTCAGAAAGAAACCCGATAAGATAGCTAGATTTAATGCTGGATTTATAGTAGCAGACGTGACATTACAACACCAGCCTCTAATAGCTAAAATTAATATGACATTTAAATGGGATAAAATCAATAACAATAACAGTAATAATAATAGTAACAATAATAATAGTAATACTAATAGTAGTCCATCGCGAGCGAAGATGGCGACAGCGTCAGACACGTGCGGATAGCGTAACTTGAACGTCCTACATTCTGTCCTTTCGTGTAGATCGTCTTTTTGCACTCTATAAATGATTCTCTTTTCGGCAATGCGATCACCGTTTATGACGGTAGTGCGCCAGGCTGAGCTGTTCGGAGCAAGCAGCTTCCAGTAGGCGACATCAATGAAGAAGCTGTTCAAAAATACTTCCAGAGAGTCTATATACGGGTTCGTCTGCTCACCTGATGAGCGCATGTCTGTCTTGAGCACATCGTACAACAGCTGCTTAGAAAGGCGCTCATCGGGTACATAGAAAGCATGCCTAGTTCCTATAACCTGGATATTCCGTCGCATCTAATGGATGCATACGAGCCTCAACATGATTGATGACTTCAGAGCTGGACATTCTATTCTGCCAGACAATCTTGAACAGCATATACGCTGTGCTGTCATAAAGGGTATGCAACAACATAAAGCCACATGCAAAAGATCAATGTGTGTGAACGGATCTTCAACTATTGTATATAGTCGCCATAACGTGCTTCGATATTGGCCATTATTATTCTCCTTATTTCTCTATTTCCCAAGGCGGTGTACGTGTTGAACTATGTTTTTATTTTGCGCCCGTCGGACCAGTGCATTCGACTTCGGCATGAATTTTATGTAAGGATCTGCTTTCTCCTACATTTTCTAAGGGTTTGCTTCGCCGGGGTAACGGTCTGTGCTGTGATTGGCGAGCGAAACCAGCACCTTCTGGTTGTGAGCCGTGTCACCTAACCACTAGCCCACGCCTTCCCCTGATATTGGCCTCGAATGCACTGAGTATTAGCATGTATCCATTTTCCAGGATAGCCACTAAACTGGAAATGAACTTTTGATTGTATCATCTATTTACTTTGTTTCTGGTGTTTTAAGAAATGTTTGTGGTGGTGCATCTTTTACTGGTGTCTGTAACTGTTGTCCTCTTTCTGGAAGTTGGTATCTGTCGTTGATTTTCTTAATATGGTGGACTGCATAATTTTCTTATGTAATTCTGTTTTTTTAATTGAAAACTTCCCACAAGTCGTCTATTGGGATGGTCCAGTTTAATTCTTCAACTTTATTCATACGCTTCTATAACAGCTTTATTCATACGCTTCTATAACAGCTTTATTCATTCGCTTCTATAACAGCTTTATTCATACGCTTCTATAACAGCTTTATTCATTCGCTCTATAACAGCTTTATTCATACGCTTCTATAACAGCTTTATTCATACGCTTTTGTAACAGCTTTATTCATTCGCTTCTATAACAGCTTTATTCATTTGCTTCTATAACAGCTTTATTCATACGCTTCTATAACAGCTTTATTCATACGCTTCTCGCTTCTATAATAGCTTTATTCATACGCTTCTAAAATAGCTTTATTCATACGCTTCTATAATAGCTTTATTCATACGCTTCTATAATAGCTTTATTCATTCGCATCTTCAGGGCATTCCCATTTGTCTTGATTTCGCAACCTGTCGTTGGTGTTGACCTCACTGTCCTACCATTGAAGCGTAGAGCAGTGTACTGCGTCCTGCCCACGGAATTCAAGTTATATTTTAAGCTTATAGAAGTGAACTTTTCTATTTTATTGCTTCTTTATTGATCGTATACATAACTTTGTGTTTAAAGACTAGCTCTACAAATCCATTAGACATTCAGTCGGCATAAACGGAATTGTAAGCTAACTGTCAGAAATAAAACAAAAAACAATTTAAGAAAACAAGAAAGCTTCTGAGAGATGGTGCTGCCTTTGGTCTGTTTGGTATCTAGGCAGAAGCGCACACAAACAGACATAAACACTTGGGATATTATTCAAATTACTTGGAACAATTTTTGAAAGATAAGAAATACCGACAGACTATAAGGCAGGCTATGTAGTCCAGGAAGATAGAAAAATAATGTTATTATGGTCAGTATGTTTCACCTGATCCTAACGTTAGGGGACATTTCGGTCTAATGTTTCACCTAATTCTCGCAGGAAATACAACATTATATTGTGATACTAACTACACACACAATAAAAAACAACTTTAGACAGTGGAACTACCGATGAGTATAACTGTGGTGCTTATAGAATTCCAAGTTTAGGTCTGGAAGTGTAAAAAGATGAACACGCTCTATGGAGATACCAATGACCTTAGCCTAACCACTGCTTACTTTAGATGTAGAAGAACTTGCTATCAACATCTTCCCAAACTGGTAACGCTCTTGATGATCCCTCAACAGAACCGTCTCGGCGCTCGAGTGCCTACTAAGTTAAACATAATAGGGCTATTGTATCCATCAGAGCATGTCATGACAGACAACGAGGAAAGGTTGTGCATGGGGCTAGCAAAATCACTATGTAAAGACCATTGCTACTGAAACCACACTGCAAAGAAGTGTATCACGATTCCCTAAAAGCTGGCTCCCAAATGCGGTCTTCAACCCATTCTCCGCATCCGGAATGACAGGTAGATGATGATCATGTTGATGATAATGAAATTGACGTTAGAAAGGTTGTGATGAAGAAGAGCCACGTGGAGCTACGACAATCGTAAACAATTACAGAAGATGCGCAACTGTTCACAGTGTACACACATACATGACATACAACGAAAGCAGCTGTTGCCAATAATTGACTGCTACGCACTAGGCTAAAATCTATTTGGATTTCCAAGAATTTGCTTATTATTCGTAAATCTTAGCTACACAGGCGACGCCATTTTAACAAACAATAGTTCTAGTTTTCTGTACGACAGGTTGTATTATTTACATTGGGATATTGTCCTCACTCGGTGAGTTGCTTTACAGAAGTTTGTGATAGAGTGAAATCTTATTTTGTTGGTCATTTGTGTGACCGTCTGTATGCTCATTCAGTTCAGCCGATGAGACGGTTTCGTTGCCGGTCTCTGTTCACGAGGGTATGCGTTCTAATGCTCGGTAACGAATAGATATGTTTTTATCGGAGGTATAATGAAAACTAGTCTGTATGGTACTTGGCAACTACTGGGGAAAGTGGCCTTTATTCCTCAGCTGTATAGATCCTACGGGTGGACCAATGGAAATAAACACATTAGTGACAATTTCTAAAAAAGTTTTCAAGTTCTTCATATGAAGTGCTTTAATAACACCATCAATCCATTTGTTGCTGGTTTCCCTTTTGTCCCGAAGCCATGTTGTCTACTTTAGGCTGACGTGACGGGCAGGTCTGGAGACTTTCTTGTCATGTGACTAAACCATTTCACGTTCTGCCTGTCTATATATGACATGTATGACATTGTTATCATGTTCTGTCTGATTTCTTCAATGCTCACTCTGTCTCTTCCTGACAGCTTATCAGAAGCATCTCGTACAACATGGTGATATTTTGCCTTTTTGTGCCATGGTCAGTGTCCATGTTTGATACTAAAAACCGCAACCTGAAATTAAAATACTGTTGATTATTTGTCTTGTCTCTCTGCGTCGCCTTGATGCTGATAGATGTCCAGATACTATAACAAATGCAGATCTGTGGCAAAGCACGATTGCAATAACTAATAGAGCTGTAGATCGCAGAGAGAAAGTGGAGAGAGGTAGGACACACCCTCAGAAATAGCCAGACGAGATAGTCAGATATATGCTGGGCTTAGAGGAGCAGACATGACATAAGCGATTATCTTCTGATAGCTAAAATAAATAGGAAACTCACATGAATAATAGTTGCCCATCGCAGGCTAGGGTGAGGACATCATCAGACAGTGTGTCCAGATGTGGCTGCATGTGGCTGCATGTGGCTGTATGTGGCTGTACAGTCCGATCAGAGCCTGACAACCTGCCCCATTTGGAGATCACATGGACAGCGTAATTGGGACGTTTTTGCATTCTGTTTTCGTGCAGCTCTCTTGTTCTGCGCTTTGGTAATTATTCGCTTCTCAATGACGCGATCACCGTATAACGGCGGTGGGCCTGACTGAGCGGATAGGAGCAAGCAGCTTCCAAGAGGCGACATCAGCAAGGAAACTGCTGAAAAATACTTTCAAAAAGTTTTTGAATTGTGTTTTCTGTTCTTCTTATTAGCGTTGGTCTGTCCCAAGCTCACCTTACACCAACTGCTTGGAAAGGCGCTTAGGCGAGCAACATGTGCAGTACATCTGTAGCACTGTATGGAGGCTGAGAACCTCGCCCTGATGATGACTTCAAAGCTGGACACTCTATTCTGCCAGACGATCCTGGGAAATTGCGAGTTGCCCTGTCAAAGATGGCATACAACAACATACATCCACGGACACAAGTTCTTCTTCTTCTTCTTCTGCGTACGCAGTCAGACAGTAACCATTATTTTTTCGAAAAAAGCGGCGGTCATCCTGAGGCTGTCGCCACTGCCATAGAGCTTGTCTTGCAGTTCCACTGGTAATGGCCACATCTGCTCTCTCTGATCCTCGTATGTCGGGCAGTTCTGCAGCAGATGTTCAGCGGTCATTTTACCAGTACCGCACGGGCATTCGTCGGTACACCCTATCTTCAATTTGTTGAATAGGTGGTACCTCAGTCTATTGTGGCCAGTGCGAAGTCTGAAGACAACGACCTGCTCTCTTCGGTTCAACTGGTAATAGGCATCGTTTTTGGTGTAACCAGTATGTTCGGTTTCCCATTTGGTCATGTATCTGGCTTTGATAAGCCGTTTTGACTCTTCGTACGTCATACTGGTATCTGTTTGTGGTAGTCTTGCACCTTCTTTTGCCAGTCTGTCTGCCTCCTCGTTGCCTTGGATGTTGCAGTGTGATGGGACCCACTGTACCACTACCCTTTTTGGTGCGGACTGCTGGCACAGTTTGCAGAGTGCTGCTCTTAAGTCATTAAGCTCAGTGTTTTTCTGGCTTTTTAGCGCTGTGACTACTGCGAGAGCATCTGTCAGCAGGACTATATGGCTTTCATTTTCACTGTGTGTCACCATTTCTTCCACTGTCGCCCTCAGTGCCTCTGCCTCCGCTCTGAAATTGCTTGTGTACTTACCAGTAGCGAATGACAGTGTTATTTTTCTGCCATTTGATAGGTTCAGGAATGCTCCTGCCCCTCCGTTCTGTGTTGTGTTTGTTACAGAACCGTCGGTGTATGCATGGGTCCAGTCCATGCTTGGGTAGCTTTTCGTTATGAAGCTTAGGGTAGTATCTCTCCTTTCTTTTTCAGTCTGGCAGTTTTTGTTTGCAATACCTGGTATATTTTCTACCACCTCTGGAAATATATCCTGCCTCCAGGTAGGTTTTCGTACAGTAGTGATGGGTTTTGGTGTTGTTAGTGCGTTTATGGGATCTTCGTGCATCTTTGCTTTGGCTATTTCTGCAAAGTTTCTCCGCTTTAGTTTCCCATTTCCCAAATTGTTTAGTCTCTGGTGCATTGGATGGTCGGTCAGTCTTCGGAGTTTCTCTGACTGCAGCTGGGCTCTGCAGTCTCTTCTATCGGTCATGGATTGCAGTTTTGTAATCTTTTCAAGTTCTACAATTGGCGTTGACTTCATGCCACTTGTTATAATTCGCATGGCTTGGTTTTGAAGTTTGTTAACTTTATCGAAGTTCGCCTTCACTGCTGTTGTCCATGCCGCAATGCCATACTCGAGAACTGGTCTCACTCTTCCAGTGTACAGTTTCTTTAGTATGCCTTCGTCTGCTCCCCAGCTTGTGCCAGCAAGTTTCCTCATGATTGCCATTCTTTCTCGGGCTTTCATTCGGTTTCTCTCAATCTGACTTTTCCATGTCATGCGCCGATCAAATATGACTCCCAGATAGGTTGAGTTGTCGTTTGGCTGCAGGAATTTGCCATTTAGACTTAATTTGGTACTTTGGGGTTTTAATGAAAGCGAGAATATTGTGCATGTGGTTTTCTCCTCGTTTATTTTGACCAGCCATGAGTTCGCCCACTCTTCCAGCGATGTTAGGGCCGTCTGCATCCGATTTCTTGCTATGGTGAGATTCTTTTCAGAGGTCCACATAGCCAGATCGTCTGCAAACATTGAGCTATGGACTCTTCTTGGTATATTCTCTGTAATATCGTTTATATATACCAGGAAGAGTGTGGGTGACAGTACTCCCCCTTGGGGTACTCCCTGCTCGAGTGTCACCTTTTTGCTCATCTGCCCTTGTACTTGGACTCTGGCCGTTCTTTGTTTGAGGTAGTGGTTGATCCACTTGTACATCTTCCCACAAACATCACTTCTTCTTAGCTTGACTCTAAGTCCATCTTTCCAGACTTTGTCAAATGCCTTTTCCAGATCCACACAAACAGCTACTATGTGTTTCTGTGCCTGGTAGGCATCTTCTATCTCCTGGGCTATGAGGATGACCTGGTCCTCAGTGGATCTGTGCTGTCTTTAGCCGGCTTGCTGTGGAATTAGTATTCGTTTTTCTTCCAGATGCCACATCAGTCTGGTGTTTATCATCCGTTCAATCAGCTTGCCGACACGGCTCAGTAGGCTTATGGGCCTGTATCCATTTGGATCTGTTTTGTCCTTTCCTGTTTTTGGTACTGGTACCAGTATTGCGTCTTTCCATGCCTGTGGTACAATTCCCCTTTTCCAGCTTTGGTTCAGGACCGATAGCAGTTTCCTCTTCGCTGTTCGGCCCAGCCCCATCAGCATTTCATTTGTTATCCCGTCTTTTCCGGGAGATTTCCTTTTCTTTAGTGTTCTCATAGCCTCTTCCATTTCGCGCATTGTTAATTTGGCCATCATGTGCTCTTCAGATGCCGTATCATGTTTTCGTGCCCCTTTAGCTCTTCGCTAATGTCTGTATGCTTATCTGCAGGGACCTCGATGTGGTTTGCTCTGGCATAGTGATCGACAAAGGCGTTTGCGGCTTTCTTACCTGTGATCAAGTTCTCGCCCTGCTTGATAGTAATTTGTTTATTTGACGGGGTTTCGTCGTTTATGGCTCTGACTAGCTTCCATAGCTTGTTCCCGTCTTTGTCCAGGTTTAGACTTTCCGTTTTATTTTTCCAGCTTTCTCTTGCTGTTTGCTTGAGAGTGTGTTTGTACTTCGCCGTGGCGGCTTTGAGGGCGATGTTTGCCTCCATGGATTTTTCTCGCTCTGCCATGTTCCTAGCAATTGTTACTGCATCTTCCACTTTCTGCAACTCATCATTCCAGTAGGGCTTATAGTTTTTCCTAGCTCCTCTTGGGATGGTTTCAGTGGCGGCTTGCATTATTGCCTTGCTTAGGCTCTCTACCATGGGCTTCATTTTGGTGTTTCGTGTGTTGATGGTTTCACACAGCCCATTTGTCAGGATTGCAAATCTGTCCCAGTCGGCTCGTTTGTAATTCCAACGTGGGAGCGGTTTTGTTTCCTGTGGGCCTACTTCCATGTCAATGGTTAGCCTGATCGGCCTGTGGTCGCTACCTGCCAGTTGGTTTAGCACCTGGCGGTCTATTTTATGGTGTATTTCCTGTGTGGAGAAGGCCAAATCTGGAGTCGAGGTGGTATGCCATGTTCTTGAATAGAAGCTAGGGCTATCCTCCGGCCTATTGATTAGGGAGAGATTTGCATCTATCTCCCAATCTTCCACTTCGTCACCTCTGCTGTCTGTGTCAGAGTATCCCCATCTCTCCGAGTGGCTGTTGAAATCTCCAACTACTATGCAGTTTGAGTCTCTGACCTCCATACTCGAGAGCGATAGGTCTCTATTTGGTGGTCCGTACAGATTGAAAATGCGGAGCTTCGTCTCTTGAGCCATTATGTCAACTCCTACAATTTCTGCTTGTCCGGTGTGATTGACAGATACCGCGCTACTCGGTATGCAGTTTCTGGTCAGTATCAGGACCCCTCCTTTGTGGCCTTCTCTATCTAGACGGAAGGTCTGGTATCCTCTGATTGAGAATTTATGATTGTTGTTGAGGTGCGTTTCCTGGATACATGCCACGTCAATCTTACCTTCATGCAGGTGATGTGTTAGGGAAAGTTTTTTGTTAATGACTCCCTCCGCTTTCCACTGTAGGATTTTGAGGGTCTTGAGGTTTTGGTCATTAGAAGTTGCCCCATAGCCATGTGCCTTGACTCCACGACACATGGGTGGGTGACCACCAGTAGTCAAGGGTGGGCCCCTTCGAGGTGTGAGGCCCGGCACTATCGCTGCCTGGTGGGACTCCGCAGGATGAGCGCCATGCGTTTTTCTAATCGGTTGTACTGTCATCATGCTGCGATTTACGTTACACTGTTTTGTTAGGCTTGCGGCCCCGTGCATCCGATTTCAACAGGCGTTTCTGTAGGGATGCCCTCCTTAGCCTTTGGCTGTCCCCAGCCTATCTGCAAGGCAGCAGCTGTTTATGATCAGAGTTGTCTCTCTTATGGAAGTTGTTTTAGCAGACTATCGAGTCTTCACTACTCGTGTCTATAGGGTGCAATGATGATATGTGAGATGATATATGAGATGGACTGGTTTACCCGGAAGAGAGGCAGTCCAGTGTGTGTATCCCAGGATCGTCACGTCCTGCCAGAAACGTAGCATTTGCATGTGAGTGGGGTATCTCTTTCTCCCTTTATTTTCTTGGCTTCTATGTAGAGATGGTACGCCTAGCATTCCCCGCCACATGTGGTGTTGACACAGTGGGGCAGGTGTGCAATGTCCGCTGGTCTGCATCTCTTCTGCGTCCAGCATGATAGATAGGCCCTGGTTTCAATATAGTACATTTTTTAGAACTGGTTTGTTTTCCCTCTCAGATCCACATTTCTTCATCCAGACAGCACAGGTGCAGTCTGTTTCGTGGGTCGCCACATTGAGGCGAAATAATGTATCCTCCAGGAGGTTGTGTTTTGCTTGATTTCATCTGCATGACGATCGCTACTACGGGCATCACGTCGATCCCATCTCGTCAGCCAGACTGTCTTGCAAACAGCCTGTTTCCAGGGAAGGCTGCACGGAAGAGAGGTAGCAGTCTTTGGGTCTTGGTCAGTATCAGGTACCCATTAACAGCTGGTGGACTAGATCGCCGTGTAAAAGGGGAGATGGACATAGAATACCCTTAGAAATAAGTCCTTGGTCTCTAAACAATACAGTAAGATATTCGCTAACGTGGGACAATACAGTAAGATATTAAATAACTTAGTAATGAAAAGGACCAATGTTTTCCGATAAAATCTATTATTTATACTAAGCCATATTTTTCATTTTTTTCTTGCTTTGAGGACTTTACAGACAGCCCCCCCCCCCCCCCCCCCACCCCCAACCCCCCAACCCCTTTTCCCCCAATTTATCTTAAACTACAGCGTGACGAGAGGTTGCGAGACTATCAGTGAGTGAAATGTAACATACGTAAATATAGAAACTAGTTTGTTGAAGAAAAAAAACTGTTAACGACCTGTCCTGGATCCGTCAGTATACGATAGATTAACAGGTCGCACTTGTGGAGGCTGTGTGCACGATTTCCGTTTTCTAGTCTAGGCGGAAGCTGGTTCGAACAGGAGAAATAGAAGCTCAGACTACAGTCATTTCAAGTTAAAAAAAAAAGATTTTTTTAATGAAGCAAAAATATCACCGTTTTTGTCACCATCATCTTCTTCCCAATCGTCAACACCACTACCATCTTACCTTCCTCGTCTCACGATTTCCTCAGGCTGTTTTGGATTTTTCTGTGAGGGATGTCTCTCGGCCCAAGTAGCAGCGGACATGGGCGAGTCCCGGTGTCTGCCATGTTGTGTGCCAGGTTGGCTTACCGTTCTGAGAACCAAGATGAGGGTGCAAGAGAATATTGACGTAAGTCGCAACATAATTTTCTTTTAACATTACACCTCCCCCCCCCCCCCCCCCCCTTCCTACTATTTTCCCATTTGTACAGTTGTTGTTCTTGAATGAACTCAATCAGTAGATTACTCTTTTGTGCGCCCTGAAGAGGACGTTAAGTGGTGGGTTGTCGTAGTTTTCCTCACATCCCGTAGGTGCTAATGGAGGTGGAAAGGGGTCATCTAGGCGGTTGCGCTATGCTTGTCTTTATCTGCGTGTTGCTCACTACTACGGGGATCACGTCGACCCCTCCCCTCGTTAGCTAGACTAACATGAACACAACCCGTTTCCAGGAAGACTACGGGGAAGCCGAGGTGGGGTCTTGGCCAGTATATTTTGCCTGACCCTGACTACCACATCTGATCAGTATTATTTGTCTGACCAGACGTTAGCTTCCTTCCAATTTATAGTTATTATATCCCTTACTACTTTCCTCACAATCTCATTGCTTTCGTTTCTTTCAATATTTACCCTTTTAATAACCCCACATTTATCACCTTTTGTTTTAAGATAACGTCCCCTACCAATAACTCCCCTGTGATCTCGCTTGTTATACGTGTACCTTTCCTACTAATACATCTATACACCTCTACTAATTCTCCCCTAACTATACATTACCTCATAATTCTCCCAATCTGTTATATAATTACTTCTCATAATAATTACTTTCTCATTCTCAGCATTAAAATAGCATTACTTCCCCTACTAATTACCGGACAATTCTCTATCTTATTTTACCAATACCTCCTCCACACATTATTACCCCCCACAATTATACCCTTATTCTATCTTGACTTTCTTACTAATTACCCAATAATTCTCTCCCACGTTAGTTTAATATTTCCCATAATAGCTATCCTACAATTTACCATCTTCCCTACACATATTTACCACACAATTCACCCCCTTCTTAAACCTTACTTCCCTACACATATTTACCCTACAATTATCTCCTTTGTTAACAAACCTTACTTCCCCATCACATATTTCCCTACAATTCTCTTCCTTGTTAATCCGCACCTCCCCTACAAATAATTACCCTAGAATTCTCTGAATTATTAAACCTTACTTCCACTACACCTATTATCATACAATTCTTTCCCTTGTTAAACCTTACCTCCCCTACACATATTACCTTAAATTATATGTCTTGTTAAACCTTATTTCCCCTAAACATATTACCCTACAATTTTTTACCTTACTTCCCCTACACTAATTTATCCCCTAATTCTGTCCCTTATTAAACCTTACTTCCCCTACACATATTACCCTTCAATTCTCTCCCTTGTTAAACCTTACTTCCCCTACCCACATTTACCCCACAACTCACCGCTTTGTTCTATCATGACCTCCCCTACTAATGATCCCAACCTATTACTATCCCCTACAGGGAAGTGTAATGAATGACTGCTTGCACGCCTGCTGCTGTGGATCATGTACTCTCTGTCAGCTTGCCTACGAGATCAAAGTGGTGAGACAGAGCCGGTTTGCTAGAGCCACTACAGCGACAATAATTTAAGTATCACATCTAAGATTTGTGATATAAGGTTTTCACGATGGTGTCAGTAAAGCAGTATTTCTTCTACGTAACATTAGAAGGATCACTCATTTTCAATTATTTTGTTTGTTAGCATATATGTTTGTTCGCTGTCCATTTTGCACAACCATAGAGCAATGTCGGTTTCTATGTTAAACTGAAATACTTTTTATTTTCGTAGCTAATGACTTGAATGCTAGTAACAAAAAGTCAGCAGTACAGAAGTGCCGCTCCATATAATGGGCGAAAACAAAGAACAAGTACTAGTTAGAGCAGTGTTTCCCTAACTTGTTCTATAAGCGACCACCTTTTATAATTGTCATGTAACCTGCAACCCATTTCCATATTTGCCTAAAAAAGCCATCTTTATGGTATAGAAAAAAGCATAACAATTTATTTTCCAGAACATAATTCTAACTTAATATTTAATACGATAATTGTATTTCTATCTGGACAACCAGCTTCAAAATTAGCGGCTGCGTATTTTCTAAATTCAACACCATGTCATCTTCAACATTTAGTCTGTTTCTTGCCTTTGTTTCGGCATGTAAAAGCGTACATCGGTGTAGAAAAATAGAACCTCTTGATAAGACAATCCATGTCTTTACAGAGTTCTTTTAAAAAAATACGGATGTTGAGGGTTCCAGATGGGATGTCCTTTATAATTTTGATCAGAGTCAAGTAGCTGATAGGTGCTGGACGACGCTACTGGTAACAACGTATCAGTGAATCATGCAGTGAATACCCTTTGCGTGTAGGACAGTTCTTTCACTTAAATCTGAAAGTCCTACTTTGTCCTTAGCATAGCTGTTGCGTAGCGATGCAGTAAACCAACAGAGGGCAAGAACTGATGACGATCTTCTGACGCAAACATACCAGGTGATGCCCACCTGCGTTATGAGAACCACTCATCTGTGTTCGATTGCCCGTATTCGCCAGTGTGTTATTCAAACATTGAGACACCAAATAGAAATGAACTTTGATACTGAATTTTACATTAAAGTGAATCAGTCTACTATTTGTAACATTAAAATAAGGCGAGGCTGCCGCGGCTCTGGATGTATATAATGTAAAACAAACATGAACATTTTTTTGAGGAAAAGTTTATTAAGGTTGAGTTTAATCACAATTTTTAAATGGATATGGTCAGATACCGCACCGAGACGAGAACACAAACAAAACCTACGTTACGAGGAATAGGCCTTCATCAGGGACAACAATACTGAACTAACAAATCAACATATAAGGAAAAAATTGTCAACTCATCTGTCTAAGCGACCGGTTGGGCCAGATAATTTTCAAGTAGACAGACTGGGTCTACTATCAGATAAGTTGACCATTTTTTCCTTATATGTTGATTTGTTAGTTCAGTTTTGTTGTCCCTGATGAAGGCCTATTGGTTGTAACGTAGGTTTTGTTTGTGTTCTCGTCTCGGTGCGGTATCTGACCATATCCATTTTTAAATTTTCATTAAACTCAACCTTAATCAACTTTTACAAAAAATGTTTTTCATGTTTTTTCCCATATTTGTAACATTTAACTTTAAAACAATGAAAACACTGCATTTGTACGTGTTAGGGAAGGGCTTCTCCAACCGTTTTCATCGGCGACCCATTTGGATCAGACACGTTTTTACGACCCTTCACTTTAATGTCATAAATGCATTTGGTACTAACATCATCATCATCAAGTGCTGTCTCTGCAACGGAGGTTGACGGAAATGGGTCTCCATCTGTCTCTGTCTCGCACCAGGCAAGTACACGCAGTTAAACTGTGTACCGGCCACATCCTGAAGTCTGTCTATCTGTACCTCTGTCACCCTTTGCCTCTCTTGCCCTCTACTCTGCCCTAAAAAAAAACCTTTAGCAGTCTGTCATGGCGCTTGACATGACCAAAGTATTTTATTTTTCTGATTTTTATTTGCTTCAGAAGTGTCTGTTCCACCTGAAGTTGTTCCAGAACCTCATTATTGGTTTTCTGAACTTTCCAAGAAATTCGTCCAAGTCTTCTGAATACCCACATTTCAAAGGCATCAATACGCTTCTCCATTTTATTTGTCAGGATCCAGGTTTCTACTTCGTACAATAAAACTGAATGTACATAGCATTTTTTAATTCCCATTTTTAATTTCTGAGATATCTGCTTTGACAGAAGTATTTCTCTCATGCTGTTAAATGGTTTTTTGGCCAATACAATTCTTATAATGATCTCCGTTTCGCATTTGTAATCAGCTGAAATGAGTTGGCCAAGATCTGAATAGCTGGACACTTGTTCCAGAACTTCTCCAGTTATGTTGGTGAAAGCTTTTGAACTTTCTGTCTTTTTAGGGAACACCATAACTTTAGTCTTTATGATGTTGATTTCCAGCCCAAATTACTGACTTTTGCTGGTTATCTTTTCCATTAAGTTCTGCAGATGTACTGTATCCTCTCCTAGTAACATTGCACCATCAGCATATCTGATTTTATTGATGCTACGTTCTCCTTTATTCAATCCAGGCATGTCATCAATATCTTTGGAAATATGATCCGTGTATACATTTAACAACCAAGGAGAGAGCACACACTCCTGTCTAAACCATTTTTTAAAGAGTTTTACTAGGTTAGGCCTCACCTCTAAATCTCAAACAAACTGATTTATCCCAATAAGAGTTTTTGATAAGTTTGATATCTTTACCGTCCAGATTGATATCCTCCAGACATCTTATCAACTGTTCATGCTTCACGTTATCAAACACTATAGTGTAATCAATCAAGCAAGCATATACGTGCTTTTGCATTTCCATGTATTTTTCTATAATCATTCTCATACAGACAATCTTTTCTCTTGTTCCGCTGTTCTACTTGAAACCAAACTGTTCCGCATTAACCTCTTAGTTAACTTTCCTTTAATTCTTTCTTTAATCTTTTTAAGAAGTATTTTGGTGACATAGCTCATCAAATTTAAAATCCGAAAATCCGCGCAATCTACTGCTTTAGTCTTCTTAGGCAACATTATTAGCTCAGAAATTGTTAGGTCTTGTAGTACGTGACCTGCAGCATATATGTCGTTGCAAAGATCTGGTACTTGATCAACACCAAATTCTTTCAGTGCTTCTATCAATTATATGGTAATGCCATCTGGTCCAGTTGCTTTCCTTTTCTTCAATATTCTAGTAGCTCTTTCTTCTGATTTAAGAATTGACGGCTCTTCTGTATTCTTTACTTCAGGTTTACTGCATCTTTCATCAGGAAAGAGAGCATCAACATATTGCTCCCATCTTTGTTATATTTTTTATTGTCTCAAACAAACACTGTTGATAAATAGTCGATTTACCTATTTTTGCGCGTACCTTTTTGCATAAACCCTGTTTGAGTGGAATTTGTTTACGCGAACACTATTTGATGGGACTCTGTTCGAGCTAACTTCTTTTGTGCGAACCCTGTTTGAATGAAAACATAAAATATATTAACTCTTAGACTACGAAAGCCACTCCAGTTGACCTGTTATTTGACATCTCTATTAGCAAAGTTTAAAGAATAATTCTCGAAGGTTAGTCCAATCCAACATTTTTATAGTTACTTTTTGGGGAGGAACTATTCAATTTTAAGAGTCATTTGCACTTTTTTCCCAGACAAACAAGTTTGGATTTAAGAAATTAGTTGATGAACCGATTTGCTGTGGCAAATCTTTTTAAAAATTTACAGCAGTGGCTTGCAGGGATCGTAAACAAAGAACTGACAAATTTTGTTTGTAAAAATGAATATTATATCAGGGAGAGGTAGTATTAAGAGCTTCAGACCTGTACAAAGCTTGATATTCTATGGGAAGTACAAACTTTTTTTCAAATTAATTTATATATATATATATATATATATATATATATATATATATATATACTTGTATTACCTCAGAATATAATTATGAAACACATTGTGCAAAAACGTGATTTCAGTATGCTTATACTAAGAGTTAAAGAATTATAATGACCACCAAAAAAAAAAAAATACCCGTATAGTGTATGAAAAAAACAAAAATTGACATCTGTTGTGTTAATTTATTATTTTCGAAAAGAAATGTATTACTTCAATATTTGTGAAAATAAAATTAATCCATATTGCAAAAATATTTCATTGTATTTGCTCTTTTCTTTTGTGTGTGTATAATATTTGCAGTCTTATCTATTTGCACATTCTTGCTAGCTCTAGATGATCCCGGTACTGCTGGATCTATAACTTCAGCCTTATATGCGGTTTTATTCTTTGACAAATTTAACCATTTATCCATGAGTAAGATATTTTGGATTTTGCTGCAATTTGGCTCTGAAATGATGGCAGCCAATAACTGGTGACAGTTCATTTATTCTCTCATCCAGAATAACTTCGTACGCCGGAAATAATATAAAAACACTGAACAACTAATTTAAAAAAAACTGAACACTTAACAACTGACTAGATCTCCGAACACGAAGGATCACAAAGTGCTACTAAGGCCGCCCACACACGGCACAACTATTTAGTAACGGAAGTTGATGAACTGTTATGAAACTCAACAGGTTAGTAACTAGCTGACACACTGTTCTGCATATAGAGATCCTCAAGCTGACAACCGCCTGGCGGATATTGGCGTACTGTATCTTTTACACAGAGGCCAGTTTCACTGAACTTCTGACTCCTTAACTCCGTTTCAACTTGACCGACAAGGCTCACCCGACGCAGGCGTGCCCTTAATAACAACAACAACAAAAAACGCGCTTTTGCACAACCTCGATTGTTATAAAACTCACGAGAGCAACTCATATTCCAACAATTCTAAGTTCACGGAAGGTGTTGACAAAACTGTGTGTCTAAAAGTCACAATAAACAATGCTGCCACTGCAGAACAGGCAAATATTGACGTCCTCAAATAGGAAGAAAATGCAGATCTCTTACTCAGTTTAAATAACTAAAAAGATGGGGACGGCGTGGCCTAGTGGTTAAGTGACACTGCTCACAACCTGAAGGTGCTGGGTTCGATCCCCATCACAGTACCGGCCGTTACCCCGGGGAAGCAAACCCTTAGAAAATTTAGGAGGAAGCAGACCCTTACATAAAATGCATGCTGAAGTCGGATGCACTGGGCCGACGGGCGCAAAATAATAGCACAGTGCAACGTACACCGCCTTGGGGATTAGAAAAATAAGGCGAACGCAAACCAAAAAAAATTACTACCCGATCAAAATCTAGAACAGAAGTTCCAAAAGAAAACTAAAAACAGGCAGCTCGGGAAAAGCCCGAACCATCTGACCAGAGATGGTCCCTCACAGCTTTTCGAGCATATTCGCTCCCTCGAGCCAGACTGCCTCTATTTGGTCTGTATAAGAAAGCAGTCCCGCAGGATATACTCTGGTGCTCGCTTGGGTGCTCCGCAATCGCACGTGGCGGTGTCTCTAAGAGGAGTCTGTGAAGGTGGGCCTAGAGTCTGCAATGCCCGTTCTGTGTCTGAAGATCTGTGTCTGAAGATCTGTGTCTGAAGATCTGTGTCTGAAGATCTGTGTCTGCCCATCTATTCGAATGTTTGATTATGCTGTCATTTTCTGGTTTCTATGTTTTGTGCTGGTCTTTCCATTTCGTTCCCAGGTTTGATGAGTGGCTTTGCTTCTTTATAGCTTGTAGATGTTCATCTAAATTTTCGTTTCCAAGGATCCCACAGTGAGCCAAAATTCACTGCTGGACTCGATCTGATTTTTTTTTTAGAGGTAGGGGGGTGGGGGGGGGGGGGGGGGGAGGAATAGCAATCCGATGTTGTATTTTATTTCGTGTGAGAGCCTATCTTGTTTGCGCTTGAGATGGCCTGGAGTTTGTTAGAATGACCGTTTTACTTGTAGATGTATTTTCACTGATAAGAATCTGGGCTGCTGCATGAACAGCTCTGAAATCGGTAAATGTCTCACCTACTGGCATGGAGTGGTTTTCTATGTCGTCGTTGGAGTGTGCGATATAGATTCTGCTGCCTTCCATTTTTTTCGCCAACCGAGGTCGTTCTATCTGTGTACACGTATGCCCAGGAGTTGCTAGGGTACTGTCTCTTCAGCACCTGCAGAACGTAGATTTTTATTCTGTCGCTGACAGTTCACTTTTCTTCGTTATCCCTAGAACATACAAGATTATTTTGGACCGATCATGGCTCCGGATCCATGGTTCTGAAATGAGTGATTCGCACTTTTCGATTTCGGCTTCAGTGATGTCTGTATGTTTTCTGTGGATTTCTCTGGACATATGGTTGGGGCTTTTCCTTGGCAGTCTGTTTTTAGTTCTCTCTCGGAACTTCTTGTATAGAGGGGGATCAGTTAGTCTCTTTAGTTTTTCAAACTGAGTAAGGGATTTGTATTTTTTCTTTAATTTGAGGGGCTCAATATTTTGTTTTGTCCCTAGCTCTGTAATAGAAGCGCTTTTCAATACCGCAAGAGTCATTCTAAGACCAATATTTTGGTCTAGTTTTCTTGAGTTTGGTTTGGCCGCTATTGTCCAAATGCTAGAAGCATATTCCATGATTGAAGTTGGCCTCCGCCTGTGGGAAATGGCGTATCTTTCAAACTGAGTGAAGTTCCGCTGACATCTGACTCTTAAGCTCCGCTACAACTTATAGAATTTAATCCGCCGGATAAGGCTCAACCGACGTAGGGAAGCCTTAAATCACGAAAAACGAGCTATCGCACATGTTGGAACTTTTTTAGAACAGCCACTGCCATCTTGATAACATGATATTATCAAGATGACCGTGGAACAGCTCATATTCCGATTCATGAAACGTTTGCACAAGTATTGAGACAACATTGCAGCCAAAAGTCACAGCAAGCAATGTGACCATTGTCGATAATGAGGGAGAAGATTAGTTACCTAATTATTGATTTGTGTAATGTTGAATGTTTCTGTGACCCCCAATAATATTTACGTGACCCCCAGATGAGTCGTGGCCTCTAGTTTGAGAAGCCCTATACTGAATTACCAACCTTGGATGTTCTGTCGAGAGATGTGTCAGTGAGTACATGCATTGTTCTAGATCATTGCTCTTCAACCTTTTCATACCTGGCGCCGGGATCAAGATGCTGAGCTACAGTGGTCAGCGACCCATAGCTACCAGACCCTTCTACACCTCCATGCAGGTATCCTGGAGAACAGGCTGCAACAGAGCAGACTGGCTAAGGAGAAGGGATCGAAGAGAGAATGCTAACCCGGTACTCAAAAAATGCTTGCTGAAGTCGGATATGTTGGACCGAAAGGTGCAAATATGCAGCCAAGCTGTAAACTACGACACAGCGCATTCCGTTCTCTGGACTACATTCTGCTACTTAGGACCGTGTCAGGGTTTGGTAGCGGAAAATTGAGAACGAACGAAGCCAAGCCATATCTGGCGCCCACTTTTATAACGATACATTTTCCTCACCGTCCACTATAATCTAAATTGAAGAAAATTCCACGATCGTCAACTGAGTCTGCATTGTTGATGTTTTGTATCCATTATGTAGCATGCCCTTTGCGGAACGTCGCTCCCATCATATCCCTCCTAAAAGAAACTGAATCTCTTGCCAAACCTCCAGAGTCAAACCGAAGCACTCCTTGACATCTTGATTCCATCGCCATCTTGGTCTGCCTCTGCCTGCCTTGACCCGCACCAAACCTTCCATTGCCGTTCTCTCAAGACTGTTGTGTCTTTTGATGTGGCCAAAGTATTTAAATTTTCTGTTCATGGTGAAATTTATGAACCAGTTCTCCTCTATGTCCAACTCTTGTCGAACGTCTGCATTCTTTTTTCTTTTTTACTGTCCATTCTGAAGACCTTTCTATCATATTTCGACTCGACGTTTGGGTAACTATATGTTTCACAGCTGTATTCTGCCAAAGGGAAAAACACAGGTTCTCCAAATTTGCACTTTTGTTGGTTTCCTGGTGTTCTACGATGATAGTTTCCTCTTGTTGTGTTTTTAATACAGCATGTAATTATTTTGCTACCGCCCACCTGAAAGTTCAAATCGCTAACTAGTGGGCGGTAGCACCAAAGTTGAAGAGCACTGCTCTAGATCATCATCTTGGTGTTGTTTTAGCGCTGCTAATAATGGCGAGACATTGGTCAGGAATAATGTTTTCTTGGTGGATATCTCCATCTTGAATTGTATGCTCCGCAGTGGCCTTCAGTGTATCAACCTCGGAAGTTATTGAAGTATGTTTCGCTGTTAGTACTAGAGCTTTGCTTCTCTATTTAGTAGAATCCTCCACATCCACCTTCATTGGGTGTGTCATTGTTAGCTTAGCCATATGTTTAAACGTGTGTCCATGTTTCTGGCTGGCTAAGGTTCAGCACTCCCCTTGGTTTACCCCAAACAGTTTTACGTAATCTTGAATTTGCTTGTTTACAGTACGGTTTAAGTAGCAATGGTTTTTACATGGTGAGGTTGCTAGCCCATGCATAACCTTCCACAGTCGCTTCTTGTGACATGCAGGGAAGAAAATGGTGACCCGGTTATGTGTAACCATGGAATCACTGGGGAGGGTTTGCTCCTACTGGCAGAAAAAGGGCCGAGATGCGACTCACTAGCACCTTAAATCGAGAATACATTGGGAAATGAAACCTGTAGGTCAAAGAGAAATTTAACTAGGCAAAAGACAACTTTGGCGTTCGTCCTAAAAAGAACTGTGTTCCGTAGTTTACAGCAAGGTCCAAGTATTTCGTAAATACGGATTAAGAGGGTTAAGGCTAGCAACCGTGTCATGTAAAATCAACAACTACAGAAACAGATAAAGCAAATTTAACTTAACGTCTTTATACTGGTTTAGAAGACTGCTGAGACTGTATACAACCAGTTTCCTTTACATTCACTTGATTTTAAAATACCTATGCACATCCAATCTATTATTGAATGCATTAATTGACTCTGCCTCCACTTTCTCCTGTGGGAATGCATTCCAACCATTCACCACTCTCCGACTAAAAAAGTATTTCCTAATTTATAATCTGCATCATTCTTTCTTTTTTAAAATTTGTGGCTGTTACCTCTTGCTTTTGTAGGTGGTTGTATTTTGAAAAACCCTTGTTATAGTCTAATTTATCCATTCCTTTGATTATCTTAAAAACCTTTATTATATCACCTCAAATTTTTTTTCTAGACACTACAGGCAGGTTTTTCTTAGTCTTTCGAGCATGTTTATCTCCTCTACAATCAGGACTCCACACCTGTACACAGTACTCCAATCTAGGTCTAATGCTTTATACAATTTGACAATCACTTCCTTGATCCTATGTTTAATATTTATTGTTATCATACCTAACATTGCATTTGCCTTTTCACTGCTACCTTAACTTGTTCACTCACCTTTCCTGTATGATCTATTAAAACCTTTTTGTACTTTTCCTTTTCTATCTATTTAATATTATTCTCGCCCATTCTGTAATTATGTTCCATATTGAAGCTACCCTAGTGGATGACTGTACATTTATCAACATTAAACTCCATTTGCCAGCTCTCAGACCACTCCTTGACGTTTGACAGCGTACGAAGAAGAAGAAGAAGAATAGGAAAAAGAAGAAGAAGACCACTCCTGAGTTTTATCTAAATCCAACCTCAATATATCCACTTCTGGTTTAGCTGAGACACTTCTACATAGTTTTGCGTCATCAGTAATTTTGCAATCATGGATCCCATATCAATGTCAAAATCGTTTATATATATCATGAATAAAATTGGTCCCAAAACCGAGCCCTGTGGCACTCACCTTTTTACTTCATACCACTCAGAGTACTCCTTATTTATGCACACTCTCTGCCTTCTTCCTGTAAACCAATTTTCAATCCATTTAGCAACTTCTCCATCAATTTCATGTGATTTTACCTTCCAAAAAATCTTTGATGAAGTACACTATCAAAGGCCTTTGCAAAATCTAGATAAACAACATCCATCATACATCTATCATTTTGGTAGCCTCCTCCATGAATTCTAATAGATTTGTTAAGCCCGATCTCCATTTAGTAAACCCATGCTGACTATTTCTGACTACATATGTTTAAATGCATTTTAATGGTTTAAAAAAAAATTATTGACTAACATTTTTACAGACTATGCTCATTAAAGTCACAATTTGCTGAATCTAATTTATTGTTCTTTTTGAAGAAAGGGATCACTCCTGCACATTTCCAATCCCCTGGAATAATCCCTTTCTTAAGTGATTGAAAACATAAAAACATGTGGTTTTGCTAGCAGGTCTCTAATTTAAAACAGCAGTTTTGGATGAATACCATCTTGACCTGGACATTTATCCACTTTCAACCTCTCCAATTAAAAAAAAAACACTATTTCCTTCGTAATACAGATTGATCTTAATCCCACTGTATCCATATCCGTTTGGAAAATAACGATGGGCTCTAGAATCATAGAGCAGTATTCTTTTGTGCAGACCGTACTAAAGTACTGATTGAGTAGATTAGCAGCATCCCTATTTTAACTTGTTTCTTGTACTATCCTTGAGAGGGCCTAGTTGGTTAATTCTCTGTTTATTACATAATAAAATAGCCTTTCGCTATCAGCTTTAATTCTCTTAGCAAATTTTTTTTTCGACGTAAATTGTTGCTGCTTGATTCACTTTCTGAACTATATTTTGCTTGTCAAAATATTTTAAATTAATTTTTCTTTTCGATTTACCTGCCTCTATATATTTTTTCCATGTTTTTTTTAGCTGTTCTACATTTAACTACATATGTAGTTATCCACATGGAACCCATTCCTTTTTTGGATCCTCTAGAACTGTTTTAAAACTCTCCCAATCTTCTTCAACATTTGTTCCACTAACAATATCTTTCCAGATTATATGGCTTGCTCCTTCTTTCATCTTCTTAACATCTGTCTTAGAGTAGTCATTTGTTCGTGTACTTATGTTTTTTTTCTTTCCTTGCTATAATATCCCAACGGATGATCTGATGGTCACTTGAGCCAAACAGCTCTTTATCGATAACGTTTTCAACCACATTATTCTTTGTAGTAAAAACTAGGTCAAGTGTGTTTTCCGCTCTGGTAGCTTCAACATGTTGAATCAAATAATTAAGTTAAGCAGTGAAACAATTTTGACTTGACAAGTGTATATTTCATTTCCCATTTTATTTCTGGGAAGTTTAAATCCCCCATTAATAATAATTTCTCTGCACTTGCCTTTTCTATGCTGCTAATCAGCTCCTCATCTTCCTCTTTTTGACTTGATAGACATCTGTAATAAACTCCAATAACTGTTTTTTCACCCCGACTTTCAATTTCTTCTCATACACTTTCTTTTTATTGCAGATGATTTATCTTCTCCGATAGCTATATTAACTGAATAAGTACAGTGTAATAAAACTCTACACAAAGTTCGGACAGACGCAGCTCAACAACCCAGAAGGGAAGGACAACTACTGACATTATCCCCTAGCGAACACAACAGGGAAAAGCCCAAAAGGGAAAGCCATTCCTAGACCCCAATATCCTAGCAAAACTGGCCCCAGCCAATGGGAAAAATGAACTCAAGTCCATGGTGTATCAATGTGCTAATGAACTGTGTAGCTGCTGAGAGAGCAGTTAATAGCGTGGGAGTCTGATGGACTCATGAACACCAATTAGGATATCTCCTGCCTCTTCCCTGACAAGAGGCAACTGTAATGGTGACTGTATAGCTACTCCATCAAACCATATATAAACACCAAACCATATATAAACATCAAACCATATATAAACATCAAACCATATACAAACATCAAACCATATATAAACATCAAACCATATATAAACATCAAACCATATATAAACATCAAACCATATATAAACATCAAACCATATACAAACATCAAACCATATATAAACACCAAACTATATATAAACACCAAACCATATATAAACATCAAACCATATATAAACATCAAACCATATATAAACATCAAACCATATATAAACATCAAACCATATATAAACACCAAACCATATATAAACACCAAACCACATATAAACATCAAACCGTATATAAACATCAAACCATATTGAAACATGGTATTGTCGTCAGCGTTCATTCTCAAACTGCTGCTACCAAACCCTAGAAAGGACTTGCAAAAAACAGAATGATGTTGGGAGAACGAAATATGTTGTGTCATCGTTTACAGCTTGACTGCAATTTGCGCACCTTTCAGTCCAATCCATCCGACTTCAGCTGGCATTTTTCTATACCGGAGATAGCCTTCCCTCTCCGATCCCTTCTGCTTAGGCAGACTACCATGTATCAGCCTGTTATCCTGGATCACTACCAAACATGGTACCAATAAATAACCTGCTGCCTTGCAGGTTTGGCCGACAGTTCGGTCGGGGACAACCAAAGACTAGGGATGAAAACATAAAGAAAATGCTTGCTGAAAATGGCAGTGTTGGACTGAAATGTGCGAATAAAACAGCTCGTTGCTGCAAACCACAACACTATGTATCTCATTCAAGGACTCGGACTATACAGAGAGACACCATAAGGTACACACACAAAGGCATGTTTCTCCCACCATGGACACACTGAGACATCTGTCACTCAAACCATGCAGGTGTTGCAATGAAACGCTGACGGTATATACACCAAAATAGAAGTGCTATCCAGAAGATTACTAAACGAAGGAATACATACTGCTTGCATCCAGGAATCACACCTTAATCCCAACCACAGATTTTCCATAAGAGGATACGAAACCCATAGACTGAATAGGGATGGACATTAGAGTGGTGTGATTATCCTCTATAAAAAATATATAGATCCCTTTAAAAGATATCTCTGTGGAAACCAATGAAAAAGTCCAAACAATAGGAATGGAATCCATAATACACACTGCCCCCCTACAAATAAAAATCTGGCCTTAGAAGACATAAATATCATGGACTAAGCAACCATTGTGGAAGGAGATTTTAACAGCCAGCCTGAGAAATGCTTAAGAACAGAATGGCCATAATGAAAAAGATATCACGCTCAACACAGGGAGCTGTCATGAGCACCCTAAAGAAACTGTGTACAGGTTATGTGAGAATAGTGCTAGAATACGGGATAACAGCATGGTCCACAGCAACAAAAATAACTTCCAAAAAATGAATACAACCCAAAACCAGGGTACACGTATTATTACTGAAGCTATGATAACAACAACAATAAATGCAATGGACAACAACACAAGAATTGAAAGCATGAAGATGCGCAAAGACTAAAAAACACTCTAGCATGGGGAGAAGTGCAAACGAATGCCAGATGACCCAATATGTGACCGGATAAATCGCATGGGAAGAGGTAGATTAAAGAGAAACCACTTCATATCAAAAACAAAAGATCTTGCAAGAGTAGATCAAATCATAAGTCAGGCAGTAGCTAGAAATTTAAAACAAACATCCTAAGCCAAGTCATATAGAACAAATGTTGCTTTATTGGCACTATTCATGGAAATGATCTAAGAAGACCCAGATCTTGTGTTGGTAATCAGACTGGTCTCATGGAACTCCCTGCAGCAAACTGTCTCTGTCTCACCACTTTGATCTCATAGGCAAGCTGGCAGAGGGAGCAGCGCGCACACCAGAAGACATGGCAGCAGTCATTCATGATACTTCCCTGTTAGGAGATGGTAATGGGTGAGGTCATTAGTAGAAAAGGTCATGATGTAACAAAAGGTAGAATTGTGGGATAACTATAATTGGAGGTAATAATATAACAGGGGTAAGAGCTATGGGGTAATTAGGACCTGAGGTAATATGTAACAAGGGGACAGATTATAGGATAACTAGAAGCTGAGGTAAATTGTAACAAGAGGACAGATTATAGGGTAACTAGAAGCTGAGGTAATTTATAACTTGGGGACAGATTATAGGGTAACTAGAAGCTGAGGTAATTTATAACTTGGAGACAGATTATAGGGTAACTAGAAGCTGAGGTAATTTATAACTTGGGGACAGATTATAGGGTAACTAGAAGCTGAGGTAATGTATAACTTGGAGACAGATTATAGGGTAACTAGAAGCTGAGGTAATTTATAACTTGGGGACAGATTATAGGGTAACTAGAAGCTGAGGTAATTTATAACTTGGGGACAGATTATAGGGTAACTAGAAGCTGAGGTAATTTATAACTTGGGGACAGATTATAGGGTAACTACAAGCTGAGGTAATTTATAACTTGGGGACAGATTATAGGGTAACTAGAAGCTGAGGTAATTTATAACTTGGGGACAGATTATAGGGTAACTAGAAGCTGAGGTAATTTATAACTTGGGGACAGATTATAGGGTAACTAGAAGCTGAGGTAATTTATAACTTGGGGACAGATTATAGGGTAACTAGAAGCTGAGGTAATTTATAACTTGGGGACAGATTATAGGGTAACTAGAAGCTGAGGTAATTTATAACTTGGGGACAGATTATAGGGTAACTAGAAGCTGAGGTAATTTATAACTTGGGGACAGATTATAGGGTAACTACAAGCTGAGGTAATTTATAACTTGGGGACAGATTATAGGGTAACTAGAAGCTGAGGTAATTTATAACTTGGGGACAGATTATAGGGTAACTAGAAGCTGAGGTAATTTATAACTTGGGGACAGATTATAGGGTAACTAGAAGCTGAGGTAATTTATAACTTGGGGACAGATTATAGGGTAACTAGAAGCTGAGGTAATTTATAACTTGGGGACAGATTATAGGGTAACTAGAAGGTGACAATGTAAGAACAAGATGTAGAATTGTTGGATGTGGTAATGTTATACCAATTAAATTGTACTTGGAATCCTGGTATTTAAACAGGCATGTTAATGTCGGTTGCCAGGTAGCCGAATGTTATCGGCTATCCGTTGTAGGCATTTGAAAACTTCCTGCACCTTGCTGGGCCTGGAAGGAAGGTACAAGTAATTTGGGTAGATTTTTAACTTGTATTTTGTCTTGGCAGCAACCGTTAAGCCTACTCTTTTCAATTTCTAACTGCAAAGGGATTTTTAATGTGCTCAACACTGAATACAGGAGTACGATCTCACTACCCAGAGATCAGCTGAATTTTTAACAGAAGATCCACATGATAAAATCCCAAACTCCACCATGATTTGAACCCACAACTTCCGGCACCTGAGGCTGACACCTTACCTCGTCACGAGACTACTTAGCCTCCTTAAATTGTGTAAATCGTAAAACTATTAGCATGTGCGGTAAAGTTATAAGAAATGTAAGGTTATTATTATAGAAGGTCATGGGGTATTTAGTAGGGGAGATAATGGTATAACAAGGAGGAGAATTGTGGGATATTGGTAGTGGGCTTTCAGTCGATCAATGTTAAAATTGCAAGAGATTTGTTGTTGCTAATGCCACTCCTACTTGAGTTAAGTACTTTCTTTGGTGGTGGGTTACATTGGCTCTCCTCTCATCCCAAGCATCCCAAGGCATGCTTGAGAAGGTGGACTGGGGTCCTCCTGGCTGTAGTGCAATGTGTGACTCCTCAATACAATGGAGATCATACTGCTGATCCCCATCTCGTCAGCCAGATTGCCATGAAACAACTTGTTTCCAGAGAGAACTGCTTGAAGTAAGTTGAGGTCTTGATCAGTTTGCTTTACCTGACCCTAACATAGTCTATGCAGTATATATTTTGCCTGACTGATACTTAGTATAATCTCCCGATAAGAGAGTTAGCAAGAGAGGCCAAAAATAATATTAGTCAGAATATTAGGTTATTAGCAGTAAAGAGTAAAGTAACAGGAGAGAATTGTTTGTGGAGTAAATAAAACAGGGTAAAATGCTAGGGAAGGAATTCTGTAAAACAAAATTACGTGATGTGTAGGATTAATAGCATGATAGGTAATGTAACAAGAGATAGTATTGTGATGTAGTTAATAGGCAAGATAATGGGGTAACAAGGGGTAAAACAGTGATGTAATCAGGTGAAATTATGTAACATCAACGGATAGAATTATATAGTAATAGAGAGCTACAATTACGAGAACAAGTCAGTAATTAGGACATCAATTACTATTTTAAAAATGTAACTGAAATACAAACTTGAAAACTATTTCTTATTGTACTCACATTGTCCCTTATTTCTACAAATAATTTAATCAACTTTGATACTTGTTCAATCCCTTTATCTGTGCACAAAAAAACATGCAGCATAGAAGTCTTTGGTTTGCTGTCTCAGCCACGTTTCACTTCACGTTCATCTTATTCATCATTACACTGTAGGCTAAACCATGTGAACACCCTATTGCAGTTGCTACACTATTTATTGTTACTCGCCTGTCAACTCAAATCATCTCCCCAGTCATCCACACATATGTTTCTGTTGCAATTTGAATAAAACAAATCTAAGAACAGAGCAACAGGCAATAATTGAAGCAGTCACACTATTGGATGAAAAGGGGTTAAGGGATTAAGGCTAACATAATAGTGTTTTTGTGCGACTGCATGGAAATTTTGCAGGCCACACAAAGAGAACCACGAAATAGTATGGAAAGGGAACTGATATGCCAGCTAAACAAACTCTCAAACCACAATAACATCACCCTCCAGTGTATTCCAGCTCACTGTGACATACCTGGGAATGAATGGGCGGACAGGCTAGCCAGGGAGGAAAGACAAAGAGAACAATTCACCCACCCAGTGTCACTGCCAGAAGTCTAGGCAAACATCAAAATAAATATAAACAACAATGGATAGAGAGAACAAACAGTAAATACCCACAGGACCCAATCAATAGACTGAATAGGAAACAGTATACCAGAATGTTTCGCCTCAGAACAGGTCATTGCAGACTAAATGCACACATGCATACAATTAAAGCAGCACAGACTGCACAATGCACATGTCAGAGATGACCCCAGACTCCAGAACATATCCTGCAAACATGTCCACTGCACCAAGACTCCCGTGAGAAGACCTGGCCCGAGGAGAGAAACATACAAGACAAACTGTGGGGAACCATTGAGGACCTGCAACTGACGTGTCACTTCATGGATGCAGCCCATCTGGTGGCATAAAACGAGCATACGAATCCAAACGCAAAGAAGAAGAAGAAGAAGAAGAATAAGATGATCACATTGGGCTACACCAACAATTTTTGAGAACTCTTGATCAATTTATTTACCAAGCTATGCAACACTTTACTTGACAAAAACGTTTCACCATAAACAGGAAACCTTTTTTGGGGATATTCTTCACAGAGTCTTTTTGCCAAAAATAAATGTAGAGTAGCTGTTCTTTGATTGCACACTCCGTGAGCACGGACACCATTTTGTATCTGAGCATATGACGCCTACCATCTTCTATCAAAAGTAATTATCAAGCTAGATATTGCTGCCACATAGTGACACCTCTAGAAACCATTAATTACAATTTCCAGCTATACTTTCTTTGGTGCTCATCTTGAAAAGAACGTTGTGTAGCAGTTTACAGTGAGGCTGCAATATCTGAGCCTTTCAGCTCACCACATTCGATTTCAGCAGGCTTTTTTTAGTATCAAATTTTCCTTACCACTGCAATCCCTATTCCTCAGCCAAACTACACTAGTGACTTCTGCAGTTCTTTCCAGAGCCACTACATGCAGTTGGAATAGAGTCTTGGTCAGCTATGGTTCGCTGACCCTGATGCAAACAGTCAGCTATGGTTCGCTGACCCTGATGCAAACAGTCAGCTATGGTTCGCTGACCCTGATGCAAACAGTCAGCTATGGTTCGCTGACCCTGATGCAAACAGTCAGCTATGGTTCGCTGACCCTGATGCAAACAGTCAGCTATGAGTCATTGTTTGCTGTCAGCTCACGTACTGCTGCATCTTAGTCCCATTTTCAGTTATGCCATATCAGTTTGTGACCTACTTTCTGACTTACCCTCAAATAAGGAGTAGGAAAATTGCTGATGCTGTATGTGGATGTAATGTTAAAATGGCGGGGATGGAAAAAATCACAGTTTATGGAGTATTAAAGTAATGGGAGAGAAGCTGCTGTATTTTAATTAAAATACAAAAGCAGAAAGAAGCAATTGTATATTTGTTCTAATTTATTAGCAGATAGAAGCAATTGTCTATTTAATTCTAACATAAAAGGGCAGAACAAGCAGCTGTCATGTTTATTCTACATAGAAGGAGAGAGATACAGCTGTACAATTATTCCAATAACAGAAGATCTCAAAAATGCATCAATTATACCTTTGTATAAACGTAATCTCTAAGCCTATCGTAACCACTTAGACATCTCTCTATGGCATCTCTCTACTACCAATCACAAAGGAAGATATCCCCCATAATTCTTCTCAATTACCTCTCACGTCTCATCTTGACAAAGGTCTTCTACCCGAAAGTCAGTGTAGATTCCAAAAAAAGATATGCAACCTCATATATTGTATTCACTGCAAGACAGCTGCTCGAGAAATGCTAAGAACATCTTTATGACATGTGCATAGCATTTGTTGATCAAACGAAGGCATTCGACACAGTCAATAGAGAGGCTCTATGGAGCATCATGATAAAATACGACTGCAAAAAGAAATATATCGTGATGGTACGTCAACTGCGTAATGGAAAGCAGATAAAAGATCAGGAAAATGTTGAGGTATCATAGTCATTTCCGGTCACAAATGGAGTTAAACAAGGGTGGGTGCTTGCGCCAACGCTGTTCAGTAACATCTTCTTGCAATGCTGACTGATGATTTCAGAGATAGGAACATGGGAAATGATCGACATCAGATATCATATTGAGATATCCAGAGACCCAACTCTGTAAGACTACACTAATCCTTTGATCGAGGAGGCCAACTGTAGTGGTGGCCCCATGCTCCTACTAAAGTAAAGATGGATATATGATGATGACGACATCTTCTTCTTTGTTTGCCATCTGACATTCACACCAACTACTTAACAAAAGCAGCAGTCAGCTCAAGGTTTACAACATTGTGGTACAGTTTCATATACAGTCACATGTCTCCCCTTTCACATTTGAAAATCGAACAGGTCTGCAACAACTGTTCATTTACCATGAAACCAATGCCACAGATGCACAGCTCCTAGAAGCCACAGGCCAGCCACTGGTACCAGCCTCAATCTACTAGTCCGACTACACTATGCCACCTTGTAAGGAGCCCTTCTCGTGTAGGAAAGACTCAATAGTTCAGTAAGATAGATTAAATACTGGCATCCTGGTACTCAATCAGGCAGGTTAGTGCCTAAATCCAGGTAGCCAAAAGCTATCCTTTTATTCTAAAAGTCCATATAGTCGGCCCTTAGAAAGTGTCATCCTTTCTTTCTTGGTTTCTCTTTCGGACTCACATCTGACTATTAGTAGTAAGTTTCCAATCTGCAAAAATTGAAATGCTTTTAAACTGTGAAGAGCCAAATTATAACATAAGAAATATTGCAATAAGTACAGAGATCCCAGGAATAAAAAGAAAAAACCAATACAGTGTCCAAAATCTAAAGACTTTGAGACAAGCGATGATTGAGGAGAAATATAATGCCAAGGAATGGACACATATGTACACAGATGGTTCAGCAGAGGCGGCAGCCCGGAACAGGGGAGGAGGCATATTCATAAAAATGGAAATATAACAGAAGAAACTTTCGCAACAGGAAAGTCGTCCACAGACCTCAGAGCAGAATCTATGGTCCTCCTGCGAGCACTGAGAATACTTATACAAAAAGGCAACCACCAACAAAAATAGTTATCTTCACCAGACTGTATATTTCTAATAGAGGCAATACAGAAAACAAACAATGAGCCGCTGTTATCAGAAATCAGAGCAGAACTAGGAAAATTCCAGACATCCTCAACAATAGCGCTCCAATGGCTATCTATACCATACAGAGAGATCAAGAACATCATCAGAAATCAGTATATATAACAATGGAAAGAAGATAAAAACATATGCAATACACCAGACCAAATTCACCAACTCAAAAGAAACCAACAACTACCTTATTTCGCCTGAGAATTGGTCACTGCAGACTACTAGAACATCTATACCAACTAACAATCTCACACACTGATGAATGCCCATGTGGGACAGGGGGCCAGAACCCAGAGCGCATTCTACAGTAATGCCCACACTATGGGGAAATGAGATGCCAGGCCTGCCAGAGGGTGCGAAGCTGAGACAAAAGCTGTGAGACAGTCGCTCCGACCTGGTGAAGACTACAGACTTCATCATTGTAACTGGCCTGCAGATATAGCATGACCAAAGATCCTGAACATAAAGAAGAAAGAAGAAGTAGGAAGTTTGTTGGTGGTTTCCTTCTTGTGGAGTTCTAGGTCTTGGGAAGGTGCAGCTCTGAGGTATACAGCCTCCAGGCTTTACCCTGTTGACATTGAACCTATCCAGCAGTATAGGACCTGCTCTCTACCTTTGGGGGTGCTGGTAACCATTAATGTCTCATTGTGTGAGATCTTGCTTCAGGTTTGCCACTATCATCTCTAGAAATGATGTCAACATTGATATCTTTCACTGCATAGACAATTCTGACAACAATCAACTGCAGTCTTAAAAGTAGGTGGGGACAGCCAAAGTCTAGGGAAGCATTCTCAATGAAATTCATATTGAAGACAGAATCACTGTACTCCCATGTGGCACAGAACACGAAGCATTGCAGTCTGCCTCATAAAGACAAGACACTGACAACTTTTAAAAATCTATTAATGTGTATGCTGATGGCAGTCAAAGACAAAAAAGAACAAAATTAGAAAGTCACTTACGGAAATATTTTCTTGTGTTCTCATCTTGGTCCTCAGGCTAATCAACCAGCCTGGTACACAGCAGGGCAGCATGCAAGACTCATTCATGTCCCTGGCAACTTCACTCTCCAAGCAGCATAGGCAGAATATCCCACAGCAGCCTGGGTAGCGGTATTAGGAAATAGTGGTGTTGATGGTAGTGGTGGGGATGGTAGTGGTGGTGATGGTAGTGGTGGTGATGGTAGTGGTGGTGATGGTGGTGGTGGTGATGGTGGTGGTGGTGATGGTGGTGTTGGTGATGGTAGTGGGGGTGATGGTAGTGGTGGTGATGGTAGTGGTGGTGATGGTGGTGGTGGTGATGGGGGTTGTGGTGATGGTGGTGGTGGTGATGGTAGTGGTGGTGATGGTAGTGGTGGTGATGGTAGTGGTGGTGATGGTAGTGGTGGTGATGGTAGTGATGGTGATGGTAGTGGTGGTGATGGTAGTGGTGGTGATGGTAGTGGTGGTGATGGTAGTGGTGGCAGTAATGATTGTTCTAATTGTGATGATGGTGATGGAGATGATGGGGGTCTTCATCTTCATCATTTGCTCTCAAATAATCACACAGAAACCTGATGGTTCTTCTAATGTTCCACTCATCACTAATTAGTTTATTTCGCAATTGGGTTGGGAAGCATTCTGTAGTCACTCTGTTCCTCAAGTGGAGTTGGTAGAGCTGTAGACCATATTCCACCGATTGTTTGTTCTTCTCACATGGGAACATGTCTGTGTACTCAATTTTTAATTTGTTGAACAAATTATTCAGTCTGCAGTGGACTGTTGATATTCTGCTTATTGTTCCCTGATCTCTTCTTGCATTGAGTAGTATGATTCTGCGTATTGTACCCTGATTTATTCTTGCATTGAATAGTATGATTCTGCTATCGCAGATTCTGGGTGTTCTATGCACCATTGTTTTTATCAAGCTAATTTTTTTTCATTGCCTATTTCTTCATATGAAGCTCTGTCTTCACTTTGTGTTTTTTCACCTCCATCTTTGGTCAGTCTATCTGCCTCCTCATTTCAGCGTATCTTATAGTGTGCAAGGATCCTGAATTTCACCGCTGAAATTGTAGCTTGTATTCATGAGTACCTCAAACAGTTTGCCCAATTCATAGTTTTTGTGGTGTTTGAGGACCATTAGGACATAGTGAATCTGTCAGGAAAACTATCTTGTCTCTGACATGTTTCTTGTTTCCCACAACGGCTAATGCAGCTATTCTTAGAGCTTCAGCTTCAGCTCTGAAGATGTTTGGAAATATTCCAATGACCCCTGAGATATGGATTTCCTGTTCATTATTTAACAAGAAATCCATATCTCAGTGTTCATTATTTAGGGGAACTCAGTGGTCTTGAAGTAAGGTGCCCACATAAGGAGGTGCCAGAGGTCACGAGTTTGAAATACAGTGAGAAGGATTTTTTTCATGTGGATCTTCTGGTAAAAATTCCCCTGATCTCTAGGCAGAGGTAGTGTGATCGGACTCCCGTGATCAGTGTTGAGCATGTTAAAAATCGCTTGGCAGTTAGAAATCTAAAAGAAAAGAGCAGGCTTAAAGGACGCTGTATGGACAACATTTAAAAAAAGTCTAGTTGAAAATTTACCAAAATTATTTGTACCTAGTAAGCCGCAGGAAGTTTAAAATACCTATTACAGATAGTCTTTGGCTACCTGACAACAGACATTAAAATAACATGCCTGTTTGAATACTAGGATCCCAAGTATTTAAAGTAAGTTCATTATCTCATTTTGTGTAAAGGCCTCCCCAACTCTATTCTTCACAGATCTCATTGCTGATCCATATATTTGTATGCAGGTCCATTCTGTGACTGTGTATGTCTCTTGAATATATTATAATGCTATATACTAGGTGTGTAAGGTGTGCTCATGCTCGGCACCACATTCCAGTGGCGCTGAGGTCGGCTAGCTCTTCCCTGGAAGAGTGAAAAGTGAAATTAGTAGCCTGCCGATTAAGTGAGCTCACAGGCCAACCTAACCTCCTCGGGGTACACACTGGGCAACTAGAACCGTGAGGCTCTAGGCTAACGAGGCAATGGCTCGCCTGGAAGGACGGGCTCCTCCAGGTTAAATGCAGATGTTGGCCCACCGCAGCTTGGAGAGGAGATGGGCGCCGCCAGGTGTTTTCAAGCCAAAGAATGACACATGAGGACAAAAACGAAATCTATTATACCGGATCGGTCGCAGCCCGGGTTAACAAGGACCGCGCCTGCCGTCCCACACCAGGGCGGAGGTGTTAAGTGTGCAACTGGTGATACCATAAGACTCAGAAGAGAGGATTTCATTCTGGGCACTTGGAATGTTAGAACTCTAAGTGCAAGTGGGAAAATAAAAGAACTGACCAATGAGATGGACAGATACCACTGGAATGTGCTTGGCATATGCGAAGCACGTTGGAAAAATTTCGGGGAACACACCACAGAAAAAAGTCACAAGTTCTATTACAGTGGAAGACCTGACAAACACCTTCATGGAGTCGGAATGCTGGTGCACAAAGACACAGCATGTTGTGTATTGGGTTGCCGACCAATATCAAGCCGGTTGCTCAGTATAAGACTAATTGCAAAGCCCTTCAATATCACGGTGATACAATGCTATGCACCTACCTCAGATTACGAGGACAGCGAGGTTGAGAGCTTCAACGAGGAATTGCAGGCTTTGGTGAACGAGGTACCGAAGAAGGATATACTGGTGGTACAGGGAGATTGGAATGCCAAAATTGGTACGTGACAGGAAAGGCTCATGTGGAGCATATGGAAATGTGACTACGAACGATAGAGGAGGACTGAGACTCCTGGAATTTACGTATTATAATAAGCTAATAGTAGCGAATACGCTAGGACCGCATAAAATGTCGAGACGGTGGACGTGGCATAGCCCAAATAGTGCGCTTCATAGTCAAATAGACTATATTCCGGTCCAATGGAGATTCAGATCTAGCGTCAATGGCGCCCGGACAAGAAGTTTCCCAGGGGCCGATATAGGGAGCGACCACGACTTAGTGCTGATGACCATGCATCTCAGACTAAAGAAAGTTCTGAAAAGATAAATATCAAGACTGAGATTTGACTTGGAGAAGTTGAAGTACCCGGATATAGTGGAGACCTTTGGAGCGGTGATGGGGGGAAGATTCGCACCTCTCTTGAGGAGGCATATGTTGAGACGATAATTGAAGCCCTGAATTCGGCATTAATCTACACGGCATCTGAGGTTCTAGGTAAGTGCAGGATTAAGAAGAAAGCATGGATCACGATTGAAATACTGGATTTATGTGACAAGAGACGACAAATGAAGAGAGCGAAGAAAACACTAAATGGGATTCAGGAATATAGATAGAAAAATGGAAACATAAAGAAGGAAGAAATGATGCCAAGGAGGCATATAAATGAGTCAAGGACTTAAGGCATGTACAAAGTCGCAATACAACGATTCAGGACAAGAGTGGAAAATGTCTCACAGAAGCTCAAGACATTCGTGAGCACTGGACAGAGTACTGTTCGGAACTATTTAAGCATGAAGGTCGAGGCGACCCAAGAAATGTAATGTCTCATGAAGTGAGTCTGATAGAGGAAAATCAAACGATAATAAGGGTAGAATTATATGAAGCCGTGAAAATGCTGAAGAAAGGGAAGGCTGTCGGTGTGGTTAGTGTCCCAGAAGAGCTCCTACAAGTGGGAGGTGAGGCAACAATTGATACCCTGACATACATCTGCAATCGCATTTGGCATACAGGAGAGTGGCCCACCTGCTGGACAAAATCAGTAATTATACCACTGCCTAAATCAGGAAACCTAAATATGTGTCATAACTATCAAACAATCAGTCTGATAAGTCATCCAATTAAAGTTCTCCTGAGAATAATACTTAACAGACTGAAACCACAGGCAGAGAATATCATTGCCGAAGAACAAGCGGGCTTTCGAGCGGGAGGGAGTACCATCGAGCAGATATTTAATCTTCGGTTAATAAATGAGAAGTACTCAGAGTATCAACAACCACTATACCATGCCTTCATTGACTTTAGAAATACATTTGACAGAGTGTGGCATGCGGCGTTATGGTCAACATTGACGCATTATAAGTTCAACAGTGATATTGTGAGGGTAATTGCAAACCTTTATGAGCAGGCGACAAGCGCAGTCTCGGTAGAGGGAACGCTTGGCGATTGGTTCCGTACGACGGTGGGTGTGAGACAGGGATGTATACTCTACCCAACACTCTTCAATATATTCTTGAAGAGAATAATGGAGACGACCTTAAAAGGACATGTTGGCGCGATTAAAATAGGTGACAGGCTTATCACAAACTTCCCATTTGCTGATGATATTGATGTATTGGCAGGCACATAAAGGGAACTCTAGGAATTGATTGGTAGATTGGATAGAGCGGCCCTGAGTTTTTGTCTGCAAATATATGCAGATAAAACAAAACTCATGACCAATAGCATAGCAGGGTATAAATCTGTAATAGAGGCAAATTGGCAGGAACTTGAGGTGGAAAAACGTGTCAAATATCTGGGATCGTTGATCAGCGAAGAGGGATCGAAGCCAGAGGTAATTGCAAGAATAGCACAAACAACAGCGGCGCTGACTCGGCCGAAACATATTTGGCAAGACAAGCGGCTCGCCCTCGGCATAAAAGTTAGACTAACGCGCTCTTTGGTGCTATCAATATTTCTGTATGCCTGCGAGACCTGGACCATTACAGCAGATATCCAGGGCAGAATACATGCAATGGAAATGAGGTGCTATAGAAAACTCCTAAATGTCACATATAAAGATCGTGTCACGAACGTAGATATACGTCAGAGAGTTGAAGACGCTATTGGTCCTTTTGAAAATCTTTTCACAGCTATCAAAAGCTGAAAGATGGTCTGGTGTGGGCACGTCGCGAGGTCCAACGGAATTACCAACTCGATACTCTTTGATTCCGTACCGGGACAGAGAGGGTGAGGACGTCCAAGGAAGAGATGGGTGGACAACATCACTGAGTGGTCAGGCCTAGTGAGATACGACAGGCTCGACAGACAGAGGAATGACATTGGATTTTGGGAGTGTCTTCATGTGTGCCGCAACGACCTGATGGGTTACGGGATGACCTGAACTGAACTGAATTTTTTTTTAAACTACTGAAATATGGAGTCTATGGCTGTATGTACAAATGAATTGATCATCTTCTCAAAATAGATACAATGCGCCCAGAGTGAAGGTCCAGGCCGATTTAAGCTATAGAATGAAATTGAAACGAGTTTGTTATCATCTACATTGTTATTCTTCTTCCTTTTTGCTCTCAAATAATGGCATCTATTTCCCACATAAACCCGATGGTCCATCTCGGGCTTCTCTTATTGCCATAAAGTATATCTGGCAATTAGGAGGACCATATAGTCACTCTGCTGTTCTCGTGAAGCCGTCAGACCTGCAGAACATGTTCCACTGTTTGTTTGTTCTCTCCACATGGGCACATGTTTGTGTGTCCAATCTTAATTTGTTGAACAGATGATTTGTCAGTCTGCAGTGGCTTGTTCGCAGTTTGAATATTGTTCACGCGTGCTTGTCGTCTTATCCTTGACTTGCCACTGGGGTCGGGCGACACGAGACGATAGAGTGAGGATAAAAAGTAGCGCAATTAATCCTTACTAAAAATAGCGCTAGCAAAATTAATTATGCCATCATCGTCTACGATGGACGGTGACCTTTGCCTTTGCTTTTTGCCTTATAGAATACCTGTTTCTGATAAATACTCCCAGGAGTAAATCTGAGTAAAAATCTGGAGCTTGGGTCCCTAAGGGTTTCTAGTGGTGGTTTCATCGCTATTCAGGCAACTCCTGCGATGTTACTAATTCCAGATTGCATTGGCTAATGTGGGTGTCCTGGATCTATTAGCAACATGGAGAGGTGAAAACTGCGGGTTGTTCTCCATTGAAAGATGTATAAACTTGTGACCTTGAGAGGATTTCCAGCTTCACGCTGCGATGTTGACACAACACATGCATCAGCAATTAAACTGGGATGTTAGAATTTCCGCACCATGCTAGCTAAACTGCCTGATAATCTACATGATACAAATGCTGGCTGGACTGCCCGATAATCTACATGATTTAAGTGCTAGCTGGACTGCCTGATAATCTACATGATTCAAGTGCTAGCTGGACTGCCCGATAACCTACATGATATACATGCTGGCTGAACTGCCTGATAACATACATGATACAAATGCTGGCTGAACTGCCAAATAACCTACGTGATACAAATGCTGACTGGACTGCCTGATAACCTACATGATACAAATGCTGACTGGACTGTCTGATAACCTACATGATACAAATGCTGGCTGAACTGCCCAATAACCTACATGATACAAATGCTTGCTGGACTGCCTGATAACCTACATAATACAAATGCTGGCTGGACTGCCCAATAACCTACATGATACAATTGATGCCAAAAAGGCACGGATTATTAATAACGAATTTAAAATATTTTATATAGGCATTACAGCACTTCAAGAAACTTGGTTAGAGGGCTCAGGATCAATGATTAGAAAAACTACATATTTTACTTGCAAGGAAAAGAACTTTAGAAAAAAGAGAGCAGTGAAAAAGTCTTTATTACACGTGCTTGAACAAGCAGAAACGCCTACTTACAATCCGTCTCCATACCACCATAGATCCCATCACTCGTGTCACTGCATTTGCGCTTATCTTGTCCTCCACACCAGAAGACAGAGATTTCTATGATGATTTATCAGCAGTTGCTAGAAGTAGGCATAGTCAAGAATAGCTTGCTCTACTAAATGACTTCAGTGCTAGAAGTAGGAATAGTCAAGAATAGCTTGCTCTACTAGATGACCTCAGTGCTAGAGTGGGCATAGTCAAGAATAGCTTGCTCTACTAAATGACTTCAGTGCTAGAAGTAGGCATAGTCAAGAATAGCTTGCTCTACTAGATGACCTCAGTGCTAGAGTGGGCATAGTCATGAATAGCTTTCTCTAATAGATGACCTCAGTGCTAGAAGTAGGCATAGTCAAGAATAGCTTGCTCTACTAGATGACCTCAGTGCTTGAGTAGGCATAGTCAAGAATAGCTTGCTCTACTAGATGACCTCAGTGCTAGAGTATGCATAGTCAAGAATAGCTTGCTCTACTAGATGACCTCAGTGCTAGAGTAGCCATAGTCAAGAATAGCTTGCTCTACTAGATGACCTCAGTGCTAGAGTAGGCACTGATTACGAGTTGTCCTTTGTAACTTGGTAATTTGTGAGTGAACAAAATAAATGAAAATAGTAAACGACTATTAGAATTCTGTGTCTGTCATGAACTCTGTGTGTTTTCAGACAAAATCCAAACATTATCGTGGATGCAACCACGATCAAAACATTTGTGTCAGCTGGATCTTCTTCTTCTTCTTCTTCTTCTTCTTCTTCTTCTTCTTCTTCTTCTTCTTCTTCTTCTTCTTCTTCTTCTTCTTCTTCTTCTTCGTACGCTGTCAAACGTCAACCTGTATTTTTTCGAAAAAAGCAGCGGTCCTGAGGCTGTCGACACTGCCATAGAGCTTGTCTAGTGTTGCCACTGGTGATGGCCACATTTGCTTTCTCTGGTCCTCGTATGCCGGGCAGTTTTGCAGCAGATGTTCAGCGGTCATTTCTCCGGTACCACAAGTGCATTCGTCAGTGCCACCTATCTTCAGTTTATTGAATAGGTGGTACCTCAGTCTGTTGTGGCATGTGCGGAGTCTGAAGACCACGACCTGCTCTCCTCTGTTCAACTGGTAATAAGCATCATTTTTTGTGTAGCCAGTATGTTCTGTTTCCCATTTGGCCATGTATCTGGCTCTAATAAGACTTTTGGACTCTTCGTAGGTCACACTAGAATCTAGTTGTGGTAGTCTTGCACCTTCTTTTGCCAGTCTGTCTGCCTCCTAGTTGCCTTGGATGTTACAGTGGGATTCAACCAACTGTACCACTACTCTTTTTGGTGCGGACTGCTGGCATAGTTGACAGAGTACTGCTCTTAAATCATTAAGTTCAGTATTTTTCTGGCTGTTTAGTGCTGTGACTACGGCCAGGGCATCTGTAAACATGAATATCTGGCTTTCATTTCTTTTGCCTGTCAGCATTGCTTCTACTGCAGCCCTCAGTGCCTCTGCCTCCGCTCTGAAATTGCTTGAGTATTTTCCAGTTGCCACTGACAGTGTTATTTTTCTACCATTTGGTAGGCTCAGGAATATCCCTGCCCCTCCGTTCTGTGTTGTGTTTGTTACAGAACCGTCGGTGTATGTATGGGTCCAGTCCATGCTTGGGTAGTTTTTCGTTAAGTACCTCAGGGTTATGTCTCTTCTTTCTTTTTCAGTCTGGCTGTTCTTGTTTCCAATACCTCGTATTTTTTCTACCACCTCCGGAAAGATATGCTGCTTCCAGGTAGGTTTGCGTACAGTAGGGATGGACTTTGGTGTTGTTAATGTGTTCATAGGTTCTTCGCTCATCTTAGCTTTGGCTATTTCTGCACAGTTTCTTCGCTTTAGTTTCCCATTTCCAAATCTATTTAGTCTCTGATGCATTGGATGATCTGTCAGTCTTCTGAGTTTCTCTGCTTGCTGCTGGGCTCTGCAGTCTCTTCTGTCGGTCATGGATTGCAGATTTGTAATCTTTTCAAGTTCTACAATTGGCGTTGACTTCATGCCTCCTGTTATAATTCTCATGGCTTGGTTTTGAATTTTGATAATTTTATCAAAGTTCGCCTTTGCTGCTGTTGTCCACGCCACAATGCCATACTCGAGAACTGGCCTCACTCTCCCAGTGTACAGTTTCTTTAGTATACTTTCGTCTGCTCCCCAGCTTGTGCCAGCAAGTTTCCTCATGATTGCCATTATTTGTCTAGCTCTCATTCGGTTTCTCTCTTCCATGTCATGCGCAAATGTGACTCCCAGGTAGTTTTGGTTGTCGTTTGGCAGCAGATATTTGCCGTTAAGACTTTTTTTGGTGTTCTGGGGTTTATTTGAAAGCGAGAATATCGTACATGTTTTATTTCCTCATTTATTTTGACTAGCCATGAGTTCGCCCACTCCTCCAACGATGTTAGGGCCTGCTGCATCCGGATACTTGCTATGGTGAGATTTTTTTCAGAGGTCCACATAGCCAGATCGTCTGAAAACATGGAGCTGTGGACTCTTCTTGGTATATTCTCCGTGATGTTGTTTATATACACCAGGAAGAGTGTGGGTGACAGTAGTCCCCCTTGGGGAACACTCTGCTCAAGTGTCACCTTTTTGCTCATCTGCCCTTGTACTCTGGCTGTTCTGTTTTCGAGGCAGTGGCTGATCCATCTGTACATTTTCCCACAAACTTCACTTCTTCGTAGCTTATCTTTAAGTCCCTCTTTCCCTACCTTGTCAAATGCCTTCTCTAAATCAACTCAAACCAATACTGTGTGTTTTTTCTCCTGGTAAGCATCCTCTATTTCCTGGGCTATGAGAGTGATCTGGTCCTCAGTGGATCTGTGTTGTCTAAAGCCTGCTTGCTGTGGAATTAGTATGGGTTTTTCTTCCAGATGCCACATCAGTCTGGTGTTTATCATACGATCCATCAGGTTTCCTACACAGCTCAGCAGACTGATAGGCCTGTATCCATTTGGATCTGTTCTATCTTTTTCTTTCTTTGGTACTGGTATAAGTACAGCGTCTTTCCATGCCTGCGGTGCAATTCCCCTTTTCCAGCTTTGGTTCAGGACTGATAGTAACTTCCTCTGTGCTGTTTGGCCCAACCCATCAGCATTTCGTTTGTTTCCGCATCTTTTCGATGCGATTTCTTTTCTTTTAAGGTTCTCATGGCCTCTTCCATTTCATTCATTGTTAGTTTTGTCATCATGTGCTCCTCTGGTGCCATATTGATGTTGTCGTGGCTCTTTTGTTCTTCACTAATGTCTGTATTCCTGTCTGTAGGGACATCAAAGCGGTTTGCTCTGGCATAATGTTCTATAAATGCGTTTGCTGCCTTTTTTCCAGTAAGCATGTTGTCGCCCTGCTTGATTGTAATTTGTTTATTTGATGGTGTTTCGTCATTCGTGGCTCTGACTAACTTCCATAGTTTGTTCCCTTCTTTATCTAAATTGAGGCTTTCTGTTTTGTTTTTCCAGCTGTCTCTTGTTATTTGGTTTAGTGTTTTTTTGTATTTCGCCGTGATGGCCTTGAGGGCGATATGTGTCTCCATAGATTGTTCTCTCTCTACCATGTTCCTAGCATTTGAAACTTCGTCTTCCGCTTTCTGCAATTCATCATTCCAATATGGCTTGTAGTTTTTCCTTGCCCCTCTTAGGATGATTTCGGTGGCTGCTTGCATTATTGCTTTGTTTAGGCTTTCCACCATGGGTTTCATATTGTTATTCCGAGTATTGATGGTTTCACACAGCCCATCTGTCAGCATTGCAAATCTGTCCCAGTCGGCTCGTTTATAGTTCCAACGTGGGAGCAGTTTTATTTCCTGTGGGCCTACTTCCATACAGCTGGATCTGATTCTTGTCAGAAATATCTCAAGTATGTGCTCCTCACATGCTTCCCTACCATACTGAGACACTGATCATTCATTGGTTCGCTGTAAAGTCAGATTGCAGCCACGGAAGTTCTATCACACCAGAAACAAATGTAAACCACACATCAACATGAGTAGAATGCCGGAGTCTGTGCTGATCAAGCAATTTAATAATTTTTTAGAGGAAACTCAATATCCTGCTTCATAGCACCGCTATTTGAGGCCAAGCACACTGCTCTGATTAAATATAAGTACCTTCCAAATGCAGGTACTCTGCACACCTTTAAGTCTGCCAGAAGTCATATTTACAAACAGGCTCGTCGTTGTGCAAATGAGTACTGGCTACTTCTCGAGTGCAAACATTCAAGCTGCAGCATAAATAGGGAGCATAAAACAAATGTATGATGGTATAAAGAAAGCTATTGGTCTCATAGGAAAATAGCACTAATCAAAACCATCGCAGAAAGAAAGCAGATGATTGGTTGAGAACGATTCTGAGTTATTCCAGTATATACAAACTGGACACCAAACCATCTCTAAAAGACCTTAATAAAACCATAGACAACTTTGTCCCTGGCAAAATGTCATGCAGCAATGGGATCCAACCTAATTTGATAAAGCATCTGTTGTATATGATGTTCTGCCAGTGCTGGAAAGAGGCCTTTATCTCACGTTTTGAGAGATGCACAATATAACATACAAAAATACAGATGATTGTGACTCTAACAACTATGGAAATCTCTATCTGCTCAGTGTTGTAGGCAAACTCTTCAGCAGAGTAATCTTACCGTGGCTACAAAAATTGACTAAACATGTGTATCTGGAGTCGCAGCGTAGATTCAGGTCTGCAAAATTGACTGCCATGATTTTTTTGTTTGGCAGCCTTAGCTTTAGCAAAAGAAGTGAAATAAGAGCCACTTCATGATGAGTGAAAATTAACTTTAGCAATGGAAGTAAAATAAGAGACACTTCATGAGTGAAAATAAGCTTTAGCAATGGAAGTGAAATAAAAGCCACTTCATGCTGAGTGAAAATAAGCTTTAGCAGCGGACGTGATATAAGAGCCACTTCATGCTGAGTGAAAATAAGGTTTAGGAACGGAAGTAAAATAAGAGACACTTCATGAGTGAAAATAAGCTTTAGCAGCGGACGTGATATAAGAGCCACTTCATGCTGAGTGAAAATAAGCTTTAGCAACGGAAGTAAAATAAGAGGCACTTCATGAGTGAAAATAAGCTTTAGCAACAGAAGTGAAATAAGAGCCACTTCATGATGAGTGAAAATAAGCTTTAGCAACAGAAGTGAAATAAGAGACACTTCATGAGTGAAAATATAGTCAATCATGACTGAAAAGGGCTCCTGGCACATCTGTTAAACTGCTCCCAAATCATGAAATAAATAAGACTGGAAGGATATGGCAAAGTAGACTCTAGAGAAACGGCTTTGATCAAGAAACAAAAGCACTAGTCCCTTGCATGCCAGACATTGCACAGATATAGGCAGAGCCCTTAATGATGAGCAGCACATTTTCACAGAAGAGAACACGATTCCCAGAGTTAGCAGACAATGTACCAGAAGAAATTTCAAAAAATCCACCCACACAGAACTAGAGAGAAAGTATATCAGTTCAGTTCAGTTCACCCAGAAATGTTGTCCACCCATCTCTTCCTTGGACGTCCTCACCCTCTCTGTCCGGTACAGAACCAAAGAGTATCGAGTTGGTAATTCCGTTGGACCTCGCGACGTGCCCGGACCAGGCCATCTTTCGTCTTTTGATAGCTGTGAACAGATCTTCAAAAGGACCAATGGCGTCGTCAACTCTCTGATGTATTTCTACGTTCGTGACACAATCTTTATATTTAACATTTAGGAGTTTTCTATAGCATCTCATTTCCATTACATGTATTCTACCCTGGATATCTGCTGTAATGGTCCAGGTCTCGCAGGCATACAGAAATATTGATAGCACCAAAGAGCGCATTAGTCTAACTTTTATGCCGAGGGCGAGTCGATTGTCTTGCCAAATAGGTTTCAGTCTAGTCAGCGCCGCTGTTGTTTGTGCTATTCTTGCAATTACCTCTGGCTTCGATCCCTCTTCACTGATCAATGATCAAAGATATTTGAAACGTTTTACCACCTCAAGTTCCTGCCCATTTGCCTCTATTACAGATTTAAACCCTGCTATGTTTTGGTCATGAGCTTTGTTTTATCTGCATTTATTTCCATACCAAAACTCAGGGCCGCTCTATCCAATCTACCAATAAACTCCTGGAGTTCCCTTTATGTGCCTGCCAATACATCAATATCATCAGCAAATGGGAAGTTTGTGATAAGCCTGTCACCTATTTTAACCGTGCCAACATGTCCTTCTAAGGTCGTCTCCATTAATCTCTCCAAGAATATATTGAAGAGTGTTGGGGAGAGTATATATCCCTGTCTCACACCCACCGTCGTACGGAACCAATCGCCTAGCGTTCCCTCTACCGAGACTGCGCTTGTCGCCTGCTCATAAAGGTTTGTAATTACCCTCACAATATCACTGTTGAACTTATAATGCTTCATTGTTGACCATAGCGCCACATGTCACACTCTGTCAAACGCCTTTCTAAAGTCAATGAAGGCATGGTAGAGTTGTTGTTGATACTCTGAGTACTTCTCATTTATTAGCCGAAGATTAAATATTTGCTGGATGGTACTCCCTCCCGCTCGAAAGCCATTTCGTTCTTCGGCAATGATATTCTCTGCCTGTGGTTTCAGTCTGTTAAGTATTATTCTCAGGAGAACTTTAATTGGATGACTTATCAGACTGATTGTTTGATAGTTATGACACAAATTTAGGTTTCCTGATTTAGGCAGTGGTATAATTACTGATTTTGTCTAGCTGGTGGGCCACTCTACTGTCTGCCAAATTCTATTGCAGATGTATATCAGGGTATCAATTGTTGCCTCCCCTCCCACTTGTAGGAGCTCTGCTGGGATATTATCCACACGGCTTCATATACTTCTTCCCTTGTTATCGTTTGATTTTCTTCTATCAGACTCACTTCAGAAGACATTGCAATTCTTGGGTCACCTCGAACTTCATGCTTATATAGCTCCGAACAGTACTCTGTCCAGCGCTCACGAATGTCGGGAGCTTCTGTGAGACATTTCCCACTCTTGACCTGAATCGTCGTATTTCGACTTTGTACATGCCTTACTAAGTCCTTGACTAATTTATATGCCCCCTTGGCATCATTTCTTCCTAGATTTTGTTCATATCTGCCCACTGAGTCGCATTCCACCTTGGCCTGTTTCATCTTGGTCTTTATGATTCCATTTATCTCTCTATATTGCTGAATCTCATCTAGTGTTTTCTTCGCTCTCTTCATTTGTCGTCTCTTGTCACATAAAGCCAGAATTTCACTCGTAATCCATGCTTTCTTCTTAATCCTGCACCTACCTAGAACCTCAGATGCCGTGGAGATTAATGCCGAATTCAGGGCTTCAGTCATCGCCTCAACATCTGCATCCTCGTTAAGAACCAAGAGAGGTGCGAATCTTCCCCCCCCCCCCCCCCCCCATCACCGCTCCAAAGGTCTCCACTATATCCAGGTACTTCAACTTCTCCAAGTCAAATCTCAGTCTAGATATTTATCTTTTCAGAACTTTCTTTAGTCTGAGATGCATGGTCATCAGCACTAAGTCGTGGTCGCTCCCTGGGAAACTTTTTGTCCGGGCGCTATTGACGCTAGATCTGAATCTCCTTTGGACCAGAATATAGTCTTTTTGACTATGAAGTTTACTATTTGGGCTACAATTTTTTATTTAGCCTATTTTAATATAACAATCACGGTTGCTTCCTTCTACATTTGCGGCACTGTTCCTCCCTCCTGTACAGCTTACATTTATGAATTCTAGTAAGTTCTTTTTACTTTAGGGTCTAAGGTTTTTTTAACATTTAATTTGTGATTTCATTTCCTGGAGATTTATTTGTTAATTGCCTTAGCATATCATATAATTCTTGCTGGGTACATTTTGTCATCATGTGCTCCTCTACTGCAGTTGGTATTTGTCACTTTGACTGAATGTCTTTTTTATTTTTTCATATCACTCTTTCTTTTTGCCGTAATGATTGTTTTACTAAGCTTGCTGTATTTTTCAATAAATAGATTTGCTGCACACTTTACTGTTACCAAATGTAGAACACAGGGCAGTAGCCGCCACCTTCTACTAAGCATGGAGGATGACAAAGAGAGAAGCTATCTAACAATTTAACATCATGATATGGAAGTGGATCAACAACAAAATTGATAAATAGTACTAGGGACAAATGTACAATCTTACACAAGGAAAAAGAGCAAACAAAGTCTGGGACAAATGTACAATCTTACACAAGGAAAAACAGCAAACAAATTCTTGGACAATTGTACAACCTTACACAAGGAAAGAGAACAAACAAATTCTGGGACAATTGTACAACCTTACACAAGGAAAGAACAAACAAATTCTGGGACAATTGTACAACCTTACACAAGGAAAGAGAGCAAACAAATTCTTGGACAATTGTACAACCTTACACAAGGAAAGAGAGCAAACAAATTCTGGGACAATTGTACAACCTTACACAAGGAAAGAGAGCAAACAAATTCTGGGACAATTGTACAACCTTACACAAGGAAAGCGAGCAAACAAATTCTGGGACAATTGTACAACCTTACACAAGGAAAGAGAGCAAACAAATTCTGGGACAATTGTACAACCTTACACAAGGAAAGAGAGCAAACAAATTCTGGGACAATTGTACAACCTTACACAAGGAAAGAGAGCAAACAAATTCTGGGACAATTGTACAACCTTACACAAGGAAAGAGAGCAAACAAATTCTGGGACAATTGTACAACCTTACACAAGGAAAGAGAGCAAACAAATTCTGGGACAATTGTACAATCTTACACAAGGAAAGAGAGCAAACAAATTCTGGGACAATTGTACAATCTTACACAAGGAAAGAGAGCAAACAAATTCTGGGACAAATGTACAATCTTACACAAGGAAAAAGAGCAAAACAATTCTGGGACAATTGTACAACCTTACAATAGAGATGAGAAAACACATTACAGGACAATTGTGAAAACTGAAAAACATTATAGGACAATTGCCCAACCTTGCAGATGCAGAACAATTTAACATTGTGGAAAGATAGGCAAAATTGAAATGTGGAAAGATAACATAACACTGAAAGCAATGTGTAAACACGGACTGAAGCTAAGGTACCATATCTTGTCCTAGAAGGAAACTGTATCTCCTCATGATGCATAAACATATGTAGACTGAATGAGTAAGAATTATTATACTTACAAATAGACCAGTCTCTGCCACACTCGCACAGCGATGAGCTCCAGGCACGAGGAAGCAATGGCTGTTGGGTTGGTTGTTGTAAAATGATAGTTGTTGTTGTACTTGAAGCCTGTTGCCCATATTGAGCTGCTGGGGGCATATAAGGGCCGGAAGGATATGCTGAGCCAGATGAAGGATAGCTCGGATTCGATGGATGTACCTGGGTCTTGAAATTGTGCGGATCAGGGTCCTCGATTACTGATGTCTGTAGACAAAAAGAAGCCAGTTTCAGATTATTGGGATAAATGTTAATTGGTTTTCAAAAAGGCATGTTGGATCAATATGCTGAGCAGCGCATGAGCTGCAACGGTCAGCGACCCATAGCTGACTTCTAGCTTCAGGGCCAGCGAACCATAGCTGCCAAGACCCTTCTACACCTCCACGCGGTGATCCTGGATAGGCTGCAACAGAGCAGACTGGCTAATGAGAAAAGATCGAAGAGGGAATGCTAACCCGGAACTAAAATGCTTGCTGAAGTAGGATGTGTTGGACCGAAAGGTGCAAATATCGCAGTCAATCTGTAAACTACAACACAACGCATTCCGTTCTCTGGACTACATTCTGCTACTTAGGCCCGTGTTAGGTTTTGGTATCGGGAGATTGAGAACGAACAAAGCCAAACAGGCATGTTAATGTCCATTGCCAGGTACCTGAAGGCTTCGGCTATACATAGTAGGTATTTAAAAACGTCCTGCTGTTTACTAGGCTGGAGGAAGGTACAAATAATTTTGGTAAATTTTAAATTAGAACTTTTAGAATTTTGTCCCTTTTTATTTCGAAGCCAACTCTTTTCCATTTATAACTGCAAAGGGATTTTTAACTTGCTTGACACTGAACACGGGAATCCGATCTCACTACCCGGACATCGGGGGAATTTTTACCAGAAAATCCATGTTAAGAAATTCCATTTTTTAACCATGATTTAACCCGCAACTTTCGGCACCCAAAGCGGACACCTTACCTTGAGATCATTGTTTGGGTGATGGATTAATATTTTTAACATAAAAAATGTTCTTTAAACTTGAGTATTCACTTCACTCTTAGTAAGCCCTCCCCTGGAGGACAGGGACTACCGACCCCAACCAGGTGTGTCCATAGGTGGCGGATAGTGAAACGATCCCAAAATATATGGAGCATCAGCTGCAATATAAGTCACATATAATAACTGAACAAAAAAGCAGTCGCTGACCAGACGATGGTGTTTTCCGGCATGATGGTGAGGGACAACAGGTGTCCCCACTGAAATACCATATGTATCCTTTGAAGGGTACACCAAGTGGGTAAGAGCCGATATAAGCTCTAGCCACGGAAAGGACACTTAGACAAACCAACCTACTGCCTTCCAGGTCCAATAAGTAAGTGGAACGGCTATGGGAGACATCCCAAAACAGAAAACTCAACCCAGCCTGCCGAAGACGGAGTGTGTCAGTCACGGCGCAAAAACTGTGAAAAACCAGGACATGCATGCATTAACAGAATATAGTCATGCGACAGTCTTATGGCATGAGCAGAGGATCCTGAATTCAAAGAAGATGTACTAAACCTTCCTATATTTTGAGTAAACCCTCCCATGAGACAAGCTTCTCGTACCCGCTTAGGCCCTAAATACCAGAGACTGGAGACAGTACGAAGGAAGCACTAATATGAACTGAACAATGACATTATGAATAATTAAACATTCCTACCTCTGAATTCTTGTTTGCCAAGTGATCATATGTCGACGCCATTTTTCTGTGGGAAGATGAAACCAGATAATAGATAATTAGAGTAAGCAATATTTCCATGCCATAAATAGTGGATTCCTCGGGAAACAAAATCAAAATCGACAAGAAAACAAAGATAGGGATTTATACTACCTATGTACCTGGATATTCCATGACGAAGTGGTTAAGCTGTTGGCCTCATGATCGGGTGGTGTGGGTTTGACTCCAGACTCCGCCGTCTTTTTCACGGGAGCTTGATGCGGAGTCCCCTGCATCTCGTTGTCCCTCTCTAGTCGTCTTGTCCTTGACTTACCACTGGGGTCGCGCGGCACGAGACGAGAGAGTGAGGATAAAAAGTAGCGCAGTTAATCCTTACTAAATATAGCGCTAGCAAAATTAATTGTGCCATCATCGTCTACGATGGATGACGGCCTTTGCCTTTGTTGTGCTCAAACTTACAACCTAACAATCGCGGAAGATGACCATAAACCACAAAAGCCAGCTCCAGTCATCAGAGATGAGGTACTTAAGAAAAATGGTCTTTGCCTAATTTACAAGAAATAGTCCATCATCATCATCAGTCTCGTAACCTGAAAGGTCACTGGGACACCAATACTGCAGTTTGTTGGACCAATTCCCGCCACTCCACAGTTTTGTGCCAGGATATTGGTTCTAGCTATGGACTTTCCATCCACTCTCTGATGTTGTCTTCCCATCTCTTTTTATGCCTCTCTCTTTTATGTTTCCCAGGTACATTACCTTGCAGGATCGTCTTGGTGAACCCAGACAATCTTGAAACATGCTCATACCATATGAACTTGCGTGCTTTTCCCATAATCAATAGGTCTTTATACTGGCCAACCTCTACGTTAACGGTGTTCCACACTAACTTATTCGTGGTGTGGTCTACCTATGAAATGCTTTACTTAGAGTGTAAGATAATAGTCTTTACATACGGAACAAGAAACTGTCTTTGCCTAGGGTGCAAAAAAACAGTCATTACATATGACAGAAAAAACTGTTCCTGCCAAGGATGCAAGACAAGTTCTCACCTAGGGCGCAAAGAACATCTTGTCTAGGCCACAAGAAATTGCCGTTGCTAGGGCGCAAGAAATTGCCTTTGCTGGGGCGAAAGAAACTGTCCTTGAACAATGTTACACGAAGTCCTTGCTAGGACGTAAGAAACTGTCTATGACCAATGTTACAAGAAGTCCTTGCTAGGATGTAAGAAACTATCATTGACCAATGTTGCAAGAAGAAGTCCTTGCTAGGACCTAAGAAACTGTCCTTGACCAATGTTACAAGACGTCCTTTCTGGGACCTAAGAAACTGTCTTTGACCAATGTTATAAGAAGAAGTCCTTGCTAGGACCTAAGAAACTGTTCTTGACCAATGTTACAAGAAGTCCTTGCTAGGACCTAAGAGACTGTCCTTGATCAATGTTACAAGAAGTCCTTGCTAGGACATAAGAGACTGTCCTTGAGCAATGTTTCAAGAAGTCCTTGCTAGGACCTTAGAGACTGTCCTTGACCAATGTTACAAGAAGTCCTTGCTAGGACCTAAGAGACTGTCCTTGAGCAATGTTACAAGAAGAAGTCCTCGCTAGGACCTTAGAAACTGTGAATACGGTTAACAACCTCACCATGTATAAACCGCTAGTAAGGCAGCGAGGTCTATGGGTGAAACCACGTACGAAAAGTAATGGCAATCGACACCTGCGAAGAAACTTTTAACAACCAAAAAGGTTGGCGGTTGTGAGAAGCGCACGACGTTCTGCAAAAGCAACGCTACTACAGCACTACTGCTACAGCAAATACTAGGATAGGCCTATATGTTTCCTGTAATGGGACCATAAACGGTGTAGTTAAAACGCGATGTACCATCAATAAACACACCATTTGCTGGCCACACAATCAATGAACAGCTTTGGAAATGGTTGCACGAACACACATCAGAATTATAAACATAGGTATCACAGCACACACTGCCTCCTTCAGATGTATGAACAAACAATGTGAATGATGATATGCCGACATACGTGCACCTATATACTTACTTCAGTTAGTTTTCTTCAAACTGTGTCTAAGATGTCTACAATACAACAGAGAGTGAATCAAATCAACACGTAGAGCCAAATCAAATGTGTCTTGCGCTTAATGGGCTTGAACATTTATTGAATGCTGTCCTGCTATGTGCGTATGCACCCACAAAAAAAAAAGAATACGGGGTGCCCAGTAAAATAAAATTGCCCAGTCAAATAAAATATATTTGAACAGTTGTTGTTACCGATAAAGCTTGATTTAGAAATGGCTTTAAATGGAAATCTTAAATGTAAAATATAAATTAGAAAAAAAATGCTTTTGTATTGTAACTTGTTATACAGTTGCTAATGGTGTCAAGAGTGTCCTACACGTGCCATTAGGGCGCAGGCTAGCAACATGACGTCATAACTGCAGTTAAAAGATGGCTGCCCTACTATTGACATGCACTAAAGAGGAGCAGCGTTCTGCTATCCATTTTTTAAGCAGCGAAGGGGTGAAACATATAGAGATTCATCGGCGAATGAAGGTCCAGTACGGTAATACATGCCTTACACTCCAGCAAGTGTATAAGTGGAGTTGGAGATTCAAAAACGGTGTGAGATCTGTGACAGACTGTTCACAGCTGGGTCAGGCATACCGAGTAGTGACTCCAAAGTCAATTTCAGCCGTTGACCGTCTCGTGATGCAACATCGTTGATTGACCGTAAATGAAATTGCCGCACATCTGGACATCAGTCAAGGTTCAGCACACCACATTTTATTTTCTCCTCGTGTATTATGTTTCATGGTTGCTGATGGGTGTTGCCTAGCTGGATAGTGTTTTTAAATTTCTCTCTTTATTTTAACTAAGTAGTGGTCGCTTCCTATCTCTGGTCCTCTGAACACTCTAGCATCCTTTACATACTTGAAATCAGTTTTCCTCACTATTGCATAGTCAATTATGGATCTTTCATTTCTTGCCGGCTCACATCTTGTGTAGGCATGGATACGCTTGTGTGGAAACCTTGTATTTGTAATAACAAGGTTTTGTTCTCTGCAGAATCTCAGCAGTCGTTTTCCATTGTCATTTAAGACATCTTCTCCATACCGACCGATCACTCCATCCCATCTAGAATAGTCGTTTCCAACTCTTGCGTTGAAGTCTCCAAGGAGAAGTATTTCATTATGGCAATCGTCAATGGTCCTTTGAAGGAGCTCATAAAATTCATCTTTTATGTCAGTGCTCTCATCTTCGTTTGGTGCATACTCAGTGACGATATCCATTTGACTATCCTCCTCTTGTAGACTTAGAACCATCAGTCGTTCTGAAATGAACTTCCATCCTTTAATGTTTGCTTTGCTGTTACCATTCACTATAGAACAAACCCCTGCCCTGGCTCGTTCACTCATGGGAACTCCGCTGTAGTATAGCATGTTGCCATCATGGTCCAGAACGCCCTGTCCCTTTTTCTTTGTTTCTGTAAGTGCCAGGACTGTCACTTTTGCTCTCTTCATCTCCTCTATTAGTTCTTGTTCTTTTCCGTTTATACTTCGTACATTCCATGTTCCGTAAATCGTGGTCCTTATTTCTCGCCTGTTCGTCGCCGTTGAGGTCAGTCCGGTTTTCTCTATGTTTTGACTTGTAATCGTTTTTTAAGACAAACAGGTGATTAGCCTGTTGTGTCTTTGCATGGTGGAGGGGCTGCTTCCTTACAGCCTCCATGCCTGCCGACCCGTTTTTGTCCACGGCTGCTTATTTATTCGCAGCTAACCTCCAAATTAGGAGGCCTTTCAGCAATCCGCAACCCTGCTGACGCGCCTGGTAGGAGGTAGGTGCCTCTACCAGGGCCAGGCATTGTGCTGGATGAAAAGGATTTGCCGCGAAAGGGGAAACTATGCCAGTAAATAGGATACAGTGGTCAAAACATGTTTGGCATCACAACAACATTTCTAAGTTTGTCGTGCCCTGATGTACAAGTGTCTTTTTTGTTGATTATCAAATTATACACCTATTTCCCTCATTAACTTGACAGTATGCCGCACGAGTATATCGTAGGCCTTATGGTTAATTTCTCAAATACTTACTTAGTCGCTCCTTTTCTACCTAAGAGTGTAGAGGTCTACTTTCGCCTCCCCCCTCTTCCCCCTTAATTTCAAATAACGACGTCTATATTTCTCATGAACACTGAATAACAATTTGGAAAAGAGTATTTGAAGCCTTCGAAATGTGGGTATATAGAAGATTGGGTCGCAACTTTTGGAACGAGGAGAAAACAAAGAGTATTGAAGTCTTCAAAATGTGGGTATATAGAAGATTGGGTCGCATTTCTTGGTAAGATAGAAAAACAAATGTGGAAGTATTGAAGAAGTTGGGGGCGAAAAGAGAATTAATTACCGAAATCAGTTAGACAGATAAGTTATTTTAGCCATATAACAAGACGTACCTCTTTTGCTGAAGACCATACTAGAGGGTAGGGTGGAATGTAGTCTTTCAAGAGGCAGACAACGTTACAAGTGGGTGGATAACATCAGGAGATGAAATAGAAAAAAACTTGTCAGATTCCACCATTAAGGCAAGAGATAGAGTAAACCTAAGAGCCATTGCAGTCGACCTTCGATGCCGATATGGCACGAACTGAGCTGAATATTCCTAGTAAACCTGGCGGTCTGCTTCTTGCTTCTTTCATCGCCATACAGTTTATCTCACACACATCCACATATATTTTTCTCATAAACTTGCTAATCTGTTTCTTGCTTCTCTCATCACCATACAGTTTATCCCAAACGCATACACATACATTTTTCTCATAAACTTGGTGAACTGTCTAAGGATTCAATTATTTTCAACCAACCTGGGTATCGTCAAGCTTGTGAGGAAATAATTCGTGTTCCGATTTTAAACAGTCAATTATCAAAAATATTTTTGGATGTCTTGAAAGTAGGCAGTTCCCCTCCAGAACAGTGGTTCTCATTGCATGCCGCAGCTTTAGGGGTGGGGTGAGGGGGTGGAGGGAGGGGTGTCCGTGGTTGGTTTACAGGAATGTCGCCAAACATTCCAATATTTTCATCAACTGCGCACTGCAACAGTTACAAGGGGGATTGTCATAAGTCTTTACCCTGACCATGAAGAATAGGATAAGAACGTTGAAATTTGGCAAAGTGCTCATTCCTTCTCAATGTAGCCTTCACCTGAATTTATATATTATATCTCTGTGTGACCTTGAAAAGACCTTCAGAATAAAATAACCTATTTTTCGAACTGAAACAGTTATCACAAGCTAGTACGACATCTTCTTCCCTGTCAAAATGATTTCCCCTCAGCGGTTTTTTTTAAGTTTTGGGAAAAGAAAAATGTCTGATGGAGCTAAATACGGAGAATATCGTGGGTGTGGAAGAATTTCAATATTCAAATCGTTGGCTGTTTGCATAAGCCTTGCTTCATGGGAGGCTGCGTTGTCTTGATTCAAAGGCGGAATTTGAGTGCGTGTTTTCCCTCGTTTTCTGGTCACAGTCTTTCTTAGTTTGGTAAAGAGGATCTGCATAATATTGCTCATTAGCTGTGTTGTCATGAGGTATGTAATCTTTCAATATGACATCTTTGACGTTCCAAAACACAGTCAGCATCACTTTTCTTTCAGATTTCTGTGCTCTTGGCTTAACATGTGTTGTAACAGATTTAGTCTTACCAAACAAATCTTGTCTCCGTATTGACAGTTCTTAGTTTTTTCCTAGAATAACGTCGCAAGCGTTATTATATATTTTCTTTAAATTAAAGGCGGACTTTCCACAGGATCTGACCACTGATGTCAGCAAATATCGCGGCAGTGTGGCGGATTAATATAGGCGCACCCAGGACGCCATTTTGAAGATAAGTCTGGCATAAAAATAGTCCGGGTGTTATAAAATTCGAGGCAAACCGGGAGCCAGAGAGACAGATTCAGAGAGGAACATTTAGAGAGACGATTCAGAGAGACGATTGGTAGAGACGTTCAGAGAGAGAGATAGAGAGAGAGAGAGAGAGAGAGAGAGAGAGAGAGAGAGAAACGCCAGAAGAGTGAACGTCGCATTGACTGTTTCAAACTCAGTTTACAGAAGTAAAGTATTACTGATTTTTATGTGTGACTAATTAGACTTTATTTCACTAGGTTAAATGTTAACCAGCTTCAGATACGTCGGGGACCTCTCATAAAGTTCATAGTCATCGCAGAGTCTCCATAGATCTCACAGAAGCAGCCTTAATCAGTCATGACTACCCGCTATACGAAAGAACAGGCTTCCTGTCAGATCTTGATCGGCTGAGAGAAAACTTTACTATTTTACACGTGGTCGACCTGCGCCAGCTTAGCCCGTGGTCAACCTGCATTAGTTTAACACGTGGTCTTCTTCTTCTTCTTCATCGTACGCTGTTTACAGCGATATTTACGTTGCGCTGTTTTATTTTGTTACGCCTGTGGCTCAGTGCATCCGATTTCAACAGGCGTTTCTGTAGGGTTGCCCTCCTTAGCCTTTGGCTGTCTCCAGCCTAACTGCAAGGCAGCAGTTGTTTTTGGTCAGAGTTGTTTCTCTTAGGAAGTTGTCTTGCAGGACTATCGAGTCTTCCCCACTCGTGTCTATAGGGTTTGGCAATGATATGATGGACTATGTACTAGTTTTTACTATCCCGGAAGAGAGGCAGTCCAGTGTGACTTTGTCCCAGGATCGTCACGTCCTGCCAGAAACGTAGCATATGCATGTGAGTGAGGTATCTTTTTGCTCCCTTTATTTTCTCGGCTCATCTGCAGTGATGGTACGCCTAGCATTCCCCGCCACCCGGGAGATTGTCACAATAGGGCAGGAGGTGCAAGGTCCGCTGGACTGCATCTCTTCTACGTCCATTGGGATGACTGATAGCAGACAGAGGCAAAGAGCGAGGAAGGAGTGCATTTTACCAGGTGCATTTCTGCGGCTCGACCAGGCCGGGCTGAGAAGCAAGCCTCAGCCATGTCGTAGCCTCCTATCACAGCGGTGCTGATATTTAGGGCGGGATTCTGGCTTAGAGGCGTTCGGCCGTAGTCCCTCAGATGGTAGCTTATCAGCAAAGCACGTGGACCAAATGTCAGCGACCTGTGATTCCTCTCAGGGAACAAGCCTGGTCATTGCACGGAGATGTTGTTCGTCTGGTGTGCGGACATATCTCAAGGTCAAGGGTTGAGTCTCAGCAGTTCGCAGTGAGGTAGCTGATCTATTGCTTAGGCCACCCCGACCGAGAACTAAGTCTTCTACAAATGGTTTCATATCTCATCGCCGTATGGGGTGAATATCGAGCAGCTTCCCGCCCGCTTTGATCGGCGGACGGCAGAGATATCATTCTGCGGCTAGACTGGGCGGGGCTGGAGCGGGAGCCCCAGATCCCCACCATGTCGAAGCCTCCCTTTGCAATCGTGCTGAGCTTTTGGGCGGGATTTTGGCTTAGAGGCGTTCGGCCGAAATCCCTCACCTTGTAGCCTCGCGCCGTTGGCTTATCAGCCTAGTAAGTGAACCAAATGTCTGCGGCTCCTCTCGAGTTGAGCAGGATTTCCGTAGCAATGCCCTGTCATTTGTAGGGTAAAACTGACCTGTCTTCCGAGGGTCTAAATCCAGCACCCATTCAATATTAGACCGGACGTGTCAATAGAGGGCTTTTTAGTTTGTTAATGGCCAAGTTTCTAGAACCTGCGATTTCTGCAGGGTTTAGACCAGATTACCAAAGTAGACGCTCTTTTATTAGGGGGTTAAGAGACTGACCTGTCTTCCGTGGGTTTAATACCAGCACACGCTCACTATTAGACCCACTGAAAGTGCTCTCGATTTATCAGTCGTTCTACAGTATTTGCGTGTTGAGTCAAATTAAGCCGCAGGCTCCACTCCTGGTAGTGCTCTTCCGTCAATTCCTTTATCAAACACTGAATGCAGACCAACCGAGCCACAGAGGGCATAACCCCAGATTTCTAGGGGTCTAAATCCAGCACCCGTTCCATATTAGACCCAAGGGAAGTGGTCTCGGCATTTCAGTCATTTCAGTGTTGGCCGTGTTGAGTCAAATTAAGCCGCAGGCTCCACTCCTGGTGGTGCCCTTCCGTCAATTCCTTTAAGTTTCAGCTTTGCAATCATACTTCCCCCGGAACCCAAACACTTTGGTTTCCCGGAAGCTGCCTGCAGAGTCATCGAAGCAACTCCTGTGGATCGCTAGCCGGCATCGTTTATGGTCAGAACTACGACGGTATCTGATCGTCTTCGCGCCTCTGACTTTCTTTCTTGATTAATGAAAACATTCTTGACAAATGCTTTCGCAGAAGCTCGTCTTGCGGAGATCCAAGAATTTCACCTCTAACGCAGCAATACGAATGTCCCGTTTGTCCCTGTTAATCATTACCTCCAGTTCCGAAAACCAACAAAATAGAACCGAGGTCCTATTCTATTATTCCATGCACCATTATTCAGGCAGCCGAGGCCTGCTTTGAACACTCTAATTTTTTCAAAGTAAACGCGCCGGCCACCCAGGACGCTGAGCAAAGAGCACCCGTGGGAGAGAGCCGGCAGGGCAGGAGACAACGGGCAGTGAACCGTCGCGAGCCGGACCGCCCGCCTGCGCCTGAGATCCAACTACGAGCTTTTTAACTGCAACAACTTTAATATACGCTATTGGAGCTGGAATTACCGCGGCTGCTGGCACCAGACTTGCCCTCCAATAGATCCTCGTTAAAGGGTTTAAAGTGTACTCATTCCAATTACGGGGCCTCGAAAGAGTCCCGTATTGTTTTTTTCGTCACTACCTCCCCGTGCCGGGAGTGGGTAAGTTGCGCGCCTGCTGCCTTCCTTGGATGTGGTAGCCGTTTCTCATGCTCCCTCTCCGGAATCGAACCCTGATTCCCCGTTATATGTTACAAACATGGTAGGCATGTCACGTACCATCGACATTTGATAGGGCAGACATTTGAAAGATGCGTCGCCGGCACATGAGGCCATGCGATCAGCACAAAGTTATCCAGAGTCACCAGTGGGGACGCCACAACCCCGCGAGGGGAAACGACGATTGGTTTTGAACTAATAAAAGCGCTCTTTCCGCGAGGGTCGGAGCTTGGTAAGCATGTATTAGCTCTAGAATTGCCACAGTTATCCAAGTAGGATCGTGTCATCTAAGGAACCTCGACTGATTTAATGAGCCATTCGCGGTTTCACCGTGAGACAGTGGGAACTTAGACATGCATGGCTTAATCTTTGAGACAAGCATATGACTACTGGCAGGATCAACCAGATATCTGTCGGAGACGTACGTACGGCACACACCGGTCGGCAGAGGACAGGTGTGTAAAAAGCCTCACCAGCACGGCCGCAGGGACCGACTGACGAACGGACAGACGGTTGTTCCCCCAGTCCCTCACTCCGTCGACCTAGGACCGCCTGACAGGAGCCCCTACACACACTAGACGACCGACCGACCGGGCTCGCTCGAGGAGGGATGGCAGCGCTCTGTGCTGAACGGATCCCAACGACCCCGGCGATGAATTTCACTGGGACTAGAGACAATTTGGCCTGCCAGCCTGCCCTTCTCCCGAGGGTTGGTCCCCGGGAGAACACAGGGCCTTCAGGCACGATTCCTGCTTTCCATTTGCCGGTCACAAGCTTTTTGCGAGAGTCTGACCACCAGCGAGACGAACTGTCGAGCTCTGCTATAAGCCTTAGATAAATCACCACCGACTGACAACGTTTCTCGATACGGACCAGAGCAGCGCACTTCGGCGGAGGAGACGCCAGAAAAAACCGCATCCCGATACCTCTACGGGGAAAGGCGAGCAAGCGTTTACGGCAAGCCCGCGCTGTCGCTCCGCCTGGCGGGACTGAGATCGCTTTACGAACACTGGCTGAGATTGAATCGCGGCGGCGAGACAACTACCCCAGATTAACACGTGGTCAACATGCACCAGTTTAAACGCATGGCTGCCTTCACTAAGTTTGTAGTGATCGTAGATTTCACTGCAGTAGCCTAGTCTTTCGACATCCACCACGCAGATCGACAGTCGTCGCTTAGGAACAGAGCCAAGGACGTTTACCTGGGTTTTAAACCACGATGTCATACATCATAATTCGGATCCACGTTACAGCAGGCCAAGTACGGAAAGTAGACTGATGACAATAGTTATAGGTTTAGCTGTAGTTATAGTTTTAAGTTATAGGTAACCAAAAGCTAGAAGCGTGTAATAAGTTGTGTATGGTGGAAGAGTTGTAACGTGTAGAAATAAAGAATTTGTTATTATTGTTTTGAAATAGTGTCCTTAGTTTATTGAAGTGTTAGTTTAAGTGATAGATTTAAGACAGCAAAGGTGGATAGTCAAGGTGAGGCTTTAGTGAGCCGGGAGAGCAAAACCCCGTTCCTTCTGCTACAGTGTTGGTGAACCGTGGCTTTCTACTGCATGCTAGAAATTTTGGATTCTTGGTCATTATGGTGAACCGAGGTCTCATCTGCTGTCACCGCGGTTGGCAATATGTTTTTCGACCGACATATTTTGAGCAACTGGCCACAGCTATCAACCCTCGTTTGTTTTTGTTCACGTCGCGGGACACAGCGGGCACACACTTTTCTCGTGTTCAGTCTGTTGTGTAAAATTCTGAAAACTGTACTTTCATTCAGTTTTGCTGACCTAGATATCTCTTCAATTGTCAGTTTCCTATCCCGGTCAATGATTTTCTTCACTCTTGCATATTTTCAACGCTCCACTCTTAGGATGGTCTTCCTGATCTAGGAAAATCAGCAACATGGGAACGGCCACACTTAAACTGACTACACCAGTTTTTTACATAAGCAAAGGAAGGGCAGAATTCCTCAAACACTGGTTCCATCTCTCTGTGTATTTCTGTAGGCGTTTTCCATGCAACATCAAGAATTTTTTCACAGTTCTGGCCTCTGATTTCTCCATTGTTCTGACAAACCGTTAGAGTAGCAAATCCGGTTAATAAGGTGTGTTGCGCCATGCGCCATACTGGGTAAACTCGTCGAGGAGGGAAACTCATACTTCTCAAGTCCAGTACAAATTGAGCTACATATGTGCCAAATTTCAACTTTTTCCTCCTACTCCTTCATAGTCAGTGTACAGACTTATGACAAGCCCCTTGTAAGTATAAGAAGGGCTTATTGTCTGACTCGAGCTGTCGTGGACCAATCTGGTACACTGAGAGAACCGTGGACTAAAACAGTTTGGGAACCAGTCCCCTTGAATAAAGCGTATCGACATGCAGGAATAAAGTGTCAAGTGTTGAGTAGAGCTGTAGGGGGACGGGGAAGGCGGGGCGAATCTTTTGACCTTGGCGGGTAACTTACTTAGCAACGGCTGATGTTTATGTACCCCCCTCGTACGTACAAGGCGTGTGTGTGCAGGCTTTCATTCCGCCCGTCCAAGTGTGTCATGTATTTCTTTTGGTTGGGGGCAGGTGTGAGACGCATTTCATGGAAACTGAAACAAACTAATGCTTAAAATATTTTTTTTTTAGATTTTGTTCATGTGGAACCAACATTTGGGACAAGGCCGTTTGGCTGCATTGTTTACATGAGACATTTAAATATACTGAAATTTGTAAATGTACAATGACAATGCACCATTGAAACGGGCAACGTTTAATAAAACATTACAAACGTGAAACACCGACCATAGTCCCACCTCATGATCACGGAGAACCTCTGGAAATAACAGCTTTGTCAACGAGATGGTGATCGATACTGATCCTCATTCCGGTTAGCGTACTGATAAGCCTTACAGTACCCTGTAACCCGCTATCAAGAAAACGTCACCAGGAAGAAGTGTTAAGCACTAGTCGCTTCAAACAACTACAAATTATGTTATGTTATTTTCAAGTTTTTGTTTTTTAAAGTTACATTTATATTTTATTTTTTATATTTTTTTACATAACATGTACAAATAGGTGTAATAGAAACAATATTAAGTTTACCTGTTGACTCCTACTGGCATTATATTATATTATATTTTATTATATTATATTATATTATTTTGTATTGTATTATATTATCATTTGGTTGATCAGTCCTGAGAATGGTATTAAGGTTGTCTGAGTATGTCTTTCCATTTGACAACATACTCTGGTTGGTCAGTCCTAAGACTGATTGCAATGTTGCTTGAGTATTTTTCTCCATTTGACAACATACTCTGGTTGGTCAGTCCTAAGACTGATTGCAATGTTGCTTGAGTATTTTTCTCCATTTGACAACATACTCTGGTTGGTCAGTCCTAAGACTGATTGCAATGTTGCTTGAGTATTTTTCTCCATTTGACAACATACTCTGGTTGGTCAGTCCTAAGACTGATTGCAATGTTGCTTGAGTATTTTTCTCCATTTGACAACATACTCTGGTTGGTCAGTCCTAAGACTGATTGCAATGTTGCTTGAGTATTTTTCTCCATTTGACAACATACTCTGGTTGGTCAGTCCTAAGACTGATTGCAATGTTGCTTGAGTATTTTTCTCCATTTGACAACATACTCTGGTTGGTCAGTCCTAAGACTGATTGCAATGTTGCTTGAGTATTTTTCTCCATTTGACAACATACTCTGGTTGGTCAGTCCTAAGACTGATTGCAATGTTGCTTGAGTATTTTTCTCCATTTGACAACATACTCTGGTTGGTCAGTCCTAAGACTGATTGCAATGTTGCTTGAGTATTTTTCTCCATTTGACAACATACTCTGGTTGGTCAGTCCTAAGACTGATTGCAATGTTGCTTGAGTATTTTTCTCCATTTGACAACATACTCTGGTTGGTCAGTCCTAAGACTGATTGCAATGTTGCTTGAGTATTTTTCTCCATTTGACAACATACTCTGGTTGGTCAGTCCTAAGACTGATTGCAATGTTGCTTGAGTATTTTTCTCCATTTGACAACATACTCTGGTTGGTCAGTCCTAAGACTGATTGCAATGTTGCTTGAGTATTTTTCTCCATTTGACAACATACTCTGGTTGGTCAGTCCTAAGACTGATTGCAATGTTGCTTGAGTATTTTTCTCCATTTGACAACATACTCTGGTTGGTCAGTCCTAAGACTGATTGCAATGTTGCTTGAGTATTTTTCTCCATTTGACAACATACTCTGGTTGGTCAGTCCTAAGACTGATTGCAATGTTGCTTGAGTATTTTTCTCCATTTGACAACATACTCTGGTTGGTCAGTCCTAAGACTGATTGCAATGTTGCTTGAGTATTTTTCTCCATTTGACAACATACTCTGGTTGGTCAGTCCTAAGACTGATTGCAATGTTGCTTGAGTATTTTTCTCCATTTGACAACATACTCTGGTTGGTCAGTCCTAAGACTGATTGCAATGTTGCTTGAGTATTTTTCTCCATTTGACCCTATCCTCTGCAGCTGTCTTCATTTTAGTAAAGGTTCATACTTGAATGTCTCAGCATGACTGAGATTAAAAGGTGTGTCTTGTTCATACCCGTTCTATTTTGCCCTGTAGTATTTTCCTTAGAAGACTTCCATGTCTCATATTGTGACCAAACCATCTAATCTTCGTTTTTGTATCATTTTCAATACAAGTCTTTGTGTGCCCACTTCAGTGAGTACGTTGTCAATGGATCTTCTTTCTGTAAAAATCACTTTTTCTATTCTACAGTAGCACCACATTTCAAACGCTTCCAAGCTTTTTTAATCTTTCTTTGCTAGAGTCCATATTTCAGCCCCATGCAGTGTAATTGGCCATATATGAGTGGCGATTATTCTTTTCTTCAGTTCTATCCTGATATTCTTTGAGGTTAACAATTTCTGTTTTTCTCTTAGGTTTGTTTTTTATCATTGTTATCCAAGTCTTAATTTATGTTTCATTTCGGGCATCATCTGTTGAAGTTTGCACTAAATATGTAAACATCTGTACTTGTTCGATTATTTCTCCGTTGATGATTACATCTATTTAGCTATGTTGCTTTGATATTATTAGTTTTCCTCTTTAATGTATTTATTTTCATGTCAAACTCTTTGGCTGTGCTACTCATTTTTCAAGCGGTATTTGCAAACGTTGCCACTTTGGTTTGGTCATCGGTAAATTTGATGGCATTAACTTTCATCCCATTGACACCCCTATTACAACTTTGAACAACCTTTTCCGTGAACATCTCACTATAGAGACTCGGTGAAAGCAAGCAACCCTGTTGTACCCTTTGTCTTATTTAAACTGGATCTGTGAGTTCTTCTGTGATTTACATAATCGCCTTTTGATTTTCGTACATATTCTGGGTGAACATAATGAGTCGTTCTATACCGATTTGTTGCAACATCTGAAAAAGTATGCACCAACGGATCAAAGGCTTTCTCAAGTCCATAAAGCAGGTAAATAGTGATGGTCCTTAATCGAGCATTCTTTCTCCAAGAAACCGCAATGATCCGACAGCAAATCCCGAACTGGTTATCTTTCAGCACCTCACATATCTTTCTATCAATTCTCCTCTTGATTATCTTCAAAAGGTACTATCATTCGCAATTGACCACATTATATTGAATTTGAATCTGATTTTTTTTTGTTTTTTGGCAAAGGAATTATTATTATTGGAGTTGTGTGATCCTTTGGCCATATTCCATTGTTGTAAATATCTTTAACATGTTAAAAAAGGAAATTGTGTCAATTCTCTCCCATTACTTTGTGTATCTCGATAGGTCACTCATTTATCCTTGGTGCTTTGTTTGTTGTTCAGATTTAAAGAAAATGCCTGATTAAATTCTTCTTTGGTTTCAGGTAATCTCTGCTCTATCAACGGCATGTCACTTAATGGCGTGTTATCATGATACATGTCCCCATCATCGTACAGTTCCTTAACATATTCTCTCAATTTCACTCTTTTGTTCTTTGAATCTGTTATTGGTTTAATTCATTACAAATGGAGTTCCGAGTGTTAAAACGGTGTGACGTGAACTTCTTTATGTGCCCTCGTGATAGTCTGATATTTGTGTAATGAGTATCACGCATTGCGATACCAGCATTTGAACTATCTGTAGCACATATACGGGCTACAGGAAGAATGTCTTCAAAGATGGCCCCAAGCTTTCACCTCACCCGCAAGATATGTGTTTTTTGTGGAATGTATTTATTGTTAAGGATGAATCAAGATGTGATTGTGCAGCTCGCGTGTTTGACCATGTCTTGCGTCGTTCTGAGACATGAAGTCGCGCACATGTACCACTGCTTGTTGAAAATTGTAGCATTCTGTCATCGAACACAGGTCGCTAGCACGAACACAGGTCGCTAGCACGAACCAGGGCGTTACAACACGGAGTCTTTTTGCTATATGGCTAACACAGGACACATCGGTCACTTATCTCAGGAAATAACCACTCTTCTTGAAAGGTATAACTACGACTTCTATGCTTATTTGCCACCCTGATCAACTTTATGTATCGCTATATGTGCAGCGATTCCATTCTGCCAGAACGGCATGCACAATCCAAAAACAGTGTCAGACAACATACTGCAATAGTGTCGATCTCTTGTCTAGAAATCACTGGGACCATTTAAAGTTATGTAACTCTTGGCCATTCCAACAACTGACAACCTGGACTCGCTGTCAACCATGCAGTAGAGAGAATACTTGTCAGAATTGTTCTGCGCAGACTCCAGGTCCTAGGAGACCAGGTTTACCCAGAGTCACAGTGCGATGTTCGTGGGACTGGGTCTGCCACACATATGATATTCTCATTATAGCAGTTGTAAGTGAAATACAGATAACAAAAGCAACCATTATATACTGCCCGTTGATATCACGAAGGCATTCGACTTGGTCAGTCGTGAGAGTCTGTTCAAAGGTCAGGAGGATTGGTTGCCCACCGATTCTTCTGAGCATTATCGAGCATTATCATTGGCATGAAAGGCACCATCGACTTTGAAGGTGCGTCCTCAGAGGAGTTTGCAATCAAGTATGAAGTAAAACAAGTAAGAATAACAATGAACAGATTAATAAAAAGGATCTGGTATAACAAGAAGCTCACCGTTAAAACACAAACACTTGCTGAAGTCAGATGTGTTGGACCCAAAGGTGCAAATATCGCCATCAAGCTGTAAACTACGACACCATGCAGTCCGTTCTCTGGACTACATTCTGCTACTTAAGCCCTTTCAGGGCTTGGTAGTGGGAGATTGAGAACGAACGAACGAAGCCAAGCCAAAACACAAACACACAAACAAAATTGTGTAACTTCTGTTTGAAAGTTTATGTGAAGGTCACGTCTGCCATGTTATTTCTTCAAGGTCACTACCAACTTAAAAATATATATTTTCCATAATATCATCTTTCATTCAAACACGAGTCGACTATTCCGGCAACTTTTTGAAGCTACCTCGTAGTAGTAGCACATGGCAACAACAAATGATCTTCTACGAAAAACTGTTTGGAAACGTAGTGTCTCAAGTTGGCTGCTGCCTTTGTTAGTGCAATTGAAGTCGAAGTCTGAAAACGAACGAAGAAGAGCAGAAGATTCTCCATGGATTATGCTGACGAGTTCCGTACTTGGCGAAGAGAGTTTAAAGCAATTATGGTCTTGTTCTTCTTCTTCTGCGTTCATTTTCAATCTTCAGCTTCTAAGTCCTGAACATGGTTTTGCAAGTAGCAGGAAGTAGTCCGGAGAAAGAATTACGTTGTGTCGCTAGTTTACAGTTTGACTGCGATATTTTCACCTTTCGGTCGGACACATCTGTCTTTGGCAGCCTGATCTTGTTAATTCTGGCGCTAACATCTTGTATTATTTCTTGGTCTATATCAATGTAACTTCCAAGGCCGGTAAAACTTCTCATCATTAACCTTCATGGGGCAATTTTTTTGGTTACTTATTCACATTTTCTTAGTTTTAATTCTCACGAATCTACAATCCCACCTCTGCTGTTTCATTTGGCTGTCAATATATCTTGCCTTGTACGTGCTGCTGTTTATGTGACAGCATACGATCTATATAATCTGTGAAATCCAGCTGCTTATCAAATGTCCACCTCATCCATGTTTTTCATCCATTTGTTGTTTGTCGCAATACCAAGTCCATGACCACTGAGAAAGATTGTTGGAGATAGTAGATATCAATTGAGGACTCCAGTTTAAATTGTAAATGGGTCTGACATATTGCTTTTGTGTATTATTGTACATGTGGTGTCTTAATAGAAATCTTGTATAATTCTTATAAATTTATTTGGTATTTCACAAAACTTCAATATTTTCCAATACTCTTTTCGGTCTATGCTATCAAATGCATTTTATTTTTATTGTATGTAAATGTCATAAATTGAAGTGTTTACCGCTTCTTAGATTGCTCAATGAAGTATATTACAGCTTCATTTCACAACAGTAGAGTAACTATAAGGGGACAAAACTATACAAACATATACTTGTTTGGTGGCATTCTTCTGCTGCAGCGAAGTGTTAGAATAGACAGGCTAAGTAATGGCAACCTATCGTACTGCACACTTGCCAAGAAACTTATAACAGCCAAATAGGTGGCGGCTGTAAGAAGCTATGTTCTGTAAAAGGGCATGCGACTTACTTTACTAGGTCCAGCTGTCCCATTAGGTTTTGAAGAATTGGAGAAGACATGACTTTGCATCAAACAGATGTTAAATAAATTAGAAATTGAAATTGTAATGGTCACATTCATTTAGGCATAGGGGCATGTTAGCCAACGCCCACAGCGTAGGAATCAGGTCAATTGGTAGCAAAGAGACGGTCTTTAGACTTTATCCCCTACGCAGAAAGCTCAAGCACCATGTCATGACGTCACGGAGGGAAGGCCTTGGTTCCAATAGTTACGCGAAGCCCATTGAATGTTTACCTTAGAAGTTTACTTGAAAGCGGAATATAGAAATCGATATTTTATTTCCAAGTTATTAATACTTTTGATTACTATTTTTTATAACTGACTTGCAAGAATTAAGTTAATCCCAGCAAAGTTGACATGTACTCGATGTTTAAGAAAAAATTATTAAAATAACCTTGATTTCAAGAGCAACTTGGATATGAATCTTGTCCATAATTTAACATAGAATCTGGTCTTCAGACTGCAACGTTTTAAACCACTGGATGAATGCAAATAATAACACTAACATATAAGACCACGCTTTATTATTGCAAGTACGTTAGCTTTATTTTACAACACAGGCAGTTAAAGGTAATGGTTTTACAACATAAGTAAAGGTAACAGTTATAAACCACAATGACAAAATGAAGACTAGGTTAGACAAGAAAAAGATCTTGTGGGATAATTCTGAGCACAAGCAACATGTGCACAACATATTTATAGTTTGATTGAGAGCTAGTTATCAGGAATACATATGAAATAATTCACTTTTTTACAGTTTGAAGCTTTCGTTTCTTTGCATGTAGCTTGAAACAATATCCAACTCCTGGTAGCGTGAAACCATATCCAACTCCTGGTAGCGTGAAACCATATCCAACTCCTGGTAGCTTGAAACAATATCCAACTCCTGGTAGCGTGAAACCATATCCAACTCCTGGTAGCGTGAAACCATATCCAACTCCTGGTAGCGTGAAACCATATCCAACTCCTGGTAGCGTGAAACCATATCCAACTCCTGGTAGCTTGAAACAATATCCAACTCCTGGTAGCGTAAAACCATATCCAAGTCCTGGTAGCTTGAAACAATATCCAACTCCTGGTAGCGTGAAACCATATCCAACTCCTGGTAGCGTGACACCATATCCAACTCCTGGTAGCGTGACACCATATCCAACTCCTGGTAGCGCGAAACCATATCCAACTCCTGGTAGCGTGAAACCATATCCAACTCCTGGTAGCTTGAAACAATATCCAACTCCTGGTAGCTTGAAACAATATCCAACTCCTGGTAGCGTGACACAATATCCAACTCCTGGTAGCGGGACACCATATCCAACTCCTGGTAGCGTGAAACCGTATCCAACTCCTGGTAGCGTGAAACCCTGGCCAACTCCTGGTAGCGTGAAACCCTTGCCAGCTTCTACTATATAGCGTGATGTTATATGCTAAGGCAGATGTTAAGAGGATGAAAGAGGCAGCGAACCACATAATCTGGAAAGATATTGTTGTAGAAACAGATGTTGAACAGGAGTGGATCTGGGGTAGTTCTCTCGCCGCCGCGATTGACTATAACCCAGTATTCGTACAGCGATCTCAGTCCCGCCAAGTGGAGCGATAGCACGGGCTTGCGGAAAACGCTTGCCCGCCTTTCCCCGTGTAGGTATCGGGAAGCGGGTTTTTGTGTCGTGGCCTACAATTAGGTGCGCTGCTCTGGTCCGTAACGAGAAACTTTGACAGTCGGTGGTGATTTTTCGAAGGCTTATAGCAGAGCTCGACAGTTCGTCTCGCTGGTGGTCAGACTCTCGCAAAGAGCTTGTGACCGGCAAATGGAAAGCAGGAATCGTGCCTGAAGGCCGTGTGTTCTCCCGGGGACCAACCCTCGGGAGAAGGGCAGGCCGGCAGGCCAAATTTCCTCTAGTCCCAGTGAAATTCATCGCCGGATCGGCGGACGGCAGAGACCTCTTTCTGCGGCTCTACCGAATAGGGCTGGGGCGCGAGCCCCAGATCCCGACCATGTCAAAGCCTCCCATTGCAGTTGTGCTAAGATTTTGGGCGGGATTCCAGCTTATAGGCGTTCGGCCGTAATCCCTCACATGGTAGCCTCGCGCCATTGGCTTATCAGCCTGGTACGTGAACCAAGTTGTCTGCGGCTCCTCTCGAATTGAGCAGGATTACCATAGCAACGCCCTGTTATTAGTAGGGTAATACTGCCCTGTCTTCAGATGGTCTATTTCCAGCACCCGTTCACTATTAGACCAGACGAATTAATTGAGGGCTTTTGTTTGTCAATTACCAGGTATCTGAAATCTGCGGTTTCTGCGGGGTTAAACACGATTTCCGTAGCGTTCTTTCATTAGAAGGTTAAAGAGCTGACTTGTCTTCCGTGAGTCTAATACCAGCACACGTTCATTATTAGACCCAACGGAAGTGCTCTCGATTTGTCAGTCGTTCTACAGTATTGGCGTGTAAAGTCAAATTAAGCCGCAGGTTCCACTCCTGGTGGTGCCCTTCCGTCAATTCCTTTAGCGAACATTAGATGCGATACAGGCAAAATGTGCACATCTTCTTTATAGGATGATAGAAAACTAGTTATCATAAATACATATCCACTGTTTGCAGACTTTTCATCATTATAAGCAGAGCCCACAATGTCACCACCCTTGAAATCAAGAGCAGATCTAATGTAGATCTCGTCCATCATTAGACACAAAATGTGGTCTTCAGGCTGCAATGTTTCAAACCGGTGGTTGGCATATGACATTAAATGGTCACTGAATTGCTCACGGACTGGATCTAAATTGAATACCCTGTGAATGGTACATGGATGCGGGAGTATAATATGCCGAGCGCTTCGCAAGAATTTGTATGAGTGAGGTGATACTGAAAAAAGCAAACTAACAAAAATTAAATATTCCATGCTATACCTAAAGTTATGCTTTTCACTTATATTAAGAGAGAGTTGTTCTATTACAAAATCAACTAATATTTGTCTTTCAGTTGGTAAAGAGCTTTTAAGTCTAGTTAGAAGTTCACTTATAACATTAATAGTGGTTTTTTTTCCCTATCATTATCTGTCTGCCCCAGCATATCTACATGATCTATTATCTGCTATAAATCAACAACCGTATCAATTTTCAATAGGCAACTTAATGTACACGATTTCTGCAGAGACACGCTTTTCAAATTCACAGACCAAAAAACGATGCATATTACCAGTTGAACAGAAGAAAGCAGGTCGTGGTCTTCAGACTTCGCACTGGCCACAATAGACTGATGTACCACCTATTCAACAAATTGAAGATAGGTGGCACTGACGAATGCACTAATGATTTAAATAACGTGACTTTGACTGCAGTGCTGATGCTGCATTTGTATATCACATTCAGTTTTGACATAGTGGCTGCAGCCATCTCGAGTCTTGCCTTAATCTCTTTATTAGATCTTCCGTCACTACATAAACAGGACCATAAATATTTGCAGGAATGAACTTCTTCCAGTTTTTTACCATGATAAATCATGATGTTTGTAGAAGCCTGATTGTGATGCCCATTCACTAGTATCTTGCTTTTTTTGTTCCAATTTTGTGGTAAGTTCTTGGAGTTCTCGTTCGGATCCAGTCAAAAGATAAATGTTGACAGCAAAAGGAAGATTTCAGAGAGATTGACCACCAATCGTTACAAATGTTCTATGATTCTAGAATGTCCCCTGCATATACGTTCCAAATATACGATGAACATTGCTGGGAATGAGACATCCTTGCCGTACTCCAACTGTTGTTCGGAATGATTTCCGATGGTTAGTCAAGGTAGGAAGTCTGGATATGATATACTTATTTACATGTCCATGTTTCCTAGCCGTATAGTAGCATTGATTTTACATTAGCTTGAAGGCTACAATTTGGTAGTGATACTCTTAGTTACATTAATGGAGATATCTGTTGAATAAGGTCTACAGTCTGAATATGATACAGTTATTCACATGTCCATGTTTTATAGCCATATAGTTGTACATTCATATTGAACAGTCTAATCTTATTTTCTTTAAAGAATGCTGGAGAATTTCTAATTGAACGAAGAGAGCGGAAAGTGAATATGGCTTTGGAAGTACTGCCCGAAACATCCTGGTTTGAATAGGGCTTTGAAAGTACTGCCCGTAACATCCTGGTTTGAATAGAACTTTGGAAGTACTGCCCGTAACATCCTAGTTTGAATAGGGCTTTGGATGTACTGCCTGTAACATCCTGGTTTGGAAGTGACTTCAGTACACTTGTTGCTTTTTAATATTACTCATTAACTTAACATCATTATACTGATTTGGAAGTGACTTCAGTACACTTGTTGCTTTTTAATATTACTCATTAACTTAACATCATTATACTGATTTGGAAGTGACTTCAGTACACTTGTTGCTTTTTAATATTACTCATTAACTTAACATCATTATACTGATTTGGAAGTGACTTCAGTACACTTGTTGCTTTTTAATATTACTCATTAACTTAACATCATTATACTGATTTGGAAGTGACTTCAGTACACTTGTTGCTTTTTAATATTACTCATTAACTTAACATCATTATACTGATTTGGAAGTGACTTCAGTACACTTGTTGCTTTTTAATATTACTCATTAACTTAACATCATTATACTGATTTGGAAGTGACTTCAGTACACTTGTTGCTTTTTAATATTACTCATTAACTTAACATCATTATACTGATTTGGAAGTGACTTCAGTACACTTGTTGCTTTTTAATATTACTAATTAACTTAACATCATTATACTGATTTGGAAGTGACTTCAGTACACTTGTTGCTTTTTAATATTACTCATTAACTTAACATCATTATACTGATTTGGAAGTGACTTCAGTACACTTGTTGCTTTTTAATATTACTCATTAACTTAACATCATTATACTGATTTGGAAGTGACTTCAGTACACTTGTTGCTTTTTAATATTACTCATTAACTTAACATCATTATACTGATTTGGAAGTGACTTCAGTACACTTGTTGCTTTTTAATATTACTCATTAACTTAACATCATTATACTGATTTGGAAGTGACTTCAGTACACTTGTTGCTTTTTAATATTACTCATTAACTTAACATCATTATACTGATTTGGAAGTGACTTCAGTACACTTGTTGCTTTTTAATATTACTCATTAACTTAACATCATTATACTGATTTGGAAGTGACTTCAGTACACTTGTTGCTTTTTAATATTACTCATTAACTTAACATCATTATACTGATTTGGAAGTGACTTCAGTACACTTGTTGCTTTTTAATATTACTCATTAACTTAACATCATTATACTGATTTGGAAGTGACTTCAGTACACTTGTTGCTTTTTAATATTACTCATTAACTTAACATCATTATACTGATTTGGAAGTGACTTCAGTACACTTGTTGCTTTTTAATATTACTCATTAACTTAACATCATTATACTGATTTGGAAGTGACTTCAGTACACTTGTTGCTTTTTAATATTACTCATTAACTTAACATCATTATACTGATTTGGAAGTGACTTCAGTACACTTGTTGCTTTTTAATATTACTCATTAACTTAACATCATTATACTGATTTGGAAGTGACTTCAGTACACTTGTTGCTTTTTAATATTACTCATTAACTTAACATCATTATACTGATTTGGAAGTGACTTCAGTACACTTGTTGCTTTTTAATATTACTCATTAACTTAACATCATTATACTGATTTGGAAGTGACTTCAGTACACTTGTTGCTTTTTAATATTACTCATTAACTTAACATCATTATACTGATTTGGAAGTGACTTCAGTACACTTGTTGCTTTTTAATATTACTCATTAACTTAACATCATTATACTGATTTGGAAGTGACTTCAGTACACTTGTTGCTTTTTAATATTACTCATTAACTTAACATCATTATACTGATTTGGAAGTGACTTCAGTACACTTGTTGCTTTTTAATATTACTCATTAACTTAACATCATTATACTGATTTGGAAGTGACTTCAGTACACTTGTTGCTTTTTAATATTACTCATTAACTTAACATCATTATACTGATTTGGAAGTGACTTCAGTACACTTGTTGCTTTTTAATATTACTCATTAACTTAACATCATTATACTGATTTGGAAGTGACTTCAGTACACTTGTTGCTTTTTAATATTACTCATTAACTTAACATCATTATACTGATTTGGAAGTGACTTCAGTACACTTGTTGCTTTTTAATATTACTCATTAACTTAACATCATTATACTGATTTGGAAGACTGTATCCAACCAATTTCTTCTACTGCGTGTTTTATTTTGCTTTTCCCGTAACCCCGAGAAGTCGTAGGGGCATCACTCAGAGTTAGAACGATGCGTCTTTGACATCTTGTTAAACAGACAGGGCCCAATCTTTCCCGGACGATGTCTTAATCCATTGCTGACCATTGTGTACATTAGCTAGCCACACCAAAATCCAGTACTCACTGTTAGCAAACAGGGTGAAGGGAGCCAATCTCGTGAAGTTCAGCCGTGTGCACTGGGCCATACAGGGTGAAGTGAGCCAATCTCGTGAAGTTCAGCCATGCGCACTGGGCCATGGAAATACGATACAGGGTAACAGAAATATTATTTCAAATAGCCGATGACCATGTCAGGATAATTGGGGTTAACAAAACCTTTAAACCATAGACATGTAGCCGTTGCTGCCTATCAATTCAATGTTTCAGGTCTCCTGGATTCCTTTCTTCAAACTCAGGTTTTGTTCCTCCTTCTATCTAGTCTATCTGGCTCATCATTATAAACTTCCTTGGAATGATGCACTGTATTTCACTGAAGCAGTAATAGCTGGTTTCCTATTGCGAGTCTCGCATGTTGTCTTCGTTGTTGTGTTTATGCATTCTAAAAACAATTATGGCGGACAGAGAAAATGAAACTAAATGTCAGAAAGGCTCTACTGGAATTTACCAACTGTTGCCACTACTTAAACACCTGAACACCAGCATAACCACAAATAACAAGTCATAAAGAGCATATTTACACCAACCCTGTGCTACCAATATCAAACGTGGTCCGTATTCAGCAATATTTGAAGAGAGAGAGAGAGAGGTGCGAAGGTCGTGGATGTTGTCCAGTACATACTTTACCGAAGAGAAAGCCTTCCGACCAGCGCGACACCGTCTTGTTAACTCTGGGCTTAGCTCTGCATGTTGAGCAAACATCCAAGGTAGATGTACTCGTCCACGTAGTCCAGTCTCTCTTCTTCGAGGATGATTGGGTCGCAGGAAGCGAAGCGATTACGCATGGCTTTCCTCTTGGACGTGTTCATTTCGAGTCCCGCTTTCTTACCCTCTCTGGGGAGCGCTCCTAGCTTTTCACCGATGTCCAAGACTGCCTCCGCGATGAGTACTAGATCATCGATGTCCAAGACTGCCTCCGCGATGAGTACTAGATCATCGATGTCCAAGGTCCTCCAATTGTGAGAATATTGTCCACTGAATACCCGTTATTTTGCCTTCGATTGATGTCTTCATTATCCAATCTATAGCCAACAAGAACAGGAAAATTGAGAGCAGGCATCCCTGCCCCCCCCCCCTTTCCCCCCATTGTTTGCACCATGAAACTGCCAGCCAGTACTCCTGCATGTACCCCTCTACTAACTGTGTCTTTGTACATATTCTGAATGAGGCTTGTGTACTTCTCTGGTATCCCATAGTGTCTCAACAGTTGCCATAGAGTACTTCGATCCACACTATCAAACGCCTTTTCATAGTCTATACAATTTGCGTAAGGAGATGATTTCCATTCAATGCTTTGTTCTACTTTGATGTGTAGCGTAGCTATATGATCTGTGCATGATCTTCCCTGACGAAATCTTGCCTGTTCCTCTCTGATCGTTTTGTTTACTTCAGTTTTTAATCTTTCTAAGATGATTCTTTTGAATATCTTGACTTGCACCGACAGCACTGTAATCCTACTCTAATTGATCCCAAACACAGACTACCTCCACTAACGATGTGCGAGAGTCAGGCTGGAAGAACACTGGAGCAAAATGGTCAGACTGCATGAGGGGGTTCCCCAGGGAGGATCACTATCCCCTACCGTTTTTATCCTCTTCATTAATGATCTGCCAAAACAGTTCAGACCACACATCTACAAGGCACTCCATGCGGACAACCTGGTCATATGGACCCAGGCAGAAAACATTCGAACCGCAAAAGCAAGAATGCAGGAAGCAATTAATGCAGTAAAGAAATGGGCAGACTCATGGGTTGTTACAATAAACAGAAGCAAGACCCTCTCAACACTCTTCTCGCTCTCTACAAAGTCAGAGCAGGTCAACCTATATTTAGAAAATAGCCTACTTCCTAGAGAAAACAATCCTACATACCTAGGAATGAGATATGACAAAAGATTAACATGGGGCCCACACATAGAGGATACTCAAAAGAAGGGCACATTCAGACTGAGGTTGATGAAAAAACTGGCAGGGACAAATTGGGGCGCAGACGCAAACACAGTCAGACAGGTCTACACTGGATACGTACGGCCAACACAGTCAGGCAGGTCTACACTGGATACGTACGGCCAACACAGTCAGACAGGTCTACACTGGATACGTACGGCCAACACTGGAATAGCACTAGGAATGCGGAAAAAAGGCTCAGTGAGATGGGGTCTACTTCGCGGACTCCACTCTATATGGGTACTACTACTGGTCTTTCAAAATGTTAGAAGGTAGTTGTGCAATCAGTGTAGCTGTAAGCAAGGATTCTTGTATATCCTGGGTCAGCCCCTTGATCTATTAGAGATTGCCAGACGAATTTTGGTTCTACAGAGTCAAACTTTTTCTTGTAGTCGATGAAGGTGTAGATTAGTGGGGTGTGGTATTCTCGAGCTGTTTCGATCAGTCTGCAGCAGGTTTAAATATGGTCCATAATACTATATGTATGATAAAATCAAGCCTGTTCGATCGGTTTCGCTTAGTCTAGTGTTTCGCGGATGAAAAACGAGGGCATTAGATATATTGTGAGAACCAATAATGGTGACACATTTCGAGACTAAAATTACGATTTCGTGCGATGGTTCTGTCATCTCATAGGAACCGAACCTGAGCAACTATCACTGCAAGCTTGTTGCACAAGAAAATGTGGTTACAAGGCACTAGAAAGTCGGCGTGGCAGATGGGTAGATAGATGACATCTGGGAAACCCTATAACATGAGCTTACAGTCCGACACAACACACTCGAGTCAAGAAAGGCAATTTAATTTTTCTACAGCATTAACTATTACAGTGGACAGAGAAGGCAGCAAGTAAGAAGCGAAGCTGTAAGGAACACTGACATGGCGTGTGTTATCAACGACGGCTATTGCTACTGTTCGTTTATCGTGTTTCAACTCTGCAGTTGATTTATGATTTCCCTTTCCAGAAAAAACATCTATTGATAGAACATATAAGGGGAGCTAAGTGTTTTAGACAACAAATGTTTGTTAAGGACTGTTTCTCTTTGTAATGTCCCCTTTCTCCAAAAATATTGCACGCATTCAACACATTAACACTCCCACAAAACAGAATTATCGTCTACTTACTCTAGAATAATATTAAGAATAATATGTTTTATTTGCTTATTGTTTATTAATTATTAAAAGGTAATTCGTAATTCTACTCAGGGAGACAATAGATAGATGGAACGATTATTTCTCAGAGTTGCGTTTTGCAGAGATCAACCAAGTTCCATGGACGAACGGATCTAATACAGAAGACGGAAGAAAAAATTAATGATGAGGGAAACATCCATAGAGGTCCTGAAGGCTGCACTGAAGAAATAAAATTGGAAAAGCAGCTGGACAACATGATGATATAACAATATAAATGGTAAACCAAATTGGAACGGCAACTGAACTGTTATTCCTAAAGGTTCTCCAGGGAGGCGGAGATGAGATAGAGGAGGCTCACCCTGGGGGCCACTCTTCCCTTTCTCTCTCTTCTCACCTCACTCTGTTTCATTTGACTCTGTCCTACAGTCACACTCTTGCACAACTTTCACTCGCGCCCTCATGGTGAGGCCCTTCCATTGCACTTTGGTTGGGCTAGCTTCTGAGGGTGCACACACCTAGCATAGGTACATTCAGGCGCACACATTCATGCAAGCACTGGTTTATGCGTCCTGATATCGGCCAATAGACTACGGTCTGAGGTGGAAAATGACGCGCCTCCGCCAGTAGAAACTAGTGAGGCAAACATCTAAGCAACAACAACAACTCCAGGGAGGGTGGTGCCTCAACACCATGCCATGAAAATTTGGGAGATAGTAATTCATCATTATACCAATATTTAACAAGTGCAACATTTGTCGATATGAAAACTATAGAGGTATATCCCTTCACATTGTCCCAATCAAATGCTTACTTAAGGAAAATGTATTAGACCAAGATGAACTAGGCTCAATACGATTTCAGAGCAAACTGAAGCACTCTACATCTTATCTTCAAACTCAGGCAGTCGAGGGAAACACTGTTGAAACTGTTCTTGTTAAACCTGGAAAAGGCATTTGATAAGCTTTCCTGTTGCACGTTCTGTGAATGAATGCATCATTGTAATGTACCACAGAGCATTGCTATAAGACTTATATAAACTGCATTAGGACAGGAAACAATCAATCGGGGAGTTCAAGGACACAAATAGCGTAAGACAAGGGGATATTATATCACCATACCTCTTCATACAACTAATGGGTGATGTCATCAAAGTCTATAAGGAGAGAACCAAAAAGTACTCAGCAGGGTACTGGAAACTGAAATCAGTCTATATCTCGGAGCTGGTGTTTACTTATTTTATTACCCTGATCACCTTTTTCTTCTTTTTTTTCTTCTACTGAGTTTGTTCTCAATATACTGCTACAAAGCCCCGAACAGGACTTTGCAGGTAGCAGGATGTAGTCCGAAAGACGGAATGAGTTGTGTCGCTACTTTACAGCTTCACTGCGATATTTACATATTTCAGCCCCAAATTCTAAGCACATCTCCAGACCAATCTTTAAATCTGGAAAGAGGATCTGAAGAAGAAAGAGGTGACCATTAGTAGTTCAGAAAACTAAAACATGGTGATCTCGTTAGAAAAGGAAGGGTTCAAAAGTTCAGGGAACAGATCAAGCAGTTCAAATATCACATTAGGAAGGGTTCAAAAATTCAGGGAACAGATCAAGCAGTTCAAATATCACATTAGGAAGGGTTCAAAAGTTCAGGGAACAGATCAAGCAGTACAAATATCACATTAGGAAGGGTTCAAAAGTTCAGGCAACAGATTAAGCAGTTCAAATATCACATTAGGAAGGGTTCAAAAGTTCAGGCAACAGATTAAGCAGTTCAAATATCACATTAGGAAGGGTTCAAAAGTTCAGGCAACAGATTAAGCAGTTCAAATATCACATTAGGAAGGGTTCAAAAGTTCAGGGAACAGATTAAGCAGTTCAAATATCACATTAGGAAGGGTTCAAAAGTTCAGGGAACAGATCAAGCAGTTCAAATATCACATTAGGAAGGGTTCAAAAGTTCAGGCAACAGATCAAGCAGTTCAAATTTCACATTAGGAAGGGTTCAAAAGTTCAGGCAACAGATTAAGCAGTTCAAATATCACATTAGGAAGGGTTCAAAAGTTAGGGCAACAGATTAAGCAGTTCAAATATCACATTAGGAAGGGTTCAAAAGTTCAGGCAACAGATTAAGTAGTTCAAATATCACATTAAAAAGGGTTCAAAAGCTCAGGGAACAGATCAAGCAGTTCAAATATCACATTAGGAAGGGTTCAAAAGTTCAGGGAAAAAAATCAAGCAGTTCAAATATCACATTAGAAAGGGTTCAAAAGTTCAGGAAACAGATTAAGCAGTTCAAATATCACATTAGGAAGGGTTCAAAAGTTCAGGCAACAGATTAAGCAGTTCAAATATAACGTTAGGAAAGGTTCAAAAGTTCAGGGAACAGATCAAGCAGTTCAAATATCACATTAGGAAGGGTTCAAAAGTTCAGGCAACAGATCAAGCAGTTCAAATATCACATTAGGAAGGGTTCAAAAGTTCAGGCAACAGATTAAGCAGTTCAAATATCACATTAGGAAGGGTTCAAAAGTTCAGGCAACAGATTAAGCAGTTCAAATATCACATTAGGAAGGGTTTAAAAGTTCAGGCAACAGATCAAGCAGTTCAAATATCACATTAGGAAGGGTTCAAAAGTTCAGGGAACAAATCAAGCAGTTCAAATATCACATTAGGAAGGGTTCAAAAGTTCAGGCAACAGATCAAGCAGTTCAAATATCACATTAGGAAGGGTTCAAAAGTTCAGGCAACAGATTAAGCAGTTCAAATATCACATTAGGAAGGGTTCAAAAGTTCAGGCAACAGATTAAGCAGTTCAAATATCACATTAGGAAGGGTTCAAAAGTTCAGGGAACAGATCAAGCAGTTCAAATATCACATTAGGAAGGGTTCAAAAGTTCAGGCAACAGATCAAGCAGTTCAAATATAAAATTAGGAAGGGTTAAAAGTTCAGGCAACAGATCAAGCAGTTCAAATATCACATTAGGAAGGGTTCAAAAGTTCAGGCAACAGATTAAGCAGTTCAAATATCACATTAGGAAGGGTTCAAAAGTTCAGGCAACAGATTAAGCAGTTCAAATATCACATTAGGAAGGGTTCAAAAGTTCAGGCAACAGATTAAGCAGTTCAAATATCACATTAGGAAGGGTTCAAAAGCTCAGGGAACAGATTAAGCAGTTCAAATATCACATTAGGAAGGGTTCAAAAGCTCAGGGAACAGATCAAGCAGTTCAAATATCACATTAGGAAGGGTTCAAAAGCTCAGGGAACAGATCAAGCAGTTCAAATATCACATTAGGAAGGGTTCAAAAGTTCAGGGAACAGATCAAGCAGCTCAAATATCACATTAGGAAGGGTTCAAAAGTTCAGGGAACAGATCAAGCAGCTCAAATATCACATTAGGAAGGGTTCAAAAGTTCAGGGAACAGATCAAGCAGTTCAAATATCACATTAGGAAGGGTTCAAAAGTTCAGGGAACAGATCAAGCAGCTCAAATATCACATTAGGAAGGGTTCAAAAGCTCAGGGAATAGATCAAGCAGCTCAAATATCACATTAGGAAGGGTTCAAAAGTTCAGGCAACAGATTAAGCAGCTCAAATATCACATTAGGAAGGGTTCAAAAGCTCAGGGAACAGATCAAGCAGTTCAAATATCACATTAGGAAGTGTTTAAAAGCTCAGGCAACAGATCAAGCAGCTCAAATATCACATTAGGAAGGGTTCAAAAGCTCAGGGAACAGATCAAGCAGTTCAAATATCACATTAGGAAGGGTTCAAAAGCTCAGGGAACAGATTAAGCAGTTCAAATATCACATTAAGAAGGGTTCAAAAGCTCAGGGAATAGGTCAAGCAGTTCAAATATCACATTAGAAAGGGTTCAAAAGCTCAGGGTACAGGTCAAGCAGTTCGAATATCACATTATTAAGGGCTCAAAAGCTCAGGGAACAGGTCAAGCAGTTCAAATATCACATTAGAAAGTTAAAAAGCTCAGGAAACACATCAAGCAGTTCAAATATCACATTAGAAAGTTAAAAAGCTCAGGGAACAGGTGAAGCAGTTGAAATATCACATTAGAAAGTTCAAAAGCTCAGGGAACAGGTCAAGCAGTTCAAATATCACATTAGAAAGTTAAAAAGCTCAGGAAACACATCAAGCAGTTCAAATATCACATTAGAAAGTTAAAAAGCTCAGGGAACAGGTGAAGCAGTTGAAATATCACATTAGAAAGTTCAAAAGCTCAGGGAACACATCAAGCAGTTCAAATATCACATTAGAAAGTTCAGAAAAGCTGTAATAGACCAAAATGGATGTATCAATAAAGGGTTGACTACTAGAAGGACTGCAACTTACAAATATTTCAATTAATCAAAGACCTTTTAGCTCCATGTGGAGCACAGTTCACTCAACAAATACTCGCTAAGTCTTCCTATCATGAGCCATCTGAGCCAATTATGTCCACGTCGTGTTGCTGCCTATACATTTGCTTTCAGCTCCCACTTCAATGAGTGTTTTGTTCTTCCTCTACTTCTCTTTCCCTGTGGATTCCAGAACAGAGCTTGTCTGGTAACGTTATTCACTGGTTTCCGCAATGTGTGTGTCGCCTATCCATCACCTCCTCCATATTTCATGCTCCACTTGTATTTGTCCCGTTGTTCCCATCAGTTCCAAGTTGGCGATCGTGTTGTACCATTTCCATTCCTGTATTTTGCGCAGTCAAACATTTAACAAAGTCTGTACCTTTTTCATAAGTACATGTCTTGTCTTCCATGTTTCAGAGCCTAATAATAGAACGGATATTACGTTGGAGTTGACGATTTTTATTTCGGTGGTGGCTTTAATTGTTTTTTACTTCCATAAATTCCTCAATGCAATGAAAACTCCTCTCGCCTTCTGTATTCTTAACTGAACATCTTTTTCTGTACCTCTTACTATGTATATATTACTACCAAGGTATGTGAAAGACTCCACATTCTGAAGGGGATGGCGCCCAGCCTAATTCTATCATTGCCAATTGCATTTATTTGAGAAACCCGTGTTTTTTCTGTGTATTTTTAGCCCAAATTGTAGCGACCTCTCTTCGAGTATACGCATCTTATAAACATTTGCATGCCATAAACAGAGGCTTCCTAAGTAAATGAGAAATAAGTAAACAAAAACAAAGATGGCTATATACAACTCCACGTCTGTTATGGGACTTATGGATGTGAGTCATGGGCATTGACCATAACCCAGAAACGCCAGCAGCAAGTATCAGAATGAGATATCTAAGGAATGTTGTCCAAGGAGAGACAGGATCCTCAATCAGACAATACAACAAGATCTTAAAACTCGGTTTTGCAAATTCGAGTAAAGTAATCTTAACTTCGCTGTTTTGGCCATTTTTTTTTTAGAATGAAAGAAGATTGGCTATCAAGACAGACATGGGAAGAAAAGAGCCAAGGATCAAGACCCACGGAGACCCAAAGTTTGCTGGAATGACAGTATAAGGCAGTCTATAAGAGATCGAAGACTAGACTGGAACCCAACTAATAAGAAGACAGCAGAGGGCATAGTCTATGAGCACTACCTTGAGTTGGTGAAAATGTTTGAGGGATCATGGGAGCTAATTCGGCGAGAGTTTGGTTCTCGTGGCATGTTCAACTGAGCCGAACAGGTCACCAAGGACAGGCCAGAGTGCACATTCATCCCCCAGGTTGGGGGGGGGGGGGTTGAGTTTGGGCTAACAACTGAAACCTAGAAAAAACACTTTGTTACAGAACGTGCAAAAGAAAATGGAAATACCAGTACTTCTGGCCGGATTATCGAAAATCTGGCAGAAGCGAGGCATTTGACGCGATCTGGTGAAATCCAGCTAAAGAAAGTCAGGATCAGCACCTTCATATCATGCTTACGGGGACGGCATGGCCTGGTGGTTAAGTGGCACGGCTCACAACCCGATGGTGCTTGGTTCGATCCCTATCACAGTACCGGCCGTTACCCCGGAGAAGCAAACCCTTAGAAAATGCAGGAGGAAGCAGACCCTTACATAAAATGCATTCTGAAGTCGTTTGCACTGGGCCGACAGGTGCAAAATAAAAACCACAGTGCAACGCACACCACCTTGGGGATTAGAGAAATAAAGCGAACGCAAAAAATAAAACATAAAAATATCATGCTTACACAAATATTTGAACCTCAACTGTGGACAGTCGACTGTTTAAATGCGATCCGCCGTCCGCAGAGGATATATTTGGGAACGCGACCATCTACCATACGACGAACATGTCCAAGCCGTCGCGGTCTTCTCTGTCTAGGAGAGTGCACATGCTTGGAAGACCGGTGAGAGAATTATACCTCTGCATTTGTCACTCTGTTCCTCCGTGTAATTCTAAGACTGGCTCGCAGGCGCCGTAAATGGAAGGTGTTAAGTCTATGACCTTGTTTGGTATAAGTTGCCCAAGTCTCGCTGCCATATAGAAGTGTGATGACGAGCCGTGTACTGTATATCGTGACCTTGGTTTTAATTGTGAGTATCTGGTTTTCCCAAACACGCGTTGTGAGGCGAGAACATGTTGCAGCTGATGTTTCAATGTGACTGTCTATTTCTTAGTCTAGAGACAGAGAGAGAGAGAGAGAGAGAGAGAGAGAGAGAGAGAGAGAGAGAAAGAGAGAGAGAGAGAGAGAGAGAGAGAGAGAAAGAGAGAGAGAGAGAGAAAGAGAGAGAGAGAGAGAGAGAGAGAGAAAGAGAGAGAGAGAGAGAGAGAGAGAGAGCTTGTCGTTGATCGGTGACCCTAAATATGTGAATTGATGCACAGCTGTCAGTTCATGATTATCGATATTTAGAGTTGGTATGTCATCTCTCCCGGCACATTTGTTTTGTTAAGACTAATTATGAGACCAAAATCTATGCACGCCTGGTTGAAGATATCTATGAAGCCCTGAAATTCCTGCTGACTGTGGGTGACAATTGCAAAATCATCAGCGAAACGCAAGTCTCAAGTCTTATCTCTCTGGTCTTCTTTTTGACCTTGAGTCTTGCTAGGTTAAACAGTCTAACATCCGACTTAGTGTGAAGAAAGGCTCCTTCATTTGCGTTACTCAATGCTTCAGTAACAGAGCAAAGATAATTCCTATCAGGGCTAAGACGCAGTCTTGCTTAATACCAGTGTGAATACCAAAAGTTGTGATTTGCTACCATAAAAATGAGATGTTTTTTTTCATGCCTTCATAGAACGATGTTGTTATTAGTCGTAGTTTGTTTATGCAGTTAATTTAGAGAGGATTTTGAAGACCTGCTTACCAAATCAAATGTTATGTCCGGTCAATGAAGGCGATATAAAGGGGCTGATTCTGCTCACGTGACTTTTGCTGAATTTGCCGAAGATAAAACAAAATCATGTCGATCGTTAATCTTCTAGATGTGAATCCACACGGTAAGATCAAGATGCTGAGCAGCGCATGAGCTGCAGCGGTCAACGACCCATAGCTGACTGCTATCGTCAGGGCCAGCGAACCAGAGCTGCCAAGACTCTGCTACGCCTTCACGCCGTGATCCTGGATAAGAGGCTGCAATAGAGAAGATTGGCTGAGGAGAAAGGATCGAAAAGGGAAGGCTATCCCGGTACTCAAAAGTCCCTGCTGAAGTTGGATGTGTCGGACCGAAAGGTGCAAATATAGTAGTCAAGCTGTAAACTACTACAAATGCATTTCATTCTCCGGACTGCATCCTGGAACTTGTAAAGCCATTCTCGTGGCTTGGTGCGAGAGGTTGAAAACGAACGAAGAAGAAGAGGAATCCACACTGTGGCTCTAGATAGACACGCTCAGCCAATAAGTAGCCCTTGTAATATTACTCTGTCGAAGACTTTAGTGATCACTGTCACATTTGTGTATGTATGTTACGGATTAGGGGGCGTAATACCTCGCCATGCCCCTGCAACCCATATTACGCCATTAATGTTATTTTCTAGCATTCACATGCAAAGGTGAGTTCTGATAATTCATTAGAGTTAAACAATCTGTGTTTTGTGTGCTCACTAAGTGATTCTGATTTTCAGATGTTTGCTAGTTAACTTAACTAAACTTAACTTAAAACTTAACTTAAAACTAAACTTAACTTAAAACTTAACTTAACTTAAAACTTGAAAACTCAACTTAACTTAAAACTTGACTTAACTTCACTTCAGTTAACTTAACTTCACTTAACTTAACTTAACTTCATTATATTAGTTTAGAAGGCTCTACATAGTCTGTATACAACCAGTTTATTTCACAAAACAGATACCGGAAATACTGTGAGCAACCAATCTATTGTTGAATGCATTAACTGACTGATTCCACTACATCCTGCTGCAATGCATTTCAAGAATTCACAACTCTCTGACTAAAAAAATACTTCTTAATATCTAAACTTGACCTGTCTTTAAACAATTTATAGCTGTGCCCTCTAGTTTTTGTAGCCGGTTATACTTTGAAAAACTTGCTATAGTCTAATTTATCCTTTCCATTAATTTATTTATAAATTTGTTTTAAGTCACCTCGAATTCTTCTTTGTTCGAGACATTGAAGACCAGTCTTTTTTAGTCTTTCCTCATAACTATAATTCTGAAACCCTTGCGATCATTTTTGTAGCTCTTCTTTGTACCCTTCCCAGCATGTTTATCTCCCCTCTATTATATGGACTCCACACCTGACCACTACTCCAATTTAGATCTCACTAATGAGTTTGAAGATCCATGTGACGTGTCTGACAAGAGAAGATGCAAATCCTGTCTGGTCGTCACCAAGCGAAATTCTTGTTTAAATATAGGTACTTGGAACGTTCGTACAATGATGAAGATGGAAAGTTGGAGAACATCAAAATGGAAATGAGAAGAGAACAAATAAATATTGATTGAGTGAGACACGCTGGAGAGAAGATGTACCAGAGCCGATCGATTTGATAGAGCTCTATCGCAGACAGTAGAGGGGTCTGCTCTATTCTATTGCACTCCCCACTCACTCTAAACAAATTAAAGTAACACTAAATATAAACACAATACAACATATTATTTATTCAAGTAACACTGCCAACTATAAACTGTCTAGGAACTTAAATTATTTCTCTCACACGCTTATCTAAAACACACCTAACACTAAACCTAACCTTTCAATACTGTTATTCTCTGGTCCTTTCTTCTCTTCTAATCTGATCTGCTGCGATCAAACTTTGTTGCGGATTGCCGCTGATGGTAAAGTTCGAACGTTCTAAACCCAGGTATGACATCCGTAGTTTTGTTCCTCTTTGTCGGCGGTAGATCAAAGTGGTATCGACGTGGTTAGGATAGACTGCATGAAATATGATCCATGCGATCACTGGAAAACTGCCTCTAGCTGCGACTGACGAATTACATTCACGTGATCCATGTGATGTCGACGTGATCAGTGGGACTGCGTCAATATGGTTAACGGGATGACTGAAAGACTGCTTCTATAAGCTATCGACGACTTTAATTACGACCACTACATAATATTAGGGTAGTTACCGTGATTGCTGTGTGTCTCTCTCAGCGGCATCTCTTCATCGCCTTAATTTCAACTCACATCTGCCTCAACTGCCTCACTGGGCGTCTCTGTCCATAGAAATTATGTCTCTGAAGTGAAATATTCTCTCTCTGTGGTTCTCAGCTCAAACCTGTCTCACTCCGTCGCCTGCCCTACACTGAGAGTCTCTTTCGAAAATCTTCTTATATAATTGTCTTTCACGTCTCTCTGCCGGGATTTATATTCGATCTCCATACACAGATCACGTGATTTCCAAAACGGCGCACGTTTTTTGCCCGTCTGCTTGCCATTATCCCCCATATTGTTCCGGTGGTTTCCAGACGACGCGGGTTTGAAGGCTACCCGTTTATCGCCACTAATAGTTCCAGGTGTGGACACATGGCCTGCAACTTACGTCAGGTTACGTATTTTTACGACAACTCCCACTTGAGCAGTTCGAGACAAAGAGGGGTGGTACGTTTTGGTTACTCAAATTCTTGGCGGACTGAGTTCTGCTGCACTGACTCAAATCCGTCGAAAAATAAAGGATAGATTTTCTCCACGTATTTTGGGGTCTACTTATCTCTCTCTCTCTCTCTTTTCCCCTGAGGGTTCCACGTAAGAGCCTGTCTGGCTATGTTAGACTGTGCCTTCCGCAGCTTTTGTCCTGCCCAGTCCCATTTTCTTCGCTTAATTTGTTGTTCCTTCCAACTGTAACATGTTAAAACATGTCTAAGCTCCTACCTATATATTGTCTCTACATCTAAGATATATTACAAAGAGAGAGAATATTAAAGTGAGGAATATAAAATAATATACTCAGGGTGTATCAAGGGTCAATGTGGAGTAGTCTACATATTGGATAAAAAGGCAACTGCTGCACTGAGAGAGGTGACCATACACAACGACAGATTATTGACATTGAGAATGGCTTCACAACCGGTAGACACAATCATAATACAAATATACATGCCCGCTTCAGAACACGATGAAGACGAGATAGAAGAGATGTATGGTAATCTACAACACATATTGAGGACAACAAAACAAAATCAATCAAACAAAGCATAGACCATCGACAACATCTCGTAAGCGTGCCCGGACCTGTGCTGCTTTTTCTGCATCTTTCTATGCGTAATTATTTAATTTTAGCTCCATTTCACATTCTGTTCTCCGCGTATTTTTTGGTCTACCTCTCTCTATCTTTTCCCTTGAGGGTTCCATGTAAGAGCCTGTCTGGTTATGTTAGATTGTGCCTTCTGCAGCGTATGTCCTGTCCAGCCTCATTTTCTTCGCTTGTTATTCTAATTACTGATGTTGGCTCCTTTCCCACAAGTCTTCATTCCTCACCATGTCCTGCCACTTTATGCCAATTATCCTTCTTAGACATCTGTTAACGGAGGACTGGAGTCTTTGTTGTGTGACCTTGGTCGGTCTCCATGTCTCCGCTCCATACAGCAACACCGACTTGACACTTGTCTCCGCTCCATACAGCAACACCGACTTGACACTTGTCTCCGCTCCATACAGCAACACCGACTTGACACTTGTCTCAGCTCCATACAGCAACACCGACTTGACACTTGTCTCCGCTCCATACAGCAACACCGACTTGACACTTGTCTCCGCTCCATACAGCAACACCGACTTGACACTTGTCTCCGCTCCATACAGCAATACCGACTTGACACTTGTCTCCGCTCCATACAGCAACACCGACTTGACACTTGTCTCCGCTCCATACAGCAACACCGACTTGACACTTGCGTTGAATATTCTAACTTTTTTATGAATCTTGATATTTCTGGATCTCTATATATTGTTTAATGTCAGAAATGCCATTCGTGCCTTTCCAATTCTGATCATTATATCTTCATCTGTACCTCGTGTTGTGTCTATTAATTACTTCTGTCATGCGACATTTTTCCCATTGCTGGGGTAGTCGACGAGTTTTTAAGGCTGAGAACTACAGGCCGCTGCTGTCTCCACGTCGTGTGCTGGCTATGTTTGTTTATTTCACCTCAAACATAAAAACAACATATGCCATACCGGGGATTCGAACCGCTGCCATCTTTGTCGGCAGGCAGGCCTCGAAATCATTCGGCCATGCGCTCCTCGATGTGTCTATTGTGCTACCTAAATAGGTCAAGGTATCCACTTCCTCCAACTGTTCTCCCTCCAGCATGATTGGTTCTTTGCTGTTAGTGTTGAGTTTAAGGAACTTTCTTCATGTTGATATTCAGTCCCTGTTTGGCATATTGTTCTTTCACCCTATCAAGTTTCTCTTGCATTTGAATATGACTGTGTGACAAAAGAACCATATCATCTGCATAGTCCAGGTCCTCCAATTGTGAGAATATTGTCCACTGATTACCCGTTATTTTGCCTTCGATTGATGTCTTCATTATCCAATCTATAGCCAACAAGAACAGGAAAGGTGAGAGCAGGCATCCCTGTCTCCCCCTGTTTGCCCACGAAACTGTCAGTCAGTACTCCTGCATGTACCCCTCTACTAACTGTGTCTTTGTACATTTTCTGAATGAGGCTTGTGTACTTCTCTGGTATTTCATAATGTCTCAACAGTTGCCATAGAGTACTTCGATCCACACTATCAAACGCCTTTTCATAGTCTATACAATTTGCGTATAGAGATGATTTCCATTCAATGCTTTGTTCTACTTTGATGTGTAGCGTAGCTATATGATCTGTGCATGATCTTCCTTGACGAAATCTTGCATGTTCCTCTCTGAGCGTTTTGTTTACTTCAGTTTTTAATCTTTCCAAGATGATTCTTTTGAATATCTTAACTTGCACCGACAGCACTGTAATCCTACTCTAATTGATCCCAAACAAAGACTACCTCCACTCACGATGTGCGAGAGTCAGGCTGGAAGAACACCGGAGCAAAATGGTCAAACTGCATGAGGGGGTTCCCCAGGGAGGATCACTATCCCCTACCGTTTTTATCCTCTTCATTAATGATCTGCCAAAACAGTTCAGACCACACATCTACAAGGCACTCCATGCGGACAACCTGGCAATATGACCCAGGCAGAAAACATTCGAACCGCAAAAGCAAGAATGCAGGAAGCAATTAATGCAGTGAAGAAATGGGCAGACTCATGGGTTGTTACAATAAACAGAAGCAAGACCCTCTCAACACTCTTCTCGCTCTGTACAAAGTCAGAGCAGGTCAACCTATATTTAGAAAATAGCCTACTTCCTAGAGAAAACAATCCTACATACCTAGGAATGAGATATGACTAAAGATTAACATGGGGCCCACACATAGAGGATACTCAAAAGAAGGGCACATTCAGACTAAGGCTGATGAAAAAACTGGCAGGGACAAATTGGGGCGCAGACGCAGACGCAGTCAGACAGGTCTACACTGGATACGTACGGCCAACACTGGAACATGGCATGGGTGCCTATGCAACAGCGGCAAAGACCAACCTACAGAAACTAGACAAGGCACAGAATACCGGACTCAGAATTATTACCGGAGGTCTGTGAAGCACGCCAATTAGAGAACTCGAAGCGGTAGCAGGCCTCCAGAGCCTCGGTGAGCGCAGAGAAAGAAAAATACTAAACCTGACAGAAAAATACAAGCGTATGAATAAACATCCAATGCAGGGAAAAGTCAATGAATTAACAAAAAAGCCGCATAAAAAGAATAAGCTGCAATCATCTATCAAAAGCCATTACAGCCAGGATCAGTGACACCATATCAAAATGTCCAACGACATGGGACATGATACAAGTATATGAAAATACAGATCAACAGCCCAACTTCACGATGGAAGCGAAAATACCAGGTATCGATAGGAAGGGGGAAGAATCAGACCATACATTGGGATCAAGATGCTGAGCAGCGCATGAGCTGTAGTGGTCAGCGACCCATAGCTGACTGCTAGCATCAGGGCCAGCGAACCAGAGCTGCCAAGACCCTTCTACACCTCCACGCGGTGATCCTGGTTAACAGGCTGCAACAGAGCAGACTGGCTAAGGAGAAGGGATTGAAGAGGAAATGCTAACCCGGTACTCAAAAAATGCTTGCTGAAGTCGGATGTGTTGGACCGAAAGGTGCAAATATTGCAATCAAGCTGTAAACTACGACACAACGCATTCCGTTCTCTGGACTACATTCTGCTACTTACGCCCTTTCAGGGTTTGGTAGCGGAAGATTGAGAACGAAGCGCGCGAGACCATACATTGAGAGAAATACCCTAAAGCATATTGGAGACGCCTATCCTCAACCCACTTGAACGCATGTCTACACAGATGGATCATCAGAGGAAGCATTGAGGAAAGGAGGGGCGGAACTCGTCATATTTCTACAGGATGGAACCGTTATAGAAAAAGCAAGTGCTGCCGGGGAGCCCTCGACAAATCTAAGAACAGACCAACAGGCAATAATTGAAGCAGTCAAACTATTGGATGAAAATGAATTACAGAATAACAGAATAGTGTTTTTGTGCGACTGCATGAACATTTTGCAGGCCACACAAAGAGAACCACGAAATAGTATGGAAAGGGAACTGATATGCCATCTAAACAAACTCTTTGACCACAATAAAATCACCCTCCAGTGGATTCCAGCTCACTGCGGCATGCCTTGGAATGAATGGGCGGACAGGCTAGCCAGGGAGGGAAGACAAAGAGAACAATTCACCCACCCAGTGTCACTGCCAGAAGTCAAGGCAAACATCAACAAAAAATATAAACAACAATGGATAGAGAGAACAAACAGTAAATACCCACAGGACCCAATCAATAGACTGAATAGGAAACAGTATACCACAATTTTTCGCCTCAGAACAGATCATTGCAGACTAAATGCACACGTGCATAAAATTAAAGCAGCACAGACTGCACAATGCACATGTCAGAGATGACCCCAGACTCCAGAACAGATCCTGCAAACATCTCCACTGCACCAAGACTCCCGTGAGAAGACCTGGCCCGAGGAGAGAAACATACAAGACAAACTATGGGGAACCATTGAGAACCTGCGACTGACGTGTCACTTCATGGATGCAGCCCATCTGGTGGCATAAAACGAGCACACGAAACCGAACGCAAAGAGGAAGAAGATGATTCTGTTTAATATCTTGCCTGGAACCGACAGCAATGTAATCTTCCTCTAATTATTGCAATCTGCCAGGTCCCGTTTCTTAGGCAGTTTAATCAGATGTCCTTCTTTCCATTCTGTTGGCATGCTCTCCTCTTCCCATATCTTCTTGAATAATCCTTGCAATGTATCAGTGGTTAACAGGCTTCAGCAGGGCAGACTGGCTAAGGAGAAGGGATCGAAGAGGGCATGCTAACCCGGTACTCAAAAAATGCTTGCTGAAGTCGGATGTGTTGGACCGAAAGGTGCAAATATCGTAGTCAAGCTGTAAACTAAGACACAACATATTCCGTTCTCTGGACTATATTTTGCTACTTAAGCCCTTTCAGGGTTTGGTAGTGGGAGATTGAGAACGAACAAACGAACGAACGAAAGAAAAGAAGAAGAAGAAGAAGAAGAAGAAGAAGAAGAAGAAGAAGAAGATCGAGAATGCAAGATGACACGAGAAAAATGGTGGCTAGACAAATGCGAGGAAATTGAAGACCTGGAGAGAGCAGTAAAATTCTATCAAGTGCATAAGAAAGTCAAACAATCATTACATAAACCTAAGGGCATACAATCACGGATGATTAATTATAAGAATGGGAAACCAATAATAGACCCAGAGGACAAAAAAGTGAGATGGAGAGAATATGTTAAGGAAATGTACAATGATGAGGGCCTGTATCAAGATGATAACACACCACTAAATGTCATACCATTGACAGAAGAGCGATTAACTATAACTAGAGATGAATTTAATAAGGCATTTTATGTAATCCAGAAGAACAAAGCACCAGGGATAGATGAGTTACCTATCGAGCTACTCAAAGCAGCGGGAGAGACTTTACATAATTTAATTTTTCAGCATGTTAATAACATGTACAACAATGGAATATGGCTAAAAGATCACACAACTTCAATATTAATTCCTTTGCCAAAGAAATAAAATGCAACGGAATGCTGTGAATTCCGAACGATAAGTTTGATAACACCTGCATCTAAAATTATATTGAAGATAATTAAGATGAGAATTGATAAAAAGATAGAGGAAGTTCTGCAAGATAACCAGTTTGGATCTCGCAAGGCCAGAGGTACACAGGATGCCATCGGATCATAGCGGCTTCTCGCAGAAAGAATGATCGATGAATGACGACCACTATCTATTTACTTTATTGACTACGAGAAAGCTTTTGGCCGAGTCCCCTGGAGCAAACTTGTTCAGATCCTGCAACAAATAGGTATAGAACGAACACTCATTGGGTTAATCCAGAACCTGTATGAAAATTAAAAGGCGATTATTTCAATCACAGAAGGTTTCACGGACCCCGTTTCCATAAAACAGGGCTGCTATAACGCATATTCTGAGATGATGATGGACAAGGTTATGCAGAGTTATAATAGGGGTGTCAAAGTTAATGGTATGAAAGTTAATGCCATCAAATTTCCGATGACCAAGCTATAGTGTGAGGATCAGTAGCAACGTTGCAAATGCTGCTAGAATAAATGTATAGCCGAGTCAAAGAGTTTGGCATGAAAATAAACATATCGATGTGTTTTCTAAACCAGTATTAAAACGTTAAGTTAAGACAAAGACCTAGATAATATTCAAGCAACGTAGATAAATAAATGTCAAAATCAATGGAGTAATAATCGAACAAGTTCAAAAGTTTACATATTTGGGCCAAACCAAAACAGAAGATGCCCGAAATGAGACAGAAATCAAGACAAGGATTGCAATGGCAAAAAAGGGGCTTCAGAGAAAAACAGAAATTGTTTACCTCAAAGAGTTTCATAAAAGAACTAAGGAAAAGAATAATCGCCACTCATATATGGCCAATTGCACTGTATGGAGCTGAAACATGGACTCTGGCAAAGAAGCATGAAAAAAAGATTAGAAGCGTTTGAAATGTGGTACTTCCATAAAATGGAAAGAATGGACAAAAACAGATCTAATGACAATGTACTCACTGAAATGGGCGCACAAAGACAAATATTGCATATGATACAAAAACGTTGAGTTGGCTGGGTCACAAAATGCGACATGAAAGTCTTCTACCGAAAACACAAGAGGGAAAGATTCAAGAGAAGAGAGGGTCCGGGCGTCCAAGATGTAATTTTACATCACAGGCAAGGTGAGACATTAAATGACGAACCTATGCCGATATGAAGAGAGCTGCAGAGGATAGGGTCAAATGGAGAGGCAAACTCAAACAACCCTACAACCAGTCTCCTGACTGACCAACCAGAGGATAGGGTCAAATGGAGAGGCAAACTCAAACAACCCTACAACCAGTCTCCTGACTGACCAACCAGAGGATAGGGTCAAATGGAGAGGCAAACTCAAACAACCTTACAACCAGTCTCTGGACTGACCAACCAGAGGATGGAGTCAAATGGAGAGGCAAACTCAAACAACCCTACAACCAGTCTCCTGACTGACCAACCAGAGGATAGGGTCAAATGGAGAGGCAAACTCAAACAACCTTACAACCAGTCTCCGGACTGACCAACCAGAGGATAGGGTCAAATGGAGAGGCAAACTCAAACATCCCTACAACCAGTCTCCTGACTGACCAACCAGAGGATAGGGTCAAATGGAGAGGCAAACTCAAACAACCCTACAACCAGTCTCCGGACTGACCAACCAGAGGATAGGGTCAAATGGAGAGGCAAACTCAAACAACCTTACAACCAGTCTCCTGACTGACCAACCAGAGGATAGGGTCAAATGGAGAGGCAAACTCAAACAACCCTACAACCAGTCTCCGGACTGACCAACCAGAGGATAGGGTCAAATGGAGAGGCAAACTCAAACAACCTTACAGCCAGTCTCCGGACTGACCAACCAGAGGATAGGGTCAAATGGAGAGGCAAACTCAAACAACCTTACAACCAGTCTCCGGACTGACCAACCAGAGGATATGGTCAAATGGAGAGGCAAACTCAAACAACCTTACAACCAGTCTCCGGACTGACCAACCAGAGGATAGGGTCAAATGGAGAGGCCAACTCAAACAACCCTACAACCAGTCTCCTGACTGACCAACCAGAGGATAGGGTCAAATGGAGAGGCAAACTCAAACAACCTTACAACCAGTCTCCGGACTGACCAACCAGAGGATAGGGTCAAATGGAGAGGCAAACTCAAACAATCTTACAACCAGTCTCCGGACTGACCAACCAGAGGATAGGGTCAAATGGAGAGGCAAACTGAAACAACCCTACAACCAGTCTCCGGACTGACCAACCAGAGGATGATGATAATGATTTATATAAATTGACTATTACTTCCTTGCTCTTATGTGAAATGTTTCTTCTTATCATGCCCAACGTGGCATTAGCCTTTTTCACTGCCACCTTGACTTGCTCCCGCACCTTTCCTGTAAGATCTATTATAACTCCTAAGTCTCTTTCCCTTTTTATTGTCCTAATATTGTTCTCTCACATCCTGTAATTATATTCATTATTGTATCTTCCCATGTGGATGATTGTACATTGTTCTACATTAAACTCCATCTGCTAGCTCTAATACCATTTTTGAATTGTATCTAAATCCGATCTCAATAGATCCACCTCTTCCAGAGAAGAAACCCTGCCGCATAATTTTGTGTCATTCGCGAACTTTGTAATCATCGATCTGATATCAATGTCCAAATCATTTATATATATTAAGAACAAAATTGGTCCCAATATCGATCCTTTGGGCACACCACTTATTACATCACACCAGTCAGAGTACTACTTATTTATGCCCACCCTATGTCTTCTGCCCGTCAACCAATTTTCTATCAAATTGGCAACTTCACCCCCTATTTCATGTGGGAAAAGGTGTTTGCGGCTAGCTCAATGCGAGTTAAAATTTCCTTGGATATATTTTCATATTTAGTCATTTAGTCATTTTGCTTCCTGTTAACTGTTTGTAATGTCTCACCATGCAACCTGATAATAACACTTTTGTTGTTGAAATTAATGATCTTCGTCTTAGAAGCATTGAGTTGAAGTCATATCTTATCTAATAGACGGCAGTGTCCATCTAATTTGTTTTACTCTTCTTTCAGAGTGGAGCTCAGGAGTGCGGGGTCATCTGCGAAATCAAGGTCCTTTATAACCGTGCCATCTATCCATTTGTACGCCAAAACTGTACGCCAAAATTGTACGCTGATGCATAGTTTTTCATAGCCCAATTCATAGCTATGCCTAGTAGCAGAGAGGTGACATAATGCGGCCCTTGTTTGACTCCAGTTTCCATGCGAAACCAATCAGTTATGGCTCTAGTGGTCCGAACACAGCATTGTGTAAAGGGCCCCAAAGGTGTTTATGTCACGTTCATATCCGACCTGCTCATCAACAAGGTAGTTAATCTTGGGTGGGTTCCAACCCTGTCTCAAGTCGAGTTGTCTTGTCAAAAGGTGACCAGTGGGCAATTGGAAAGTTCATGTCCATTGAGTCTGAGCTGTTGATTCTGAGGTTGTTACTGGCCATCTCTTTTCTGATGAGCGGGCCAGGATTGAGGAGGATCGTTGGTTTCACTTCTGACTTCAGACCCTTACATTTGAAACTTGTTTTTCGTGGATGAAAGTATATGTGCTGGGTGTGCACTTTATGTGTGAGTGTGTGTTTGTGTGTATATATGTTTATGTATATATATATATATATATATATATATGTTCACGTATGTACGTATACCTATGAATTTATAGTGCGATTATAAATGATCGTGCATGTATGGGTATGCACACATGTTTATGCACATTTATTTCACAAATACATTTATGTCACCATGCACTTCACACAATGTAACACTCACCATCTCACATTTGGGATAGAAGACTAACGTCCGGTCAGGCAAAACATACTGATCAGAATTGTTAGTCTGGGTCAGGCACAATAAACTCGCCAAGACCCTCACCTCGGCTTCTTCGAAGCCCTCCCTGGAAACGGGCTGTTTTCAAGACAGCCTGGCTAACCAGCTGAGGGATCGACGTGATCCCGCAGTAGTGAGCGACACCCAGATGAAGCCAACCATAGCACAACCACCTATAGGATTCCGGTCCACCTTTATCAGCACGCTCGGGATATGAACAAAAGCTACTACAACAAACCGCCGCTTAACGTCCTTTTCAGGGAGCACAAAAGAGTAAATCGACTCATTGTGGGCATTCAGCAGCAAGAATCTCACAATTCATCTTATGGGAATGTTTCACTTCATTTCACCTCACCTCACACAAAGATTTATTTGAAATTTGCGCAATAAAGAATTTTTTTAACAATAACAAAAGTTGGTTGGACTACTTTTGTCCGGCAGTTGCGATGTTTCATTTGCCTGTGTAGCTCTCTTGTTGAATTGTAATCGGCTGTTACCTGAGTTAAGTTTAGAAAGGACACTAAACGAGAGAGCTGGAACATCTGCAGGACATCTCCAAGAAAACAGGCTGCATATACACATTTATAGTTAAAATGACGGCTTGACGAGCGTAGCTGAGAATGTCACAGTGATCTACAGCATTCAGTGACATTAACCTAGATGCCAGCTTGAACTCATGATGTAGAGCCGTGTCACTTGTGTAGGATAATTGTATTACATTTAGTGTTCGAAATAGCCAGCACACAGAGAAATGACTCATTCCGATGCACGAATTCCTTTCAGATTTGGTTACTGAGTGATAGTATGATATACAAATACTGTGCGAACCAGAACGATGGTAGAACCTAGTGTTTATGTACTTTGGTGATTTATTTGTGAACGACTTAGCCGTCAATATTATTAATACTAGTTACTACTCGTAACAATTTTCTATGCACATGTTCCGTTTTAATTGGAACATCATGCATAATACTATTAATAGTTAATAGTAATAATAGTCTGTTCCTAATTCCTCATCGGTGCACTTACCCAAGAAATAGCCAGAGTACAAGTACACGATGTGTGGCTCGTGCAGAGGGGGCAGTGCAGCAAACGAACCAAAGGAGGGAAACGAGCGACCCTGCTCAAGCCTGGCCGGCTGATTAGGAAAGAGATGGCATATGCCAACCCTAGATCCAACAGCCCAGACCCGTCCAGCGCCAGCATGGCATGGGGGTGACTGGGGCGAGCATGCACATTCTAATCGTCCGCTGGTCACTTTGTGGCGAAACTACACGACTGGAATGAGATACTGGTTGTTTACAGACTGCAGTCTTCTAAATCAGTACGACATTGATTAAGTTAAGGCGTGCATGTCAAGACATGATGTCTTGATAAGGAAATATTTGTTTAGTCTGAGCGGAGACTCAGACTGAGATGGATGAATTCTTGGAATGCTTCGCCGGAGGATGTGTTGGAGGCAGAGTCAGTTAATGAATGCATTTAAAAATAGATAGAATGCTCACAGTATTTTCAGTATCGAGCATAACAAGCATAATGAAGTTAAATTGAAAGGATATATCAATTTGCGTAGTTTTGATGCTTTTATTGAAAATTAACAATTTAATACTGCTATGTGCTCTAAAAATTGGTGTCTCTGTGGCGCAATCGGTTAGCGCGTTCGGCTGTTAACCGAAAGGTTGGTGGTTCAAGCCCACCCAGGGACGGTTACTTTTTTTTCTCTCATTTATTTTCTCGAGTGGTTTTGATCACCATTGTTAGTCGGACAGGGGTAAGAGCTCATGATTCTCCACTATTTTTTTTTCGCTAGCAATATTTCTCAACCTTTCCTTTTAGATGTCAGCGATACCATTGTGTAAAGGCATCTATTTATATTATCTTCTGTCTTGCACATCACCGGCTTCTGTTTTAAACTCTTTTTCTTGTCATGATTTATGGCCAGTTGAGCATAGACCCTCAACTGTCCTGAACTAATCAGATGATCATCGATTTGCCGATGGTAACTGTTCTGATCTGATCAGCTGATATGCAATGTGCAGATGCAGATGATTGGCACAGGTGTCCATCTGGGGAGCGTACCATGACCGCAGAACACATCCAAGAAAGCTGCACGCTCACACAGGAAGCCAGAACAATATTGACTTCATCAGACAGACGAGAGACGAAAGCTGTATGGAGATATACGTTGCAAACAACGGTGTCTTTTCTAAGAGAAATTGGAACGTTGATGTTAGAATGAGCAACGAAGAAGAAAAAAACAATAAGTAAATGTAAGATAAGAGTTTTTGGCAGAAATGCCATGACGGTAAATGCGTTGGAAAAGGGGGGGGGGGTGAGATTGGAATCGTCAGAGATTGAAACTCCCTCTTTAGGGTTTTATATTTCATCATCATCAGGTTCCGTGCCAGTATGATAACATGCCAAAATAAAGGATGCCTGTCGTGTTCTGACCCTTGCAATATCTTGTGTTTGTGCCTCCTCGAGTACTGCATCATTAGTCCTCTTTGTGTTCGTGCCTCCTCGAGTACTGCATCATTAGTCCTCTTTGTGTTCGTGCCTCCTCGAGTACTGCATCATTAGTCCTCTTTGTGTTCGTGCCTCCTCGAGTACTGCATCATTAGTCCTCTTTGTGTTCGTGCCTCCTCGAGTACTGCATCATTAGTCCTCTTTGTGTTCGTGCCTCCTCGAGTACTGCATCATTAGTCCTCTTTGTGTTCGTGCCTCCTCGAGTACTGCATCATTAGTCCTCTTTGTGTTCGTGCCTCCTCGAGTACTGCATCATTAGTCCTCTTTGTGTTCGTGCCTCCTCGAGTACTGCATCATTAGTCCTCTTTGTGTTCGTGCCTCCTCGAGTACTGCATCATTAGTCCTCTTTGTGTTCGTGCCTCCTCGAGTACTGCATCATTAGTCCTCTTTGTGTTCGTGCCTCCTCGAGTACTGCATCATTAGTCCTCTTTGTGTTCGTGCCTCCTCGAGTACTGCATCATTAGTCCTCTTTGTGTTCGTGCCTCCTCGAGTACTGCATCATTAGTCCTCTTTGTCTGTGCCTCCTCGAGTACTGCATCATTAGTCCTCTTTGTGTTCGTGCCTCCTCGAGTACTGCATCATTAGTCCTCTTTGTGTTCGTGCCTCCTCGAGTACTGCATCATTAGTCCTCTTTGCAGTCCATGAGATCCGTAGCATTCTTCTGGAAAACGAAATCCCCGTTGCTTCCAAATATCTAAGAGCTTGCGTAGCTGACTATGTCCTTGATTCACTGCCATATGTCAGTACTGGTTCCACGTAACATCCGAGGACTCTCTTTCTCAGTTCCAGCGACAAGATTTTATTGCACAATATTCCTCTGATGGTCTGGAAGGCCGATTTTGCTTGAGCTATTCTGAATTTCATTTTGTAATTGCATCTCCCATCTGATGTTATGTATGTAACCAGGTATGTAAACTTGTTAACTTGCCTCAATTTATCCCCTTAACTTTGACGCAGCATTTTGGAGAGTCCGGTTTCTTCGTCACTACCATTACTTCCGATTTATTTTTATTTAAGCTGTGGCCTTTGTTTTCACTTTGTTAAACTCCCATGTTTACCATTTCCTACACACCGGTTTCATTCTGGACTTTCAATACAATATCATCAGCATATCGTAGATTATTTATGTTCTGTCCACCAATTGATATTCATGGCATTGTCTGAATGTCTCTCAAGATAAACTCGCTGTATAGAGAGAACATGTCGGGGACAGAACACAACCTTGCCTCACTCCCATTTTTATCTGTTTATAATGAGACGATTAGGCTAACGTCTGGTCAAGCAAAATACACTGATCAGACAATGTTAACCAGGGTCAGGAGAAATATACTGGCCAAGACCCTTACCTGACCTCCTCTTTGGTCATCCTGGAAACGGACTGTTGTCGAGGACAGCAGTCTGACTAACAAGGTGAGGTTCGATGTGATCCCCACAGTAGTGTGTCACGCAGATGAAGATAATCATTGCACAAACCGCCTTTAGGACCCCGGTCCACTTCATCAGCCCGCTCAGGATGTTAGCAAAGCTACCTAATTCTGCCACAAGTTCCGCCCTTTTCATTGCGCACAAAAGGGTTACCAACCCATTGTGGGCGTTATCAACTAACCATCTGTTTATAATCTCCCACTTGATTGTTAATGTTTTATATTAGCAAGGAGGGACTTCGAAATCCTCTCTAACATAGATTGCTTAAGCAAACCGCTACGAATAATAACATCATTCTACTAAGGCATGAAAGAAATATCCCAATTGTATGGTAGCATAGTACAACCATTTGGTATTCGCACTGGTACATATATATATATACACGCACAAGTCGGGCAGTCATTAAGTAACACCAATGTTATTATAAATTGCATGGAAGATTTGGTATAATGGAAAATCTTCTTTGAGGACATAAAATTGCTGTTTAGCTTCTTCTTCAACACCATTCAGTCAGACTAGTCCATGACATTTTTGCGTACTGGGTTTGGCTTCTCTCGTCGATTCCTTCTCCATAGCCAGTCTGCCCTGTTGCAGCCTGATATCCAGGATCACCACGTGGAGATGGAGAAGGGTTTTGGCAGTGCTGGGTCGCTTGCCGTGACGCTGGCAGTTAGCTTTGCGCCGCTGACCGCTACAGCTCCGTGCATTTCTCAGTATCTTGATCCCCGGCTGTTTAGCAATACTCCATATTGAAATTGTGACTGTCGAGCAGTGTAGGAATGCACAATGTACCGTGACCGCCCCCCTCTCGACTTGCACTATGGAAGAACGAGACGTTAATAGTTTTACGTCGTCAGAGGGTGTGAAACCTTTTGCAATACATAGAAGAATGAAGGTTTAGTATGGAGACAGTTGTTTGAGTTAGAGGAGAGTGTATAAATGGTAACAATATTTCAAAACGGAAGACATAACAGCATTGCTGAACTGCCACATGGGAGACCAACAAGCGGAGCAACTAACACACTGAAACAGCAGATCAACCATCTAGTCCGTGGCAACAGTAGAGTCACTATTTCTGAACCATTCGTAGATTTCAACATAAGTTACCATACTGCGCACAATATTTTCTTTGATTACCTCGGTTATAGGACATTGTAGTAGATGGGACTCAAGGCAGCTGACAACGAGGTAACAGAGGTTTTTACAAAATTGTTGACAGGGCAAATCACACAATTTTTTTCTCTAGAGGGCATCCACAAGTTGGTAGACAGGTGAACAACGTGTTGCCAGGCGCGGGGGCTATGCCGAACAATACAATTTTTAAAAAGTTTAGTTGGCTCTAGTAAAAATATTATTAATACAATTGCTGTCCCTCGTGCATATATATATAGACATTGTGAATATTGGGGATTCCGAAGCGAAGTGGTTAAGCCGTCGGTATCGTGCTTGATGCGGAACCCCTTGCATCTCGTAGTCGCCCCCTGATATATATATTAAATATCTACAAAAATAAACTAAATAAATCACTATTTAAAATATTAATAATTTTATTTTTCTTCAACGGCATGCTGATTTCTACCAGGTGGATTTATAGGGCTCTTATGTATAACCTTGCTTATCTCTGGCACACTTACCCTCCACCTTTCCTTCCTGTTTTCAGAGGTATTCTGTCTTTTTGTGACCAAAACACTTTAACTGTGGGACTCTTGATTTTGTTCATCAATTCTAAACAAAAAATGATGTCTACTACCAGCTGAACAGAAGAGAGCAGAGCTTGGTCTTCCGACTCCGCACAGGCCACAACAGACTGAGGTACCATCTATTCAACAAATTGAAGATAGGTGGTACTGACGAATGCACCTGTGGCACAGGGAAAATGACCGCTGAACATCTGCTGCAAAATTGCCCGACTTACGAGGACCAAAGAAAGCACATGTGGGCATCACCAGTTGCAACACTAGACAAGGTCTATGGCAGTGTCGACAGCCTCAGGATGACAGCTGCTTTCTTTGAACAAATATAAGTTGATGTCTGACAGCGTACGAAGAAGAAGAAGAAAAAGAAAAAGAAAAAGAAGAAGAAGAAGAAGAAGAAGAAGAAGAAGAAGAAGAAGAAGAAGAAGAAGAAGAAGAAGAAGAAGAAGTTCATCAATTCTATATTCATCCGTACTTTCTCCAAGACTTCCTTGTTTGTTTTATTTTCTTTCTATGAGATACACCCCAATTTTCTATATTTCCACATTTAAAACGAACCGGTTCTCGTGTTCAATTATTTGTTTATCGTTCATGGAAAGATATGTGACAAAGGATATCTGGATTGACATCATTATTCCAGAACCGAGACACAGGTTCACCTCTGAACATAATATGCATGTAGCATGAGTCACTTGTGTCATGCTTGTCTGCTTTGTTTGCAGTGATGCTTTGCTCTTACGTGCATGAATCACATTCGTCACATTGTAAAGATGGAAAAAATTGATAATAGAATTTGTATAAGTTATTGTCAAAAACTTGGCAAGACATTTAAATACACACATTAATGTTACTGGCAAGCTACGGATTGTTTAAGTTGTACATAAGTTGATTAGCGTGTGATAAGGTCAGAGGCTACGGATTGAATAAGTTGTACATAAACTGATTAGCGTGTGATAAGGTCAGAGGCTACGGATTGTATAAGTTGTACATAAACTGATTAGCGTGTGATAAGGTCAGAGGCTACGGATTGTATAAGTTGTACATAAACTGATTAGCGTGTGGCAAGGTCAGAGGCTACGGATTGTATAAGTTGTACATAAGCTGATTAGCGTGTGGCAAGGTCAGAGATCCCGCAGTGATCCTGACAGAATCACAAGGATGATAGCGATCTTGATTCTGTACCAATGGAGCAATGACAGCTATTTGTAAATAGGAAGCAAGAGGAGGGGTGAGGAACAAAGACTATCCAAAGTTCAGACAAAGTTTAAATGTATCGTTCATTTCAAACAAACCGGCCTTGATCCTAAATGCAACTTTTCATTATCTGAAATCAGGCCAAGGGAAAGTTGGCTAGGTCACAGTGAGAATTAGTTTTTTTTAAAATTATGATCCTTATTAGGCATAGTTTCGTGCTGTTGTTTTAAATTATCTTAAGACTTCTAGCTGCAATTGTAGGGATATGCATTTGAAAAGGATGGTGAGGGGAAATAGCAAAACAAAACCCACTAGTGCTGTAGTGGCGAATTGTTCGGATAGATTGTGGGTGAGGGTGTTTTTGAGGGAAAGGGAGAATATAGAAATGAAGATCTTCAGTGCTATTGGTCAGGCCATGAAAGCTGTCATACGAAATCTCCACGTAATGAAAAGCTTGAAATCACGTGACTAGCTCTAAAAATCAACCATGAATGTAGACGGAGATTAAGGAGACATATAAAATATGATGTTGCAGGCAGAGATTGCAAATCAGATTTGGTAGAAAGGCAGACCCAAGGTATATGCTTGTACGGTATGCTGTGTTAACTTTATGAGTGGGGGAGTCTGACAATACTTACTGTGAGGTCGGAACGTTGATAATGTTAAACGCTTGCAGTAAATTGCCTATAGCCGACACTGTGTGACTGACTCCATTAAGTATATGGCGAACGTCTGTGTGTCTCGTACATTGTCAGAAGAAGGGTGTGTAAAGACGCTGTCTAAAGGTGTAGTCAAGACACTCTAACTGTTCGTAGTCTTGTACGTTGTCAGAAAAAGGATATATAAAAAAACATGTGTCTAAAGGTGTTGGCAAGACACTCTAACTGTTCGTAGTCTTGTACGTTGTCAGAAAAAGGATATATAAAAAAACATGTGTCTAAAGGTGTTGGCAAGACACTCTAACTGTTCGTAGTCTTGTACGTTGTCAGAAAGAGGATATATAAAAAAACATGTGTCTAAAGGTGTTGGCAAGACACTCTGTTCGTAGTCTTGTACGTTGTCAGAAAGAGGATATATAAAAAAACATGTGTCTAAAGGTGTTGGCAAGACACTCTGTTCGTAGTCTTGTACGTTGTCAGAAAGAGGATATATAAAAAAACATGTGTCTAAAGGTGTTGGCAAGACACTCTAACTGTTCGTAGTCTTGTACGTTGTCAGAAAGAGGATATATAAAAAAACATGTGTCTAAAGGTGTTGGCAAGACACTCTGTTCGTAGTCTTGTACGTTGTCAGAAAGAGGATATATAAAAAAACATGTGTCTAAAGGTGTTGGCAAGACACTCTAACTGTTCGTAGTCTTGTACGTTGTCAGAAAGAGGATATATAAAAAAACATGTGTCTAAAGGTGTTGGCAAGACACTCTAACTGTTCGTAGTCTTGTACGTTGTCAGAAAGAGGATATATAAAAAAACATGTGTCTAAAGGTGTTGGCAAGACACTCTAACTGTTCGTAGTCTTGTACGTTGTCAGAAAAAGGATATATAAAAAAACATGTGTCTAAAGGTGTTGGCAAGACACTCTGTTCGTAGTCTTGTACGTTGTCAGAAAAAGGATATATAAAAAAACATGTGTCTAAAGGTGTTGGCAAGACACTCTGTTCGTAGTCATGTATGTTGTTAGAAGAAGGGTGTGTAAAAAACGTGTCAGAAAATGGTGTAAGTAAGACACCAGGGATAGCATCCATTGCACGAATTCGAGATTTTTATTCCACAAATAGGAACAATTAAAGCTGCCAGAACGTCAGAGGCCAGGCTCGCAAGAGGAGACGAGAAATAGGAGTCAAGACCATAGTTAGAAATTAGATGAGATTGTTAGGGATAGAAATAGACCAGAATTGACTAGCGACTTCGAACTCAGTTTAGATCACAGGGGAAACATCAGGCTAGATGCCAACGCCCCCTGATAAAAGAGCTTTGGTAATGATAAGAGACGGGTTTGATTCTATGGGAAGTATTTATGTCTAAGGGACATAAGTCTACTACATCTTTCAATAATAATTCGTCCCAGTGTCCATGACAGCTACTAGTTGGGTTGAGCGGGCCTGCTACAAGTGACATAAACGTTTAATAAACGCTCGTGAAAGTATTGAGAATTATGAACGGTATTGGGTACCGGCAAACAGCAATGTGAAGACAATGCTGACTGTTCTGTTTGTTTTGATGTTTAAAAAAAAAAATTTTTTAGAGGAGGAGGGGGATGGGGTGGTTGCGGCGAGCAAAAGGGAATTGTGCCAAATGAATACCCTACATTAGGCCATGCAATCAACGAGGAGTACTACTGTGACGTGTTAAAGTATTCAAGGAACGCACTTAGTTTCAAAGGGCAGGCTTTGTTCGAAAGTGGCAACTCCACCATGACAACGCGCCTGCACATAAATTGCAATTTGTACAGCAGTTGTTTTATTAAAATAATTTTTGGTATTCAGTACATCCATCAAGTCCGTCAACCACCCACTAAACAGTCTATAACTTTAGGTACATGTCTTTACATGTTTCACCAAGTTTCTGACAAAATCTGGTGAAAATTCGTTGATCGGTGTTTTCTTTCCGAAATGACCATTCAATGAATGCGGTTCACAGACACACACACACACACACACACACACACAAACGCACGAACGCACACACCCACACACAAGTAAAGCCAAAAGCACTACTGCAAACAAGCCAGATCTGCAGGGCAGATGTTACTCAGGATTCATGTATATGAAGTTCAGATGCCAACTTGTGTTTAGAAACTTCCGATTGTACCCCTCGTATCACTATCATGTTTAATTCTTGGGTGACTTGTTTGGATGTCACATGTGACACATTTATGTGACAACAGATTTGAATATCTCTATTCTCTTCCTAATTTCTATTTCGCATCTCCCATTATATTTTAATATATTTCAAGGATAGAGGAATCTCTTGACTTGTTTCAGTATTTGACTGTCTATCGTTATATAGATCACAGATTTCGAGACTACATTGTCAATTATCATAGTGTTCGTTTTCTCGGTGTTAATATCAAATCTGTCTTTTGTTATTTCCTTGAATGACTAATCCATGTAGTTCTTTTTTGCTTTCAGTCAACAGAACTATGTCATCCGCATTGTGTCATCGGCATATCTAAGATTATTATTTGTTGCACTCCTCTGTGTACATTCATGGATCTCACAGTGGCAGTTTGCTCCTCATGTATAAGCATTCTTGCTCCTTTTCTTAACTTGATTATGTTTTCCAGACATGCATAATTTGCATGCTGGACTCTGCCAAAGGTCTTGTTGGAGTATATAAAACACACATACATGCGGCAGGGTGTCTTCTGCGGAAGATGTGGATCTATTGAGATCAGATTTAGCTGCGATTAATAAATGGTATGAGAGCTGGCAGATGGAGTTTAATGTAGACAAATGTACAGTCATCCACATGGGAAAATCCAATAAGGATTATAATTACATGGTGGGATTGAACAATATTAGAAAGATAGAAAAAGGAAAGGGATCTAGGTGTTATAATAGATCATACAGGTAAGATGCGGGAGCAAGTCCAGGTTTCAGTGAAAAACACAAATACAGTGCTAGGTATGATTAAATAAACATTACACATAAGAGCAGGGAAGTCATAGTTAAACTATATAAATCATTGGTGAGACCTAGATTGGAGTTCTTTGTTCAGGTGTGGAGTCATTATCATAGAGGGGATATAGACATGCTAGAAAGGATGCAAGGAAGAGCTACACAAATTATCGTGGGATTTAAGATATATAGTTATGAGAGAACTTAGAAAAATACATCTGTAGTATCTAGAACAGATAAGAATTCGAGGTGACTAAATATTATAAATTAATAATGAAAAGGAAAATTTGACTACACCAAGTTTTTCAAAGTTCAGTCGGCTACAAGATCTTGAGAGCACAGTTTCAAATTATTTAAAGACAGGTCCAGATTAGATATTCGGAAGTATTTTGTTAGTCAGACAGTGGTGAATGCCTGGAATGCATTGCCACAAGATGCGATGGAGGCAGGGTCAGTTAATACATTAAAAAACAGGTTGGATGATCAGTTATTTTTAGTATAGGTGAAGTGGAATAAACTGGTTGTATTACAGACTGCGTCTAGCCTTCTAAACCAGTATAATAAAGTTAAGTTAAGTATCTGTACTTCTATATATTTTTTTCTACAGTCATCAAAACAAAATATTGCTTATCTTGTTCCGTTGTTCTGTCTAAATCCAAGTTGTTAAACTTGTTGACCCTACGTCTAATTATCTCCAGTTTCATTGTTTAGCAAAATCTAAATGGTGTGGCTAATAATGTTGGTTGTTCTAGAATGTGAACATTCTCTTGCACCAGGTTTCCTGTCTATTGTTATAAAAACAGATATAATCAGGTCTCTCTGTACAGATCATGTATTGTAGATGTCATTACATCACAGATCAGTGACTTTATCTACACCGAATTTCTCTAGAGCATCCATAATTTATATATTGACTATGTCTGTGCTTGACACCTTCCAACTGCTGATGTTTTCTCTACTTCTGATCCGAGGATGCTGTGGGACCTTATTATTCCATTGTGATGGTTTGCTACCTCTGTGTCGTCTAACAGTTCGTGTACATATTCTTCTACCGTTTGATTTATCTTTCTCATCCAGTGAGATGTTTCTATTCTTTTTTTAACGCATCTTCTTTGTTGAGCCAGACTTATCCATTAACCACACAAGCATCCATCATGCATCTTCCGAAGTAAAGATTGAGAGTCATATACGATTACAGCCATCATTAAAGAGGTCACAGATAGCCACTCCTGAACCGAAGTCACTGCCTCGATCTCCATTCTGATACCCGACGTTGTTGTCAAGTTAACACCGCTCCTCTAAGAAAACAAACCTGCCTATCGCTTTTACAACATAGCAGAGATTCATCGGTATATGACAGCTTCAGAATCCTGAGCATTTTCACTTATTAGTTGTTTAACCTCGAGGTCCGCTTTTTTCCTGCACGACTCTGCCTTCTCTCCCCACGATGATAATGACCTGATGGTGGTCTGTAATTTTATCTTCAGTATGAATCAATTCTTACGTTTTGTTTATGGTCTCTACTGTGATTACCTGATCAATTGTTTTCTTTGACTGGATCATTCATGACATTTTCACTCCTGAATCTGTTACCTTTGACATCTGCAATGTTCATGTGTACTGATGTAAGGGAGGGGGGGGGGGGGGGGCTCCCTATCTGCTACAACTCACATGTAGGTTTTGGCCTGAGTCAGTGCGAATCTATACTTTACAGAAAGAAGTCCAAGCGTGAATCTTAACTTCGTGATGGGAATATCCCATCTGACCAGTCGCAATTCTTCATTCTGGATGCTTTCCAGCCTTTCATACTGTCCCCTTGATAATGTGAAAATGCCCAGCACATACTGGATAAATGAGAGAACCAAGATAAGAACACACAGCTGCTCGAGGTTGCCAGCTATCCTTGTCCTTAGTGTTGCCAGCTATCCTTGTCCTTAGTGTTGCCAGCTATCCTTGTCCTTAGTGTTGCCAGCTATCCTTGTCCTTAGTGTTGCCAGCTATCCTTGTCCTTAGTGTTGCCAGATCCCGTTTGTATCTCTGTATAATTTCATCGACGTGGTAATAAAAATAGAAGTTTGTCATCACAAACGTAGCTGACAACAGCATCAGACTACTACTGTGATATATGTTCTCTGATGGCTCTGATCGCTGTAAGTATTGTTTTTTTTCGGGCAGCACGCTTTCGCTGAGTCTCCAAGCACCTTCGGTGATACTAGCTCGCCAGGTGGTACGGTCTTATGCAAGCATCTCCAAGGAGGTGACATCAATATTGAAGCATTACAGAAACACTTTCAAGGAGTGTCTGGAGCCTTTTTTCTGCCCTCCTGGTGAGCGCCTGCCTGTTTTAAGCTCACCGTATAACAGCTGTTTGGAAATGCGCTCATTTGAACATGCAAAGAACATGTCCCGTCCATCGTAGCTAAGCCAATTTCAGAAGTGTACGGATGCACAACATGTTAGTATTGCTAAGAGTTTCGGAACTTTGTCCAGCCACATGATCCTGACCAGCCTACGCAAACATCTCAAGTGAAAACGCTATACACTGTTCATGTCTCACAGGCTAGGGTAAAAGTTCACTTCAAGATTTCTCAAGCTATCGCGCCTCTCAGTGATATACCCATCAAGGGCTATGTTATGGAAGTAATCCGTTACTATTGAGTTGTTCAAATAGCACCACATCCCAACGCCTTGTTGAGATTGATCAGAAAGCTTGACTGCTCGCACCACTATGGGATTGACGACAAAGTCTCTTGTATGTCCTTGACCATTTCACGCCAATCCGAGTCAGTCATGTATTGTGAGGACGTCATATGCAAACGTCAACGTGCGTTCTGGACATATAGGTTGAATGTTGACCGCTTTTATTTTGTAGATGCTGAACACTAGAGGTGAGACGTTGGAACTCTGTGGCAATCCCGGACATACGCGTCTAAGTGCAGATGCCCATGATCCCAGGCGAAATGTAATTGTTCTTTCCATGATAGAAGTTGTTATCCAGCTCACCAGCCATGGATTGATGCAACAATACCTCAAACAGTACATCAAATCCCCATTATCAGCATGGCTATAAACATCTTTCATATCAAAGGCCACAGCGACTGTTTCTAGCTTGAATTGAAAACCTTCATACGCGTCGTGGACAAATGTCCCAGCATTGACCCACGTCTCCTTCATTACCCGGATGTTCAGACAGGATGTGCTCAATCTCTAGATATGACGTGACTTTTCTGGCGGATATTTTTTCAAGTGTTTGCCATAGACATTCTGTAAACTGATCCTGAGTCCTGCATTCTGAGTTACCTCCATTCGTCTTGACTTATGTTCTGCCACTGGTTCGAGGTTGTTCGGGAACCAGAGAGTGAAGTTGATGACCAGCGCAGTTCTTCCTCACTATAATACAAATACAGCCCAAGTTACATCATCAAGACAAAACCGTCAAATGATGTCGCCATAATTGCTTGCGATGGGCAACCTGTCTGTGGCTTCCAATATAATGTTGTTGAAATCCTCCACCATTTTTTTAATCCATGTTTTATCCAGTTAATTAATGTAACCATACTGTTAGCCAGGACCGGTGACAGTGTTCTTGCTGTTATTAAGAACATGTTCAAGTTCGAACCCCAGTTACGAGGTTCATATACGATATATCCATGGCGGTGACAAGAAAAGCCTCCGAAATATCCTGTCGGGTTTCTCTGTCACTTTTATTTGTCTGAGCAACATACCATTCTCTGACATATTCTGCCCTTCATTTTTTCTGAAATATTTGCTTCATCAAATATCATTTCAACATTTCCATTTTTAATACACGCACCCTTTTTACGTGATTTGTATGGTTTGACATTATCTTTATTTCCTCATGCATATCTTTGATATTGTGATCTTATCTTATTTTGCATTTGTTCTCAATCCATGTTTCTTTAGCCAGTGTACACATCTTACGTATGTCTCTATTTATTTTTGCATATTTTCCCAGTGCTCTTTATTTTCTTCTTCGCGGTGTTCTTGAGTTGGTGCATACATTTGTAAAATGGCAATACACAATGGTTTAGCCCTTACGTTTAGAAAGCATTATTCGATCGTTTTGTGTCCAATATCTGCTGATGCGGGTCCTAACTTCGCCTCTAATTATCACTATCCAGGACTATGGTTGTCCAGTGGGTAATTACTAATATGCTGTCCATTTATTTAACGTATCGTAAGTGTTGCAGTATATTCACATTTATGATATATTGGGATCTTTCCTCATGTATCCTGTCCGTTTAAATTAAAACTTATTGTAGACAAGTGTTTGTGTTTTCGGTGCGGCTTTCTCTAACTCGCTTGCTCTGTTTCTCTTCCGACTATCGGCAAGATATTACTCACTGGGAAGAAAGCCATTTGCAAAGTACTTAAGCAGCAAAGCAACAGCTGATCTTTGAAGGACTATACCAGTCGGCATGGCACATACTGGTGACGGGGAGGTTACTGTGCCCTTGACTTCCACAAAGTGAGATGACAGTTTCGTACAAACTATATGGTGACAATGTAACACGATTATCACATTTATATTTGTGAAATAGCAGAAGATTTTTTGAGATTGCTTTGACAATAATTATTATTTAAAAATGTCCGAATGTTGTTCCCAAGGTAACCGTGACGTCAATACCGTGTACTTCCTTACCTCCCCGCCCCCGTCCCACTACCGCGCAATAATATTTCTCACGGTTGCGGAAGTGCAATTAACCCTTTAGATATAATCCATAAGTTTATGCAAAATAACATTCTAAATATTTGCAAAATGTAAGAAAATTTGTTATTTTTAAAATTTGTAAGCGTGCTGAAGATTAATAAATTGTAAACTGAATATGTTTCCGTTGCAAATGGTTTATTTTGAATTACATGAGTAATATGGAAAAGTAGGGCAAGTCGCTCGCCATCTTGGAATATTTCTGTTTCATTCCAGCAGCATCGTGGTCTGCTTCAACCAAATTTTTAGGCTTTACAATGAGTACTCCAAATAATTGTACTAAGGAATATTATGTGCAAAAGGCAAAGCTCGCAGAGCAGGCAGAAAGGTATGATGATATGGCGAACGCTATGAAAAAATGTGTAGATGTTGTCCATAACTCGCCGTCCGGAGCCCCCCTGGACAATGAGGAACGTAACCTGCTGTCAGTGGCTTATAAAAATGTCGTCGGTGCCCGTAGATCAGCTTGGAGAGTTGTTTCGAGCATAGAATCTAAAACAGAGATAAACGAGAAGAGAGCTTTGATGGCCAAGGCTTACCGGGAGAAGATTGAGAATGAGCTCAAGGCAATATGCCAAGACGTTTTGGTAAGTGGACCTGTTGTCGTTGTCAATCATAGTGAAAGTGATGATGATAGTCAAGTAAATGTTGCTGAGAATGAGGTAGCTTACATATCATATTTTGAGAGAGAAATGTGACTGACATAAGTTTTAGCACATAGAGACGCTTGAAATTGCTGGACAGTGTTCTTGATATGTTTCAAAAGATCTACAAATGAGAATATTTGATTGATTGATAAGATTAAAAGTAACAAACATGACATAGTCAAAGCCGTCAGGCATCACTTCCTTCATAAAACAGGAAGTTGGTATTCCCTGGACTTTGAAGGCATCACCTGCTAAGAGTAAGATATCTTCTTCTTTTTCAAAGAAACATCAAATTGAATGTATCTAAAGAAAGCAAAGGACAAGGTCAAAGTGAGACAATAGGTATCTCCATAAAGCATGTCCTTCAAATTGCAAAGGTACAGGGTTCATTCCAAGTTATCATCTTGCATCAGCAAGTTAGACTACACATGACTTATTATTGACTATGAAATGTCTTAAGTCTTACTAGTTGTCTTATAATAAACTGAGGCCTAATATTGGTCTAGCACTTTATCCCTAACTTATGTCAGCAATTTCTTCTATGGCAGTATGGGATTACTGACTGCCTTTACTTTATTTGTACACTCACACTGTACAATCATTTTAATAAAAAGTGAAGATACCGTCAGCATGGCATATTGGGTGTTTTGGTTTTTGAGACTAGGTTGACAACAGAAGCTATTTTACTATTGAAAAAAATCTAGCACCAACTGAGGATCGAACCTCAATCGCTTGACTGGGAAGCCTGGAGTGCACTAGCCTCAGATTCGTAAAGGAGCACCGTACAGTGTTGGATGTAAACTTCAATATATCTCAAGAATACAGTGGCCAGTCTGGAGTTGTCATTCTCCATAGCTCTCACTCTCCTTTGTACAACACTTCTTATAAAATATGCTTGGATTAATAGTGGCGTAGTCACTCCTCTTCTACCTAAGGGTGTAGAGGTATTTTCTTTTCATGTGGCTTAGGTCTATATAGTTTCTACAGTCTAAAGGATAGCGTAGCTACTAGCCAAACCTAGTTTAGTTGCCTCTTACATGTCTGTTAGTTTTACTGTTATGGATTTAATATGCCGAGCAGTGCATGAGGTGTAGCAGTCAGCAACCCAAAGATCACTACTGCTGCTTCTTGCTAAGCCCTTTTCTTGGACTTGGTGTGGTAGCGGAAGTTTGAGTACTAACTAGGAAGAAGTGTTAACTGTTATCATCCCCTTACGGGCTTACTCACCTTACTAGACATAGACTGTAACACATTGAGCTAAAATTTGACAAGATACGAACACTCAATTTGTTCTAACTTTCTGTATTTGTTTTTTTTTAACTTCTCTTTCTTTATTCAATTTGAACCAAAGTTTCCTTTTTATCCCGCCATTCACTGTTGTAACAACATGGTAATGAATAATTAATCTTGTTTCCTCATTTCATTTCAGTTATTTATTACTTCTTGTCCTCCCCTTTTCACTTCAGCCAGAGTATAGGACCACAACTAAATATGATCTGTAGGAAGCATGTGTTTTTGCATGGTGATTTCTGGAACAATTTATTTTACACAATACAATGAAGTCACTAGCCCCATGCGCAGGTCTCTTTAGTCTCCTTTAATAATGACATGATTCTAGGTAAAATGGTCCATTTGTTTCTACCTCATGGGTGTGGGGGATCTACTTGGGGATTGTTTATTTCTATGTAGATAAAGAATGAAACATAGTCTACTGCAATAAAAAAAAATGAAGACAGACATTTTTGTATTAGGTGTAAGCTTCTTTGTGGGATGACCAGTCGTTCGTGTGCAGCCTTAAATTGGTACAGTAGTACCCTGCTTAAACAGACATATAGGGACCAGAGCATGTTCATAAAGCAGATTTGTTTTTGGACCGGACATCTGTCTTTTAAAGCAAATGCAGTTTTGGTCTGTGAAATAGGGAAATAATGCACATAATTTAAAAATACATGCAGAAGCTAAATAAACAAGATAAATTAACAAAATCTTACCTTTAAATATTTAGCCTGTATAATGCTTTTGGTTAGAAGAATATTGTAGCTGATTTTATCTTAAATCCACACATTTAAAGTTTTTTTTTATATCAGCAATTTCTGTCCTGCTTTTTAATCACTTGACTGTGCATTTGTGTAAAGTAAGTAGCATGGACTTTGCAGAACGTCATTCTTACAACTGCAGCCTATTTGGCTGTTATATGTTTCTTGACATGTGTGCAGTACGGTAGGTTGTCATTACTTTCCATAGGTGGATAATTTTGCCTTCAACTTTGAGAACTTGGTTTTGATAACATAGCTTTTAAGCCTATTTCACTAACACCCATGCCTTGGTCACTAAGTTTGATAGTTTTCATCCAAACTGAGAGATATATAGTTTATTTCAGCTTATTCACTACACTTAGGATACATTAGGAATATTATAAACACAAACATTACAGATGCACATGAACAATTTCAAAGAGCTGTGTTATGCACAATTTTCTAAATCTAATTGAAGAAAAATAGGGCTAGATAGAATCACTGTAATTGACTAGTTGGTTTAAAAATTATACTAGGAAAATATTCATATGAGTGAACTCACATTTGTATGCAAGGTTTAGTTATAATTGAAGACATTATATGAGCAGATATTCATACCATTAGCCACAATGACAGTATTATGGGAATACTTTTGCTCTATACTAATTTTCTCCAAAACAAAAGAAATCTTCAACTCCTATGTAAAGTCTGATCGTTCTGAAACATGGAGAGCAAAACAATAACAAAAAAAAAAGGTACATTTTCATAAATGTGCACTTGTGCAGAATAGAGAGATTGAAATGGTATGTTAAAATCATTAATCTGGAACTGTTGGAAAGTGAAATGTGAGAAGGCATTGGATAGGGCACATTAAGTAAACGAGTTGGTAGTATTACACAATAGTCTCTGTTCTAGAATCTCAATGACGAGAAGTAGAGTCAGATCAAAACACAACTGGAGAAGTGAGCTCGTGATTAATATAAAGGGTACAGGGTTGAAATGGATAACCCAGGACAATGAGGACAGGATGATTTGGCTTGTATTTGTTGAAGATTGCTCCAAAGGGAACTGAAAGGTTTTGATTGACACTGGGTCAAATCTTGTCTGGTTAGCTAACCTGGTTCTCTTGCAATATGACAACTTTAACTGCTCTGGCACTAGGAATGTCATCAGCGAATATATTTTGTCATCTAAGTTCTAGATGCCCAAAATTGTAGGTCAGTCTGCACCAAAGCATTCATCTTCTCTCACTTTAGTAGTTATAGCATTTTCTTTTACGTAATACTGTTCTACCCTTGTGCACAACAATCCTTGGATGTCTTTTAGAACATTTATAGTGAAGTGCAGTGGAACTATGTTTGTTACTACCATTACCACATAACCCAAATGCAGGTTTGATGAAAATGACAAACATTGAAAAAAAGTGACATCTCAAATGCGTAAGAGGTGGATGCAATTGTGTTGTTTTACTGAATGTTGATCCTCAGATTATATTGCCATTTCACAAATGCTATGATTTTTAACTACTTTCTTCTTACTCCATAACTGATTTTCTTTCTGAATAAATCACCATTTCTTTGTTTCTCTTTCTTGGGACTCCAGTAATTGTTCACATTTTGTTGAATCTCTATTTCCGTGTCCCTCCAGGAACTGCTGAGCAAGTACCTCATTCCAAAAGCCAAAGAAGATACTGCTCACTCTGACAGTCTTGTGTTCTATCTCAAAATGAATGGTGACTACTACCGTTACTTGTCAGAGGTGTCCATTGGGGATGAGAGGAAAGGTAAGGAACATCACATTCTATACCAATAAAAAAAGATACAGCGAATGAACTGGTTAGTGACATGGTCCAGAACTACAACTTGATTGTGCTCAGATTCATAAAACTGCAAAGCCGTATCCCCATGGGAAGTAAACCCATTAAAGACTGAGCCGCAAGGCACAAAACACAGTAACACGTACTTTGCTTTATGCATCAAGGTATCAAGGTAAATGGAAGAAAATGTACACCTTCTGCACATACATGCAAGGTCTACTGTGTCAGATACAGTCTTCTGCATGTCTGTCAGTCCTACAGCTTCTGTTTTGTGTAAGATGTCTGGAGACCATGTTGCTGTTTGACCCCATTTGATCATTCACTTTTTCCATTAGGTAAAGTATAGGGCCACTGCTACAGCTGGAACATTTACAGGATCAGTTCAGTTCATCCCGTAACCCATCAGGTCGTTGGGCACACATGAAAACTCTCCCAAAATCCCACGCATCCCTCTCTGTCGCCGCCTGTTGTATATTTACAGGATGCCAATATTAAAATATTTGCAATGGTGGCATCCGTAGCACTTGTTTTTTAGCAAGACGATGTTGCTAATCTTATGCGCTTTGCTTAATAATCTGCAGTGTTCTGTTCCTGTTCAAAGCTGGATGCGGAGATCTACAAAAGAAAAATGCTTGATATTAACAATTGTCATGCAGATCTGTTAGGATTCCAGTCCCAGCCGAAGACGGATATGTCGTACTGAAAGGTGCAAATATTGCAGTCAAGCTGTAAACTAACAATACAATGCATTCCTTTCTCCGGACTACATCCTGCTACTTGTAAAACCCTGTTCAGAGCTATCAAGCAGGAGATGGAGAATGAATGCAGGAGGATGATGATTCCAGTATTCCACACTGGAGTACATGGGAGTTTGAATCCTGCAAAGACAGCTAGTTTTATTTTATTCTGTCAGGGGTAGAATTAAAGAAAGCTTAGACTGTGCAATGTTTGGTGACTCCAGGGACCTTTGACCATCAGCACAGAAGATCCCCCTGTTGGACCTCAGCCATGAGAAAACATATTTGCTATCTGAACTTATGTTCTGTTCCTAAGAATAGACTTCACTGCACTCTGGGCATACCCATGGGTGCTCAGTCTTTATCAGTAAATGACGAAGGGTGTGGGTGGTAATGGTTCCTATAGCACGTTGGTTGTACACACTCTGTTAGAATCTTGTTTGATTTCAAAGCTTTGCAGTCTGAATCACTATTGCTGTGTTATCATTCAACAGGTGGTCATTGATAGATTTGAAAATATCACTCCTGTTAATATCTAGTGCTGTTCATATCTAGTGTACCCATAATTGGTGAATGTTAGGTCAATATGTCAGCAATTTTGTCACTTTGATTCCCAGCATGACTACAACTACATCCACAATAGCCCCTGGAGGTTTGAAACCTCTACAGCAGTCATCCACTGATGTTTTACCAGCCCTTCTGTAACTTCCAAAGTAATATTTGGGAGTCTATCACAGACCCTGCTAAAGATGTCTTAGATCTGAGTCACTGCTTCCAGATCCATTGTCGCACTGTAGGTTATTGTTCTGTATGCCCTGCTTTACTAAGCCACAACCTGAACCTCTCAATGTAACAGAAAAGCTCCAACATGATATCTAACTGCATAGCACTGATCCAGTGATATGTATGATGGCATCACTATCCTGAATGTTATGCTCTACCATCCGGTTGCATCATTCTTTACATTCTCTGCCTTGGGTTACGATGACTGGTAATCTACCATTCTATCACTGGTGTGGACCCACTCTTCTCCCTTAAAACGTTTAGCACTCCAGAGACCGTCTGCCACAGCCAAACATTGACTCACTTAAATAAACAAAACATTATAAAAAAATTTTTGATTAAGCAAAGAGACTTGATCCACAAGCTATTTTTTTTTTAATGCTGAATACGTCACATACATCTACACTGGCTTTTTGCCGGTAAAAGTATTGTGTGTTAGATTTCAAATGGATTTTGAATGAATAATTTTCTTTTTACGCTGATTGGAGCTGCCCGACTTTTTTGAGAAAGGTGAAGTAGGTTGTTGGGAAGGATCTTTATCGGGTGGATCTCTTTAGATGTAATAAATATGCTAGAATTGGAAACTAACAGTTGTGCCGATATTATAAACACAATATCGATACTTTCTTGTGGCTTCCATGGATTTCTATCAGAGCAACTAGGCCTTGCCGAGAAAGTCCAAGTATTTTTTATTTTTGTTTCCAAAAAAATTTCACATTCATCTTCTTGTATCCCAGAAACTAACAGACAACAAAAACAAAAATATAAACAACTTCTCAATTCATTTATGTCGCTACACACAAGAAAATCATATTTATTGGCCAACAAAAAGAACAATTAATATTTTTGAAAGTCAACTACCATAGCAAAATATAAAGTTGCGAAAAATCTTCAAAAACTTTTGGCAGAGTGCTGAAGGTTAACTCGTCCGATTGTACTATGTCTGCACCATCCATGACCTTCCTCTCTTAATTCTTGATCTAAGGTAGGTGTTACTGTGAGTGGGTGCTGCCTGTCTGTAGCAACCTGCATATATGCTTTCGCTAGATGCCACAGACAGAAGTCCCAGCATATACTGCATCCTGAAGGTTGATATATTTCTAGTGTATCCTATAACCATTCACATACCTTAAATCTGGAAACATTCTAGCTATTCACTGTGTGATCTTGGGAGTGAGGATGCAGAGTCCATAATCAACAACTGACACTACCGTCTGATGTAGAATGAAAAGCAGTTGCTGGTAAAATCTTGAGTACTCCCAGACATTGCTTGCATCTCTGAATAGTCTCCACGTAGTTTCCATATGAGAAGCTATGATAAAAAGTTATTCCGAGGTATTTGAACCTGTCGCACCTGCCAGTAGCACATCCATCAACGATAACGCTGAGGTCAACCTTCACTATGGAGTTGTTCAATGGACATATCATGCAGGCCTTAATTGGATTGATCTTGGGGGCTGAGATTTGCTTGCATGATCTCCTGGATGTTTCTGACCATCTCGTGCTTATCTGAGCTATAATATAAACAGGTGTTCAGACTTCACACATGCCAACTGGATTGAGAAAGCACAAAATAGATCGTCAGGTGCTCGACCAATTGGTAGGTAGCGACCACAGGCCAATTAGGCTAGAAATTGATATGGAAGTAGGCCCCCAGGAAATAAAACCGCAGCCACGTTGGAACTATAGATGAGCCGACTGGGACAGATTTGCAATGCTGACAGATGGACTGTGTGAAACTATCAACACACGAAATAACAATATGAAATCTATGGTGGAAAGCCTAAGCAAAGGAATACTGCAAGAAGCCACTGAAACCATCCCAAGAGTTGCAAGGAAAAACTACAAGCCATATTGGAATCGTGAACTGCAGAAAGATGAGGATGAAGTCTCAAAGGCTAGGAACATGGCAGAGATACAGAAATCTATGGAAGCCAATATCGCCCTCAAGGCCATCACTGCGAAATACAAAAGAACACTTAACCAAATAACAGACAGCTGGAAAAACAAAACAGAAAGCCTCAATATAGACAAAGAAGGGAACAAACTATGGAATTTAGTCAGAGCCATGAATGATGACACACCATCAAATAAACAAATTACCATCAAGCAGGGCGACAAAATACTTACTGGAAAAAAAGCAGCAGACACCTTTATAGAACATTATGCCAAAGCAAACCACATTGATGTCCCTACAGACAGGCATACAGACATTAGTGAAGAACAAAAGAGCCACGACAACATCAAGATGGCACCAGAGGAGCACATGATGGCAAAACTAACAATGAATGAAATGGATGAGGCCATGATAACTTTAAAGAAAAAGAAATCGCTTGGAAAAGATGAGGTAACAAACGAAATGTTGATGGGGTTGGGCCAGTCAGCAAAGAGAAAGTTACTATCAGTATTGAACCAAAGCTGGAAAAGGGGAATTGTACCGCAGGCATGGAAAGATGCTGTATTTATACCAGTAACACAGAAAGATAAAGATAGAACAGATCCAAATGGATACGGGCCCATCAGTCTACTTAGCCGTGTGGGCAAACTGATGGAGCGTATGATAAACACCAGACTGATGTGGCACCTGGAAGATAAACACAAATTAATCCCACAGCAAGCAGGATTTAGACAACACAGATCCACTGAGGACTAGATCACTCTCATAGCCCAGGAAATAGAGGATGCTTACCAGGAGAAAAAACACACAGTAGCGGTTTGGGTGGATTTGGAGAAGGCATTTGACAAGGTGTGGAAAAAGGGACTTTAAGTCAAGCTACGAAGAAGTGAAGTTTGTGTGCAAATGCACAGATGGATCAGCCACTACCTCGAAAACAGAACAGCCAGAGTTCAAGTACAAGGGCATATGAGCAAAAAAAGGTAACACTTGAGCAGGGAGTACCCCAAGGGGGAGTACTGTCTCCCACACTTTTCCTGGTGTATATAAACAACATCACAGAGAATATACCAAGAAGAGTCCACAGCTCCATGTTTGCAGACAATCTGGCTATGTGGACCTCTGAAAAAAATCTCTCGATAGCAAACAATCGGATGCAGCAGCCCTAACATCGTTGAAGGGGTGGGCGAACTCATCGCTGGTAAAAATAAATGAGGAAAAAACATGTACGATATTCTCGCTTTCAAATAAACCACGGAACACCAAAATAAGTCTTAACTGCAAATATCTGCGGCCAAACGACAACCCAAACTACCTGGGAGTCACATTTGATCGGCGCAGGACATGGAAAAGTCAGATCGAGAAAAACCGAATGAGAGCCTGACAAAGAATGGCAATCATGAGGAAACTTGCTGGCACAAGCTGGGACGCAGACGAAAGAATACTAAAGAAACTGTACACTGGAAGAGTGAGACCAGTTCTCGAGTATAGCATTGCGGCATGGACAACAGCAGCAAAGGCGAACTTTGATAAAATTAGCAAACTACAAAACCAAGCAATGAGAGTTATAACAGGAGGCATGAAGTCAACGCCAATTGTAGAACTAGAAAAGATTACAAATCTGCAATCCATGACCGACAGAAGAGACTGCAGAGAAACTCAGAAGTCTGACAGACCATCCAATGCATCAGAGACTAAATAGATTTGGAAATGGGAAACTAAAGCGGAGAAACTTTGCAGAAATCCCCAAAGCAAAGATGAGCGAAGACCCTATGAACACCGTAACAATACCAAAGCCCATCCCTACTGTACGCAAACCCACCTGGAAGCAGCATATCATTCCGAAGGTGGTAGAAAATATACCAGGTATTGGAAATAAGAACAGCCAGACTGAAAAAGAAAGAAGAGACATAACCCTGAGGTACATAACGGCAAACTACCCAAGCATGGACTGGACCCATGCATACACCAACGGTTCTGTAACAAAAACAACACAGAATGGAGGGGCAGGGGTATTCCTGACCCTACCAAATGGTAGAAAAATAACACTGTCAGTGGCAACTGGAAAATTCTCAAGCAATTTCAGAGCGGAGGCAGAGGCACCGAGGGCTGCAGTAGAAGCAATGCTCACAGGCTATAGCGATGAAAGCCAGATAGTCCTGTTTACAGATGCCCTGACCGTAGTCACAGCACTAAAAAGCCAGAAAAATACTGAACTTAATGATTAAAGAGCAGTACTCTGTCAACTATGCCAGCAGTCCGACCAAAAAGAGTAGTGGCACAGTGGGTTCCATCCCACTGTAACATCCAAGGCAACGAGGAGGCAGACAGACTGGCAAAGGAAGGTGCAAGACTACCACAACCAGATTCTAGTGTGACCTACGAAGAGTCCAAAAGGCTTATTAGAGCCAGATGCATGGCCAATTGGGAAACAACATACTGGCTACACAAAAAATGATGCCTATTACCAATTGAACAGAAGAGAGCAGGTCGTGGTCTTCAGACTCCGCACAGGCCACAACAGACTGAGGTACCACCTATTCAATAAACTGAAGATAGGTGGCACTGACGAATGCAGTTGTGGTACCAGGAAAATGACCACTGAACATCTGCTGCAAAACTGCCCAATATACGAGGACCAGAGAAAGCACATGTGGCCATCACCGGTGGCAACACTAGACACGCTCTATGGCAGTGTCGACAGCTTCAGGATGACCGCTGCTTTCTTTGAACAAATACAGCTTGACGTCTGACAGCGTACGAAGAAGAAGAAGATTGAGAAAGCATATGTCATTGTGATCATGGTATTCAATCTGGCTTAATAATTTTAATACTAGGATGAGTGTAACATGGTACTACTAGAATTAGCACTGAACATCTGCAAAAACTTATGAGGAACAAAGAAAGCACATATGGCCATCACAAGTACCAACCCCAGACAATCTTTATAGAGATGCCATCTGGTATAGCCTATTTAATATTTTAGTCCCTCTTGTAGAAAAAGATCAGGGTTTATGGTCTGTTTGTGAAAATAAAGCCAAGTAGGACATAGTACCAGCAGCAAGAATGGAGCAATCATCCAACAGTTCTTAGTTAGGCCTGTTCTTTGTCAAGGGGTGGTCAACCTTGAGCGGTTCCCAACTCAGGATTCAGTCATTTCTGTCACAAGCACGTGTCATCCAGTGTGATAGTAGTCTGTCTGTTTTGGGGTAGTGAATGTATTTTTAGTGAATCTCGCCAGCGAGTTGGGGGCCGTCCCCGATGTCTTTTTTTGCCACTCGGGTACCACATGGTGGTTATGGTACTCCATCTTTCATCTTGTCTTCTTGATATAGGACCAGCCCAGCGGTGTTTCGAATGGTTGATGTACTGTATAACATCCTTGATGTGTGACATTCTCTGGATGTTGCTATTGTGCAGTTCGCTCTGCTGCTGTTGTCCGAGAGTTATGCCCACAAGGCATCTTTCAAGAGATGCGTTTGCTGTTGTCAGTTGGTTCTCTGAGGCTTTGGTTAGAGACCAGGTTTCGCTACCATAGCAGAGCACTGGCAGGACTACCGAGTCGAAGATGTCTGCATGTAGTCTGGTGTCCTTTGTGGCATCTGTTGCTGTCATGATGGAGTTGAGGGCTGCCCAGCCGCCCATTTCTATCTGGTGATCTCAGGTTTTATGTTGAGGAGCCTTTCCAGATATTCCAGACATATTCGTCAGCATCCTCTATGGGCGGTCTAAGACATATTAGTTGGCATTCCACTCAAGAGTATTGGGTTTGGTGGGCTCTGCGAAACGGTTGTGTATAGCTCTGGTTTACCCTAGGTTCATAACTATCCAACAGTATAAACCCATTTTATCGTTAGAGGATATTTCAAACCATATAACTTGATTTAGAAGTTTTCCTACTCCCCTCCACAAACACCATTTACATTAAAGGTTTTTTGATGCCTCTGATCCAAGTAACTTTTGTTTTATTGTCGTCCTCACATTCTTCTTTTGAATTCATTCTCAATCTCCCGCTAGCAAACCCTGAACAGTGCTTTGCAAGATGTAGTCCGGAGAATGAAATGCGTTGTCGCTAGTTTACAGCTTGACTGTGATATTTGCACCTGTCAGTCCAACTCATCCATCTTCTGCAGGTCCTCACATGATTTCAGACATGAACTTAAAAATAAAGAAAGCAGTGGTCGGTCTGAGGTTATTGGTAGCACCACTGAGCTTGTTTTTCATACACTTTGTCAGCGTGAATATGTCTAGAAGAAGCAGTGGTCGGCTCGAGATTTTCGTATCTCCATAGAGCGTGTCCTTCATATTACTTGTGGACATACATGTATATATCTAATTATGCCATAACATTTTTTTTAACAGCTAATGTGACCAAATCAGATGAGGCCTACAAAGCAGCCACAGATATAGCCAGAGAGAAGATGCAGCCCACACACCCAATTAGGCTAGGATTGGCTCTCAATTTCTCTGTGTTTTACTATGAGATCATGAACCAACCTCAAGCGGCTTGCAAGCTGGCAAAAATAGTAAGTATCTTCTCCATCAACTGCTCGCAAAGCAATCTCTCTTAACTCATTCAGATGGAATTTTTGTTATCGTCATGAAACTCCCACACAAGATCACCCACTTGAGGTTTATTTTCTGAGATACAAGAAGATGAAGGTAAAATGAAACAGCAAAAGCATTTACACTTACCAATTTTGAGGGGAATTTGGACAGGAAAATTAAAAAATCGTCAGTGTTTTCTACAAGATCATCATATCTGTTAGTTTCTATTACAAACATATTTATTACTTCTAGATAAACAAATTAAACAGATCTACCTAAAAAAAAATATGTTGTAACAACTTGACTTCATCAGCCTCAATAATGGGATAATCTTCCAGTCAAAGTGAAAAAGAAAAATAGTTTCCAAATTCTCTTTCGGCCATGTTTCTTGTTTACATCTACAATGATAACAGTGCCTATTTTTAAGATTATAATACCCACGTGTACAACCAGTGTAAAAACACGTCAATGCTCTAGAATAGTTTTCTTATCGTCTGGCGTCTTTTCACCGTATTAGTAGTACAGCAAAATAAATGCTTGACGTGATATAACCCAGTACGAGTGGTGACGGTTAAATAACAATATTCACATTTTACTGAAGGCATGTGACTTAAAATTTTAAAAATACAAATTTTAACAGCTGGCACACCTAATTACAAAACTCATGACGAATTTCCGGAATAAACAGAATTTCTAAGTTCCTAAAAACTTGGGAATTTTTTTTTTAATGGGGGTGAACCATCTCGCGTGAGGAAGTTTTTCTGGCGCCGATATGTTGGTTGCATGTAGTAAATTGGTAAACTTGTAGTAAATCACGCTCCCTCTTATTGGTTTGCAATTTGTCCCTCAAATAACCACATATATTTGCTTTTATTATTTTATTACTTTTATTGAATTGGTAGGAGAGGACCTTGCTTCCACTTTGATCTTCTCAGATCTCCTGCATACAGTTCATTTCATGTCTGTCCGTTTTGTATAAAAACAAATAAAAATGAACAGATTTTTTTCAGTCGGAACACAGCCACTTGGACTATTTTTGGTAAAGAGCTGTATGTCTCTGTTATATCAGACTCTGTACCTAAGAGATTTGTGGGAGGTAAAAATGGAAAAACTGGTTGTCCCAATAGTCAGAAGAAATTAGATTTTGCATGTTTTCTTTGCCATTTCTATCTGGGTCAATTTGGTCATTCTTTGTTTGCCTCCTCTCATTAATTAGTTTGGGTCTTCCACCTCATTCCACAGTATTTGCATTTTAATCATTATTACATAACTACTCTTGCACAATTATTAATGATATTTCGGTTTGAATAGATTGTACATAAGCTAGTTTATGATGGTCAATCTAAATGGACCTCCACTACCACAATTTAAACTTACTAAAGCCATCTATAAATGACACTACAGTGTTAAATCTACCAAGAATGTTCAAGGATGTCATGTCTCAGACAGTAGTTTATTTTTTATTAAGAAGAAATAGACTAATACTGTGCAAGTAATCAAATATATTTTGGGTTTGGTACGCATTGTTATGTAGAAATAAAGGTGAATTAGTGCCTAGTTTAAATTTAACATAAATTGACTGACTGGTAAGCCACCCTAAAATTTGTCAAACCCTGATCATCGTTGTCATTGAACTGTCACTCCAGATGGTGGAGTATAGTGCTACTACCAAGATCTGTATCTGGGAATTGGTACTTTGAACACGCTAATTTGTCCTTTGATTAGACTCTAATTTCCTGGTGCTGCTCAACATCTACACAGTTAAAAAGTGTCCAACTTTCAACCCACAGCAACAGGGCGAACTTTAACATTTGCAGATGATATCCTGACATATAGGACTGGCTCAGACAGGTATGAGTTGCTCAAAGACATCTAGGAAACCTTACAGCCTGCCTCACAGTGGTGTGAGGACTCCAGCTCCAAAATCAATCCAAGCAAGTCATGAATGATGTGGTTCTCTTTGAACAACTCTACAATAACAGCTGAACAACCAAGCATCGCATTTGAGGGATGCACCATTGACAGGTGCGACAGGTTGAAATATCTCAGAGTGACGTTTGATTGCAGTCTCTCGTGTAATTGCCATGTTGACCAGATTGTACAAAATGTAAACGAGGGCTAGGAGCACTTAAGACTATGGCTGTTGTTAACTTGGAACAATGTCTATTATTGTGGCCGGAGTGCAGTGACGTTGATTCTTAGAAACAGAAACTGTAATCAGATATAAAATAAAATAAGTATGCTTGATAAGAGGTCACAAAAGTTGAGACTGACAATACACACACAAAAAAAGAAACAGACTATGAAAATATGTGCAACTAAAGGCAATCATAAACACACTCTGACTATATGGGAAATCGTTCAAACGCATTAAAGTAAGCAGCTGATAGCAATACTATGCAGACACTGAAACCACAAAGAAACAGCACTAAAACTAGGAAGATAGCACAAAGAAACTACACTGACATCGTAACGATAAGGAAGTACCTAGACTTATCATAAGAACTACATTTATAAATTTAATTAAACTTGGTATGAAGAAAGTTTTTTATTTTTGCAAAACAAACATTGAAAAAAAGACTGCTCTGTGAAATTTTGAAAAGTTGATACATATACTTGACAGACTGAATAAGTTCAAATACTTATAACATGTTACAATGGTCTTACTCAGTACTCATGTATTCCTTTCTCGCTCCCTCTCAGGCATTTGATGACGCCATTGCACAGCTAGACAACTTGAGTGAAGAGTCGTACAAAGACAGTACATTGATAATGCAGTTGCTGAGGGATAACCTTACAGTAAGTTACCTCCGGTCTATACTTGAGCTCTTCTGTTAGTTTCCTTTTGGGGCTTCACATTTTCTTTCCAGTTTGCTACAGTAGTTTCCAGGAGCACTTTATGTGACAGGTTAGAATAGAGCCACAAAAACACAGAGAGCAGGTTGGAAGAGGCAGCTAACAGTGCAGTCTAACCTCACAACAGTAGAAATTTGTTTGGGTGTAACATGGCTAAGGGAGGAGTCTGCCCTCCTGCTAGATGGTGTAAAGCTGAATGTCCTCAATATTTGGAAGTTTGTGCTATTAATATCAAATAAAAAGAACCAGAAAGGGTGACTTGAATGCAGACAAAGAGGAGGCAGCAGTAGTGAGCTTACTGAGGAGTCTCACATTGCAATACAGCCAGGAGAACTAGTCGACCTCAAGTGCACCTCGGTATGTAACGAGCCACTACAACCTGCTACAAAAGAGTTGACTCAACTCGGCACCAGTAGCTTTCTAAACTCAACTTAAATTTAAAATAAAATATAAAAAAAGAAAATAGATGCATAACCAGATCTAATTAACTCTGTGCAGTCCACCTAAACTACTCATTTTGTACCTTACAATCCAAGACATGGGAAGTCTTTTTGCACATTGACTTCAGGAAAAAAATTATTAAAAAACATCTGCTAAAATTATGATGCTTTATATTAAACCCTTTACAGTCTGGTCGAATTTTTGAAATTGATGTCTTTATGCCAATGTCAAGAGCAGCAACTTCGCATGTCAAAGGTGGAGACATTCACACTATGGTTGGCACTACATCTTGTGCAGATGACATTTTCAGGCACAAAATACGTTGGTTTGGTCTTCTCTCTAGAATGCACCCTTATCAACTTCCACCGATGGCTTGCAACGCTGGCAGATATGGCTACATGTAGGGCAAGGTGCCGGTGACAAGGCTGGTAGATAGATGATAATAAAGTGATTGTGCAACTACACGGTCTCACATTGACCAACAAAACACACTTGTAGCAGGACAGGCGACTTAGGCTCCCCATGGTGCTAAACGGCACAATTTTTTTTTTTTTGCGTTCGCCTTGTTACCCCAAGGCGTGTGTGCGTTACACTGTGGTTTTTATTTTGGGCCTGTCGGCCCAGTGCATCCGACTTCAGCATGCATTTTTATGTAAGGGTCTGCTTCCTCCTGCATTTTCTAAGGGTTTGCTTCCCCGGGGTAACGGCCGGTGCTGTGATGGGGATCGAACGCAGCACCTTCTGGTTGTGAGCCGTGCCACTAGGCCACGCCGTCCCCAAACGGCACAATTGGAAAGAAGACTGACTAGCATTACCACTTTCATCAGTCTAAACGGGACTTATTTTCACATTTAGGTCGTATATATGACCATTAGCCTAAAAAAATAGTCCTCTATTGGCATTTAAAGCAAAAATTCTATTGCTTTGAGATCATAAACTTTGAATATTCACCAAAAGTTAATTCACTAGCAGAATGCAGAGAACTGTCCACTAAACAAAAACTAAATATGCCAGAAATCCCTACATCGTTGTTTTCTAAGAAATGAAACTGCATTACAACGTGTCAGCTCAATTACAAATTATACAGTCATTACCTATGTAGAACAAATGATAAGAATCAAGATATGATGAATAAGACAATCTTTTGGCAGAGGTGCATCTTGCATACTGGGCAGCCAAAAAAAAAGTCTTGATAGAATACCCCTGTGCAGATTTTAACTTGTTCAAAGCTAGACTCATTTTGGTAAAAAAAAAAAAAAAAAAAAAGGTTTTATGCTGTCTGTTGTATAATACTCTCTCTATGCTTTGCATACTTTGTTTTTCACACAGGTCGAAAGAATGTTGAAACAGTGGTTTAGCCATCTGAGGTTGAGAGAAACCTCTAGAAACACCTCAAATATGAGGAAAATGGAGATATTTGTTCCTGGTGTGATCTTTCTATATATATAGGGGGGGGGGGGGGTGGCACCGCTGTTGCCCTATTCATGTTGTAAACAGTGACTAAGAGGGTTGTGCATGTGTCTATCAATATCATTAAAATAATTTGATACAGAAACCACCGGGGCAAGAACACACAAAGTGCTTTGATGTAGGTGTCCTGAATTGAGCTATCTATAACGGTGGACCTTTGCTTCATGAGAAGCATAAAGGAGAAAAATATAGGTGTGTATCAACCCTACGTGGGTTGCTCAATCCACACAGTAAGCTCTAGAAATAATAGCCCCCAAAATGATCCACTGTGGATTCGCATAAAGAAATATTAACCCACTTTTACCATGTCTGTTTCAGCTGTGGACATCCGACACACAGGGAGAAGGGGAGCAAGAAGCTGAAAACCAGTGATACCTACGGCCGATCTTATTACCCACGTGTTACTTTTAATTGTGACTTCATGCGGTTTACCGCATTAAAAAAAAAGAATACTACTTTCCTCATTCATTTGTGTCTCCATCTTGAGCTTCATGAACCTAGGCCATTTCCTGTGTCCGCCACTTTGTGCTAATGCTAATCTGTGAATCGTGCGCACCCCGTTTTATCGTAATAAGGGTTACCTCTCAACCTTGCGTTTTTCAACAAATTTGTACTGAGGTTGAGTAAATTCAAATATTTATTTTGTTACATCCGAGATCTTCAACCACACAATAAGATGTGCTTCAAAATAAAGACAACTGCAAAGCAAGTGATGGTTTGCTAAATTTATTTACAATTATTATTTAATATTGTTTCTTTCTGTTCGTTGTTCCAACTTTTGGCAAAATATGCCCCCACGATTTTTAAGTATTACCAAAAAAGCATCGAAGTAGCACTTGGGGAATGAGCAGTTTTAGGGCATTGTGTATTTCTGTTTCCTTTTTTCTCTTGGATTTGAAGGAAGGTGCATTTTACAAACTAATTATGGCAGAGAACTGTCCATAAAATGCTGAGCTGGTAAAAATTTGTTTGTTGTCACTGTTCTAACGACAGAAAGCACTTTAGTTAATTTATATAATTTAGTTAACCTTTAACCGTCCTAATCATCAAAACCTAATGAACAAACTGCTAGAAACTACACCAACTAAACATTGCGTAGATAGTTGCAGTAGTCGGACCTGAATTATAAACTCATTACTAGTACGTCTGGTTGCAATTAGATTTCCCAGTTTCCAATTCTTGCAGAGCATCAGGTCACTACCTCAGCTGGCCATTTGCAGATAACCTACATTAAAGTGAGGTAATGTAGGAGAATGTTTCTAATCAAATGTGCAACTCTCTAGTTGCTTTTAGCAATTTAAAAAAAAGAAATGCCCTGTATGTGCTCATTCGTGTTAGGACAGGACAGTTGCAGATACGGAACTAAACAGTTGCCATTAGATGGCCTGAATACCACACGATCCACAACAGTCACATTTTCTGTCATTTATAAAAGACTACAAGAGGTTACCAATATCCATACATGGTGGCTGATGTGGGACTTGTCACTTCTAATAAGCATATGAAAATTGATCGGTATTTAAATTTGTTGTGAATTTGTCCATCTATGGATTTCCATGCAGTGTAATCTTTGATCATGCAGCTGAAATAGGTTGTGGATGTTGAATACAAGATCAAGTTGGACTTCTGTCAGTGAACTGATGACAGTACAAAACAATTAGTAATAATTGAAATAAAATGGCGAGGTGGACGAACATGGGACAAAAAATGTAATCAATAATTTATCTTTTTGTTAATTCAATATTGCATTATACTAGTATACATGGGTCTGGTAATGTCATTATGCGAGACAAATTGCTATAAGAACACAGTGCTTGGATGCAGGCTTCCTGGTAGGAGTCATCTACAGTGGTAGCCTAAAGTTTTATGAGAAAAAGTCACAGAGAAGAAAGAAAACAGTCACTGCTGTTCTAGTCTGGTTGTAGAAATAAGAAGACACTAATGTATATTTCTGTTTTAGATGATGTATACAGGAAAAGTAGGTCGGACGGTTAAGATTTAACTGAGGTCAAGAATTGCCTTGCCTATCTAAGTCCCACCCAGAACCATAGCCATTGTTGTTATGAAATCTTGTTTAAGAGATTGTAGTTCAGGGGTCTCAAACTGTTCACAAATCCAGACTAGCATTCGCTGATTTAATGTATGGAAGTCTTTTGCAGTACAGTACAAACACCAAAGAAGATAGCTTCTGTTTGCTGCAGTAGATGGCTGATATGTAGCACAGATAGAGTCAAGTTATCAGTAACACAAGTTTGCTGTGGTGCAGCTTTTCAGTCATCAAAATTGTCAATTGGTTTTTTCCATTTTATTTTTTGTACACATCCCTCAAGTCATGTAGTTTGTTTATTACGATACAAGAGTATATAATGAAACTCAGCATATGGTTCTTGGTCCATCAGTCTTATCTTTATGCTGGCTGTGACACATTTAGCTTGGCATTGCACCTGCCATCGAATTTGTGTTTACATGGTTCTGAGGAAATTTACCTCACTATGTCCTTGACCTGTTTAACTTGACTTCATAAGAACCTACCCTCACCATGCCCTTGACTTGGCGTGAACTTACGGAACTGTGCAGTTGGCTTCATGTGGCCCTGAGATGGTTGACCTGGAAATCATGCAGGCCATCAGACAAGGCTTCATCTGCTCCCTCGTGGGGTATTGAACTTGTCTTCGTGCCATTATGTCATCCTTGTGCCATCGAATTTGGCTGTGTGGCCCTAGGGTAGCTGGCTGGTAGGGCTATCAGGCTGGACTATTTGCAGCACCCCTGTTGATACGTGTTTGAGACCCCTAATTTAGTTTCATATCACATATTCCTATTTATGTTGCTGTTTAACCTTTGCTCTTAGCAGCATCCTAGTTACATATATTTGACAATTTTGTGGCATTGTTTGTTTTTGTTGTGTATTTAAACTATAAAAGAAGCTTCACTAACATATTTCATTGCAAACTTCATTCCCACTTGTTCAGTTTGAGGTCTGGCTCTTTTGTAATTAAGGGTAAATCTTAATGCCAACCATTGCAAAGAATATAACTGTAAACATCAGGGGATAGCATGTTTCAAGTTTAGAACTTTGATAGATGGAAATATATTTACAAAAAGCTGTTCATTAGTTTTGCTGTTGTATGGTTTGTTCTGCATTTTATTTAGTGTTTGGACGCTGCATTGCCAGTATGGGTTCTGTAACAGAATTGTGTTTAGCAAAACAACAAATATGGCCCTGGTTTTTTTACAGCATCGTATTTTCTTTGTATGGTTTTCACTGTTTGGCTTTTCGTTTAGAATGTCAGAAGTCTTATTGTAAGTCCCTCTAGTGGAGAATACATGCATTGCAAATTTCGTCACAAAAATATGCAGTAAAATAACTACCTAGGCTTCATGAAATAATCCAATTCATGGTATCCTACACCTCACTATTCACTCAGTTATTGTGCGTCAAGTGTGGAGAACTCACATAAGCTTGAAAAACAATACTTCACACAGATGTTGGTAAACCGCTGTAGGGGAGAATACTCTCCAACTCATGGCCTACAGGCCAGATTCTAGCTCTTCGAAGTCTGCTAATCACTGATATCTCTTAAAGCATATACATAACTTGTTCCTTCAGTATATAAATCTATACTAATTGTAATAATGTGTGCGTTTGTAGCAGAAATTGTATTTGGTCAGTGACAAGTGGCCCTACCACAGGGCATTGCATAACCTACCATTCACACAAGTCAAAGAAGGCAGGCGGTGGTTGAAAGACAACACTAGAAAATACTCTAAATATGAGGAATACATGTCTCAGTAAAAGAGTAGAAGACTCCACACCCAAACTCACACCATTCACATTGGCTAAAGTGTTTTGTGTATACTTATGTTTTTAAAAATAAATTACTAGAAACAGCACCCCTACATATCAAACTAGGGATAGTAGCTGCAATAATTCATTTACCTCGGGGGTATAGAAGAAGAAAATTCCCCCAATCTGTAACTATATACGTCATGTTGACAGTGTTTTTTTTCCCCCTCGAAGGTGTTGTGCACCATGAATTGTTGCGTGAGTGTCAGTTAATAACCCTGGAGGTGCAGAAGATGACCCGAGAAACAGCTTGACGGCGCACCAGTCCACACTTCAATATTCATTTGGGAACGTTTGGCCCAAAATAAATTGTGCTTTCCGAACTACCTTACTTGCCCGACTAGGCCAGAGAATCTTTTCTTTTTCCCAAATTCAAAGGAAAATTATTTCATAACCATATTGAAGAAATTTAGATTAATTTACAAATGGATCTGCGCATGATCCTCAAAAATGCCTACTATGAATTCTTCCAGAAATGGGTGTATTAATTTATAGAGTTGGTGAGTTTTCCTAAAGAGACAGTTCTGACAAGGTTCCATGTGAGCCATAACAAGTTTGGGTAGCCTGATCCAAGTAATTTGTGGTGCAGTTTCGTAGCATGATATTTAGTTGCGAGCCCCATGCATAACCCTTTTATGATGTGGATTGAGAGTGTCTCTGACACACTCAGGAAGTTAGCCTATGACAGCACAAGCCTGCCACTTAGTGATAACAAGAAATCCCGCCTCAAGGCAAGAGCAGTAGGAAAGGGGGAGGAGAAATTAAACTGCTTGTCACAGGATGAACTCTATTTGAATGTACGGAAATGATAGGTAACCTCCAAAAGGCTGGTCCAAAGATTGGAAATTATTTGTTCATCGTTTGATAGTTGCAGTTTTTATTTCTTATATTCGACAATGTTTTCAGCCATTTTAGTATGTTGTTTCTCAAGGTTTTGACATTCATTGGCCAGGGCACAGTTGCTCAGGGGATACTAATTGATAGTCAGTTTGCCCACTTCGATATTATTTTGCTTGATGTTTTTGACTTGTTTATCACTTACTTTAGGGTCAAGAAATCAGGCAACTTCCCTGTCGGTCAACTCTAATATTTATGTACAGTTGAAGTGCTGGTTTAAGTTTGTCCTGCAATGGATCTCCAATGTCTTATGTGTCTTGCCTTGATGGTATAATCTTATCCTTGTCCTTATGTGTCTTGCCTTGATGGTGTAATCTTATCCTTGTCCTTATGTGTCTTGCCTTGATGGTGTAATCTTATCCTTGTCCTTATGTGTCTTGCCTTGATGGTGTAATCTTATCCTTGTCCACCTCTTGATGTTATCCTCCAACTTACAGCTTTGTTAACTTCTGACATGTTTGCCCATCACCTTTTCTTTCTAATATTGTTGTCAGCACTGTCTTTTGTCTTGATGTGACCACAATATCTGACCTGTACATGCCTTCTTTGGCGTACTGCCTTGACCAGGCCAGTATGTCGTAGTTTACAGTGAGGCTGCCATATCTGCACCTTTCGACCCACCGCATCCGATTTCAGCAGGCATTTTCGGGTACCAGGTTTTTCTTCCTACTGCGGTACCTATACACTTAGCCAGACTGCACTAGTGCAGGAGGTTTCCAGGGCCGCCACTTGGAGACAGAATAAGGTCTCCATCAGATGTGGTTCACCGATCTTGATACAAGCAGTCAGTTATCAGTTGGTGTCAGCTCATTCACTTCATCTTCAGCCCCACTGTGCACATAGGACCAATTGAAAGTCAATTTGACAGTGAATTCAATTTTTTCACCTTGAGGTGAATAAAAATGAAGCTGAAGGTTTCATAACTGTAACATTGTCTTATGAATCGTATATTGTTTTGATCATTGAATGTACTGCTGTGGGGTTGTAAGTGGTGTATGGTAGTTAAATGTGAGATGATAACAGAGATACAGCAATACAGGCCATATTATCAAGATTCAGAAAGATGAAGATAGTTCTTCTTTATAGAGCAGTAGAGATATGGTGAATGACCGTATTCAGTGTTAAAAGATTAAATGGCTCAACTGGCCGATCCGTTCGTTGAATTATGGAAGCTTATGTGAGAGGGCGGCAGGTTTTGGGAAGAGGGTAGTGCTGGATAGGCAAAAAAATCTACCAGGCGGTGTCATTGGTTGAACTCTCATGGGTCCCCAGCTACAACTGAACACAGGAAGAAGCTGGAGAAAATAGGACTGGACAGGTCTGCTGGAAGAGGGTTTGAAGAGTGTCTGATCTAGGTTCCAAAGAAAACCAAACACTACCTGTGTGGGATTGAGTACTGGTAGCCAAGTGGATAGTGACAATGCTGACAAACCAAACATGCAAGGTTCATGCACTGCGCCATAAGGTGCAAAACAGTACAATGCTCCACTATAAAACCAATGTGACAGAAAATAACACACACAGCATCCCAAAAAATGAAACCACCTGCGGGCTGGTCTTTCTCTGCTTCCTTCTACCTCTAGGGTAGAAGACACTCCAGCACATGACATAACACACCTCATCAGTTACACAGGCAAATCTGGCTGAGTAGCAGTTATCTAGGATTGACAAAGCTCTTTAAAACTTATAATGTATTAGAAAACCTAAGATGTAATGTCCTACATAAAAATCAAAATACACTCCTATATAAAAATCTCTGCTATTGCATGACTGAAACCTGGAGAACAAAAACAACTAAAAAAAATACTATCATAAATGGGTTCCTGTGCAGAATAGATAATGAAATAGTATGATAAGATCATGATTTGAGGATAAGACAGAAAATCAACTGATAGCATTACAAGACAATCTCTGTTCTGGAAACCCCAGGGCAAGGTAGGTAGAGGCAGGCAAAAACACGATGGGAAGAGTTTTGAGACAAACAATTTGGAAACTGAAAAGACATGGGTAGATACTGGTTATGAAACGTGGTGTTTATTTGTTGAAGACTTGTTCTCCGCGCGGAGCTGAAATGTTTTGATTGATTGAATAGAATATAAGCGGCTTGCCTGCACAGTCATGACACAAACCCAGGCTAGATTATTTGTATCTCGCACCCTAATAAAAAAAAAACGTGTACAGAACTGTGAGATGATTACATTAGGATCACTGACAGGGAATGTGTGAGAGCAGGCAAAGGTTTGGAATTCCTGCTCTGACATTTTATTATCTATGTTTACTGTTTCAATAGCCAATTCTTTGCCCTTTTGATTGCTGATTCATGATTTTGCTAATGATCATCTTCATCGTCACCGCCGCTTGTATCATCATTATGATATATATATATATAAATGTGTATGTCAGGTTTGACTGTCATCTCGACGACTCCGACAACAAACTTGTTTTCTGTGATCACATGTGGACGGCTGGATATCTGTCACTGTTTCCTTTTTTTAAATAAATTAATTTCAAATTTGCGTAACTTTGATGTTTATTCTTTGCCTTTTCTTGTTTGTTTCTCTTGATTATCTTTTGTGGTTAGAGACTTATTTTAGTACCACCATGGAGAAGTTCTTCATTTGCTTTTGTTTTTTATCATGTAATACATTGTACTGCTTTTTAGTCAGTTGTACTATGACATTTGTGCCGGCACATCCGCTTACAGCAAGTCTTGAATTGTACATGTTAACTTTTCTTACCCTTTAACTGTCTCCAACTTCCTGCAGGGCAGCAGTAGATTTGAAATCGGAATTTCTGCTGAATGAATCATATCGATTGTATGCTTCAAATACCCAAATCCCCTCACACCTTCTGTCATGGAGAAATGGTCAGAAACTGGACTGTTGCTGTCAGAGGCTTTTATTTTATTATCATGAGTTGAGAGCCTGCCCAGTCTTGCAACTGGGTTGACTGGATATTGTCGAGACCCATATTTGAGCTCATCCTCTTTTTCCACGAGAGACAATTAATATGGGCAGCTCTGCCACTCAGCAACAGTTACCATCTTTATCATTGGGTTTTGTTCAATATTTTCATTTGTGTTGTCTTTAGTGCCTGACTAACAACGACCTTTCAGTTGTTAACGTAGGACATTTTTGTATCTGCTTCTGGTAAAACTGACTTTCTTATTTATGTGTCTAGACATTTATGTGCTCCTTGTCTGGTGGTTTTGCTGCACTTTGTTTTTCATAATAATGTTGCTAAACCCATGCACAACCCTCCTTTTGCGATAAACACATATAGGTATATCGGCCCTACAGTTCCTTTCCCTCTGATCCGCATGTGTACTTTGCTTATATGACTATTAGGTTCCCTCAAGTCACAAAAATAATTTGCTGTAGGCAGGGTCTGCATCCACCCGAGGCACCACCTACTCAGGAAACTGACTAGATTTCCCTGATGAGTGTCGTTACGGTACTGACAAAATGACTTCTGTACATCTGCTAAAGTGTCCAAGTGCCAGACACAAAAATGATCACTGCTTTCTACAGATAAAGTCCATGTCTGAAAGTGTATGAAGAAAGTGCAAGCTCTATTGAGATATCAATAACCTGATACTGACCACTGCTCTCGTAGCATATATTCAAGATGTCTGTTAAAAAGTCTGGCACCGAAGGATCTCTACAATTTTTCAATACAGCAAACAGGAGTGGATTATTTCCAAGTGTGTGACATGTCCCTGATCTGTAGCAAGTCTTCATGTAATTATGCTTTCGAAACAATTTAATTGTATTTGTTTTATTCATGATTATTTACTTGGTTGAAATTTGGTGTTGATCATTGTGCATGTAATTTTCCCCTCTACCGTGTTTTAATATTCATTGGATCACTTGTCTTTTATGTGGAAGGAAGTGGAGACATGCTATACGATGGAAGATCATTAGTTTGTTAGAAGTTGTCCTATTAGGCCATTTGAGAAATAAACATTGCGTATATGTTACCACGGTTAAGTCTTTCGTTTCTGTAGTTTCTAGGATGGGCGTCTGTGTGTGACATGATGGATGGTTTATGTCACACTGAGAGCGTGTTGTAAGGAGTGACCTGTCCCCTCTAGTGTAAAAGACTTTCTTTTCTGTGTGTGACAGAGACGAAAATATGATTGACCACTGCCACACTGAGAGCGTGTAGTTAACTTGCTATCATTGGTCCACTGCGACACGCACGTCAGCTAGTTGGTAGCTAGGCATAATGGTCTTTACATTTGGAAAGTTCTGAACCAGAAACTGAGCCAGCCCCTCCACCATTCAAAGACACAATAGACCATACACCTGTTTGTCTACAAATTCTACTACGGACGTATAGAGAGAAAACCGGACGGACCTTAAAGACAATGAACTGGCACGAATTATAGACCCATTTTAAAATGTATCAACGAAAGGACGACGAGCTCATTGTAGAGGAAATCCCGTCTCTCGTGCACACATGGTAACATACTTCTCTATAGCTGAGTTTCCACTATTGACCACTCGACTGTTAGGCAAAGAATCGAGGGATGGCAGTGTATCTATAAACATATGGGGCTGGACCTCCAAGAAAAAAGGCCAGATAGTCAATCATTGTTTATGCAACAAATGAGACGAATAGAGCAGATGCCAAAGAATTCTTTGAGCTGCTTAAGAAGACAGTGGACGATTGTCATGACGAATGCCAGAGTGGAGACTTCAATGCCAGAATGGGAAATTATTCTAAATGGGACCGAGTGATTGGGAGATATAGTGAAATTGTTCAGAATTACAATCGAATGCGACTCCTGAGATCTGCAACGAGCACAATCCGGTCATTACAAAAACACTTAGTGTGAACAGACATCGAATGAGAAATTTATGCATTGATTATGGAAGAGACCAGAAATTTGATGTTTCTAACTACATCGAAAGAGTAACCCCAACAAAGCTTCGTTAACAATCAGCGAAGAAATAAAACACCAGAGAAGGAGCAGAAAGAATAAAGGCCTACACGTTAAGAGAGACGGACGTTACGACCAGATATCAGGACCTTACATCGACAGCAGGGGGATGTATTCAAGACCAACATCAAGGCAGCACAAGAGTGGTGTGAACTCAGTCTAGAAGCATGTTTCTTCTTCAGATCAAGGTCCAGATTTCTCTTACAAAGGCAACCGTTGCTTGTAAGGTTGTTTTGTTTTTCTTTACCTCCGTAGTGCATTTGTCTCTCGGTAGGCCCCGTCTGCGCATCTATGTAAGATGTGTTTACATTGTATACAGCCCAGATGGACACCTATCATCTGTCCCAATCCTCGTTTTGTCGTAAAAATGAGCCTTGAGTCTGTGTCCAATTGCTAGTCGTGGAGAATATGTATGACACGCTCTTTGTGGATGATGTCACAGTTACGACTCATTCAGATGAGGAACTGCTAAGCTTACTATCTGCATTTTCCGCTGGGAGTTTGGGTTAACAATCAGCAAAAAGAAAACAAGTTATGGACCAGGATACAAACAAAGCACCAGTAATCTCCATCATCGCTGAGAATCTCGAGGTAGATCACTTTACATACCTGGGACCCTCAAGTCAATAATAGAGTGTCCTTGGATCAAGAGATCAATTTCGGGATAAGTAAGGCAGCAACAACAATGAGCAGATTAACAAAAAAGGTTCTGGGAGAACAAGAAGCTCACTATTAAAACAAAAAAAACAACTTGTTTACCAGGCCTGTGTCATCAGCACTCTTCTTTACGGCAGTGAGACATGGTCTTTCTACATGCACATGAGAGGTAGCTAAACAGCTACCACGTGAGGTGACTGCGCAGAATCCTGGGGGTTGGGTGGCAAGACAAGATCACCAACGCAGAGGTGTTGGAGAGAACAGGCACTGTCACAATCTTTTCCATGCTTAGTCTTCGAAAGCTCTGATGGCTGATGGTAGAGTACAAAAAAAAACTTATCTGTGGGGAAATACATTTGGGGGAAAAGTCTCAGGACAGGCCACTACTTCGGTACAATGATATATGCAAGTGGGATATGAATGATGCATTCATCGATTTAGAATCATGGGAACTGGTAGCCATGGATAGGGTTACGTAGAGGGGCAGGATTAAGCATGGAATACAGACATATGAGATACTGATTGCGGATATGCTAAGGACTCAACGTTTGAGAGACACGCTACACCATGCGATGCCACAAACGGTCCTGACTTTCATTGCACACGCTGTGGAAGACGCGTCTTTGCTCGGATTGATCTTACAACTCCCATTCGTTATCCACATGGACTGTGGTTACATCCATTTTTTAAAAGCATAATTACTATCGTCTCACAAGACGGAACAAGCCAATGAATGACATGACAAACTGGGCGCATAATTTTTGTAAAAGCACATGAAAAGCAAATATGCTGACAGGACAGATGTGGAGGGGTCGAAGACTAACGTCTGGTCAGGAAAAATATACTCATCAGACATGTTAATGAGGGTCAGGCGAAACATACTGGCCAAGACCCTCACCTTGGCTTCCTAGTAGCACTTTGGAAACAGGCTGTTTTCATGGCAGTCTGGCTAACGAGGTGAGGGATCGACGTTATTCCCCGCAGTAGTGAGTGACACGTAGATGAAGCCAATCATAGCACAAACACCCGGAAGACCCCAGTCAACCTTCACCAGTACGCTGGATGTAAGGACATCTACTGCAGCCCGCCAATGAACGTCCGTTTCAGGGCGCACACAAGAGTGAATCTATTCATTGTCAGCATTCGCCAACAGCAACAAGACAACAGATGTGGAAGGAATTGATCGACAATGCTTGATGATATTACATTTGAAAGACTTGATTGTCAAGTGATCCGGTCGTCCAGTATACATGTTGTCGGGCCTCTTTGCCTTATGCATTCGTCAACCAGTTATTATCCACTACTGTTTTGATGCCATGAAATGGAATCTGTTAGGTCAACCTGTGTATGGAAGAATACAGACTGGGAGAATTGTGGGCTCTGTTGATTTTATGCATTTGAGGCTTCATGCTTCTGTACATCTTTATGATAAATATTCAAGAATGCACATTTCATTTAAACATCTTTGCTTAGTTCTACAATATAGACAAGACAAACATTCATATTGAAACATTCTTTTATATTACAATGCAGATCAGATAAATATAATACATAATTTTAAGTAAAAAGTAATTAAAAACAAAAGGTACATAGACTTTGTACTTACTTTACTAAAAGAGTTTTCCTGGACTTTTGTGTGTGAAAAATGTCGAATCAGACCAGGTCTATTCAAGAAGAAAACAACATCGATGATGCAGCTTCAGTTTTGATTGACGCTCCTAAGATGGTGTCAACTTCTGTCCTAGACAGCAGACGCCGTTCTAGTTCGTGCCACGCTAGGTAACACTCTGAATAAATCTTTTTTCTTACCATTTGAATAACACCCTTCAGCACACGCCAGTACATATTTGGACGCCACAACGATAGTCTTCTTCTTCTTCTACATCTTTGTCGTTCGTTATCCCGCTACTAAGCCCTAAGAAGGGAAGTAAGCAGGATGTAGTCTGCAGAACGGAATGCGTTGTGTCGTAGTTTGCAGCTTAGCTGCGATATTTGCACCTATCGGTCCAACACATCCGACTTCAACATGACATTTGTTTGTACCGGGTTAGCCTTTCCTCTTTGATCCCTTCTCCTTAGCTAGTCTGGCTACCGGGTTAGCCTTCCCTCTTCTATCCCTTCTCCTTAGCCAGTCTGGGTACCGGGTTAGCCTTCCCTCTTCGGTCCCTTCTCCTTAGCCAGTCTGGGTACCGGGTTAGCCTTCACTCTTTGATCCCTTCTCCTTAGCCAGTCTGCCCTGTCGTAGCGTATTATTGAGGATCACCAGATGAAGTTGGAGAAAGTCTTGGCAGCTCTGGGTAGCTTACCTTGACCCAGTCTTAATAATACTAATTTTAATATTTAATGACCGTCTTCGTGCCAAAATAATCTAAATAGCAAGCAATATAATGCTTGTTTCTGCTGGTACAAAGCAGTCCTTTGTACGTTGTTCTTTGAAATGTCAGTATGTTGTGGGGAAACACTTGATTACAGGAGTCCTTTGTGAATGTTTTGTACAGACAAAGGGATGTGATCACCCGTTTCGTTACATTATTTTCTATTTGCGGTTGAGATGTAATGTAATACAATTAATGTCAATGCCTACTTCATGATTGTCCATATCCATTTTTAAATCAAAATTCACTTCCACTTGCTCTCGTATGTCTATTTATTTATGTTTTCCATGTTCATTTTCTGTATCACTTCCCAACCACACCCCCCCCCCCCCCCCTTTCCCCCCTTATAAAAATGGTGTGCTAGACATAATGAACTGCTCCTTGTTTCGGGATGAGATTTCCATTAAGTTTTTCTTGATTCAACTCAATAGGTGAGTTCAATGAGAAAGGTATTGATACCACACTTAATCCAAACTGAAAGTGTTGGTTGCTCTCGTTGTTCATGCCCCTATTGTTCTTCTTTGTCTTGTCTTGTTTGTACTCTTGATTTGTGAGAAATGATTTATAATTAACAAGTCTGCTTGAGAAAAACTCATTAGAAAATCTGACAATCGGTGAAACATGCTGACCAAGACTCGATCTCACGTCAGGTGAAACATGCTGACCAAGACTCGATCTCACGTCAGGTGAAACATGCTGACCAAGACTCGATCTCACGTCAGGTGAAACATGCTGACCAAGACTCGATCTCACGTCAGGTGAAACATGCTGACCAAGACTCGATCTCACGTCAGGTGAAACATGCTGACCAAGACTCGATCTCACGTCAGGTGAAACATGCTGACCAAGACTCGATCTCACGTCAGGTGAAACATGCTGACCAAGACTCGATCTCACGTCAGGGGAAACATGCTGACCAAGACTAGATCTCACGTCAGGTGAAACATGCTGACCAAGACTCGATCTCACGTCAGGTGAAACATGCTGACCAAGACTCGATCTCACGTCAGGGGAAACATGCTGACCAAGACTAGATCTCACGTCAGGTGAAACATGCTGACCAAGACTCGATCTCACGTCAGGTGAAACATGCTGACCAAGACTCGATCTCACGTCAGGTGAAACATGCTGACCAAGACTCGATCTCACGTCAGGTGAAACATGCTGACCAAGACTCGATCTCACGTCAGGTGAAACATGCTGACCAAGACTCGATCTCACGTCAGGTGAAACATGCTGACCAAGACTCGATCTCACGTCAGGTGAAACATGCTGACCAAGACCCCAACTCTAGTCAACTTAACGGGCATGGGTAAAGCTGTAGGGCACCAGCATCGACACTATGATCCCAGTAGAAGTGTGCTTGATGAGAAGCATTGCCTTGTACTACACTACTGCGAGGGCGACATAGGTCCAACCACTTCATTTCGTCGGGAGAGATAAGAGGAGCCACTGACAGCCGATACCATAGAAACGTATAAGAGTTAAAGATATCATTACGAGTAGTGTCGAACACCAACACAGCAACATGTGTAGGCCCAGCAATAAAAGTACAACTGGAGAATCACGAGACTACACATTCATTCTAAGCCCTGACCCACTTAATGAAAAGATACGAGAATGAACTTCGGGTGGCCCTCTGACTTGTCACCACCTGGAAAATAAATAAATCGATTATTCACGTGTCCTAGGCGAGGGTAAAAGGTGGTTGTGTGACACCGACAGTCCTAGTTCCACCGAGAATTGTGAATGTGTTGGTCGTTAAAGACGCGCCGACTTCAGTTAAGAGGGGGGTACGACACACTTCCCCTCACCCGATCTTAAAATCAGGGGTTCTCAAACTGTTTCTTCGAGGGTGTCTCATTTGTTTCTAGCACACCTGTCTGTTCTATCTTGTTGCTGCCTCAGTTACAGTCGGTAGTCATCATCAAACTTTTACAAATTCCAGATCCCAAAGCCAGCTCTTAATTCGCAGAGGCCATGATACTCGGGAGATTTTACGGTAGGACCAATTCTCCGCGCACAGAAAGGATTGGCAAAACTACTGTACTGCAAAACTGCCACAGTGAAACACATTACAAACATATACAAACACGCATCCATACACTGGCCAACACGGCAATATTACAAAAATATACTCACACGCATCCATATACAGATCAACCCGTCAATGTTACAAACATATACACACACACACACGCATCCATACAATGGACAACACGTCCGTATTACAATCATACACACACACGCATCCATACAATGGACAACACGTCCGTATTATAAACATACACACACACGAATCCATACACTGGCCAACACGTCCGTATTACAAACATATACACACACGCATCCACACACTGGCCAACACATCCATATTACAAACATGCACTCATCCGATATCCATACACTGGCCATTACGTCCTGATGTCGCCCGAAGGACTACGGTCTGGGGTGAAAAAAGCGTGCCTTCGCCAGTAGAATCCAGAAAGGCAAACCTTTAATCGAACCAAAAACCTCTCACGATTCTCTCTTGTGTAGAAAGTAGTAACTTACATGCACATTTATAGGAGGGAAAGGGCGTGGAGGTGTGAGGCGAAAACTAGAAAAAGAAATACAAAGTATATTATTTTCGACCTAAAACAAATTATTTCGTCAAGCAACACTGAGGAAAAGGATTACGATTCCAAGATTTGTTTTTGTGGTGTCATTCGAAAGCAGAATAAAATTAAGGATATAGAATGATAGTTTTCCCGGACAAAAGTAACATCATAAAAAACATATTACTGTCGTATTACTGCGTTTCCTTAACTTAACGTCTTTATACTGGTTTGGAAGACTCTGCAGAGTCTGTATACAACCAGTTTAATTTACATCACATTGTTCTAAAAGCTATTCTCATCCAATCTCTTAAATGCATTAATCATCCCTGCCTCGACTACCTCCCGTGGCAATGCATTCCAAACATTCACCACTCTCTGACTAAAAAAATATTTCCTAATATCCAGTCTGGACATCTCTTTAGTTAATTTGTAGCTATGCCCTCTTGTTCTTGTAGGTAGCTGTATTTTAAAATACAACTTATTATAGTCTAATTTATCCGTTCCTCTGATCATCTTATAAACCTGTACAGGAATAAAGTCACTTCCAATTCTTCTCTTTTCTAGACACTAAAGGCCGGTTTTTTTTAGTCTTTCATCATAACTGTATTTCTGGAATCGCACTATCAGCTTTGTCGCTCTTTTTTTGGTATTATTTGCAGCATGGTTATATCTCCTCTATGATAAGGACTCCATACCTGTACACAGTACTTCAATCTAGGTCTAACTAATGCTTTATACAGTTCCTTGGGGGATCAAGATGCTGAGCAGCGCATGAGCTGCAGTGGTCAGCGACTCATAGCTGACTGCTAGCGTCAGGGCTAGCAAAACAGAGCTGCCAAGACCCTTCTACACCTCCACGCGGTGATCCTGGATAACAGGATGCAACAGAGCAGACTGGCTAAGGAGAAGGAATCGAAGAGGGAATGCTAATCCGGTACTAAAAAATGTTTACTGAAGTCGGATGTGTTAGACCGAAAGGTGCAAATATCGCAGTCAAGCTGTAAACTACGACACAACGCATTCCCTTCTTTGGACTACCTTCTGCTACTTAAGCCCTATCAGGGCTTGGTAGCGGGAGATTGAGAACTAACAAAGCCAAGCCAAGCCATACTGTTCCTTGACAGTCACTTCCTTGCTCCTATGTTTAATATCTCATTTTATCATACCTAACATTGCATTTACCTTTTTCACTGCTACCTGGACTTGCTCACTCACTTTACCTGTATGATCTATCAAAACCACTAGGTCCCATTCATTTTCTATCTTTCTAAAATTGTTCTCGCCCATTCTATAATTATGTTCCATATTTGATCTACTCACGTGGATGACTGTACATTTATCTACATTAAACTCCATTGGCCAGCCTACAGATCATTCTTCGGTTTTATAAAAAATCCGACCTCAATATATCCACTTTTGCTTTAGATAAGACACTACTGCATAGTTTTGTGTCCTTAGCAAATTTTGCAATCATGATCCCATATCAATGTCCAAATCGTTGATATATTCTTAGAACGTTAAGGAGCTGGTTCTTCCTCTCTCTTCTTACCTCACTCTGTTTCATTTTACTCTGTCCAATGATCACACTCTTGCACAACTTTCACACGCACCCTCAAGGTGAGGCCCTTCCATTGCACTTTGGTTGGGCTGGCTTCTGAAAGTGCACAAACCTAGCATAGTTACATACAGATGCACACATGCATCCAAGCATTGGTTTATACATAATAATATCGCCCAATTGACTACCGACTGGGGTGGAATTAGCGCGCTTCCGCCAGTAGAAACTAGTGAGGCAAATACGTAAAACAAACAAAATAAAGAATATATCCCAAAACCGAGCCCTGTGGCACTCCACTGTTTACTGTTTGAGTGGTGACTCAAAGTACTCCTTATTTATGCCAAATCTCTGTCTTATTCCCATTAACCAATTTTCAATCCATTTGACAACTTGCCCCCCCCCCCCCCTATTCCCCAAAAACCCAGATAAATAAAATCGACTGGCTGGGGACGGCGTGGCCTAGCGGTTAAGTGGCACGGCTCACAATCAGAAGGTGCTGGTTTCGATCCCAATCACAGCACCGGCCGTTACCCCGGGGAAGCAAACTCTTAGAAAATGCAGGAGGAAGCAGATCCTTACATAAAATGCATGCTGAAGTCGGATGCACTGGGCCGACAGGCGCAAAATAAAAACCACAATGCAACGCACTGGGATTAGAGAAATAAGGCGAACGCAAAAAACAAAAAAACAAAAACAAAATCCACTGGCTCCCCTTTATCTATCATTTTAGTACCCTCCTCCGTGAATTTCAATAGATTTGTTAAGCACGATCTCCCTCTAGTAAACCCATGCTGGCTATTTCTGATTAGATTAAGCTTGTTGGTAAACTGCTGACAGGATAGGCTGAGAGAGTAAAAACAGTGAACAAAATAAATTAATCCGAATCTGGTGTCCCTAAGGCAGTCTGCTCTTGGTTGTATCACTATTCATCAATGATTGTATACATGAGCATTAATTAGAAGAAAACATACAAACGATCATGCACATCATGAACAATGGTTTTGATAAAACGGTAAATGAGCAGAAGAAATAATCTCTCAAGTCCAACATTTCTAGATTTGGTTAAGAGGGATGGCCTCGCTTGTTACGACAAGGTACATCGCTTGGTCATCGCTACCGACACGCTCCAATCAACCCAGTTGTTAATGAGTACCTGCCTTAAGGTCAGGTGAGAAAATATAGCGAAGAACGGAACTAATCCGACCTCATGAAAAGTTAATGAAGTCTGTAACACTTCCTCCCCGACAGCAGTGTCTGAGTTGGGTCTACTTTTACCTTCACTCCTGCTAGATTTGGTTCACCTACTCCACATATCTCTTTGTGGAGCACCAAAGGCCCACAGCCTGCCATACGCCTCTTTGTAGACCCTAGGGGTTCACTGACCCCCATCATGAATCTTTGTGGGCCCACAATTTAACGAACTATAAGCATTTTTTGCGGACCTCATTGGCGCCACGAAACTGACATGATTCTTTGTTTACTGCAGGGTGTCATGGATCTCCATGGGACTCTTTGGGAACTCCAGGTGTTCACTGATATACACATGACTCTAGGTTGTTCCAGTTTCATAGACTTACTTACAAGACCCAGAGTTCACTGATATACACATGACTCTAGGTTGTCCCAGTTTAATAGATTCCTTACAAGACCCTGGGTTCACTGATATACACATGACTCTAGGTTGTCCGAGTTTCATAGACTTACAAGACCCAGGGTTCACAGATATACACATGACTCTAGGTTGTCCGAGTTTCATAGTCTTACAAGACCCAGGGTTCACAGATATACACATGATTCTAGGTTGCCCCAGTTTCATAGTCTTACAAGACCCAGGGTTCACAGATATACACATGACTCTAGGTTGTTCCACTTTTATGGACTTCCTTACAAGACCCTGGGATCATTGATTCACGCTGGACTCCAGGGTTTTCCTCACACTAATTTGAGATCCACTGACCTTGTTTGCAGACCGTGGTCTCTACTGTGGGGACAGGTTGTGAGGTACGCTCTGCTGGCTAAGCGGGCACTTTCGTGGGCCCGAACCTGACTGTCGTTCATCTTGTAGAGTCGATAAATGTGATCTGATCAGTTCACATACTTTCTAGAGGGTCGATGAACATCCTTGAATAAGTACTGGACCATCTATCAAAAGGTGTTTGGATAGAATCAACGAGATAATTTCAAATATAGACGTTTCAATTCAGGTACTTGACAAGATTGTTGGAACCTTAGGATTGTTGAAACTTGCACACTGTGTTGCGTAAACAAGCACAATATAACGTTTCAAGTTGCGGAAGTTAAAGTGATATTGATTAGACCTAGACGGTCTAATTGTTCACAAGAAGGTAAGATTCCATCTTTGTTTTTCTATCTTTGAGTTAATTTATTCCGAGTCGTTTGGCGTTTTTATGTAATCTCAAATAGTGTGAATTCGATTCCAAATCTCAATACGTTCTCGTCTAACCATTTATAAATGGATAGCTTTCCAGACTTTAAAAAAAATCGCACTACGTCCCGGTCATAACGAAACCGTAATAATCATAACATATATTTAAATATATATATATATATATATATATATATATATATATATATATATATATATATATATATATATATATATATATATATTAAACAGAGAGTGGTGAATGCTTGGAATGCATGTCCAGGTGAGGTAGTGGAGGCAGGGACAGTTAATGCATTTAAGAATAAATTGGATGCCCATCCATAGCTTTTAGAGCAAGGTGATATAAATTAAACTGGTTGTATACAGACTCTGCAGGGTCTTCTAAACCAGTATAAAGACGTTAAGTTAAGAAGCAGTGCAACTTCATACTACCTGGAGGTCCTTGGTTCAATTCCAGGTTGTCTGTTACTGAATTGTTATTTCTCTTAATCGTTTTTCCCAGTGCAGAAAAATACTCGTTCCTGGTCATTAGCTCTAACAAATATAACACTTTCCTTGGTTTCCTAGTCATTAGCTCTAACAAATATAACACTTTCCTTGGTTTCCTAGTCATTAGCTCTAACAAATATAACAATTTCCTTGGTTTCCTAGTCGTTAGCTCTAATAAATATAACACTTCCCTTGGTTTCCTAGTCATTAGCTCTAATAAATATAACACTTCCCTTGGTTTCCTAGTCATTAGCTCTAATAAATATAACACTTCCTTGGTGTTCCTGGTCTTTAGCTCTAACAAATATAACACTTCCCTTGGTTTCCTAGTCATTAGCTCTAACAAATATAACACTTCCTTAGTGTTCCTGGTCATTAGCTCTAATAAATATAACACTTCCCTTGGTTTCCTAGTCATTAGCTCTAATAAATATAACACTTCCTTGGTGTTCCTGGTCTTTAGCTCTAACAAATATAACACTTCCCTTGGTTTCCTAGTCATTAGCTCTAACAAATATAACACTTCCTTAGTGTTCCTGGTCATTAGCTCTAATAAATATAACACTTCCCTTGGTTTCCTAGTCATTAGCTCTAATAAATATAACACTTCCTTGGTGTTCCTGGTCTTTAGCTCTAACAAATATAACACTTCCCTTGGTTTCCTAGTCATTAGCTCTAACAAATATAACACTTCCTTAGTGTTCCTGGTCATTAGCTCTAATAAATATAACACTTTGCTTGATGTTAGCGGTAATTTTTTCAGAAATATAACACTTCCCTTGGTGTTCATGCTAATAAATATACACTTCGCTTGGTGTTCGTGGTCATTACCTCTAACAAATATAACATTTCGCTTGGTGTTCGTGGTCATTACCTCTAACAAATATAACACTTTGCTTGGTGTTCGTGGTCATTACCTCTAACAAATATAACACTTCCCTTGGTTTCCTAGTCATTAGCTCTAACAAATATAACACTTCCTTAGTGTTCCTGGTCATTAGCTCTAATAAATATAACACTTTGCTTGATGTTAGCGGTAATTTTTTCAGAAATATAACACTTCCCTTGGTGTTCATGCTAATAAATATACACTTCGCTTGGTGTTCGTGGTCATTACCTCTAACAAATATAACATTTCGCTTGGTGTTCGTGGTCATTACCTCTAACAAATATAACACTTCGCTTGGTGTTCGTGGTCATTACCTCTAACAAATATAACACTTCGCTTGGTGTTCGTGGTCATTACCTCTAACAAATATAACACTTCCCTTGGTTTCCTAGTCATTAGCTCTAACAAATATAACACTTCCTTAGTGTTCCTGGTCATTAGCTCTAATAAATATAACACTTTGCTTGATGTTAGCGGTAATTTTTTCAGAAATATAACACTTCCCTTGGTGTTCATGCTAATAAATATACACTTCGCTTGGTGTTCGTGGTCATTACCTCTAACAAATATAACATTTCGCTTGGTGTTCGTGGTCATTACCTCTAACAAATATAACACTTCGCTTGGTGTTCGTGGTCATTACCTCTAACAAATATAACACTTCGCTTGGTGTTCGTGGTCATTTTTCAACAAATATAACACTTCGCTTGTTGCTCGTGGTCATTAGCTTTAACAAATATAACACCACTTGATGAATAGACGAAACTAAAAGTTGTGGTGCTTCTTGTAATGCTATATGCTTATGAAACATGGACTGTACACAGACGCCCCATACACTATTTGAACCACTTCCAGTCTATCTCAGAAGTGTATTAAAGATAAATGGCAAGACGCCTTCTGAAGTTGGATGTGTCAGACCGATAGGTGCAAATATCGCAGTCATGCTGTAAACTACTACACAGCGCATTCCGTTCTCTGGACAACATCCCGCTACTTGTGAACCCCTTTTCAGGACTTGATAATGGGAGTTTGAGAACAAACGATTAAGAAGAAATAGAAAAACAGGGTCCCAGATACCGCCGTTCTTGAAACCACGTATTCCTGGCACTACTATTTCTGATGCAGTCACAGATCCGCTTTGCAGGTTATGCAGTATGTATGCCATTCCATCGTCTATTAAAAATAGTGAGATGCAAAAGAGTGACAGGACCAAAGACACGCTTCAGGCTTTACTAAAAGCATCTAGCATAAGGTACGGTACTCTGCGCAAGAACGAACCGCTTGGAGCACATCTCTGGGGGGAAATGCCACGTCACGCGAGACGTCCATAAAAACTGCAGCTGAACAATGGAGACAGAAAGCCATGTCCAGCTGAGATTAGACATGACCATCTATAGTTTAGATCTAAAGACTAGAAAAGCCATGTCCATCTGCGGTTAGACATGACCATCTATAGTTTAGATCTAAAGACTAGAAAAGCCATGTCCATCTGCGGTTAGACATGACCATCTATAGTTTAGATCTAAAGACTAGAAAAGCCATGTCCATCTGCGGTTAGACATGACCATCTATAGGTTAGACATAACCATCTATAGGTTAGACATGACCATCTATAGGTTAGACATGACCATCTATAGGTTAGTCATGACCATCTATAGGTTAGTCATGACCATCTATAGGTTAGTCATGACCATCTATAGGTTAGACATGACCATCTATAGGTTAGTCATGACCATCTATAGGTTAGTCATGACCATCTATAGGTTAGTCATGACCATCTATAGGTTAGTCATGACCATCTATAGGTTAGACATGACCATCTATAGGTTAGATCTAAACTATAGATGGCCATGAGAAAAGCCCGTGAAATGGTGGCTTCTCATAATAAAACTTTACTGTCAGCACTGCCCGAGGTCCATCCAAACCCACACGGGCTCTTCGAACTGTGGTGTTCATCACGGGTGGTGTTCATCACGGGTGGTGTTCATCACAGGTGGCATTCATCACAGGTGGTATTCATCACAGGTGGTGGTGTTCATCACAGGTGGTGGTGTTCATCACAGGTGGTGGTATTCATCACAGGGGGTGGTGTGGTGTTCATCACAGGTGGTATTCATCACAGGTGGTGTTCATCACAGCTGGGAAGGTTGCAGCTGTCTGATATTCTTCTTACACCGGATAATGGAGAACTGAGACGCTACTGAGACGCTGAGTCAGGCACAACATACTGACCAGGATGTCGCGTCAGTATATTGACCAAGACTATATCTCGTTCATGTAGCGTTTCATGGAAACAAGGCTGTTTTCAAGGCAGTCTAGCTGACGTGATCGCCGTAGTAGTGAGCATCACGAAGATGACGTCAAGCATAGCACAACCACAAGGAGGACTACGGTCCTCCTTCACCTTCATCAGCAACCTCGTGATGTGATGAAGGTTAGTGGAACCCGCCACTTAACATCATTTTCAGGGCGCACAAAAGAGTAGACTTGCTCATTGGGGGCATTAAACAACAGCAACGATGCCCCGGGTAATGCTCGGGTAAATCTAATGCCCAGGTATTTAACAGTATGGACTTTGTTTAAAACATTTTGAATATTTTGTCGCGAATCTTAAAGTAATTTTCGGCATTTCTGCATGACATTTTCCAGGTTCACTTTATACTGGTTGTTGAAGGCCATCACGTTTCTGTGTTATCGTTGATAAATGGAAGTTTACACCCTTATATCATGATAACTGTAAAGATGGTGACAGATATCTTTAATCCTCGAGAGCTGACATCCTTGCACCACGAGAGCTGACATCCTTGCACCACGAGAGCTGACATCCTTGCACCACGAGAGCTGACATCCTTGCAACACGAGAGCTGACATCCTTGCACCACGAGAGCTGACATCCTTGCACCACGAGAGCTGACATCCTTACATCACGAGAGCTGACATCCTTGCACCACGAAAGCTGACATCCTTACATCACGAGAGCTGACATCCTTGCACCACGAGAGCTGACATCCTTGCACCACGAGAGCTGACATCCTTGCACCACGAGAGCTGACATCCTTACATCACGAGAGCTGACATCCTTGCACCACGAGAGCTGACATCCTTACATCACGAGAGCTGACATCCTTGCACCACGAGAGCTGACATCCTTGCACCACGAGAGCTGACATCCTTGCACCACGAGAGCTGACATCCTTGCACCACGAGAGCTGACATCCTTGCAACACGAGAGCTGACATCCTTGCACCACGAGAGCTGACATCCTTGCACCACGAGAGCTGACATCCTTGCACCACGAGAGCTGACATCCTTGCACCACGAGAGCTGACATCCTTGCATCACGAGAGCTGACATCCTTACGCCCCACGAGAGCTGACATCCTTACGCCCCACGAGAGCTGACATCCTTACGCCCCACGAGAGCTGACATCCTTACACCCCACGAGAGCTGACATCCTTACACCCCACGAGAGCTGACATCCTTACACCCCACGAGAGCTGACATCCTTACACCCCACGAGAGCTGACATCCTTACGCCCCACGAGAGCTGACATCCTTACACCCCACGAGAGCTGACATCCTTACACCCCACGAGAGCTGACATCCTTACGCCCCACGAGAGCTGACATCCTTAAACCCCATGAGAGCTGTCATCCTTACACTACTGGTGCTGTCATATTTACTGCACGAGAGCTGACATCCTGAAAATATGAATACTACAAGGATTAATTAGTTCCAGTCTACCATTTTGAAATGAAAGTGGAGAGGTCAAGGGTCATCTTGTTCCTGTTAGTTTTTGACATGAGTGCTCAAGTTGGTAAGTTGTTACTGTTGATACTTTTGTTATTGTTACAGTTGCTGACTATGTTGTTTCTGTTAGTTATTGTTACTGTTGTTAATAATGCTGTTACTGTTATTTGCGCTGTTGTTGTGACTGTTACTGTTGCAGCTGTTGTTGTAAAACAGTTCTGTTGTTAACCAATGTTGTTGTTATGGATGTTGTTACTCTTACTGTAATTCTTACTGTTACCTTACTACTAATATTATTACTGTTGTTACTGCTTTTCCTGTTATTGCTACTGTCATTAAGTGACGTCGTAAAGCGACCAAGTTGCGGTACCTTTTTGTGTGCTCTGCAAAAGATGGTTATACATTTTTTTATTTTTATAACAAGTTCTGGATGTGATCCAACCTTCTAATAGACTCTGGACACACGCTACTGGTGTGTAGGATGGTTGGAAGCGTGTTATTACCAGTTGCTGTGTATTTCGTCCTCTAGAGGCAAGCTGGATAAATGTCTTCATTGTCTACTGTAAAGCAGTTTACTTTGTTTGTCATCCTTGTATTGTATGACATTTCAAAGTCAAGGTGGCGCAAGTGGATTACAAATGACAGTAGCGACTTAGCTCTGGTCATCCTGCATTTAAAACCTGTTGGTCACACCCGTGCTGTCTTGTGGAATACCTGTTCTCGGAAAAGACTTTGGGAGTAAATCCTGAGGAAAAAAATCTGCATCATGTGCTATCTCCAGTTGTCTCGATGATGTCGTGGCCAAAGGTAGCTCAGGACGAGAGAGTGAGGTTGACAAACTGCACAAAACTTCCTCACTGTAGTCCAAATCATCGCGCAAGTTACTGTCACCCATTTCAGCAGACAGAACAAAATAAGATTTTCCAAACAACTGGACAGAGATAGTCTTCTTCATCACACATGGTGGGCGAACATCATCATTGTTATTTTGTAAGTGAAAAGTTAAATAGAACACACATAAGTATGTTGGCACAGAATGTAAGCTGAAGTCACACACAAAGTGACTGACGCACTATGCTCAGTCCGGCTTGCCTGAGGCCCACAGGAGGCAAGTAGGTACTCCAGCCTACATGTGAAGATGTGCACAAAGCAACCATTACAAGCCACAGATTTTCGTCAATGTAATTGACAACTGAGTAACCTGTTGATCGTTGGTTGTGTGAATGCCACCTGAAATACATAATCTAGATTGCGCTGTCGCCATTAAAGCGGGAAACAAGAGCTGTATCCAGCATATCAATCAGTACATCCAACACACTGGACAAAGAACCACAAGGACTAAGATAAATATGGAGAATGTATCCTAAGAAATGCAAATGGTGTTCATCTCTGTGACGTCAGCTATGTTAACCACCCACAAACGTTTAGATAAGACATACAGAAGAAATATAGCCATGACATGTCAGGAAGACCATACAACAACATATGGACAATGGTACTGAAAATATCAAATTATTTAAATAGCTTTACCAACCGTAGGCTTGAAGATTGACTAAATCGTGAAAAGGGGAGAGGAGTCAGTGTTTACTTGGGACACACGACATAGGAAGTGCAACAATAATCAGTAATGACCAATTAATGCTGAGCCTATGTGCCTTCCATGACCTCTCCGTCACAAATGCCATATATTTCGCCTACCCACCCAAAACAAACATATCGTGGATGCATCGTCGATCTTAGCAGTGACATCTCATCGACTATGTTATCACTCGACGGAGGGTATGGGACCTGTGTGTTACTAAGGCCATGTGTGGCTCCGAGTGCTGGACAGACGGGACGTGCGTGTGACTAAGGCAATGTGTGGCCCCGAGTGCTGGACAGACGGGACGTGCGTGTGACTAAAGCAATGTGTGGCCCCGAGTGCTGGACAGACGGGACGTGCGTGTTACTAAGGCCATGTGTGGCTCCGAGTGCTGGACAGACGGGACGTGCGTGTGACTAAGGCAATGTGTGACCCGAGTGCTGAACAGACGGGACGTGCGTGTGACTAAGGCAATGTGTGGCCCCGAGTGCTGGACAGACGGGACGTGCGTGTGACTAAGGCCATGTGTGGCTCCGAGTGCTGGACAGACGGGACGTGCGTGTGACTAAGGCAATGTGTGGCCCCGAGTGCTGGACAGACGGGACATGCGTGTGACTAAGGCAATGTGTGGCCCCGAGTGTTGGACAGACTGGACGTGCGTGTGACTAAAGCAATGTGTGGCCCCGAGTGCTGGACAGACGGGACGTGCGTGTGACTAAGGCCATGTGTGGCCCCGAGTGCTGGACAGAGGGGACGTGCGTGTGACTAAGGCCATGGGTGGCGCCGAGTGCTGGACAGACGGGACGTGCGTGTGACTAAGGCCATGTGTGGCCCCGAGTGCTGGACAGACGGGGCGTGCGTGTGACTAAGGCCATGTGTGACCCCGAGTGCTGGACAGACGGGGCGTGCGTGTGACTAAGGCCATGTGTGGCCCCGAGTGCTGGACAGACGGGACGTGCGTGTGACTAAGGCCATGTGTGGCACCGAGTGCTGGACAGACGGGACGTGCGTGTGACTAAGGCCATGTGTGGCCCCGAGTGCTGGACAGACGGGGCGTGCGTGTGACTAAGGCCATGTGTGGCCCCGAGTGCTGGACAGACGGGACGTGCGTGTGACTAAGGCCATGTGTGGCACCGAGTGCTGGACAGACGGGACGTGCGTGTGACTAAGGCCATGTGTGGCCCCGAGTGCTGGACAGACGGGGCGTGCGTGTGACTAAGGCCATGTGTGGCCCCGAGTGCTGGACAGACGGGACGTGCGTGTGACTAAGGCCATGTGTGGCGCCGAGTGCTGGACAGACGGGACGTGCGTGTGACTAAGGCCATGTGTGGCCCCGAGTGCTGGACAGACGGGGCGTGCGTATGACTAAGGCCATGTGTGGCCCCGAGTGCTGGACAGACGGGGCGTGCGTGTGACTAAGGCCATGTGTGGCCCCGAGTGCTGGACAGACGGGACGTGCGTGTGACTAAGGCCATGTGTGGCCCCGAGTGCTGGACAGACCAAAGGCTTATCGCCTCCAAGCTCAACATTTGTGTGGAGCCTAAGCGTCGTCATTAGAAACGGAGGTTTGTGAATAGATTCAACATCTCCAAGCTACAAAACAAGACATACACAGACTTTTGCCAGGGACATTTACAGTCGTCACTAAGCACCGTGGAAGATATGTAGGCCTTCCTCTAAGGTGCCATCCACCACACTCTAAATGAGTGCTTTTGTCATGCGATTCGAAGTAGAAATGACTGGTTCGACAGCTATCAAAATCCTGCTGGTCGAAAAGCACTACCTATTCGGACTGTTCCAGAGACCCCTCCTCACCATACAAAAGACTGCATTCAACATTATTAGTACGGTTGGGCAACGCAGGTCCAGGTCCTTGCAGGGTGCCAAGTTTCACGACAAGGGGGTGGAGATTCAAAGGTATACTGATGCAAATAACTCGAGACGCTGTTATTGTGCGCTGAAGGCTGTCTACGGCCTTACGTCCCATCACTTATCTCCGTGCTGACCGTACGGGGCTGTTGATCGACAAAGTTGAGATTTTGGAGCGCTGGTCGGATCATTTTGGAGCGCTGGTCGGATCATTTTGGAGCGCTGGTCGGATCATTTTGGAGCGCTGGTCGGATCATTTTGACGCCATTCTCAACTATCCGTCCATCAGCGCACAAGCCATAGCTATCATCCATAGTTAGCAAGCCATAGCTAGCATACCATAGCTAGCATACCATAGACTACTACTAACCAGGTGCTTGACCTTGAGCCCACCTAGGCAAAGGTCAGGAAAGCTATCAGCTCAATGCCCAAAGGCAAGGCTCCCGGTTCTTATTCCATACGGCTGAGATGTATCAGGCAGTGGGTCATGTGCTTCAGAAGGAACTGGTTACTCTTTCATTGTATTTGGGGAGACAAGACAGCTCCACAGGAGATGGATGCCACAATTGTGGATCTGTACAAGCAAAACGGTAAATGTCAATCCTGCAACAATTACAGTGTCAATTCTCTTCTGTCAATCTCAAAAGTTTTCACCCGAGTTATGCTCAACCGCCTATGTGGTTTTCGTGCGGGTATGGGATAGTATAATAGTATATAATAGGATAGTATAGGATAATATATGCAGCATGTCAACAACAAGAGAAATGTTAAGAACAGAATTGTGGCCTGTACACAGTGTGTGTCGATCTGACCAAAGACTTTGAGACCGTCAACAGGGATGGACTCTGGCAAATCATGGCCAAGTTTGGCTGCTTCTGCAGATTCATTGCGGTTGTCCGCCAATTTCAGGATGGCACGACGGCTCGTGCACTGCACGAGGGAGAATTGTCTACAACCTTCCCAGTCACCACCGGTGTCAAACAGGGCTGTGTGCCAGCACCTACACTCTTTAGCGTGGTCTTTGCAGCAATGCTCATTGGTGCTGTACATGGCGCTGCTCCTGACATACACATCAGGTATAAAACGCAAGGTCTGCTGTTCATCCTAAGGAGCCCGATATCCTACCCCAAGGTGAATGAGGCTACGATCCAAGATCTCATATTGGCGGACGATTGCGCCCTCATCACTTGCTCAGAAAACTATGTGCAGTTCACCTTGACGCATTTTAGGGCGACATGCAGTAACTTTGGTTTCACGATCAACAATAGGGAAAGCCTGCCCCAGGGAAGCCGTACATCGAGCTAAACATTACTGTTCAGAATCAACGTCCACAGGCAGTCGCTAGCTTCACCTACCTAGACAGTACCCTCACAAGGGGCGATTATCGACTGTGAGGTCAACAACAAGATTTCTCAGGCGAGCTCTGCCGTTGTGAGGCTCCAAGCAAACGTCTGGAACCAACAAGGCATCCATGTCGCCACCAAGATAAAAGTGTATCGTGCTGTTATATTATCCACTCTGCTGTATGCCTATGAGACGTTGACAGTTTATAGCAGCCATGCCAGACAGCTCAATCGTTGTTACTTCCCCTGTCTTCATAGGCAGCTAAAGATCAGGTGACAGGAAAAATGTTCCCAGCTCTAATTATTTTAACAGTACTAAAATGTAGAGCATCCATACACTTTTGGCCCAGCTGAGATGGACGGGACATGTTGTTCTCATGCCAGATAGGCGTATTCCAAAGTAGCTGTTATACTGCCAGCTTATAACATACATCCGCTCACTAGGGGGACAGACGCTACACATACTCATTGAAAGTCTCTATGAAAAGCTTAAATATTGATATCACCTCCTGGGAGATGCTTGCACAAGACAGCGCCACCTGGGGAGCAAAGAGTAAGTCCATCGAGGAGACTCAGTAAAAGCGTTCTGACCCCCCCCCCCCCCCCTCTCATACTAACGATTCCACAGCCGGCTCCCCACATGCATGCCCTTAATGAGGCAGAGTATACCGTTATAGGGACTGGTCTTTACAGCCTTAAGAGAACACGTTTATGGGAATGCAGGTATGACACATCGGGTGTGTTCTTTCTCCACTTTTGTTCATAATGTGCATGGATAAAATGACACAGTTGACTAACCCTCATGCAGAGTCCCTCAATAAACTGTTGTTTGCTGATGATCAGGTCATCTTTTACCAAAATAGAGAAGAACTACACCACCACCTGAACTTCTCCATTTGGCTTGTAACGAATAAGACATGAAGATCAACACATGCAAGACAGAGACTATGTTGCATATACGCAAACAAGTTGCAGAGAAGTTTCCACATCAGTGGCATTGGTATCAAGCAAGTACGGGAGTTCATTTACCTAGGTAGTATGTTTACCGAGGACGGCAAAATGGACAAAGAGATTGCTAATAAAATTCAGAAGGCGAACAGTGTCCACTATCAAATTGCACCGATTTTGATACATCCTAGAGTGCTTCTTTAGGTTTCCAGACTTAGGTAACGGAATACCCATCAATTTTGTCCATAAGTCCGGCCAGTTTCCTGTCGCCCATATTTTGCTATTACTAATCCAGCTGTTATTGTTATTGTTATAGTTGTTATTGTTACTGCTGCTTTTATTGTAACTGTTATTGTTACTATTGCTGTTATTGCTACTGTTGTTGGTGTTGTTACTTCTGCTGTTATTTTTACCGTTGCTGTTATTTTTGCCACTTATTATTTTTACATCTGCTGCTGTTGTTACCTTTGCTGCTATTGTTACCTTTGCTGCTATTGTTACCTTTGCTGCTATTGTTACCTTTGCTGCTATTGTTACCTTTGCTGCTATTGTTACCTTTGCTGGTGTTGTTACCTTTGCTGGTGTTGTTACCTTTGCTTGTGTTGTTACTTTTGCTGGTGTTACCTTTGCTCTGATGTTACCTTTGCTGGTGTTGTTACCTTTGCTGGTGATGTTTCTGTTGCTGGCTTTGTTGATATTGCTACCGTTTTTATTAGTTATTGTTACTGTCATGTTTGTTATTGTTGCTGTTGTCATTATTGTCGTTGGTATTATTTGTTAGATGCTACTCGTGTTGGGTTGTTCAGTTTGGTAACGATATGTATTTGCTCGTATATCCCGAGCCTTACTGATGAAGGTTGTCCTGTATTCTGCTCGCTGTATTCCAACTCTTCCCAGCATATCACCACTACGGAGACTACATTGTAATTCCCCACTACGTTGGCCAAGCTGATAAAGCAAAGCTTGTTTCCAGATTCGTCGAGTTGCCTTGAGGCCAGATCTTGGTCAGTATTTAACACCCGATCCTAATCTGAGCCTCCCAATTGATCGGGGTAGAAATCTTTATCGGATCAATAAGAAAACTGGTTAATCCCCATTTTATTTCTGTATCATGAGTTATTGTTACAAGAGCTTTCTTTAAAATTCAGAAGGAACCTTTAAACTCTACAGGTTATTGCTCTGTGTAAATAGCAGGCGGTGCATAGACATGCTTTGCAGAGTATTCTACCCTCGAGGGTCTAAACCACACCGTTTATTCATCTCTTATATCTTTGACAGTCAGCATATTCTCGTCTCTGTCGCTCTGTCTCCCATACAGGGACTAGACCACACTGTTGATATCTCGTGCATGTTCTGTGTGACAGTGGTCCTATTCTCAGTGCTACCCATCCCAGAAACAACTCTGGGGATGTCTGTCTCAATCATTTTCCTCGAGAGTTCAATAGGGCAACTAAACTCCCTCCACTTCTCTAGGTCTGCAGTACTCTTGTTCCTTTTTTGTTTACATTTCCGCTTTCAAGATTCTCTATCAAATTGTTTGAGGCCGGCCTCCTTTCCCCCACCCCACAATTCATGCGTCGATGGAATGGTGGTTCTGATGACTTTTTCCGAGTATCGCCAATCGAATTCCGTTATCTACGGCGTCTTCCTTGACTTGGTCCGCGTTGGTTGGCATTCAGCACCCAGCACAAAACTGGTACAGACCAGAGAAATAGTGACTAATTACAACAAATCGCAGTAAAAGCGCAAATAACGGTGCGGATCTTGGTAGTAGTAACAAACACCTCTTTTTTAGATTACAACACGATTCTCACATTCAACCTGCAAAATGAGAGGGATCAAGACGCTGAGCAGCGCATGAGCTGCAGCGGTCAGCAACCCATAGAGGACTGCTAGCATCAGGGCCAGCGAACCAGAGCTGACTGCTAGCATCAGGGCCAGCGAACCATAGCTGACTGCTAGCATCAGGGCCAGCGAACCAGAGGTGACTGATAGCATCAGGGCCAGCGAACCAGAGCTGACTGCTAGCATCAGGGCCAGCGAACCAGAGCTGACTGCTAGTATCAGGGCCAGCGAACCATAGCTGACTGCTAGCATCAGGGCCAGCGAACCAGAGCTGCAGCGGTCAGCGACCCATAGCTGACTGCTAGTATTAGGGCCAGCGAACCAGAGCTGCTAAGATGGTTCTTCACCTCCACCTGGGGATCCTGCACAACAGGCTGCAACAGAGCAGATTGGCTAAGGAGAAATTATCGAAGAGGGAAGGCAACTCGGTACTAAAAAACTGTCTGCTAAAATCGGATGTGTCGGACCGAAAGGTGCAAATATCACAGTCGAGCTGTAAACTACGACAAAACACATTCCATTATCCGGACTAAATCCTGCTACTTGCAAAGCCCTTCTCAGGGTTTGGTAGCGGGAGATTGAGAATGAACGAAGTACTTCAACGGATTCTCCCCAAACCTCAGGTTGTTCACAGGTAAAACATAATAGAGCCGTCATTTCTTCATAAATGTCACAAGAATTGATTAGGGAAGGGTTGTACATGGGGCTAGCAACATGACCACGAAAAATATCTTTATTACTGAAATCACACATCACACAAATGGATTCAGGATCTTGAGTGACGCATTAATGACCAGTTACGATATTTCTTGCTTGGTCCAGTCTACCCGACATGCCTAGAAGGACCATGTGTGGACCATCTGTGGGTCACACGTGATAATGCTATTCACGCCGAGAGCGCGTTGTCAAAGAGGACCAACAGAGCGGTCTAAATATCTAGGATAGATAACCTCACGGATACTAGCCACACAGAGAGCGCGTTGTCAGAGAGGACCAACAGAACGGTCTAAATCTTCTAGGATAGAAAATCTCACGGATACTAGCCAGACAGAGAGCACGTTGTCAAAGAGGACCAACAGAGCGGTCTAAATCTTCTAGGACAGAAAATCTCACGGATACTAGCCACACGGAGAGCGCGTTGTCAGAGAGGACCAACAAAACGGTCTAAATCTTCTAGGATAGAAAATCTCACGGATACTAGCCACACAGAGAGCGCGTTGTCAAAGAGGACCAACAGAACGGTCTAAATCTTCTAGGATAGAAAATCTCACGGATACTAGCCACACAGAGAGCGCGTTGTCAAAGAGGACCAACAGAATGGTCTAAATCTTCTAGGATAGAAAATCTCACGGATACTAGCCACACAGAGAGCGCGTTGTCAAAGAGGACCAACAGAACGGTCTAAATCTTCTAGGATAGAAAATCTCACGGATACTATCCACACAGAGAGCGCGTTGTCAAAGAGGACCAACAAAACGGTCTAAATCTTCTAGGATAGAAAATCTCACGGATACTAGCCACACAGAGAGCGCGTTGTCAAAGAGGACCAACAGAACGGTCTAAATCTTCTAGGATAGAAAATCTCACGGATACTAGCCACACAGAGAGCGCGTTGTCAAAGAGGACCAACAGAACGGTGTAAATCTTCTAGGATAGAAAATCTCACGGATACTAGCCACACAGAGAGGGCGTTGTCAAAGAGGACCAACAGAATGGTCTAAATCTTCTAGGATAGAAAATCTCACGGATACTAGCCACACAGAGAGCGCGTTGTCAAAGAGGACCAACAGAACGGTCTAAATCTTCTAGGATAGAAAATCTCACGGATACTAGCCACACAGAGAGCACGTTGTCAAAGAGGACCAACAGAGCGGTCTAAATCTTCTAGGATAGAAAATCTCACGGATACTAGCCACACAGAGAGCGCGTTGTCAAAGAGGACCAACAGAGCGGTCTAAATCTTCTAGGATAGAAAATCTCACGGATACTAGCCACACAGAGAGCGCGTTGTCAAAGAGGACCAACAGAGCGGTCTAAATCTTCTAGGATAGAAAATCTCACGGATACTAGCCACACAGAGAGCGCGTTGTCAGAGAGGACCAACAGAGCGGTCTAAATCTTCTAGGATAGAAAATCTCACGGATACTAGCCACACAGAGAGCGCGTTGTCAAAGAGGACCAACAGAACGGTCTAAATCTTCTAGGATAGAAAATCTCACGGATACTAGCCACACAGAGAGCGCGTTGTCAAAGAGGACCAACAGAGCGGTCTAAATCTTCTAGGATAGAAAATCTCACGGATACTAGCCACACAGAGAGCGCGTTGTCAAAGAGGACCAACAGAACGGTCTAAATCTTCTAGGATAGAAAATCTCACGGATACTAGCCACACAGAGAGCGCGTTGTCAAAGAGGACCAACAGAGCGGTCTAAATCTTCTAGGATAGAAAATCTCACGGATACTAGCCACACAGAGAGCGCGTTGTCAAAGAGGACCAACAGAGCGGTCTAAATCTTCTAGGATAGAAAATCTCACGGATACTAGCCACACAGAGAGCGCGTTGTCAAAGAGGACCAACAGTTCAACTCCTTTAGGGTAGACTTTCACGCTCATGGATTTGCAAACCCCTCCATTTTTAAAATGATTCTTAAAATTTGAAAATAGGTTATTGTTGTTTGTTGCCACTGAAGAAGGCCTATTGGTCGTAGCGTAGGTTTGGTTAGTGTTTCCCTCTGTGTGGCATCTAACCATACCTATTTATAAATGTATTTTCAATTTGTTTGATTACGCTGTAAAAAGGTCTAGAAACAATACCCACCATTTGTTCTATTTCTTTTAGTTTACTATCAGACATGTACATAAATCGCTCCACACTATCAGACATGTACATAAATCGCTCCACACTATCAGACATGTACATAAATCGCTTCACACTATCAGACATGTACATACATCGCTTCACACTATCAGACATGTACATAAATCGCTCCACATTATCAGACATATATATAAATCGCTCCACGCTATCAGACATATATATAAAAATCGCTCCACGCTATCAGACATATATATAAATCGCTCCACGCTATCAGACATATATATATAAAAATCGCTCCACGCTATCAGACATATATATAAAAATCGCTCCACGCTATCAGACATATATATAAATCGCTCCACGCTATTAGGTCAGGTCAGGTCAGTTCAGGTCATCCCGTAACCGGTGAGGTCGTTGGGGCACCCATGAAGACATCCTCACAACTCCACGCCATCCTTCTCTGTCAGATGCCGCAGCCCGTGACTCTTCTGGTCGGAGACTGGTCCATTGTTTTATGTTGTCCTCCCATCTCTTTTTGGGCCGGCCTCTTCGTCGTCTGCCATGCACCTTCCCGTGGAGGATTGTGTTTGCAAGACCATTTGATCTCGATATGTGACCGCACCAAGTGAGTTTCCTTCTTTTGACAGTTGCCAAGAGATCGTCGAAAGGCCCTATTGCTATTAGACATGTACATAAATCGCTTCACGCTATCAGACATGTACATAAATCGCTTCGCACTATTAGACATGTACATAAATCGCTTCACACTCTGACATGTACATAAATCGCATCACATTGTGACATGTACATAAATCGCTTTACACTGTGACATGTACATAAATCGCATCACACTGTGACATGTACATAAATCGCTTCACACTGTGACATGTACATAAATCGCATCACACTGTGACATGTACCTAAATCGCTTCACACTGTGACATGTACATAAATCGCTTCACGCTATCAGACATGTACATAAATCGCTTCACACTATTAGACATGTACATAAATCGCTTCACACTCTGACATGTACATAAATCGCATCACATTGTGACATGTACATAAATCGCTTCACACTGTGACATGTACATAAATCGCATCACACTGTGACATGTACATAAATCGCTCCACACTATCAGACATGTACATAAATCGATTCACACTATTAGACATGTACATAAATCGCATCACTCTGACATGTACATAAATCGCTTCACACTGTGACATGTACATAAATCGCTTCACACTGTGACATGTACATAAATCGCTTCACACTGTGACATGTACATAAATCGCTCCACACTATCAGACATGTACATAAATCGCTCCACACTATCAGACATGTACATAAATCGCTCCACACTATCAGACATGTACATAAATCGCTCCACACTATCAGACATGTACATACATCGCTCAACACTATCAGACATGTACATAAATCGCTCCACACTATCAGACATGTACATAAATCGCTCCACACTATCAGACATGTACATAAATCGCTCCACACTATCAGACATGTACATAAATCGCTCCACACTATCAGACATGTACATAAATCGCTCCACACTATCAGACATGTACATAAATCGCTCCACACTATCAGACATGTACATAAATCGCTCCACACTATCAGACATGTATATAAATCGCTCCACACTATCAGACTTGTACATAAATCGCTCCACCAAAGTGATGACTGTGACTGCCTTTATGAGGCGGGTTGTGTGCTCTGTTACATTTTAGTATATTTTAAGTATATTTTCAGTATATTTTCAGTATATTTTCAGTATACTTGTAGGTAGGTGATAACATTCAAGTTGATATGTCTAATCAAGACCACGCGTAGTGGCCTGAGCGTCAGAAAATGGGGACAGGTCAATTAAAAGATGACAGGTGAATAATATCAGGGTTTTGTGGACGTCTTTTATAAATGACCCCTATGGCTCAACATATTCATCCTGAACAAGAATGTGACGGCCTCCACACACAATGAACCAGCCAACTCGACAGCAGACAGTTTAGAGCGTCACAAGTGAGCCGATGGGCAGACTCGGAGACATGGTGCACTCTCGACACGCATCGCATACAGTCGGGGACATGGTGCTCTCTCGACACGCATACAGTCGGGGACATGGTGCACTCTCGACACGCATACAGTCGGGGACATGGTGCACTCTCGACACGCATACAGTCGGGGACATGGTGCACTCTCGACACGCATCGCATACAGTCGAGGACAGGGTGCACTCTCGACACGCATACAGTCGGGGGGCGGGGGACATGGTGCACTCTCGACATGCATCGCATACAGTCGAGGACATGGTGCACTCTCGACACGCATACAGTCGGGGACATGGTGCACTCTCGACACGCATACAGTCGGGGACATGGTGCACTCTCGACACGCATCGCATACAGTCGAGGACATGGTGCTCTCTCGACACGCATACAGTCGGGGACATGGTGCACTCTCGACACGCATCGCATACAGTCGAGGACATGGTGCACTCTCGACACGCATACAGTCGAGGACATGGTGCACTCTCGACGGACACACGGACACTCTGGACACGCCGGAACTCTGGGCACACCGGCACGCGGGCACTCTGGACACGCCATCACGCGGGCACTCTGGACACACCGGCACGCGGACACTCTGGACACACCGGCACGCGGACACTCTGGACACGCCGGCACGCGGGCACTCTGGACACACCGGCACGCGGGCACTCTGGACACGCCGGCACGTGGACACTCTGGACACGCCGGCACGCGGACACTCTGGACACGCCGGCACGCGGACACTCTGGACACGCCGGCACGCGGGCACTCTGGACACGCCGGCACGCGGACACTCTGGACACGCCAGCACGCGGACACTCTGGACACGCCGGCACGCGGACACTCTGGACACGCCGGCACGCGGACACTCTGGACACGCCGGCACGCGGACACTCTGGACACGCCGGCACGCGGACACTCTGGACACGCTCGCACTCTGGGCACACGGGCATGCAGGCACTCTGGACACACCAGCATACGGGCACTGTGGACATGCCGGCACTCTGGACACGCGAGCACTCTGGACACGGCAGCATGCGGGCACTCTGGACACGCCAGCATGTGGGCACTCTGGACACGCGGGCACTCTGGGCACGTGGGCACTCTGGACACGCGGGCACTCTGGACACGCCAGCACGTGGGCACTCTGGACACGCCAGCACGTGGGCACTCTGGGCACACGGGCACTCTGGACACGCCGGCACACAAGCACTATGGACACGCCGGCACACAGGCACTACAGACACGCCGGCACACAGGCACTCTGGATATGCCGGCATGCGGGCACTCTGGGCTCGCGGGCACTCTGGGCTCGCGGGCACTCTGGGCTCGCGGGCACTCTGGGCTCGCGGGCACTCTGGGCTCTCGGGCACTCTGGGCTCGCGGGCACTCTGGGCTCGCGGGCACTCTGGACACGTTGGCACATGGGCACTCTGGACACGCGGGAACTCTGGACAAATGGGAACTCTGGACAAATGGGAACTCTGGGCACACAGGAACTCTAGGCATGCGGGCACTCTGGAAACATGGGCACACGGGCACTCTGTAACATGCATGCACTCTGGAACACTCGGGACATGCAGGCACTCTAACACACTCAGAACACGCAGGTAATGCAGGGCACGCAGGATATGAAAGCACTCTATAACACGCAGGTACTGTAGGACACGCAGGATATGAAGGCACTCTATAACACTAAAACACACATGAACACTGAGACACGCTGGTACTTCAAACAACTTCCCTTTCCCTTGAATAAGACAGTCCATTTCACGAATTATTTAATTATCGAGGCTAGACCAAGACACAAAAACCAGAAAGTCTCTTAACCAATCAAGTACTTTACAAGTTCTTGATCACAACCAAGGAAAAGACAATGACGCCTCAATGTAATAAACAAGTTGCGAAATACCAAGGTTTGTCGGGGTGGGGCCATAGAAAGCAATATGACCATCTTTGCCATTAATATAAATTTTTTTTGTTTACCTCTGACCTACAGTCGGCCAGTTCTGCAGTGAGTTTACTAGCCCCATGTTAATACAAACATCAACATCACGTGACGGCACTATTCAGATACCAACGTCTGGAATAGGAGGCTATGCCAGGTAACCCACATGTCCATATACATTTTATTTCTTAACTTTTGTTGTTGTTGCCAGTTTTGTTACATTCGAATGGCCGAGTTGAGAATTGAACCACTGTGATATCCTTAGCATGATATAAAAGGCGACCGAAGAGGGATGTGCATAGGACTAGCAACCTCATGTAAAGCAGTACTGTTGAATATACCAACACAAACGATCTGATACTGGCTTCCTGTAAGAGGGCCAGCTATATTGGTGACCACCCTCAGCTTCACTTGTAGCGATAAGGCGAATCGAATCATCATTAGCCAAATCAGAATGCTATTCTTATAAGATGCATTCAAGATCTCAGAAAAACGCATGGGTTTAATCTGCAATAAAATAAAACATAGCCCGCACACTACGTTGTATCAGCAGGGACCAGCGATCTTTATTCCAAAGCCATGTCAATTCCTCAGGTGGACGCCAGCAATGGGAATAAAAGATCGTATCAAAAGTTGTTTAGGGTCTGACTACAGAGCCTTACTGAAACAGAACAACTGGCAACAAGACACGTACACAGGTGTACCATGCATTTTGTACATGCACATTCGTTCATCCGTACACTTTTCCATTGACCTCATTTCCCAAATTCCAAACGCTGCATCAATTGTGACTCGGTTCTCTTTCCGACATGACTCTAATCATCCGAATAGTTTCAAATCGTTTCGTGCTTACATTGTCAGTTTCCTTTCATACAGTTCGCTTCGAATTTTTTGTGTTATTTTTGTCTTACATTGGGATTATTAAACTGTTTGTAACTTTTCACTATTTTCATGTTGTGTACATAGATTATCCACATCCTTGTATGCAGATTATCCACATCCTTGTACACAGATTATCCACATCCCTGTACACAGATTATCCAGATCCTTGTACACAGATTATCCAGATCCTTGTACACAGATTATCCACATCCTTGTACACAGATTATCCACATCCTTGTACACAGATTATCCACATCCTTGTACACAGATTATCCACATCCTTGTACACAGATTATCCACATCCTTGTACACCGATTATCCACATCCTTGAACACCGATTATCCACATCCTTGAACACCGATTATCCACATCCTTGAACACCGATTATCCACATCCTTGTATGCAGATTATCCACATCCTTGAACATTATTAACATCCATGAACGCATTGACATCCTTGAACCTATTAACTTAACAAGAGAAGAGCAAGTCATCATCTTCAGATTGAGAACTGGTCATAACAGACTCAAGGGTCATCTTTACAACAAAATGAGGATTGGGACAGATGACAGGTGTCCATGTGGGGGGCATATTATGACCGTGGAACACATCCTGCAAAGTGCATGCTCACGTAGGAAAAGAGAAAACAATGCTGGCCTCGTGAGACAGATATAAGAGAAAAGCTGTATGGAGATAAAACAGCCTTACAAACAACGATGTCCTTTGTTAGAGAAACCGAGACCTTGATCTGAGGATGAACGAAGAAGAACCCATTATTGACATCCGTGAGAACCCATCTTTATTGATCTACCACCTAAAGTCCAACCACAAGCAGCAGGTGCAGACTGTACGAAGCAAGGATTTACCCGTACAAGTCGCTGACGAAAGGGGCATGGCACTGCTGTCACTGGCCTAGGAAGCCAAGCAATAAAGCAATATATAGAGCTATAGAGACATTGAATGATCTTAAATGGTCTGACCTCAACGGATTACCCACTGGAGACGCTGGGACACGGATGATGCACACAGCTAATATAGCAACATGAAATGTAAGTGGACTTGGCGGAGAGAGTTGTGGGCTAAGATATACATTTTTGGACTAGTAGAGATAAGGAGAAAGTGAACAAAATAACAAGCAGACTGGTGAAAACTGTGTGCTGGTATGGAGCAGTGTAAACACTGGGGACAGAGCCAAATATGGTGTGGATTCTCTTGTATTTGCTGACAGGGGACAGAGCCAAACAGGGTGTGGATTCTCTTGTATATTCTGTCAGGGGACAGAGATACATATGGTGTGGATTCTCTTGTATTTGCTGACAGGGGACAGAGCCAAACAGAATGTGGATTCTCTTGTATATTCTGTCAGGGGACACATCCAAACAGGGTGGGGATTCTCTTGTATATTCTAACAGTTGACAGAGCCAAACAGAATGTGGATTCTCTTGTATATTCTGTCAGGGGACAGAGCCAAACAGGGTGGGGATTCTTTTGTATATTCTAACAGGGGACAGAGATACACATGGTGTGGATTCTCGGTGTGGATTCTTTTGTATATTCTGTCAGGGGACACAGCCAAACAGGGTGGGGATTCTCTTGTATATTCTAACAGTTGACAGAGCCAAACAGAATGTGGATTCTCTTGTATATTCTGTCAGGGGACAGAGCCAAACAGGGTGTGGATTTTCTTGTATATTCTAACAGGGGACAGAGATACACATGGTGTGGATTTTCTTGTATATCAGGACAGTAGAAGGTTCATCGTAGAAACAGAATACATTTGGGAAAAACTAATAGGCCAGCATGGAGACAAAACAACAATAATCCAGGTCTGTGCTCCACGTAATCAGTGCGGTAATCAGGGAGACTGATGTAAATTCTTTGAGTATCTTTTAGTCATCAATATAATAAATGGACAATCGAAATGCATATGCTGCAGTGGTCAGAGACCCATAGCTGACTGCTAGTGTCAGGGCCAGCGAACCAGAGCTGTCAAGACCCTTCTACACCTCCATGTGGCGATCCTGGAGAGCAGGCTGCAGCAGGGCAGACTGGCTAAGGAGAAGGGATCGAAGAGGGAAGGCTAACCGGGTATCAAAAAATTGTGTCGAATCGAAAGGTGCAACTATCACAGTCAATCTGTAAACTACGACACAACGCATTCCATTCTCCGGACTACATCCTGCTACTTGCAATGCCCTTTTCTGGGCGTGGTGGTGGGAGTTTGAGAACGAACGACGACGGCAAAGAAGAGTAAGTCCAAATGTACAAATGTTCAAATGTAGTACAAATGTTCCATAGAATAAATGATCATCAGAACAAATGATCAATAGAATAAATGATCATCAGAACAAATGATCAATAGAATAAATGATCATCAGAACAAATGATCAATAGAATAAATGAGAATGATGAACTGATCGTAATGTGTCTAAACAGAGAAAACAGATCATACATTTTGCTTATGAAGGTTCAGTGACATTTCAGAATAATAATGTAGTATAGCTTATTTGTAAGTATTCCCATTTCAGTCATGTCTGACTATAGGTTGATGCGACCTGGGAGTAGCAACTCTACTGAGTTTTTGGTTTTTCCTTTTCCTTTCGGCGTTGTCTCTTCACTTCCCTTTGTTGCATGAGCTTATTTTCGCCCAGTCTAAAGTTACATCTCAATTTGTATTGGCCTGCAGCTATGTCTCCCCAAGATGTCGAATCCATATCCAGGGCCTCCATGTCCAGCTAACATCCGTCTTTGAACCGCAGCTGTGGTCTGCCAGCTGTTCTTTTACCACACGCCAGCTGTCCATAGAGAATATCTTTGGGCATGCGACCGTCTTCCATGTGACGAACATGACCAAGCCCTCGCAGTCTTCGTTGGCGAAGGAGGGTATACATACTTGGAAGACCGGTGCGAGCATGCAATTCCGCATTAATTAGTCACCTTGTTTCTCCATGAGATGCCAAGGATGGATCACATGCGCCATTAGTGAAAGGTGTTGAGCCTATACTCTTGCTTGGCATATATTGTCCTCGTTTCACTGCCATATAGACGACACATGCATAGTAGAACATGACCTTGGTCTTGGCTGTAAGTTTGGAGTTTTCCAAAAGACGAGAAAGTTGTAAGACGAGAAAATATGATAAGAGCTCTCCCAATACGATTGCCCAATTCGGAGTCTAGGGAGAGCGTATCCTTGATTAGAGACCTCAGGTAAGTGAACTGGTCCACAGTTGGCAGTTCATAGTTATCGATAGGGATGGATGGTCAGGTTAGGTCAGGTCATCCCGCTACCGGTGAGGTCGTTGGGCACACACGAAGACATCCTCACAACACCACGCCACCCTTCTCTGTCAGCGGCCGCTGCCTGTGCCTCTTCTGGTCGGAGATTGGTACATTCTTTTATGTTGTCCTACCACCTCTTTTTGGGATGGCCTCTTCGTCGTCTGCCTTGCACCTTTCCGTGGAGGATCGTATTTGCAAGACCATTTATCTCGATATGTGACCGTACCAAGTGAGTTTCCTTCTATCTATCTCTATTCTATCTCGTATTTCATTCGTAACTCGATCATTGTACGTGACGTTTAAGTCTTCGGAAACATTTCATCTCCAAGGCCTGTATCCTTCGCTGAAGGTCAGCTGTAACTGTCTCACAAGCATAGAGGAATATTGACAGGACCAGTGCACGCGTTTATCTGATTTTCGTGCATAGTGCTAACCGTTTATCTTGCCAGATTTTGTTAAGCCATGCAAGCGACGCTATTGTCTGTGCTATTCTGGCCAACACCTCACATTTTGATCCTTCATCGCTGACAATCGACCCTAGATATTTAAAACGGTCAACCACTTCGAGTTCCTGACCGTTAGCTTTTATCCTGCCGCTGAAGCCCTCGGCGTTGTTGGTCATTAATTTTGTCTTCCTAGCGTTTATCTCCATACCATAGTCAAGAGCTGTTTCATCGAGCCCTCTGACCCATTCCTGGAGTTCTGCTTCTGAACCCTCCAACCCGTCGATATCATCTGCAAAACGAAAATTGGTCATCGTTCGGCCCCCTATCTTGACAGTACCAACGTGACCTCCAAGTGCGTCACTCATAATTCCCTCAATAAATATATTTAAAAAAGATGGAGAGAGTGTAAAACCCTGTCACACACCAACTGATTTACGAAACCAGTCCCCTCGCCTCCGATTCACAAGAACTGCACTGGACGCCTTGTCCTACGTTATAATATTTCCGTTGACTTTTTTACATCCTCGTGGTTGCCCATAGCGTGTTATGCCATACCCTATCAAACGCCTTTTTAAATAAAATCAACAAAAACATGATACCGTTTTTGCTGCTGTTCTAGATATTTCTCGCTTAGCAGTATTAAATTAAATATATTTTCTGTAGTGCTTCTTCCCTGTCTGAACCCTGCTTGCTCCTTGGCAATGATGTTCTCTGCTTGGGGTTTCAATCGGTCGAGGATTACTCTAAGCATGACCTGGCTAGGGTGGCTAATGAGGCTTATTGTTCTGTAATTTTGGCACAGCTTTAGGTTTCCAGACTTATGTACCGGTATAACCATTGATTTTGTCCATAAGTCTGGTCAGTTTCCTGTCGCCCATATTTTGTTGCAAATGTGTGTCAGGCCTTCCACCAGTACGTCTTCACCTGCCTGTCAGAGCTCTGCTGGTATATTGTCCACGCAGGCCACATTCCCTCTTCTCAATGTCTTTACCGCTGCAGTTACCTTTTCCTCCGTTATTAGTTGTAATCCTCTAAAGTGGTAATCGTCTATAGTTGTTGATGTTGGAGAGATTGTTTTCTCAGGTTCCTAGTACATTTGTTTTATTCAGGCTTAATGTAAGGCCGAAATCTTTGCATGCCTGGGAGAAGCGATCTATCAATCTCTGGATTTATGCACACTGTGAGTGACAATTGCAGCGTCATCAACAAATAACAAGTCCATGACAGTAACTTCCCTGATCTTGGTCTTAACTTTTGAGTTTCGCAAGATTAAACAGATGGTCATCTGATAGTGGGAAGACAAATCCCTTCTATTGCATTACCAAATTCGTGCTCCAGTAGCAAGGCAAAGAATATTCCAGATAGTGTTGAGGCCAGGACACAGCCTTGTTTAACACCACATTGAATATTCAATGAAGGTGCCGTATTACCATCGAATTGTACTGTTCCTTTCATATCCTCATGAAATGACACTATAAGCTGGAGCAGTTTGTTAGGACAGCCTATTTTTGAAAGGATTTTGAAGTCCAGCCCTGCTAACGAAATCGAATGCTTTTGTCAGGTCGATGAAAGCGACATAAAAAGGAATGGTCTTCTCGCGTGATTTTTTTTGTAGCTGTCATAGAGAGATCATGTCGATAGTTGATCTTCCAGATCGGAATCCGCATTGAGACTCTGGGTACACGCGCTCAGTTTGTATAGCCGCAGTAAGATCACTCTGGCAAAGACTTTTCCAACAACACTGAGCAGTGAGATGCCTATGTAATTATTAGTCACTTCTATCACCTTCATTTTTGTATAATGTGACAATTTTTGAATCTCTCATATCTTGGGGTATGATGGCCTCTTTCCAACTCTGGCACAGCAACAATTGTTGCGGTTTCAAGAGTACTTTTTCCACAATGCTTGATCAGATCAGGTGGGATCCCGCTGCTTTGCCCAGTACCAAGTTGTCAATGGCTGTATTGAGATCTTCTAAAGATGGTTCGACGTCCAGCCCCTCTATTTTAGGATGGCCTTGAACAGCATCAAGAGCTGGGGGAGTGACCGTACTGTCGTGTGAGTAGAGTTCAGAGTAGTGATCTACCCATCGCTCCATCTGCCTTACTTTCAGTTATTTTCTCGCCACTAATTTATTTGAGCGGTGCTGTCTTCCTGTGCACGGGATCAATAGCTTTATTAATGCCATCATATTTCTCTGATATTGCCTGTTTCTGACGCAGTCTACGTATTTTCACTGAGGTGGAACCAGTACTCATTTGCACAGCGTCGAGCTGTTTGCTGAACTTCGCACCTGACGGATTTTAAGGATTGCAGAGTAACTGCATTTAGAAGGCACTTGTAGTTAAGACGAGCTGTGCGCTTTGCTTCGATTATGGGCGTCATATCATGTTTTTTTTGGCTTTGAACCAATCACTGGATTTTGCAGTGCTTCTTCCAAAAATAGCTGTGGTTGTTTGATCAAAGTTGTTTCAAGGTTTCTGTAACCGTGGCGCCATTTTGGGTAATTTTGAAAGTTTCCTCGTCGTTAAAGCGAATGACCAGTGCAGGATATGACATTTTGTTCGTATCGATGCGTATCTCCTCACACCTTCGTATCTGGTGTGATACAACTTTCATGGCTGCAATTTGATTTTACATCGAGCCAGTGCATGGTCTATGTCACAGTCTGCGCTATGGTAGGAGCGCGTGAAGAGAACAAATTTGAGAAGAGAGCTCACAAGAATCAGATCAAGCTGATGCCATTGCTTGGATCGTAGATGCATCCATGAGACTTTATGTTGGGACTTGGTCGGAAAATAGGAGTTGGTCACACAGAGTCCGTGGTAGACACAGAGTCCGCGTGGTAGACGCAGAGTCCGCGTGGTAGACGCAGAGTCCGCGTGGTAGACGCAGAACTCTAATAGCCGTTGCCCATTTTAATTAACCTTGCCGACTCCAAAGTTGCCAAGACATAAATGCCACTAATAGTGATCAACACCCACTCTAGCATTGAAGTCACCAAGTAGAACAAATTGTTCCGACTCGTTATGTTTCTAATTACTACTGATAGATTCTTATAAAAAGCATCTTTGGCGTCAGCTGTGGAGCACAAGGTAGGAGCATATGCACTGACAAGGGTGACGGGGCCGACCGTAGTATGTAGACGAAATGGGAGCAGGCCCTCTGAACCATTTTCTTCTGGTTCAACCGTGCGTGATACGGACTTTTTCACAGCAAAGTCAACTCCATACTCTCTTTTTTCATTGGAGGGGGGGGGGGGGGGGGTGTCTTCTCCTTGCCAGTAGAATATGTAGTCCTTCTCACTTATTGATCCGGATCCTGCTAAGCGAGTTTCTTGAAGCGCTGCAACGTCCACATTGAGTCTTTTCATTTCGTCGTTGATAATGCATGATTTCCGGAAGGTCATCAGACAGTCCAGTCAACATAGTACGGACGTTCGAATAGCCCAGGTAGATATTTGATGTGGCACGTGATGTGTCAGTGTTAAAGGGTAAGGTTCGAGGTCCTCTCCAAGGTGCGCGCCTGGGCATATTTCTAAGGAAAACAAGCTGTTGCCTGAACAGCAAGTCCCCTCCACGAAGCTAATTAATCCGGGGGGACGACATTAGTCGATACTGCCTGGAATCAGCAACTGTCGCAGGAGTTGGCAGAATATTGGTTGAAACACCATTTGACTGCCTTAGGGACTGAGCTCAGGATCTTTCCCCAGAAGAGCTTATAAATTGATGAAATTTTATGAACATATACCATCTTTCAACATGCGAATGTCATATCTAAACATGGTACACGTGGACCAACCCAGATATAACATCATAAATTGATTACACATTAACAAAAGGACACGAATGAAATATAAAACTTTAGAGTAACTGATCATAGATCAATGGTAATAACACAAACATCACAACAAAGGAAAAGTCAGAAAAGAGAAAGGCCAATAATTGTAACAAATCTATTGTGGTGAAGTTGACACACTCTTCCCTGATATTAATATGTGGCACACGGCACTTCACGCCAATGGTTTATTGAAGCACTAACACGCACTAGTTTCAACACATGTAATATATATCTTTTATTATGTTACAAACAAAACATCGATTTCCTGACTACACACAGCAAACTCTCGCACGCCTTGTTACTAGAGTCTATGACCGTTATTCTTATCGTATACCTAATCTATTTCTAAGTTATATCCCGAGACATTTAGTTAACAGAACACAGGTGGTTGTTTCGTCTTAACTATTCCCAGAGTTTTGATCTCTTGGTTTCTTTTGATTTCTTCCGCATCTGTCATCTACTGACTAGGTTTCAAACCTGTAACCACCGCTTCTCATGAAAATATATAGGCTGCTTCCTTGACTGACAACTGTAGAGAATTCGTCTACTACGAGACCAAATTCGTGAAGTTGCTTTTTTTTCCTTAAACTTAACGTCTTTATACTGGTTTAGAAGACTCTGCAGAGTGTATACAACCAGTTTCATTTACATTTCATTGCTCTAAAAGCTATACGCATCCAATCTATTCTTAAATGCATTAATTGTCCTTGCCTTTACTACTTCTTGTGGCAATGCATTCCAAACATTCACCACTCTCTGATTAAAAACATATTTCCTAATATCTAATCTGGACCTTTCTTTAGTTAATTTGTAACTATGCCATCTTGTTCTTGTAGGTGGTTGTATTTTGAAAAAAAAACATGTTATAGTCTAATGTTTCCTTTCCTATGATTATCTTATAAACCTGTATTAAGTCACCTCGAATTCCTCTCTTTTCTAGACACTGTATGCCAGTTTTTCTGATTTTATCCCCCCCCCCCCTCCCCCCTCCCCATAACTGTAATTTTGGAATCCTATCAGCTATGTCGCTCTTTTCTTTCTTGGTATCCTTTCCAGAATGTTTTTATCCCCTTTTTGGGGGTCTCTGTGGCGAAGTGGTCAAGTCGTTTGCCTCGTGTCCAGGCGGTCGGGGTTCGATTTCGAGCTGTCGTCCATGATGGGGTATCCTTCTGCCGAGAGAGACCGAGCTAAAATGAGAAAAAAAACCCGAGGCAATGAAGTCGAGGCCCCGCTGAAATTTTAATTTTTTTTAAATTATTTTTTTTCACGATAAGGACTCCACACCTGTACACAGTACTCCAATCTAGGTCTAACTAATGCTTTATACAGTTTGACTATCACTTCCTTGCTCCTATGTTTAATATTTATTTTTATGATACCTAACATTGCATTTGTCTTTTTCACTGCTACCTGGACTTGCTCACTCACTCACCTTACCCTCAGTATATTCACTTCTGCTTTAGATGAGACAACTGCATAGCTGTGTGACATCCGCTAATTTTGCAATCATCGATCCGATATCAATGTCCAAATCGTTTATATATATATCCAAAACATATCCCAAAACCGATCCCTGTGGCACTCCACGTTTTACTTCACACCACTCAGAGTACTCCTTATTTATACCCACTCTCTACCTTCTTCCCTTTAACTAATTGTCAATCCATTTTGGCAACTTCCCCATCTTTTGCATGTGATTTTAACTTCGTAAGTAGTCTTGATAAATACCATCTACTGGCTTGCCTTCATCTATCATTTTAGTAACCTCCTCCATGAATTCTAATAGATTTGTTAAGCACAATCTCCCTCTAGTAAACCCATGCTGACTATTTCTGATTAGATTAAACTTGTCTAAATGCAGTGCAATATTTTCTTTGATTATTGACTCTACCAATTTACAGACTATGCTCGTTAAACTCACCAGTCCAACAAAATAGACCGCCAGGTGCTAAATCAATTGGCAGGTAGCGACCACAGGCCAATTAGGCTAGAAGTTGATATGAAAGTAGGCCCATAGGAAACAAAACAGCTCCCACGTTGGAATTATAAACGAGCCGACCGGGACAGATTTGCAATCCTGACAGATGGGCTGTGTGAAACCATCAATACACGAAACAACAATATGAAACCCATGGTGGAAAGCCTAAGCAAAGCAATAATACGAGCAGCCGCTGAAGCCATACCAAGAGGGGCAAGGTAAAACTACAAGCCTTATTGGAATGATGAATTGCAGAAAGCGGAAGACGTAGTCTCAAATGCTAAGGACATAGTTGAGAGAGAACAATCTATGGAGTCAAATATCGCCCTCAAAGCCACCACGACATTAATGAAGAACAAAAGAGGCACGACAACATCAATATGGCACCAGAGGAGCACATGATGGCAAAACTAACAATGAATGAAATGGAAGAGGCCATGAGAACTTTAAAGAAAAAGAAATCGCAGGAAAAGATGGCGTAACAAACGAAATACTGATGGGCTTGGGCAAAACAGCAAAGAGAAAGTTCCTATCAGTCCTGAACCAAAGCTGGAAAAGGGGAATTGTACCTCAGGCATGGAAAGACGCTGTACTTACACCAGTACCAAAGAAAGAAAAAGATAGAACAGATCCAAATGGATACAGGCCTTTCAGTCTACTGAGCTGTGTAGGAAAACTGATGGAGCGTATGATAAACACCAGACTGATGTGGCATCTGGAAGAAAAACACAGACTAATTCCACAGCAAGCAGGCTTTAGACAGCACGGATCCACTGAGGACCAGATCACTCTCATAGCACAGAAAATAGAGGATGCTTACCAGGAGAAAAAGCATACAGTAGTGGTGTGGGTGGATCTAGAAAATGCATTTGACAAGGTCTGGAAAGAGGGACTTAAAATCAAGCTACGAAGAAGTGAAAGTTTGTGGGAAAATGTACAGATGGATCAGCCACTACCTCAAAAACAGAACAGCCAGAGTTCAAGTACAAGGGCATATGAGCAAATAAAGGTAACACTTGAGCAGGGAGTACCCCAAGGAGGAGTACTGTCACCCACACTCTTCCTGGTGTATATAAATAATATCGCAGAGAATAAACCAAGAAGAGTCAATAGCTCCATGTTTGCAGACGATCTGGCTATGTGGACCTCTGAAAAGAATCTCACCATAGCAAGTAATCGGATGCAGCAGGCCCTAACATCGCTGGAAGAGTGGGCGAACTCATGGCTGGTCAAAATAGAGGAAACAACATGATGTACGATATTCTCGCTTTCAAACAAACCCCAAAACACCAAAATAAGTCTTAACGGCAAATATCTGCGGCCAAACGACAACCCAACCTATCTGGGAGTCACATTTGATCGGCGCATGACATGGAAAAGTCAGATCGAGAGAAACCGAATGAGAGCCAGAGAAAGAATGGCAATCATGAGGAAACTTGCTGGCACAAGCTGGGAAGCAGACGAAGGCATACTAAAGAAACTGTACACTGGAAGAGTGAGACCAGTTCTCGAGTATGGCATTGCGGCATGGACAACAGCAGCAAAGGCGAACTTCGATAAAGTTAGCAAACTTCAAAACCAAGCCATGAGAGTTATAACAGGAGGCATGAAGTCAACGCCAATTGTAGAGCTTGAAAAGATTACAAAACTGCAATCCATGACCAATAGAAGAGACTGCAGAGCCCAGCTGCAGTCAGAGAAACTCCGAAGACTGACTGACCATCCAATGCACCAGAGACTAAACAATTTGGGAACTGGGAAACTAAAGCGGAGAAACCTTGCAGAAATAGCCAAAGCAAAGATGCACGAAGATCCCATAAACGCACTAACAACACCAAAACCCATCACTACTGTACGAAAACCTACCTGGAGGCAAGATATATTTCCAGAGGTGGTAGAAAATATACCAGGTATTGGAAACAAAAACTGCCAGACTGAAAAAGAAAGGCGAGATACTACCCTAAGCTTCATATCGAAAAGCTAACCAAGCATGGACTGGACCCATGCATTCACCGACGGTTCTGTAACAAACACTACACAGAACGGAGGGGCAGGAGCATTCCTGAACCTACCAAATGGCAGACAAATAACACTGTCATTCGCTACTGGTAAGTACACAAGCAATTTCAGAGCGGAGGCAGAGGCACTGAGGGCGGCAGTGGAAGAAATGGTGACAAACAATGAAAATGAAAGCCATATAGTCCTGCTTACAGATGCTCTCGCCGTAGTCATAGCGCTAAAAAGCCAGAAAAACACTGAGCTTAATGACTTAAGAGCAGCACTCTGCAAACTGTGCCAGCAGTCCACACCAAAAAGGGTAGTGGTACAGTGGGTCCCATCACACTGCAACATCCAAGGCAACGAGGAGGCAGACCGACTGGCAAAAGAAGGTGCAAGACTACCACAAACAGATACCAATATGACGTACGAAGAGTCAAAACGGCTTATCAAAGCCAGATACATGACCAAATGGGAAACCGAACATACTGGTTACACCAAAAACGATGCCTATTACCAGTTGAACCGAAGAGAGCAGGTCGTTGTCTTCAGACTTCGCACTAGCCACAATAGACTGAGGTACCACCTATTCAACAAATTGAAGATAGGTGGTACCGACGAATGCCCGTGCGGTACTGGTAAAATGACCGCTGAACATCTGCTGCAGAACTGCCCGACATACGAGGATCAGAGAGAGCAGATGTGGCCATCACCAGTGGAACTGCAAGACAAGCTCTATGGCAGTGGCGAAGCCTCAGGATGACCGCCGCTTTTTTCGAAAAAATAATGGTTACTGTCTGACTGCGTACGAAGAAGAAGAAGAAAGAGGCAAGAACTGTCAGTAGTTGAAAGAGGCAAGGACTGTCAGTAGTTGAAAGAGGCAAGGACTGTCAGTAGTTGAAAGAGGCAATGACTGTCAGTAGTTGAAAGAGGACTGTCAGTAGTTGAAAGAGGACTGTCAGTAGTTGAAAGAGGCAAGGACTGTCTGTAGTTGAAAGAGGACTGTCAGTAGTTGAAAGAGGCAAGGACTGTCAGTAGTTGAAAGAGGCAAGGACTGTCAGTAGTTGAAAGAGGCAAGGACTGTCTGTTGTTGAAAGAGGCAAGGACTGTCAGTAGTTGAAAGAGGCAAGGACTGTCAGTAGTTGAAAGAGGACTGTCAGTAGTTGAAAGAGGACTGTCAGTAGTTGAAAGAGGCAAGGACTGTCAGTAGTTGAAAGAGGACTGTCAGTAGTTGAAAGAGGCAAGGACTGTCAGTAGTTGAAAGAGGCAAGGACTGTCAGTAGTTGAAAGAGGACTGTCAGTATTTGAAAGAGGACTGTCAGTATTTGAAAGAGGCAAGGACTGTCAGTAGTTGAAAGAGGACTGAGCATACCGAGTAGCGCGGTACCTGTCAATCACACCGGACAAGCAGAAATTGTAGGAGTTGACATAATGGCTCAAGAGACGAAGCTCCGCATTTTCAATCTGTACGGACCACCAAACAGAGACCTATCGCTCTCGAGTATGGAGGTCAGAGACTCCAACTGCATAGTGGTTGGAGATTTCAACAGCCACTCGGAGAGATGGGGATACTCTGACACAGACAGCAGAGGTGACGAAGTGGAAGATTGGGAGATAGATGCAAATCTCTCCCTAATCAATAGGCCGGAGGATAGCCCTAGCTTCTATTCAAGAACATGGCATACCACCTCGACTCCAGATTTGGCCTTCTCCACACAGGACATACACTATAAAATAGACCGCCAGGTGCTAAACCAACTGGCAGGTAGCGACCACAGGCCGATCAGGCTAACCATTGACATGGAAGTAGGCCCACAGGAAACAAAACCGCTCCCACGTTGGAATTACAAACGAGCCGACTGGGACAGATTTGCAATCCTGACAGATGGGCTGTGTGAAACCATCAACACACGAAACACCAAAATGAAGCCCATGGTAGAGAGCCTAAGCAAGGCAATAATGCAAGCCGCCACTGAAACCATCCCAAGAGGAGCTAGGAAAAACTATAAGCCCTACTGGAATGATGAGTTACAGAAAGTGGAAGATGCAGTAACAAATGCTAGGAACATGGCAGAACGAGAAAAATCCGTGGAGGCAAACATCGCCCTCAAAGCCGCCGCGGCGAAGTACAAACACACTCTCAAGCAAACAGCAAGAGAAAGTTGGAAAAATAAAACGGAAAGTTTAAACCTGGACAAAGAAGGGAACAAGCTATGGAAGCTAGTCAGAGCCATGAACGACGAAACCCCGTCAAATAAACAAATTACTATCAAGCAAGGCGAGAACTTGATCACAGGTAAGAAAGCCGCAAACGCCTTTGTCGATCACTATGCCAGAGCAAACCACATCGAGGTCCCTGCAGATAAGCATACAGACATTAGCGAAGAGCTAAAGGGGCACGAAAACATAAATACGGCTCCTGAAGAGCACATGATGGCCAAACTAACAATGCGCGAAATGGAAGAGGCTATGAGAACACTAAAGAGAAGGAAATCTCCCGGAAAAGACGGGATAACAAACGAAATGCTGATGGGGCTGGGCCAAACAGCGAAGAAAAAACTACTATCAGTCCTGAACCAAAGCTGGAAAAGGGGTATTGTACCCCAGGCATGGAAAGATGCAATACTGGTACCAGTACCAAAAACAGGAAAGGACAAAACAGATCCGAATGGATACAGGCCCATAAGCCTACTGAGCTGTGTCGGCAAGCTGATGGAACGGATGATAAACACCAGACTGATGTGGCATCTGGAAGAAAAACGAATACTAATTCCACAGCAAGCCGGCTTTAGACAGCACAGATCCACTGAGGACCAGGTCATCCTCATAGCCCAGGAGATAGAAGATGCCTACCAGGCACAGAAACACACAGTAGCTGTTTGGGTGGATCTGGAAAAGGCATTTGACAAAGTCTGGAAGGATGGACTTAGAGTCAAGCTAAGAAGAAGTGATGTTTGTGGGAAGATGTACAAGTGGATCAACCACTACCTCAAACAAAGAACGGCCAGAGTCCAAGTACAAGGGCAGATGAGCAAAAAGGTGACACTCGAGCAGGGAGTACCCCAAGGGGGAGTACTGTCACCCACACTCTTCCTGGTATATATAAACGATATTACAGAGAATATACCAAGAAGAGTCCATAGCTCAATGTTTGCAGACGATCTGGCTATGTGGACCTCTGAAAAGAATCTCACCATAGCAAGAAATCGGATGCAAACGGCCCTAACATCGCTGGAAGAGTGGGCGAACTCATGGCTGGTCAAAATAAACGAGGAGAAAACCACGTGCACAATATTCTCGCTCTCATTAAAACCCCAAAGTACCAAATTAAGCCTAAATGGCAAAATCCTGCAGCCAAACGACAACCCAACCTATCTGGGAGTCACATTTGATCGGCGCATGACATGGAAAAGTCAGATTGAGAGAAACCGAATGAAAGCCAGAGAAAGAATGGCGATCATGAGGAAACTTGCTGGCACAAGCTGGGGAGCAGACGAAGGCATACTAAAGAAACTGTACACTGGAAGAGTGAGACCAGTTCTCGAGTATGGCATCGCGGCATGGACAACAGCAGCGAAGGCGAACTTCGATAAAGTTAACAAACTTCAAAACCAATCCATGAGAATCATAACAGGTGGCATGAAGTCAACGCCAATTGTAGAACTTGAAAAGATTACAAAACTGCAATCCATGACCGACAGAAGAGACTGCAGAGCCCAGCTGCAGTCAGAGAAACTCCGAAGACTGACGGACCATCCAATGTACCAGAGGCTAAACAATTTGGGAACTGGGAAACTAAAGCGGAGAAACTTTGCAGAAATAGCCAAAGCAAAGATGCACGAAGATCCCATAAACGCACTAACAACACCAAAACCCATCACTACTGTATGAAAACCTACTTGGAGGCAGGATATATTTCCAGAGGTGGTAGAAAATATACCAGGTATTGCAAACAAAAACTGCCAGACCGAAAAAGAAAGGAGAGACACTACCCTAAGCTTCATAACGAAAAGCTACCCAAGCATGGACTGGACCCATGCATACGCCGACGGTTCTGTAACAAACACTACACAGAACGGAGGGGCAGGAGCATTCCTGAACCTACCAAATGGCAGAAAAATAACACTGTCATTCGCTACTGGTAAGTACACAAGCAATTTCAGAGCGGAGGCAGAGGCACTGAGGGCGGCAGTGGAAGAAATGGCAACACACAGTGAAAATGAGAGCCACATAGTCTTGCTGACAGATGCTCTCGCCGTAGTCACAGCGCTAAAAAGCCAGAAAAACACTGAGCATAATGACTTAAGAGCAGCACTCTGCAAACTGTGCCAGCTGTCCGCACCAAAAAGGGTAGTGGTACAGTGGGTTCCGTCACACTGCAACATCCAAGGCAACGAGGAGGCAGACAGACTGGCAAAAGAAGGTGCAAGGCTACCACAAACAGATACCAGTATGACGTACGAAGAGTCAAAACGGCTTATCAAAGCCAGGTACATTACCAAATGGGAAACCGAACATACTGGTTACACCAAAAACGATGCCTATTACCAGTTGAACCGAAGAGAGCAGGTCGTTGTCTTCAGACTTCGCACTGGCCACAATAGACTGAGGTACCACCTATTCAACAAATTGAAGATAGGGTGTACCGACGAATGCCCGTGCGGTACTGGTAAAATGACCACTGAACATCTGCTGCAGAACTGCCCGACATACGGGGATCAGAGAGAGCAGATGTGGCCATTGCCAGTGGAACTGCAAGACAAGCTCTATGGTAGTGGCGAGAGTCTCAGGATGACCGCCGCTTTTTTCGAAAAAATAATGGTTACTGTCTGACTGTGTACGCAGAAGAAGAAGAAGAAAGAGGACTGGCAGTATTTGAAAGAGGCAAGGACTGTCAGTAGTTGAAAGAGGCTAGGACTGTCAGTAGTTGAAAGAGGCAAGGACTGTCAGTAGTTGAAAGAGGCAAGGACTGTCAGTAGTTGAAAGAGGCAAGGACTGTCAGTAGTTGAAAGAGGCAAGGACTGTCTGTAGTTGAAAGAGGACTGTCAGTAGTTGAAAGAGGCAAGGACTGTCTGTAGTTGAAAGAGGACTGTCAGTAGTTGAAAGAGGACTGTCTGTAGTTGAAAGAGGCAAGGACTGTCAGTAGTTGAAAGAGGCAAGGACTGTCTGTAGTTGAAAGAGGGCTGTCAGTAGTTTAAAGAGGCAAGGACTGTCTGTAGTTGAAAGAGGACTGTCTGTAGTTGAAAGAGGCAAGGAATGTCAGTAGTTGAAAGAGGCACACTTTTGCCCAAGTAAGACAAACCTACTTTTGCCCAAGTAAGACAAACCTACTTTTGCCCAAGTAAGACAAACCTACTTTTGCCCAAGTAAGACAAACCTCTTTTGCCCAAGTAAGACAAACCTACTTTTGCCCAAGTAAGACAAACCTACTTTTGCCCAAGTAAGACAAACCTACACATTAAACGCACGCACGCCATAACGAGCTTTTGTTTGTTCCAGTAACCAGGTGTGTGAGTGGACCATTGATACAGGCACTGTAGGTTACGGTGTGCAACTAGATGTTGTCTCGTGCTCCCTGGAAGGCAAGGACATCTTTGGCGACTGTAACAGCGACTATGTGGAAGTTTATGATTGTAAGTCAAACCTCGCGAACCTCTCTGTCTCTGTCTCTCGCTGTCTCTGTCTCTCTCACTGTCTCTGTCTCTCTCGTCTGTCTGTCTATCCGTCTGTCTATCTGTCTTGTCTCTCATATTTCATCTTCTATTGTTCCTGTTTTATTGTCTGAAAGTGAGCAATAGTTGCAGGGACCGGAGAAGGTAAAAAAAACATAAGTAAAGAATATGGATTGAAAATTAACATTAGAAAAACAAAAACCGATTATCAAAACCGTCATGACACGCACAGTATCGATCTGAGTAAACTAGGAGCTACATGGACAAGTAGACACGTGTACAATGGCGCTGATATTGGCATGCATGTCAGTTCAGGGCACATGGTCAGTTGTTCATTCAGAGGGGCCTGAAATCCTACACCAAGGTGAGTGAGACCACGACCGTAGATCTCATATTCGCGAACGATTGTGGCACCACTTGCTCCGAAAAAAGAGATGCAGTCCACCATACGGTGTTTTCTGTGGCATGCAATTATTTTGGTCTCACGATCAACACTAAGAAAACGAGATACTCTTCCAGCCTGCCCCTGATAGCCGTACATCGAACCAAACATTACTGTACAGAACCGTCTCCATGCAGTCGCTAGCTTCAGCTACCTAGGTAGTATCCTCACCAGGCAGTCGCTAGCTTCAGCTACCTAGGTAGTATCCTCACCAGGCAGTCGCTAGCTTCAGTTACCTAGGTAGTATCCTCACCAGACAGTCGCTAGCTTCAGCTACCTAGGTAGTATCCTCACCAGACAGTCGCTAGCTTCAGCTACCTAGGTAGTATCTACACCAGGCAGTCGCTAGCTTCAGCTACCTAGGTAGTATCCTCACCAGACAGTCGCTAGCTTCAGCTACCTAGGTAGTATCCTCACCAGACAGTCGCTAGCTTCGGCTACCTAGGTAGTATCCTCACCAGACAGTCGCTAGCTTCAGCTACCTAGGTAGTATCCTCACCAGACAGTCGCTAGCTTCAGCTACCTAGGTAGTATCCTCACCAGACAGTCGCTAGCTTCAGTTACCTAGGTAGTATCCTCACCAGACAGTCGCTAGCTACATCTACCTAGGTAGTATCCTCACCAGACAGTCGCTAGCTTCAGCTACCTAGGTAGTATCTTCACCAGACAGTCGCTAGCTTCAGCTACCTCGGTAGTATCCTCACCAGACAGTCGCTAACTTCAGCTACCTAGGTAGTATCCTCACCAGACAGTCGCTAGCTTCAGCTACCTAGGTATTATCCTCACCAGACAGTCGCTAGCTTCAGCTACCTAGGTAGTATCTTCACCAGACAGTCGCTAGCTTCAGCTACCTAGGTAGTATCCTCACCAGACAGTCGCTAGCTTCAGCTACCTAGGTAGTATCCTCACCAGACAGTCGCTAGCTTCAGCTACCTAGGTAGTATCCTCACCAGACAGTCGCTAGCTTCAGCTACCTAGGTAATATCCTCACTCGACAGTCGCTAGCTTCAGCTACCTAGGTGGTATCTTCAGTAGTAGACACATATCGAGGCCAATACAAGGATTGTCCAGGCGAGCTCAGCGTTTGGGAGTCTATCAAGCAAACGTCTGGAAAACCATCGAGAACCGATAAGGCGTCAGTGTCGCCACCAAGACAAAAGTGTATCATGCTGTGGTATAATCCACTCTGCTACTTGATTGTGAGACATAGACAGTGTATAGCAGAAAGCTAAAACGTTTTCATTTGAGCCGCCTGCATAGGCTGCTCAGGATCAGGTGATAGGACAAGGGCCCTTACTCTGATATTCCTAGCAGTACTAACATATTGAGTGTCCATATAATTCTGAAATTGGCTCGGTTACGATGGACGGGACGTGCCAGATAAGCGCATTACCAAGCATTTGTTATACGGTGAGCTCAAAGATGGCAGACGCTCACCAGGAGGGCAGAACAAATGTCACAGAGACTCCTTGCTTACACAAGATCGCACAACCTGGCAAGTTAGTGTCACCGAAGGTGCTCAGATCGCAGAGAGTATAGTCATGACGAAGGCACATCAAAAACGTGCTGGCTGAAAAGAAACAATACACACGATTCCACAGATGACTCCACGCATGTGTGCCTGTCTGTGACTGGGTGTGCCGTTTCAAGATTGGTCTTTACAGTCACCAGTGAACGCATTTCGAAGCAACAGCCTGACGCTGTCGCCGTCTTCGCTTGATATGAGCAACTATTATTATTGTTAGTATTACGTGTACCTAGGACAGATACGAAGTGATGGTAGATACGATAGGGAAAGGGAGAAGAGAATTGGAGTGACCAAAAACACATTTCACAACTGAGTGGCTAGGTGTGCAAGGGCGTGTGTGCTACTACAGAAGGTCAACAGCTCAACCTTGCCCGCTCATGTTAAACAACGATAGATTTAGTTTATGATAGACACCCCGGTGATTAACGAGGCAATCATAATTATACCACTGGTTCCTTCATTACTTTTCGTAAGAAACAACTACAAAAGGTTTATGAGGTTGACAACCTCATCATGTAAAACCATTTCTTTAAAACTTCGCTACACGTGACTGACATCAGGCTTTCCTCGCTATCAGCTGGTTCCTCCTTTTGTCCAAGCCAGACCAAAGGACCGCCACTGCAGTTTAGGAAGTCTGCGCCAAAACATTTTTCATTCTTTTTGCAATGGTGGTTTCAATAGCAATTTATTTTGACACCAGGTTGTGCAAGTTCTATATACCACCCTACTTCATCTCCCTTTGCAACGTGCATTGTAGTGTCAGTGAGTTTATTCTTTCCTTCCCAGTTAGACAGGTTTTTTGATCGTCATGAGAACTTTATCTTCATGACTGACTAACTTTCTTCAAGAATTGTAATATTCAATAGAATTGCGCATATGGCTTGGCCTCTGTTGAATGCCCACGTTAAGTAGGAGTACTCTGTTGTGATACCTGAAAAGGATGTTTAGTGGCGGGTTGTTTTAGCTTTTCTCACATCCCAAGCTTGCTGATGGTAGACGAGTGTCCTCCAGGCTGATTGTGCTATATGCTTGACTTCATCTGCGGGTCGCTCACTACTACGGGTATCACGTCGATCACCCACCTGGTTAGCCAGACTGCTGTGAAAACTGCCCGTTTCCAGAAAGGACTGCGGGTAAGTCGTCGTGGGGGGGGGGGGGGGGGGGGGTCTTGGTCAGTATATTTTGCCTGACCCTGACTAACATGTCTGATCATTATGTGGTGCCTGATCAGACGTTAGCATTCCCTCTCCGCTTGCAGTCTGTACACACCAAGTCGTCTGCTACTAGGAGAGCAAGGACAAGCTTGGCAGTACCAGCCAGACCCATGTACCAGACCCATGTACCGTACTGTTGATTCTCAGATTCCATTCAGTAGGTCAGGTTTTACAACTTGGGGTCTGGTGATTTGTAAATGGGTAGTTAAGGAAGCCTGTAGGATGCAGAGTGGTAGGTTCGTGCTCTGTTTCACAGTAGTCTTGTCAACAAGGTGGGGATCTATGCTGTAATCACCATAGTAGTGAGATTAATGAGACGCCTCGCATTGAACCACAGCCAGCAGGCGCATAGTCCAATCAAAGTGCGCCTCAGATGTAACAAGAGCCACTGTAACCCGCTCCAAAATAACAGGCAAGACTTCAATTACGTCTTTATACTGGTTTAAAAACTTCTGTAGTCTCTTCTTGCCCATACCCTGCCTCTCCTTACCCTGCCTCTCCTTACCCTGACTCTCCTTGCCCTGCCTCTCCTTGCCCTTACCCTGCCTCTCCTTACCCTGCCTCTCCTTGCCCTGCCTCTCCTTACCCTGCCTCTCCTTAACCTGACTCTCCTTGCCCTGCCTCTCCTTGCCCTTACCCTGCCTCTCCTTGCCCTGCCTCTCCTTAGCCTGCCTCTCCTTACCCTGCCTCTCCTTGCCCTGCCTCTCCTTGCCCTTACCCTGCCTCTCCTTGCCCTGCCTCTCCTTACCCTGCCTCTCCTTGCCCTGCCTCTCCTTGCCCTGCCTCTCCTTGCCCTTACCCTGCCTCTCCTTGCCCTGCCTCTCCTTACCCTGCCTCTCCTTAACCTGACTCCTTGCCCTGCCTCTCCTTGCCCTTACCCTGCCTCTCCTTGCCCTGCCTCTCCTTAGCCTGCCTCTCCTTACCCTGCCTCTCCTTGCCCTGCCTCTCCTTGCCCTTACCCTGCCTCTCCTTGCCCTGCCTCTCCTTACCCTGCCTCTCCTTGCCCTGCCTCTCCTTACCCTGCCTCTCCTTACCCTGCCTCTCCTTACCCTGCCTCTCCTTGCCCTACCTCTCCTTACCCTGCCTCTCCTTACCCTGCCTCTCCTTGCCCTGCCTCTTCTTGCCCTGCCTCTCCTTACCCTGCCTCTCCTTACCCTGCCTCTCCTTACCCTGCCTCTCCTTGCCCTGCCTCTCCTTGCCCTGCCTCTCCTTGCCCTTACCCTGCCTCTCCTTACCCTGCCTCTCCTTGCCCTGTCTCTTCTTGCCCTGCCTCCCCTTACCCTGCCTCTCCTTTCCCTGCCTCTCCTTACCCTGCCTCTCCTTGCCCTGCCTCTCCTTGCCCTTACCCTGCCTCTCCTTACCCTGCCTCTCCTTGCCCTGCCTCTCCTTGCCCTTACCCTGCCTCTCCTTACCCTGCCTCTCCTTACCCTGCCTCTCCTTGCCCTGCCTCTCCTTACCCTGCCTCTCATTGCCCTGTCTCTCCTTGCCCTGCCTCTCCTTGCCCTTACCCTGCCTCTCCTTACCCTGCCTCTCCTTACCCTGCCTCTCCTTACCCTGCCTCTCCTTGCCCTGTCTCTCCTTACCCTGCCTCTCCTTGCCCTGCATCTCCTTGCCCTGCCTCTCCTTGCCCTGCCTCTCCTTGCCCTGCCTCTCCTTGCCCTGCCTCTCCTTGCCCTTACCCTGCCTCTCCTTGCCCTGCCTCTCCTTACCCTGCCTCTCCTTGCCCTGCCTCTCCTTGCCCTGCCTCTCCTTACCCTGCCTCTCCTTACCCTGCCTCTCCTTGCCCTGCCTCTCCTTGCCCTGCCTCTCCTTGCCCTTACCCTGCCTCTCCTTGCCCTGCCTCTCCTTGCCCTGCCTCTCCTTGCCCTTACCCTGCCTCTCCTTGCCCTGCCTCTCCTTGCCCTGCCTCTCCTTGCCCTTACCCTGCCTCTCCTTACCCTGCCTCTCCTTGCCCTGCCTCTCCTTGCCCTTACCCTGCCTCTCCTTGCCCTGCCTCTCCTTACCCTGCCTCTCCTTGCCCTGCCTCTCCTTGCCCTGCCTCTCCTTACCCTGCCTCTCCTTACCCTGCCTCTCCTTACCCTGCCTCTCCTTGCCCTGCCTCTCTTGCCCTGCCTCTCCTTACCCTGCCTCTCCTTGCCCTGCCTCTCCTTGCCCTGCCTCTCCTTACCCTGCCTCTCCTTACCCTGCCTCTCCTTACCCTGCCTCTCCTTACCCTCCCTCTCCTTGCCCTGTCTCTCCTTGCCCTTACCCTGCCTCTCCTTGCCCTGCCTCTCCTTGCCCTTACCCTGCCTCTCCTTACCCTGCCTCTCCTTACCCTGCCTCTCCTTGCCCTGCCTCTCCTTGCCCTGCCTCTCCTTACCCTGCCTCTCCTTGCCCTGCCTCTCCTTACCCTGCCTCTCCTTGCCCTGCCTCTCCTTACCCTGCCTCTCCTTACCCTGCCTCTCCTTGCCCTGCCTCTCCTTACCCTGCCATCTTTGCCCTGCCTCTCCTTGCCCTGCCTTGCCTTGTCTCTCCTTGCCTTGCCTTGTCTCTCCTTGCCTTGCCTTGTCTCTCCTTGCCTTGCCTTGTCTCTCCTTGCCTTGCCTTGTCTCTCCTTGCCTCTCCTTGCCCTGCCTCTCCTTGCCCTGCCTCTCCTTGCCCTGCCTCTCCTTGCCTCTCTTGCCCTGCCTCTCCTTGCCCTGCCTCTCCTTGCCTCTCTTGCTTTGCCTCTCCTTGCCCTGCCTCTCCTTGCCTCTCTTGCCCTGCTTCTCCTTGCCTTGCCTCTTTTGCCCTGCCTCTCTTACCCTGCCTCTCTTACCCTGCCTCTCTTTACCCTGCCTCTCCTTGCCCTGCCTCTCCTTGCCTCTCCTTGCCCTGCCTCTCCTTGCCTCTCTTGCCCTGCCTCTCCTTGCCCTGCCTCTCCTTGCCTCTCTTGCCCTGCCTCTCTTACCCTGCCTCTCCTTGCCCTGCCTCTCCTTGCCCTGCCTCTCCTTGCCCTTACCCTGCCTCTCCTTACCCTGCCTCTCCTTACCCTGCCTCTCCTTGCCCTGCCTCTCCTTGCCCTGCCTCTCTTGTCCTGCCTCTCCTTGCCCTGCCTCTCCTTGCCTCTCTTGCCCTGCCTCTCCTTGCCCTGCCTCTCCTTGCCTCTCTTGCCCTGCCTCTCCTTGCCTTGCCCTGCCTCTCCTTTCCTTGCCTTGTCTCTCCTTGCCTTGCCTTGTCTCTCCTTGCCTTGCCTTGTCTCTCCTTGCCTTGCCTCTCCTTGCCTTGCCCTGCCTCTCCTTGCCCGCCTTGTCTCTCCTTGCCTTGCCTTGTCTCTCCTTGCCCGCCTTGTCTCTCCTTGCCTTGCCCTGCCTCTCCTTGCCCGCCTTGTCTCTCCTTGCCTTGCCTTGTCTCTCCTTGCCTTGCCTCTCCTTGCCTTGCCCTGCCTCTCCTTGCCCGCCTTGCCTCTCCTTGCCTTGCCTTGTCTCTCCTTGCCTTGCCCTGCCTCTCCTTTCCTTGTCTCTCCTTGCCTCTCTTGCCCTGCCTCTCCTTGCCTTGCCTTGTCTCTCCTTGCCTTGCCTTGTCTCTCCTTGCCTTGCCTTGTCTCTCCTTGCCTTGCCTTGTCTCTCCTTGCCTTGTCTCTCCTTGCCTTGCCCTGCCTCTCCTTTCCCGCCTTGTCTCTCCTTGCCTTGCCTTGTCTCTCCTTGCCTTGCCTTGTCTCTCCTTGCCTCTCTTGCCCTGCCTCTCCTTGCCTTGTCTCTCCTTGCCCTGCCTCTCCTTGCCCTGCCTCTCCTTGCCCTGCATCTCCCTGCCCTTACCCTTCCTCTCCTTACCCTGTCTCTCCTTACCCTGCCTCTCCTTGCCCTGCCTCTCCTTGCCCTGCCTCTCCTTGCCCTGCCTCTCCTTGCCTCTCTTGCCCTGCCTCTCCTTGCCTCTCCTTGCCTCTCTTGCCCTGCCTCTCCTTGCCCTGCCTCTCCTTGCCTCTCTTGCCCTGCCTCTCCTTGCCTTGCCTCTCTTGCCCTGCCTCTCTTACCCTGCCTCTCTTACCCTGCCTCTCCTTACCCTGCCTCTCCTTACCCTGCCTCTCCTTACCCTGCCTCTCCTTGTCCTGCCTCTCCTTGCCCTGCCTCTCCTTACCCTGCCTCTCCTTGCCCTGCCTCTCCTTGCCCTGCCTCTCCTTGCTCTGCCTCTCCTTGCCCTTACCCTGCCTCTCCTTACCCTGCCTCTCCTTACCCTGCCTCTCCTTGCCCTGCCTCTCCTTGCCCTGCCTCTCCTTGCCCTGCCTCTCCTTGCCTCTCTTGCCCTGCCTCTCCTTGCCCTGCCTCTCCTTGCCTCTCTTGCCCTGCCTCTCCTTGCCCTGCCTCTCCTTGCCTCTCTTGCCCTGCCTCTCCTTGCCTTGCCCTGCCTCTCCTTGCCTTGCCTTGTCTCTCCTTGCCTTGCCTTGTCTCTCCTTGCCTTGCCTTGTCTCTCCTTGCCTTGCCTTGTCTCTCCTTGCCTTGCCCTGCCTCTCCTTGCCTTGTCTCTCCTTGCCTTGCCTCTCCTTGCCTTGCCCTGCCTCTCCTTGCCTTGCCTTGTCTCTCCTTGCCTTGCCCTGCCTCTCCTTGCCTTGTCTCTCCTTGCCTCTCTTGCCCTGCCTCTCCTTGCCTTGCCTTGTCTCTCCTTGCCTTGCCTTGTCTCTCCTTGCCTTGCCTTGCCTTGTCTCTCCTTGCCTTGCCTCTCCTTGCCTTGTCTCTCCTTGCCTTGCCCTGCCTCTCCTTTCCCGCCCTGTCTCTCCTTGCCTTGCCTTGTCTCTCCTTGCCTCTCTTGCCCTGCCTCTCCTTGCCTTGTCTCTCCTTGCCTTGCCTTGTCTCTCCTTGCCTTGCCTTGTCTCTCCTTGCCTTGCCTTGTCTATCCTTGCCCTGCCTCTCCTTGCTCTGCCTCTCTTACCCTGCCTCTCCTTGCCCTGCCTCTCCTTGTCTTGCCCTTCCTCTCATTGCCTTGTCTCTCCTTGCCTTGCCTTGTCTCTCCTTGCCTTCCATCTTTCACGTTGTTTTCCAGACCGCCCTTCCTAAGCAAAGTGTCCCGTGAACCTAATTTACCAGTAACAAGTCCTCATGCAATGACAGTTTAACGATTTTTACCACCGTCAATGCCAGGATGTAGACTCTATACAGTTGGGAAGGCTGGATGTCAATATATTCGGGAGAAGAATTCTAGGTGATTTAATACAGGTTTATAAGATGATCAGAGGATGGATAAATCAGACTATAACAATTTTTTTCTTCAAAATACAACCACCTACAAGAACAAGAGGGCATAGCTACAAGCTGACTAAAGAGAGGTCCAGATTAGATATTAGGAAATATTTTTTAGTCAGAGAGTGGTGAATGCTTGGAATGCATTTTCACGGAAGGTAGTGGAGGCGGGGACAGTTAATGCATTTAAGAATCAATTGGATGCGCATAGCTTTTAAAGCAAGGTAATGTAAATGAAACTGTTTGTATACAGAGTCTTCTAAACCAATATAGAAACGTTGAGTTATATGAAAAACCTGGATCATGGAAACATCGGAGCCGAACCTTTCCCATGCCCAACAAGCCTCGAGAAGGAAACCAACCATAAACTCACTACTAATAGCCAAGTGAAAGTTCGAAAATCAAAAAAAGAAAAACACGGGATTCCAGTAGAAGATTGTCATCTTGTTGAGCTAAATGTGGTCTTCTATTATTCTCTTCTTGTAATGTCTGCAATTGGCTTCTGTTGCATTAAGTGGCGTTCACCACAGTAGGCACTACAGCAAGGCATGTCGTAAATGTGATTAAAGATGGTTGTGCATGCCTGCTAGCAGTATTAATACAAGTATATAAAACAAACTACTAGAGCAACTATATGGAATTGTCTATAGTATTAGTTTTTGTTTTTCTGTTGTAGACGTGTTCGTTCGTCTGCTGTAGACGTGTTTGTTGGTCTGCTGTAGACGTGTTCGTTCGTCTGTTGTAGACGTGTTTCCTGGTCTGTTGTAGACGTGTTTGCTGATCTGTTGTAGACGTGTTTGCTGATCTGTTGTAGACGTGTCTGCTTGTCTGTTGTAGACGCGTTTGTTGGTTGTAGACGTATTTGTTGGTCTGTTGTAGAAGTGTTTGCCGGTGTGGTGTACAGGCTGGTTAAGTGTACGAATTTTGACTGGATTGGTTTATAGGTTTGATGGTTTGGTGTAAATGTTTTAGATCTGATGTATGAGTTGTGATTCTCTGTTGTACAGGTTTTGATGTGTACGTTTTGGTGGTTCTGGTGTGGAAAGACGTTATCGGCTCAAGTTCAATGGATTAGCTTTATACATCATTCTGTTATCCATATCTATTTATCCACAGTAAAAGATTCAGGACGCATTCCGATTGGTCGATTCTGTGGTGATGAAGTGGAATCCTACAAAACGACCGGCACTAAGATGTACTTACGGTTCCAGTCAAATCAGGCCTTTCAATTCAATGGATTTCGTGCTTTGTACATGCCAGTTCCTTTAAGTAAGTTGGTTCTGGGTATTTATAGACTCAGATATATATATATATGTGCGTGTGTGTGTGTTTTTTTTAGTCTGTGCCCTTGGTGTGACAGTCATTAGTCTGTGCCCTTAGTGTGACAGTCATTAGTCTGTGCCCTTAGTGTGACAGTCATTAGTCTGTGCCTTTGGTGTGACAGTCATTAGTCTGTGCCCTTAGTGTGATAGTCATTAGTCTGCCCTTAGTGTGACAGTCATTAGTCTGTGCCCTTGGTGTGACAGTCATTAGTCTGTGCCCTTGGTGTGACAGTCATTAGTCTGTGCCCTTGGTGTGACAGTCATTAGTCTGTGCCCTTGGTGTGACAGTCATTAGTCTGTGCCCTTGGTGTGACAGTCATTAGTCTGTGCCCTTGGTGTGACAGTCATTAGTCTGTGCCCTTGGTGTGACAGTCATTAGTCTGTGCCCTTGGTGTGACAGTCATTAGTCGGTGCCCTTGGTGTGGCAGTCATTAGTCTGTGCCCTTGGTGTGATAGTCATTAGTCTGTGCCCTTAGTGTGACAGTCATTAGTCTGTGCCCTTGGTGTGACAGTCATTAGTCTGTGCTCTTGGTGTGATAGTCATTAGTCTGCATTCCTGGTGTGACATTCACTAATCTGTTCTCATGGTATCTTCTTCTTCTTCGTTCGTTCTCAATCTCCCGCTAGCAAACCCTGAAAGGGTTTAAGTAGCAGAATGTAGTCCAGAGAACGGAATGCGTTGTCGTAGTTAACAGCTTGACTGCGATATTTGTACCTTTCGGTCCAACACATCCGACTTCAGCAAGCATTTTTTGAGTACCGGGTTAGCATTCCCTCTTCGATCCCTTCTCCTTAGCCAGTCTGCTCTGCTGCAGCCTGTTATCCAGGATCACCGCGTGGAGGTGTAGAAGGGTCTTGGCAGCTCTGGTTCGCTGGCCCTGACGCTAGCAGTCAGCTATGGGTCGCTGACCACTGCAGCTCATGTGCTGCTCAGCATCTTGATCCCCCTCATGGTATGACATCCACTAATCTATCTTCACTGGTCTGTTTTCATTGTATAATATCCACTGGTCTGTCCTCATGGTACAACTTCCAAATGCAGGTTAACCACTGCTCAGAAAATGTCTTTCTTTGACTACTGAATGACAGGCCTAATCTAGACGTGTATATTATTTACACAAGAGGAAGTAAGAGTGAATTAATTATGAGGGAGTAAAACAAGTGGAGGCCTACACTGTTTACAGGAGGGAGGAAAAAAAGCGTGTATACCATTTATACAAGAGGGAGTAAGAAGTGTATATTATTTATATATTTATATGTGAGAGTTAAATGAAACATTATATGAGAGGAATTTTTTAAAAGTTATTTATATGAGAGGAATTTTAAAAAAGTATTATTTATATGAGAGGAAGTAAAAAAAAAAGTGTAAATTATTTACATTAGAGGGTTTTAAAAAGATATTTATGTGAGGAAGAAAATAAATTTACATCCCTATTCTGGAAATAACAAAATATTCAGGTTATTTTTGTATTCTCCTGCCATCCTATTAATGTGGCAGTTATGGAATGATACATATTTCATTGGGGTTATGCAGTTCAGCAACTTACAAAAACTTTAGAACATTTTAAGTGTATCTGTGAGGTGGTGTGTATCTGTGAGGTGGCGTGTATCTGTGAGGTGGCGTGTATCTGTGAGGTGATGATTTCATTTGTGACAATTATAGTATTTCCACTGTAGTGGTACCTGGCTGAACAATAATATGACCACTGTAACATTCCAACTATGACTAAAAAGTCTTCTTCATGGGGCTAGCAACATCATCATGTCAAACTATTACTATTGAAACCACCACTAGAAATGCTCAGATACAGGTTTCCTCCTGTAAAAGAGTCAACTGTAGTTGTGAGCCTATGTTTCACTTGGAGCGGAAAAACAAATATTAAAGTAAGTCGCAATATTCTCAGAAAACAGTATGTACATTGACAGTATAACATCGTGTAAAAATAAAAGATCCAGTTAATACACCTGCGTGCCACATTGGGAATATCGTGTCAGGCCTCCTTCTGCGTTTGTTCTCAATCTCCCGCTACCAAGACCTGAACAGGGCTTTGCAAGTAACAGGTTGCATTGTGTCGCTAGTTTACAGCTTGACTGTGATTTTGCACCATTCGGTCGAACACATCTGACTTCAGCAGGCATTATTTGAGTATCGGGTTAAGCTTCCCTCTTTGATACCTTCACATTAGCCAGCCTGTTCTGTTGCAGTCTTTTATCCAGGATCATCTCGTGGAGGTGTAGAAGGGTCTTGACATTTCTGGTCTGCTGGCCCTGATCGCTGCTTAGCATCTTGATACTGTATCACGCCTATACTTGTAGTTTTCTTAACCAACACGCTGAGGGTTATGTGGTCAACATCACGCAGGCCACCTTTATGTTGCCAGATTATTCTGGTATTTTTGACTAGTTTGACCCCTGTATTCTTTTTGTGATCAGAAAAATCCTGCACCAACTGGGTACCGAACCCATATCATCCAGCTATGAAGCCAGTTTACTAGTGCTCTCATATCAAAACATGTACTTGTGAGAACATTATTTTGAATGATTTGCAGGTGGGAATATTATTTTGAATAATTTGTGGGTGTTAGTGCATTTTGAATAATTTGAGTGCTTTTGTCATTTCTTTCTTCAGATTTTGATCAAGGAAATGATAAGCAAGAGCTGATTCTACGTTTGGCAGTTGGAATTCCTGTTGCTGTACTGGTTACAGTTGTATTAGTTGTGCTAGTTATATACCTGGTCAGACGACACAGGCAGAAAACAGCAACGGTACGGACAAACTTACTGGCCTCAGCTATTTCTGAGAATAATAATAATTGTAACCTGCCTGGCGGAAATCCATCCTTGGACAGCCCCCACAGATGTGACAACCCCCACATATGTGACAGCGGTGATGGGCCCCACAGATGTAACATCCATCACACATTCTGTCGTCACGCAATGAGACCGCCATATTTAGAGGATAATTCCAGGAATGTGCCGCTACAAGTTGCTGTTCCGCCAAGTTTCCAGGAAGATTCTAGAAACATGAGAAGTGTGACACCACCTCCAGCATACGAGACTCTGGACTTTGTTGTGGACATTGGACAGGATCGAGTCCCAACAGCCCCACCTTCCTACGAGATGGTTGTGAAATACAATATTGATTCTACTGTGTAAAATGTTCATGGTTCAAGTGATTGTTATACTTATATGATCGTGAACTGCTTCTATATATAATTATTTAATTGTACACTTAACTTAATGTCCATACTGGTTTAGAAGTGTCTGTATACAACCAGCTTCTTTGACTTCACTTGATCTAAACACTATGCGCATCTAATCTATCCATGAATTGAAAATTGACTCTGCCTCCACTATTTCCTGTGGCAATGCATTCCAAACATTCAATACTCTCTAAAAAAATATTTTCTAGTTTCTAATCTGGAGCTTTTTTTAATTGTAGCTGTGCCTTCTTGTTCTTGTAGATGACTGGACTTTGAAAAACTTGGCATAGTCTAATCTATCCTTTCTCTTGATCATCTTATAAACCTGCATCACCTCAAATTCTTCTCTTTTCTAGTAACTGTAGGCCGATTTTTTTGATGTCTTTCCCCATAACTATAATTCCGGAATTCAGTTTTGACTATCACTTCCTTGCTCCAATGTTTAATATTTCTTTGTTATCATACCTAACATTGCATTTGCCTTTTTCACTGCTACCTGGACTTGCTCAGCTCCCACCTCACCTGTATGATCTAACCCCTAGGTCCCTGTTCTTGTCTATCTAATAATGTTCTCGCTCATTCTGTAATTATATTCAATATTGGATCTACCAATGTGGATGACTGTACATTTATCTATATTAAACTCCATTTGCCAGCTTACAGACCATTCTCTTTTATCTAAATTCTACCTCAATATATCCACTTCTGCTTTAGATGAGACACTACTGCATAGTTTTGTGTCATCAGCGAATTTTGCAATCATAGATCCCAATGTCCAAATCGTTTATATATATCAAGAACAAAATTGGTCCCAAAACTGAGCCCTGTGCCACTCTACTATTTACTTCACGCTTCTTCTTCCCTTTAACCAATTTTCGATCTATTTGACAATTTCTCCACCTATTCCATGTGATTTTAACTTTCTAAATAATCTTTGAAAAGGCCTTTGAAAAATGTAGATAAATAACATCCACTGGCTCGCCGTTATCTATCATTCTAGTAACCCCCTCCATGAATTCTAATAGAATTGCTAAGCATGATCTCCATCTAGTAAACCCATGCTTGAAAATTTATGATTAGATTAAACTTATCTAAATGCATTACAATGTTTTCTTTGATTATTGACTCTAACAATTTACAGACTATGCTCATTAAACTCACCGGTCTATAATTCGCTGGATCTGATTTTTTTGCCCTTTTTTAATAAGGGGATCACTCCTGCATCTTTACAATCCCGTGAAACAATCCCTTTCAAAGATAGTGACTGATCCATTTGTACATTTTCCCATAAAATTGATTTCGTACTTTATTGAAAGATTTTCTAAATCCACCAGCTACTTTTTACAATTTTATTTGGAAAGCATCTTCAATTTCCTGATCACTGCGGGTGATCTAATCTTCAGTTGTTGCTTTCTGAATTCAGCTTGCTATGGAATTCAGAAAGATATTTTCTTACAAGTGTCTTGACATTTATCGTACATTCTATATTTTCCGCTACACAGTTAAGTAAACTTAACGGCCTGTAACCTTTTGGATTTGTGAAGTCGTATCTTTTTTTTCTTGAAACTTATATCATGGTCTCCTCTTTCATGAAATACAGTGTAGGACTACAAGAAGCTTATTTTTTTTGCATTTGAAACTAAACTGAATTTGTTCTTTTCCATGTGATTTGTTTTTAGTGATCTCATTGCCACCATTGTTGAATTGGCCATCATTTGCTCTTCTGCTACAATATTTGTTTTATAGGTAATTTGTTCATCAGTGATAGTTTGTGGTCTGTTGCGAATTTAACGCTGTTTGCACTAGGTTGGCCTTCCATAAGTGCAGTTGAACATTTCTTCCTGTTAACAAATTACAATCCAGCAAGGTGACTATGCTAAGTAAGATCCTTCATTATTCAGGGCTCTTAACAAGTTTTCCAAAATGTGTTCCCTCGCTATCTAGGTTGAGATTTTTTCCCCCTTTTGTTTTGCAATGTTTGCTTTGGTTGACCGTTCTCTCTCTGCCAAGTTTCTGGCATCTGATAATTCTTCACTCCAGTCAGTAGGTATGTGGAAATGGTGTCAGCTGCTGACAGAAAAGATTTATTTAGGCTTCCAACTGTTTTCTACGAGTGGCAAATCTGTCAGTCAGCTCTTTTGTAGTTCCTAGGCAATGATTTTTTGTGTGTGAAAGTGAACACATTCTATATTTATTGCCACTTTATAAGCTTGTGGTCGCTGCATGCTAGTTTCAGAACATCTCTAGCGATTTTATACTGGATATTTGCTGTGGAGAATGCTGTAGTGGAGTACCTCAAATCCAAACCAATTTAAGAACATAAGTGTGATAGTCTGAAGGCTATATGAAGATTATGAGTCTGAATGCCGTAAGAAGGTAACTGATAGTCTGATGGCCATATGAAGGTAACTGATAGTCTGACGGCCATATGAAGGTAACTGATTGTCTGAGGGTCATATGAAGGTAACTGACAAGTCTTGAGTGCCTTATGAAGGTAATTGATAAGTCTGAGTGCCTTATGAAGGTAACTGACAAGTCTTGAGTGCCTTATGAAGGTAACTGATAAGTCTGAGGACTATGAAAAGTCTAACATGTACAAGATGGCATTGAACATGTCCCAGAATTCCACATGCTGATGTTAATTTATATGCAGACTTGATCTAGCTTTATCAACAGCTAACACCTTGTTTATATACACCATGTTATATAAAATGTTTATGCAAATTTGTACACTCTTGCTGTTGATCTTTCTTTGGTACATATTCACACTTTACTTCTATATTGGTTATTGAAACCTTGTTATACATTGCCAGGACTTGACAAATTTTAGGGTGGCTCACAGTAAAATAAAATTCACCAGTCAGCATGGTCGGACTACAGTCATTTTATGTTAACAAACTGAAATTAGCACTCATTTACTTTTATTTCTATGTAATAATGCGTAACAAACCAAAATATTGTGTATTACATACACAGTATTAGCCTGATTCTTCTTAAGAGAAAATGCACTGCAGTCAGAGGCTTGGTGTTTGTGTCCTTAAACATGCTTGGTAGCTTTAACACTGAGGTACCATTCATCAATGACTTTAGCAGGTTTAATACTGCTGAAAACGGATGTGTCGGACCGAAAGGTGCAAATACCACAGCCAAGCTGTAAACTAGCGACACAACGCATTCTGTTCTCCAGACTACATCCTGCTACTTGCGAAGTCCTGTTCAGGGCTTGGTAGGCGGAGATTGAGAATGAACGCAGAAGAGTAGTAGGTTTAAATTGTGGTAGTGGAGGTCCATTCAGATTCACCATCATAAGCTAGCTAATGTACAATCTATTCTATCCGTAATATCATTAATAATCGTGCGAGATACTAAAAATGTCATTAACGATTAATAACTTTCTCGTCAAGCAGAAATTTGTTCTCGTCACAGACGAGCGCTTTTGTCAAGCCCTGCACATTGCTATTATCTTAACTTCCAGGGTTTTGTTCAGCTTTTTAAAGCATTATTCGCATTAATATTGATTTTTGAATCTAATTTGTTTACCCTTTTATTCCTTCGGATGCATACAATTTTGCATAATAAATTGAGATGGATTTATTTTCTTGTGCATTAATTTTGTACGATTTTTTTGGTTTAGTTTTTCTAGCCTGTAAGTTTTAGTGATGGTGTGGTTACATCACTGACTTCTCATGACTGAGGTATTGGGTTTACTCCCTGGTCTCAACGCTCTGCATGCAATCTTCCCAGGCTGTAAATTGGTACACCTAGCTGTTAGGAAAGTCAAGGACGATAGTAACTGGTCACTCACACCTATAATACCTTACAGTGAAGTGTAACACCATCACCCCTGATCGTAAGTGTGTGATATGGGTCCAAGTTTGCCTTTACATGTTATACGATTATCAAATCAAATCCTTTCAGCTTCCTGTGGAGCACAGGTCTTCAACAAATACACACTAAATCATCCTGTCCTGGGCCATCTACTAGCTTATTCTACAACTTCCTGGTCTCCTTTATATTTGTCTCAAACTCTCTTCTCCACTTGCCCTGGAGATTCCAGAACAGATTCTTTTTTTTTCTTTTGCGTTCGTTCTCAATCTTCCGCTACCAAGCGCTGATAAGGCTTTACAAGTGTAAGGATGTATGTAGTCCAGAGAACAGAATGCGTTGTTGCTAGTTTGTGATATTTTCACCTTTCGGTCTGACATATCTGTCGAAAAGATGCTATCTTGTAATGCTATCAGCTGGTTTCATTAATGCATGTCCTATCCAATGCCAGTGCCTTCCTGAGTCATGTTCCCCTAATATCCACCTGGTTCTCTCCAACAGTTCAATATTTGTGAGATCATTTTAATCTCTATTCTGCTAATGTATCTAAAATTCTACCTCCTTATTCTTCTTTTGTCCTACTGCTATTACAATACGGCAGCGCAGAGAGGTGGGATGAGTTGATTTCTTGTTATCGCTAGGTGTAACTTCCTGAGTGTGTCGGAGACACCCTCGATCTATTGACGTCGAGGTCTGGCTCTTGCTCGTGGGCTGGAGACCTGCATATGATATGCTCTTGATGCAGGATGGTCATAATACATTCTGACTAAATGACCAAACCATTTGATTTGTTGAGTCAATGTAGATACTAACTGGGTTTGTTCCTACTGTCTGTCTCTGTGTGGTGTTGCGGATTTGGTAAAAGATTGTCTTTCTGGCTGCACTTCTCACAGAGAGCATCTTAGTCTTATGGGTTGCTAGCAAGGACCAAGATTGACATTGGTAACACAATGTAGGAATAAATAGTGTATTTATCAGCCTCCTCTTAGTTGAAAGAAGCACTCAGACTACCACAACCAGATACTAGTATGACATACGAAGAGTCAAAACGGCTTATTAGAGCTAGATACATGACCAAATGGGAAACAGAACATACTGGCTATACAAAAAACGATGCCTATTACCAGTTGAACAGAAGAGAGCAGGTCGTGGTCTTCAGACTTCGCACTGGCCACAATAGACTGAGGTACCACCTATTCAACAAATTGAAGATAGGTGATACCGACGAATGCCCGTGCGGTACTGGTAAAATGACCGCTGAACATCTGCTGCAGAACTGCCCGACATACGAGGATCAGAGAGAGCAGATGTGGCCATCACCAGTGGAACTGCAAGACAAGCTCTATGGCAGTGGCGACAGCCTCAGGATGACCGCCGCTTTTTTCGAAAAAATAATGGTTACTGTCTGACTGCGTACGAAGAAGAACATAGCTCACTCAGTACCTCCCCATATTTTTGCCAAGTATTTTCTGTCTCCTGTTGTACACCTAGCCTGGCCTTACGTCTAGCCTCCTTATAAGAAGTATATTCTTCTTTCTGAGATCAACACCATTTTTAAAGACATTTTCTTGTATTTGACTGCAACCTTCACACTTTCATTCCACCATATCTCTCACTACTGTTTATTAAGATGACCATCTCTCCTGTCTTCCGGCTATTTACACAGAACATGTTATGTTGCCCATTTGTGCAGTGAGTAGATCTTATACTATATCGCCCATTTGTGTAGATACCTATGCTATATTGCCCATTTTATATGCATAGATTCATGCTATTTTGCCTATGTGATGAAGATATGCTACATATTTCCCATTTGTGCAGTAACTATATATCAGTTATATTGTCAATTTTGTAATCTGTATAGACCTATACTAGGGAAATTAGCTGTACACATTGTTATGAATAGTTTTAAGGATGCTCGGCAGTCGAGAAATAACATCTTGAACGACCCACGACAATATCTGATGACACTTGTTTTTCACGAGTTCAAGAGATAGTGTGTTAGTTCAGGAAGTTGCACAAGAATGCAACATTTCCAAGGATCGTGCCAAACATAACAGAAATGTCAGGAGAAAAAGACCTCAGCTGCCAAGAAAACTCATGAATCCTCCACCATGACAACGTGCAAGTCCACACTTCTTTGCAGGATTTTTTACAAATTTAAAAAACAAAACAAAAAAACAAACAAACAAAGGATGCTTTCTAAGCCACCCTACTCACATGACCTGACATCTGGTTCTTGATTTAGCACAAGGTGGATAGTCTTAATGCGATTTCCCCACGAGACTGATAACCAATTGGATGGACATAATTTTTTTTTTTAAAAGGCATATAAGCATTCTATTCCCATTGTGTGCCGATCCATGAGATATATAGGGTGCACACATTTAACTGCTGATGTCACCTTTGTTGGACACCTGCCTAAAACATTCAGGACAGCCCCCTTGCAGAACTGGTTTTGCCTACTTGCACCATATGAATCAATGGATGATCAACTCGGCTGGTCCCCTGATTATGCATTTTCTGCACCTTGTTTTGGTAAGGCATATGGTTTGCTAATCAGATAAAATATTTAAAAAAACAACCTAGCCTGGTGACTTCAGGGGCAAGCCAGCAGCCTTATGTAGGTACTGATACTTTCTGCAGCATTTATTGGTTTCTGCATGGGGTTGCTAGCCTGCATTTATTTCACTGGAGGTAGCTTTAGCCATGTAAAAACACAATCTGCTATGCTAACCAGTAGAGAGCCTTGGTGCTTTCAACAAAAGTGGCTGAACTTTGACCCTTGCAGGACGCTGCCATGATAGATGTGCAAGTAATGCACAAATCTGGATGCCCTATACATAATCTCCAGCTGTTATTGAATAAACCAAACTTGCTCATAATGTAAAATACATTTTTAAAAAAGCACATTTATTGATTTCAAAATACAAATCAGTGAGGCAGCTAATCAGAAACAACCAAAACACAAACAACCATAGAGATCTTGAGTGTGCATGCATGCGCAAATACTTTGACTTTCACACAGCCCCACATTCATTAATTGTGGGAGTCGCTGTTCATTTATTGCAATAAATAATATTTCTTCCCATTCACACTTTGTACAGTTTTATTAAAATTATACATCCACTTGTCACCTGGACTGCTGCTCTTTCTGCATATCTGTTGCCACTTACATTCTTCACCATGTATTTTTAGATTTTCTCCTAAATTTCTTGTTCCAGTGGCTAACTCCTTTCCCAGCATGTCCTGCCAGAATGACTATGAAGGCTAAACTAATCTTTGTTGCATATCTTTGAAGTCAGACAGTTAATCTTGATTTCCATATGCCATTTTGTGTCTTTTCATCTACAAATTATTCTTGCATGGCTATGGCTAACAAAGTACCAAGTCCTCCAGTTGTGGCCATAGTGTCAACTGAATACCAGTTTATTGTCCCTCCATAGTTTTGACATCTTCATTATCTAATCTATAGCCAACAAGAGAAGGCATCCCTGAAGCTGTAAGTTGTGCATTACAGAGCACTATCTTCATACTTCATTATTTTATAGTGTCTCAACAGTGGACTTTTGACCAAATCCACTGTTAAATGCCTTTTTGCAGTCTACAAAATTGGTGTGCAGAGGTTTCAACAAAGGAAACATCTGGCTAGTTCTACAAATACTTGCATGTTCAGTTTTAACCATACATTTACTATGCCAAATTAGTTCCATCAATGCTTCTACTATGTTAAGTCTAGGTCTGTCAATACATCCACTTTGTCTGGCTCAGATCCATCAATCATCCACTTTGTCTGGTTCAGATCCATCAATCATCCACTTTGTCCGGTTCAGATCCATTAATCATCCACTTTGTCCGGTTCAGATCCATCAATCATTCACTTTGTCTAGTTCAGATCCATCAATCATCCACTTTGTCCGGTTCAGATCCATCAATCATCCACTTTGTCTGGTTCAGATCCATCAATCATCTACTTTGGCTGGTTCAGATCCATCAATCATCCACTTTGTCTGGTTCAGATCCATCAATCATCCACTTTGTCTGGTTCAGATCCATCAATCATCCACTTTGTCTGGTTCAGATCCATCAATCATCCACTTTGTCCGGTTCAGATCCATCAATCATCCACTTTGTCTGGTTCAGATCCATCAATCATTCACTTTGTCTGGTTCAGATCCATCAATCATCCACTTTGTCTGGTTCAGATCCATCAATCATCCACTTTGTCCGGTTCAGATCCATGAACCATCCACTTTGTCCGGTTCAGCTTCATGAACCATCCACTATGTCCAGTTGCCCTTCATAAGTGATATGGTCAAACAGAGATCTATATGAAACTGTCTTAAGGTTTGACACAGAGTTATGCATCATCAACCATTGTCTCGTCCTAAGCTACCTTGATCCAGTGGCTCGACTTGAGATAAAACAGGATGCAGATTTTTATTTTCTCAGGTTTACTCCCAGCCATGTTGCTTTGGCATTATTTTATCAATTTCCTTAATATTTTTGCCTGGACAGCAGTCTGCTTCTTTAGTTTTTTAACTGCCAAGGATTTTTTTAGGTGCACAGCATTTACCCAGGACCGCATAGTTTGTCTGTCTCCAATAGGAATAGGTTCGCCAAGGTGGTTAATGAACTGACTTCCCAGCAGAGCAATCAAGGTTCTGTCTCATTTGGTGTGGGATTATTATGGCACAATGGCTCCTGGAGTTCCACCAGATTAGAAGGCGACCAACATGAAGTTGACATCACCCCCCCGAGTGCACCATTGTCAACAAAGATATGGTCCTACCACCATGTTCTCAATATGCCACACTAGCGTGTTAACTGGATTGGGATCCTTCAAACTTTCATCTCTTCAGAGGCAAAAAACCTTACTTCTCTATGTCCAGTCCAATCCTACCAATGCATCCATTATGTCCAGTCCAATCCTACCAATGCATCCATTATGTCCAGTCCAATCCTACCAATGCATCCATTATGTCCAGTCCAATCCTACCAATGCATCCATTATGTCCAGTCCAATCCTACCAATGCATCCATTATGTCCAGTCCAATCCTACCAATGCATCCATTATGTCCAGTCCAATCCTACCAATGCATCCATTATGTCCAGTCCAATCCTACCAATGCATCCATTATGTCCAGTCCAATCCTACCAATGCATCCATTATGTCCAGTTCTACCAAAATATCTACTACTATAGACAAGGAAATTCACAAGCGATTACAATAATTTTAAACACAATTGTGACAACGATGAAAAATATTAAAATAATCTCTGTTGGACCCTGCGGTGCCCTCTAGAGGGGATGAAAGAATAGAACCACTGCACCCAGCCACACATATCATCAAAGGCCACTAAAAAGGGTTGCAATCTCATGTTAAAAAAAAGGTGGATAGAAACCACCATTCCAAGAGCACATAATACCTTTGGCACTGGCTTCAGGCAAGGAAGCCAACTGTAAGGGTGCTGGCCCCAATACTCCAACTGGAGCAACACAGAAATACTAACATACTGAATACACATAAGCATGAATATTTTTGTATAAAACCCATTAGTATATATATTGACAATCATGTTTGTTCCAGAGATTCTTTCATGTGTCATCTTATCTGTCCACTTATGTGATGGGGAGATTGGATATCATGTGATGATGTCACGGGGAGATGGGATTGGATGTCATGGGGAGATGTAATGATGTGATTGGATGTCATGTGGGAGATGTAATGATGCGATTGGATGTCATGGGAGAGATGTAATGATGTGATTGTAAGTCATGAGGAGATGTGATGTTCTGTTTGTCATCTGTCCACTTATGTGATTAGATGTCACTGTCATGGGGAGATGTAATCTTCTTTCACATGTCATGCTGTCTGTCCATTTATGTGATTGGATGTCATGGGGAAATGTAATGATGTGATTGTAAGTCATGAGGAGATGTGATGTTCTGTTTGTCATCTGTCCACTTATGTGATTAGATGTCACTGTCATGGGGAGATGCAATCTTCTTTCACATGTCATTTATGTGATTGGATGTCATGGGGAAATGTAATGATGCGATTGGATGTCATGGGAGAGATGTAATGATGTGATTGTAAGTTATGAGGAGATGTGATGTTCTGTTTGTCATCTGTCCACTTATGTGATTAGATGTCATGGGGAGATGTAATCTTCTTTCACATGTCATCCTATCTGTCTATTTATGTGATTGGATGTCATGGGAGAGATGTAATGATGCGATTGTAAGTCATGAGGAGATGTGATGTTCTGTTTGTCATCTGTCCACTTATGTGATTAGATGTCATGGGGAGATGTAATCTTCTTTCACATGTCATCCTGTCTGTCCATTTATGCGGATAGTTTCCACACCAGTGTATATCTTCTGTCATGAAACAGATGGCCCACAACAGCAGAGATGAGCAATCAAGCAGGGTCAATGTACTACATTTTTTCTGTGTATGTCTCTCTCTCCCTGTCTGATTCTGTCTATCATTGTTTCGTTCTGTGTAAATGTGTGTGCCACTAGCTCTCCATTTGTCTATCGACTTGTTGGTCGTTTGGACCTCTCTGTGCCATATCTCTCTCTCTCTCACACACACACCATCTCTCATGCCACAGAACTAAGATCACACAACAAAACCACCTCACCATCACTTGCAAACATTCACAAATGACAACACATATTCACAATTAATACTTCAGATCAAAGATTGCACAAAGACAAGAAGAATGTCAGCATAAAATAAACCAGTGCATAGTCAAATCCACAACCTCCAAACACACTGGAAATTTCTAGCCATAAATTAAATATAAATTAATTTAAATGACAGAAATAACAATTTACTGTCTATTGCCTCTTATCCCTGGTGAAGACCTTTAGGTCATAATGCAGGTAGCCATTCTTGAATTTTTTTCTTCCCCACACCATTAAAATGCCCACACAATATCACTAAACTTCAGTAATGTTTCATGAACACATCACATAATATATACTAAACTATTGATAAACTGAATGACAAATAGAATGTAATAAATACCTGATACATGGGGATATAAATTTGTGTAAAATAGATTACAGTGATACCACGGGGAAAGATCTATAAGTTTCACCTTATTAAGATATGTCACATCATTATTTTCACATTTTACTGAAGGCATGTGAAGTTGAAAATTACATATTTCAACAAAGAACACGAACATTCCTTAATCTTACTTCGGAAAGGAAGAATAATTATGTTTGAAAAATGGAATGAAGAGGGAGGTGCATTTTTGTACAAAAAATTGTGAGTTGGATCAGCAATATATTTCCAGATACGGCTTGACTGACTGAATGAGGTAAACTGCCATTAGAAGAAATAACTATCACAGATCTGTGGTACGGGAAAATACCAAATAGAGCTGGATGCTGGGAAGAGAATGTGGATAGGCAGGAAGAATTCTAGCAATGTAACTAGTCATGTTCTAAGTTAAAGTTAGTTGTTGATGGCGAGTTTTGTCTTGATGTCATATCGACCTCACTCTATGGTCCTGAGCTACCTTGTGTCAGTGGCAAGACATAAGTCAAGCAGACTGGAGGTAACTCAGTATGCAGACCCTCTGGTCTCACCTCTCTCGCTCGAGACAGACCAGAGAGGTCGTTTAAAAACTGGTAGGATTCGATCGCTCATCATTTTCGTCCATTTCTTTGAGAGGCGAGTGCCTTTACTTCTCGACCAGTGACAGTTCTAGACTGGAGCTCAGATGGCAAGAGAAGTGTAGTTGAAGCAGGAACAATTAATACATTTAAGAATAGATTGGATGTGCATAGCTTTTAGAGCAAGGTAATGTAAATGAAACTGGTTGTATGCAGAGTATTCTAAACCAGTATAAAGACGTTCAGTTAAGAACGGGAAGCCAGATAAAAGATGAGGCTAGGGCAGCTGAAGGTGGTTCAAAATAGAAATTGGTTGAGAGAATCAGTTGCAGTCCTGTGCTCTAAGGTAGGGGACTCAAGCTAGTCCAATGACAAAGTTTAATGGCCTGTGTGCCACATGTAAGTAAAGCTCTGTATTTCTCTTCTTTCCTGTTAACTTTGGACACTGTGTATTATGGATTGTCTGCTAGAAAAAAAACAAATGGCTTGCTTCACAAATTACTTATTTCAATTTCAGAACTGTGTTCCCTCTCATTTTTCCTGCTACATAATTTTGTCTAGCCATCTATTATATCATATCGACAATGAACGTTGTATTATTTTAGCACAGTTCAAAACATCATTGAACTTAAAAGCAAATTGTCCCATTTATGGTTTAAAAAAAAATCTTTTTAGACAACATTTTAGCGACGTTTGTATTAGAAAAGTCCATCTTAAAAATACCCAACACTGTTCGCCAGAGATGTATCCTCACACTATTGCTGTGTTATGGATTGGGCCCTTGCACAGATGGAATCACACAACGCAGGAGTTTCTGTCAGACACTTGCGATTGACCAACCTTGATTAAGCAGACGATGCATAAAAAGTGCACACTCTTTTAGTCTTTCACAGCCTCCTTCAAACAGTCAACTTCACACCTGGACCTGCACATTTTCATTCAAAGTCTCGGCAGTGCTCCGTCTGTGACAGGAAGCACTGTATATAACCCAGAAATTGTTTGGAATTGATCCTGCAGCAGCATCATCTATGCACTCTGCACAGAGTCTGGTCCCAGCAGAGCAAACTGCATCTCTATAGTTCTTGAATCTTGTGTCATTCCAAATATTTTGTCATACAACATTTTTCCCATTCCTGGGGTAGTCAAGGAGTTTTGAAGGCTGAGAACTATAGGCCGCTTCACCACGTTGTGTGCTGGCTATGTTTGTTTATTTCATCCCCAACAGAAAAATAAAATATGCCATACTGGGGTTTCGAACTGCTGCCCTCCTTGTCGGCAGGCAGGCAGGCCTCAAAACCATCCGGCTCTGAAACCTGGACAGTCTTACAGGGAGATTAAAAGCGACCCGAGGTCATCCACATGTGTAACTAAAAGCACCCCGAGGCCATCCACATGTGTAACCAACGACGTATCCTTGAAGCCTGCTGACAAGATCCAGTCACCAACATTGAGGTCTCCAGAGGGACAACTTGAGAGCATTTCTTCAAAACTGGATTGACGCCGCTCTCTTTCTTCTGACAATGTGACCCACCTATCGCAGCACTTCTTGGCATAGCATCTTCTACACCTGATCCCTGGAAATCAGGGGTGGGAAAAAAAAACCATACCTTTCATGGAGTCATTCCCAACCTTGGTCATGGACAGTTGCCTAGGTGGATCACTTTTATCTTAAAAAATTATTTTTCCATGACCTGCTTCCAGGAAGCGCTACCATAAACCAAAAATCACTCAATGTACATGCCAACATCTGTAAGCAGTTGAAAGCTTATTACCCTACCTTAGTAATACTTTCACCAGAGAAGCAAATAACTCTTGAGATCCACAAAAGAATGCCAAGTCAAGTGCTGCTGTTGGAAGAGTACACGCACATGTTTGGGACTAGGAAGGAATTAAATGTTGTCACCGAGATCAAGGTGCTGTGCTAACCACCCTTCTTTGTGAGATGTCTCTAAAGGCTGCGCAGGATAAAGTGCCCAACTCTGGTCCTCAACAGGGCTAGACTTTCGGGCATCCATAGACTGTGGCAGTAAGCCCAGTCAGAGCACCTCTCTAAACAGCTGTTGTACACAACAGTTTCCTCATTGATGTCGTCTTCTGAGAGCTACTTGCATCAAAACGCACAACCTGGCACACTGACATATGGTACTCACATCACCAAGAAGAGACTCGTAACTATTTCTCAGAAAATGCAAGATGAACCAACTACAGATGCTGTCCATGTGTGGTAGAGTTTTGGACTCATTTTGGACTGCAGTCACTTGTGGTCACACCTGTTTGATGCTGCCACTATCTTCAATATCTATGGACATCATTTATTTTCATCTTAAAAAATATTGATAATTAATACCTTGGATTAATATGTTTAAAAACTATATCAGGAGGAAGAACAATTGACAGTGAGAATAACCAATGTATTTTCTTGACTCATTAACTACAATGTACTTTCTTTACTAACTCATTAACTACAATGTACTTTCTTTACTTACTCATTAACTACAATGTACTTTCTTGACTCATTAACTACAATGTACTTTCTTTACTTACTCATTAACTACAATGTACTTTCTTGACTCATTAACTACAATGTACTTACTTTACTTACTCATTAACTACAATGTACTTTCTTTACTTACCTTACTCATTAACTACAATGTACTTTCTTTACTTACTCATTAACTACAATGTACTTTCTTTACTTACTCATTAACTACAATGTACTTTCTTTACTAACTCATTAACTACAATGTACTTTCTTTACTAACTCATTAACTACAATGTACTTTCTTGACTCATTAACTACAGTTGATATAAATAATAGATAAAGCAAGTGCAATAGGTACCAGTACACCATATACGAGGTAGCTTCAAGAAGTTAGTGGATTGTATAGAAATAAGTTTCAATAGAATTAGATACACTACATTTCCATAAAAGTAGTTCCCTTCGGCAACTACAAACTTTTGCCAACGTGCATACAGCTGCTGAACCCATTTTTTGACACCTCTCTAAGCTGTCATGTCGCATTGGTGATAACATCCTCAACATTCTTGAATCACTATCATTTCATTCAAGGGAACAAGACCAACAAAAATCAGTCAGTATCAGGTCGGGAGAATATGTAGGATGTTCCAAGGTAAATCACATTTGTGCTTTGAGAGGTACTGTTCACCAGTAGGATCGATGTGCTGGTGCATTGTCATGCAGCATAATCCAACTGTTTGTTCTCAATTTTTCTGGTCGTTTTCTTCTCATTGCATCTCTTAGACGACGGAGGATATCAACATACATTTGTTAACCGTTCGGCTTTCAGGAATGAGATCATGGTAGACAATACCCTGGGAATAAAAATAAAACTTCCAAAGAAATTTCTGTGTGTGGGAGATTTTAATTCAAATGACTGATGTTTTGTCTGAGGATCGTACAAAACAAACACCAGGTCTCATCTCCTGTAATTATGTTGTTGAGAAAATTGCTGTCTTGATCAGAGCCATTGTGATTAGGTCTCCTGCCAGGGTCAATCTCTATTCTTTCTGTTTAGGAGATAACATTTTGGGAACCATGTGTTGACAAACACGGTGCATGTGCAGTTCATTGTGGAGAATACTGTTGCAACTTCCAACTGATATTCAAACTTCTGAGGCTATTTTCTCAACACAAAGTCTTTTGTCAGCATACACACAGTTTAGAACATTTTAAATGTTTTCATTATTATCGAGGTTGACGGTCATCCACCTGCGTGCATCATCATTGACACCAACATGACCTTCACGGAAACGATTGTGCCCCTCAAATACTTGCAATTTCTTCATTGCGGTATCATCATCATGTTTTATTAAGCAATGTTTGTGTCTCTCAGGGTTACTTCTCAAACAAAAACACAGAATTTGATATTTGTACGTTGTTCTTTTAAATTTTGTGCTTCCCATATTTTGGCATTGTCAGGCTGGTGAGTCTGTGGATGTTCTTCCCATCTCCTGTCCTGACATTAAGTAATTGAGAGGGTGCATTAGCAATGCTCCAAGTTATCGAAGCCATGGTAGAGTTCACTGTGCCCATTCCCCGCCACCAATTGTCAACTGGTTCGGCCGAGTTCTCCTAGGCTCTAGACCTGTAACCAAAAGTTCCAGACAATCGGATCGTCTCGTCCTGGGCAACTGTGCCTTTACGATTGTAAGTTCTGTTTTATCATGTCTGTTCAGCATGGTGCTGGTTCCTTCCTAACCACAGAGGGTACATGCGTATTGTCCAATAGGAGACCCATTTAAACAGATGGGATACTGGCAAGGGTTTAAGAATAAAATCCTCATTATATAGTACCTCATCTACTAAGTTATACTGTAGCATTGTTTTGTTTTTTTTGTTTGAACTCGCCTTATTTTTATATTTCCCAAGGCGGTGTGCGTTGCACTACGGTTTTTATTTTGCGCCTATCGGCTCAGTGTATCCGACTTCAGCATGCATTTTATGTAAGGGTTTGCTTCCCCGGGGGTAACGACCAGTGCTGTGATCGGAATCGAACCCAGCTCCTTCGGGTTGTGAGCCGTGTCACTTAACCACTAGCCCATGCCATGTATGGCCATCCCGAATCCCAAAGACAACACCAACCTCCTGAAAAGGAGAGACCAAAGGACCATTTTCCGACTTCGCACTCAACACATACAATTTAACAGCCACTGGAACATAATCCAACCAGAACATACTCCAGAGTGCCGGCTGTGCACACATCCCTATGAAACTGTTGAACATCATCTTTTGAATGACAAATGGAACGCTTTGTACGGAACTAAACAACAGTTTACAAACACTTGCAGATACCACTATATGGTATTGGGCCGAAGGGCAGGAGCTCATAGGCCGCTGGATCAATGACCAACCAACCGTACGTTGTTCAATCAAGGACATTTTCCACTCTGACGATGCAACGCGCACAACACACAAACAAAATTCTGTAACTTCTGTTCGAGAGTATATGTGAAGGTCATGTCCTTTCGTCAAGATCACTACCAACTTATAAATATATATTCTTCATAATATCATCTTTCATTCAAACACGAGTCGACTATTCCGGGAACTTTTTGAAACTTCATCGTATATCATAAAAGTAAGTACAGGTTTGTCCCACAGTAGTTGCACACTACTGTCAGGGAATGAAGATGTTAGAGACTTCAGTATACTAAGCCACAGCTTGTATGAAGTAGGGTGGCCAGTTCCTTTCATGATGCCTTTTGCTTCCCTAGTCTTATACCAGGTACACATTTACAGCTGGAGTGTGAAGGTCATGAGCATTGAATTCCGCACCTTCGCTGTGAAAAGCGAGTGCTCTTCCACTACACAAATCATCGTCAAAACATTTTCAGCTCCCTGTGATTCAACAAATACATCGCAGGTCATCTGATGTTAACCTTCCCATTTCTACCAAAGTTTCTGGGACGTGGGAGTTTTTAAAGAATGTGGTATCCGCCTCATGTCCAACATCTTTAGTCTCCTTTTACAACAGATTAATTTGACTTATCTTTGATTCCCTTTTGGGCCCTAGTAACTCAGCTGGAAAAAACAAATATATATATATAGAGAGATGATCTTCCTGAGAATAGAGCATTTAGTTTGAGTAGAATTTGTCATCGAACAACACTGGAAATATCAAACATTTGATGGCTTATGTGAGCCCCATGTGAAAATGTGCATGGGTTGAGATTGGTCCAAGACGAAAAGGCTAAACACAAACCTGCAGACTTTCTCATGAGTCTGACAATCAGGCTTCAACATATATTGCACACTTTTTTCCCTCCATGACTATGTAGTGTTCAGATACACTTTCTGTTATTGGTTTTTTAAAATGTTTGTGTTGTAATGTGTAAGTGTCTGATGCCAGGTAGCCAAAACTTAAAACTCAAATATTTCGGTCTTTTTTGTCTTGGAGCACCATCTTAGACCAAGGGTTTTACTCAGACCCTCTCTGCATTTGCCTTCTTATACAATAAGTAAACACATATTTGATCAATGCTTTCTCATTAGTTAGACGATGTTTTAGTTTTGGAGACAAATGTATAGTACCTTAATATGGTATATTGTGCCCTACATTTGTGTCCAAACTTTACTATGTCTAGTCATAAGATAAAGCATCAATCATGTCACAGAAAATAGCTTGCTGGCAGTATTATACATTTGTGAGACCTCTGCTCTAAGGGGAACTAGAAAGATTAAACCAGATCATGTCAGATGAGAATATGACACACCCTCAGGAAAATGCCTAACAATATATCCAGACATACTCTGGATTGTAACTCACAGGGCAGAGAAGAGTAGGAAAGTCAAACTGGAACTTGTGAAGAATGGTGGAAGATAAGGCCAGGATAGCTGGAATATCATTGGTGGAGAACAGTATAATATTTTTAAAAATTGTTTAATAGCGAAGAGTATCCACTGCAATCTATGGGACCAGTAGAATTAAGTCTAGCAAAAACTGGCCCACATTATTTTTAGGTCAGGTAAAAACTGGCCCACATGTTTAAAAATAAAAAAATCAAGCAAAAACTAGCTCACAAAAACTGGTCAACATTTTCTTCTATCAATCATGTTTGACATTGACTGCAGCGCCCTCTGATTTTTAAATTAGATTGATGATCCTAGCTCAAGGATATGTACGGGTTTATGACTACTGTTGGTCTCCTTGCTGGTAGTCTGTGTGTTTCAAGGCATTCAATGTGATCATAGCTAGGTCAAGTAGTTTCCAGGTGGGCTCCATGTGTAACGTAACAGGATCAGGACAAGACCACTGATATACATTTCAAAAAGCCTGTTCAGTGTGAAGAAGTCACTGAGTTTGACAGACAGCTCTAAAAGCAATTTATCATATATGACGCAGGAATGAAACACTATCTCATATATGATGCAGGAATGAAAGAGTGACAGCCATGATTTACAGAAGTGTTCTAACTGGCTACCCTATCCTGTAGGGACTATAAACTACAAGAAACTGAAAATAAGACCTCATGCAGAAAGAAGCAACTAAGTAGAGTCAAGATATACTATCTATTCAACTACTGAGAGTGAAGAGTAAGCAGGGTCAGGTGAAACATACTGATCAAGACCCCCCCCCCAACTCACATCTCCGCTTGTCTTCCTAGAAAAAGACTGTCACTGTCTGGTCAACGAGGTGGGGATCGACATTGTAATTCCCCATAGTGGTGAGCTTACTGATGAGCCCCACATTGTACTACAGCCATGAGGACTCCCAGTCCATCTTCTCAAGTACACCTCAGGATGTAAGAATAGTGACAAACTTGCTACCAAAGAAACACTTTCAAGAGTTAACTCTACTCAGGTGAGTAGCTTTCAATAACAACATGGCCATTTGACCTGCACCATCTCTGAACAACAACCCCAGCAACTTTGAACCCCAACAGCATATTGAGAATGAAAGAATAGGCCCACTGACTTGTTAAGCAAGGTGACACAGTATGGTTGTACATGGAGCAGCCTCCTCATGTCAAAGAAAGTGCTACAGAAATCCCCACACCAAAAGCACATTTATGTTTTGACATATCATTTCTTAAAGGAGGCAAACTGCTGTGGTGGTCCAATATTTCAACTGGAGCAGTAAAAAGAAAGATTAGATATATCAATGAAAAACAGACAATGCTATCGAGGGATGAAACACCAGACACAGCATTGTACTAGGTCTCTTCACGCTGCAGTACCTTCTTAAATTCTAAGTCAAGTACCCATTTACAGCTGGGTAGAAAAAAAAACATGCTGCTTCCACAGAGTGAACTTGGCACCTTTACTGCAAGAAGCTTGTTCCCTAACCATTCTGTCACCAATCACAGCACAACCAAAATATACGTGACAAGCAATACATCAAGAATATATATACATCTCCGGAGAGTACAACTAATAAATGTTCAGAAATGATATCACTGCACTCTGAAAAACCCATAGGTGCTTAGTCCCTGTCAGCAGATGGCAAAGGATAAGGATGCTGTGTAGCTCGCTGGTTACACACAGACACTATCATCCCCATTTAGGCCCTCATACATGTCCATGTTGAATGTTCATCAGAAATGGTATCACTGTAGCTCAGGTAGATATATAGGTGACCTGGTACTTCCATCAGATTAATATCACTGGAATAGATAGATACAAAGGATGGTCTCTTCCATTCCATAACTATTACAACAGCCCAGGTAGACACATTGGCGATCTGTCTCTTCCACCAGACGACTATCACTGGAGTCAAGATATAAACACAAGGGTGATCTACCTCTTCCATCCGATGAATATCACTGGAGTCCAGGTAGACACATAGGTCAGCTATCTGTCTATTTCATCAGATGAATATCACCGGAGACCAGGTAGACACAGAGGGTGATTTGTTTTAAGACGCACAAACACAAAGAACAGATTCACGATTCAGCAACATCAAAACCATAAGATCCCAGCAGACGTCTCTAAATAACACAATGAAAGTCTGGTGAGCATACAATAGGACCATGGTAACTTCCAAGTATATAGTAAAAAGCAGCTAAGGAGGGCTGCACATGGAAACAGCAATATCATTATGTAAATTGATTCGCAACAACAACCAGCACAGAAAAAGCATACAATGTGCTATGCACAGACTTCCACAAGAGACCATCTGCAGTAGTGGCGCAATGCTTAAGGAGCAAAGGAGACAAGAAGTGGTTTCTAAACAATTTTTCCGTAGCCTTCTCAAAATGACAGAACTGTGTTAGCAGCTGTATCAAAGGTATAACCACTCTAGAACTTTGATGACAACAACACTAACCTCTGTAAAATTATATGTCATGGCTTAGTTTGTTCTTTCTTCTTAATTGTTCACTCTCAAAATGACCATATCTATTTCATTCCCAAACTTGGCTGTCTTAAGCTTCTCACATCTCAATCTCTCAAATAGCCGCATCCATTTCTTTTATAATCTTGGCTGTCCACCTCAGGCATCTCTCATCTCCATACATGTTATCTCTCAAATTATCACATCTTTTTCCCTCATAAACTTGACAGGTACTCTCAGGCATCTCCCATCTCCATACATGTTATCCCTCAAATTATCACATCTTTTTCCCTCATAAACTTGACAGGTACTCTCAGGCATCTCCCATCTCCATACATGTTATCCCTTAAATTATCACATCTATTTCTTTCATAAACTTGACAGGTACTCTCAGGCATCTCCCATCTCCATACATGTTATCCCTCAAATTATCACATCTTTTTCCCTCATAAACTTGACAGGTACTCTCAGGCATCTCCCATCTCCATACATGTTATCCCTTAAATTATCACATCTTTTCCCCTCATTATCTTTTTCATATGTTGCCCTTTTGAGTTTGATCTCCTTCCTCATGAAAGCAAAGACTAACCTCAGAATCAGGTAAAACATACCAAGCACACACCGCAAATCCTTGTCGTGCTCCTAGAAACATTTCACTGCAGCCAGGATAACCTAGATCAAACTTCTTTAGCAATACTCTGGATATAAGAAGAGCTGCTGTAATCCGCTACCAGAGAAACATCATCAAGTGAAGAACTTTGCACGCGTAACTTCAAACTCCTCCCTTGCTGGCTGGTCTATTCACCTTCACATTGTTGTCCCTTATAAGACAGAAAGCTCTTTAACGTTTTACCACAGTCCGTCCAGCCTTCCAGACCGAGCCATGAAGGACAACAGCATCAACAGATACCGACAAATGTTTAGTGGATGTGATCTCCGAGAAACTTTTACCACCAGAATTGTACCTGCAAGAAAGGTAATAAAAAGGATAATTTCAAACAAAATAGTACGGTGTTTATTTCAATTGCTAGGGCACACCGGAAAAATGATTGTGCTGTAGAATAAAAGCTGCTTGCCTCTACAGTCTCCAAACAGTATGCAGGCTAGGTTTTTATTTTTATATAGATATATATATATATATATTATATTCCTATAAGAGAAAAAACCTGACCTCAGTACTTTTTTTTAATGGGTTCCCATTCCACAAAGTTAAAACCTTGTTTCAAGAATCCAAACTCAGTGAGTATGGTTCGTGAACCATGCAACTAACTGCTTTGCATATCATTTACAACATGCCTCCAAATATACACTTGTCTCACTTTCCAAAACTCACTTGTACAAATTTGACATATCATTTACAACATGTCTCCAAACACTCCTCTGTCTCTTTCCCAAACTGACTTGTTAAACTTCAAACATACGAGGGGAGCTCCAAAAGTAATCCCTCCTATTTTATTACGATTTTCCATGGCATCAGAAGTGGATTTTGGCAGTATGGCAGTAAAGTTTAAACCTTCCCGCCAATATCAGTAAATTTTGTTTTCGTCCGACATGTGGCAGTGGAGAAACAGTCTGACAAAATGGTGTCTGTCATGGAAGTACGGTATAAACAGAGGTGCAACATTGAATTCCTCCATTCTGAAAAAGTTGCACCAGCTGACATTTATTGACGCTTGCTGAACCTTTATGGAGACCAAACAGTGGATGTTAGCACAGACAGGCGGTGAGTTAGGCATTTCAGCAGTGGCAGAGGCGACATGAAGGACAAGCCATGTTCCAGACGGCCATGCACAGCTGTGACACCACGCAATGAAGAACGTCTCGATCAGCACAAACACGCAAATCGGAGGATTGCGAGCAGGGAACTGTCTACGGCTTCAATGCGTTAGAAACGATGGTGGCAACGTTGGAATATCACAGAGTTCGCGCCTGGTCCCACAAATGCTCAAATTGGAAAAGAAAGAACATCGCATGCAAGTTTGCCATTAGGAGGATGAAGGTGACAGTTTACTGGATTGCATCATCACTGGTGTTGAGACGTGGTGTCTCCACTATAAATCTGAGTCAAAACGGCAGTCCATGGAGCGGCGACATGCGAATGGAAGAAAAAGTTCAAGACGCAACCCTCAGCGGATAAAGCAATGTGCACTGTCTTTTGGGATAGGAAAGTGGTAATCCTTCTTGATGTCATGGAGCCTGAACAAACCATTAAATCTGACCATTATGTTGCAATGCTTAGCTGAAGACTTGAATTTCAAGGGTCAGGCCAGAGAAGAAGAAAACCTGTCTTTTACAACACGATAATGTTAGGCCTCATACTAGTTTGAAGACCGTTGAGCACATTGTCAGTCTTGGCTGGACTGTCCTACCACATCCACTGTATAGTTCAGATTTGGCACCTTCTGACTTCCATCTATTCGGGCCAATGAAAGATGGGCTGCGCGTGCAACATTTTCCTTGCAACGACGCCGTCATAGTTGTTGTGAAACAGTAGGTCACATCCACTGGTGCAGAGATTTACGAGCGTGACATGTATGTTCTTGTTCATCGTTGGAGAAATTATAGTCAAAGGTGGTGACTTGAATATTAGTTTTTTTAAGGCAAGACATTGTTCTATCAAATAGTGTTCTTGTGCTTTTAAAAAAAAAAAAAATATGTTATGGTTTTCATGGAATAAAATAGGAGGCATTACTTTTGGAGTGCCCCTCGTTACCTCATTTACAACATACATCCAAGCATTCCTCTGTCTCCCTCTCCTAAACTGACTTGCAAAACTTGTAAAACATATCATCTGCTGCTAGACATGGTTATTTTTAGTGACTAATTCAGTATTAGAGCAACTGAAGCACAACCCATACAACAAAAATATATTTTTAGTAGGAAGGGCGACCAACAACATAATCCCAGCCTACATGATTAATGTTTCCCTAGAATCGATTCTGGACATAGCAAAATACCAGGAAATGGGATGGCTGAGAGACTGGCAAAAACATGAGCCTTCAATCAACAAAAAAATAGACCCTGAATTAACTACACTGTTAAATGAATTTTCAGAAATAATGTCAGGGAAATCTGGCTACACAGGTTGACAACGGGGACATCAGGTCGCAGTTCATTCAGCCAAATGTCACAACCAAAAACTAATGATGACATAGACTACACAAAAGAGAACAGAGCCTAATTTTTCAGTTCTAAACAAGGCACACCAAAGTCAATAGCCACTTAAACCGCATCAACCCTCAGTACTTGTCCTTGAGCCTACACTGCTCTTACACTGATAAAACAGACACCTACTCATTGAGTGCCAAGTATGAAGAAATGATTCTTACATGAGCTGCAGACAATTGCCAATTCACTGTATGGCACAGTGGAACAACTGAAGAAGACCTGTATTTATATAAAAATGACACAGAACTGTCAAGAGCAGGCTTTGCTCAGCAGCTTTGGAATAGCAATAATTACTCATTTATACCATGCTTACAAACAACTCTTCTGTCCCCCTCTTCAAGGCTTACTTGTAAAACTTCTCACACATATCATTTAAGACATGTTTCGGGCCAACACCGTGAACTTTGAAAGCTTCCTCTGTCTCAGGGTAAAACACAAATAACCCTCGGTACTGACAACCACCGTCTCGAAATAGGATCAAGAAATGGTTGGCGTCACACTTTGACATCTCCTGTGAAAGAGAACAAAAGAAAACTGCTTAAAACTGTTCTATCAGCATTTTCAATCTATAACACTTCCCCTGCTACAGCAGTTAATGCTATGTGATGCCTTTATCGTATACTAATACAAGGCAGATTACAAGATGGCTGGTGGCTGTTCCATCTGAAGTGCCTACAATCCATCACTTAGGTTAAAGATGCTCCAATCTTTGATCTCCTATATGTTGATGACTCAACATTTGCTCAGAACATGATATGCAGTCCACCACTGAAGGATTTTCATCTCAATGATTTAATTTTGGTCTTACCATCAACAAGACTAAACTGAGATGTTTCAGCCAACCCTCGGGAAGCACTACCATGAAGCAGCGTACAGAACTAGCATCTCCAAGCTGGCAATGGCTTTACCTACCTGGGCAGTACCATCGCTGAGGCCAACAACAGGATTGCCATGACCAGCGCTACTTTTGAACACCCACGAGTGAATGTTTGGGATTGGCAGGGCATCAGTATCACCACCAAGATTTAGGTATACAGAGTTGTCATGCGTACCACTCTCCTGTACATCTGCTAAACATGGACAGTGTACAGCAAACATGCCAGTAGGCTAAACCATTTCCAAGTGGACTGTCTCAGGCTGCACATGACCAATTGGCAGGATAGTGGCCGATTTTGAAACTTTCTTGCATCTATATTCTGCTGCAGAGAGCCCAGGTAAGATGGATTGGACATGTTTGCATACCCAATCATCGCTTCCCACAACAGCTACTGTACAGTGAGCTCAGGACAGGCAAGCTCTCATCAGGGTGACAGAGAGTCAAAATAAAGAGTTGCCTTCTTTGTCCCTGATGAAGGTCTTTTGGTCTTAACATAGGTTTTGGTCAAGTTCTTGTTTTGATGTGGTATCTCAGCCCTACTTGTCTATGCTTTAATATACTTCATCCCCAACAGCAGTCTCAGCTGAGAGACTTACATTTCTTTGTTTATCCAGACAAATAAAAAAAAGGTAGGGAAATAAATACAAGAAAATAAAAACAAAAAGGGATTGCTGTTATGGTGCTAAAACAAAAACAAAACAAAACCCACAATAAGGCCTTCGTCAGAGACAAGAAATGAAAACACCTAACAAATCACAACTAAATCAATGACTTAAAGTGACATCTAGTGGTCAGGAATGTGTGAATCATGGCATGCCAGTTATGACAGAGTAGGCTAAACAAGAAATGATCAATATGATTACATAAAAACACATTCTTATTTTTTTCATGTTTTTCCTTCTTTTCCTCTTTTGCTCTGACTGGAGTATAAGTACACAGCTAAAATTTGTCTCTAAGAAGCCTGTGGCAAAGCTCTTTGCATGTTTTTATAATAGTGGTTTCTGTAGCAATTTGTTTTACATGATCAAGTCACTAGTCCCCATGCACAACTCTCTTTAGTCCCCTATTACAATTTGCACAGAAGTGCAGTGGCCCTGTTCTTTCCTCCCCAGAAAGAAGCCTCTAGATCCATTCCAGGAACTAACAGCTTTGTGGTATTACTTTAAGGCTTGTCTATATATGCATTTAGCTTACTGTTGTCCACTTCTTGATAAGTCTTGATTGATGAAATGCTAATCATCTTCTATGATTGTTCTTTTGTCAATTTACTTTGGATTTAGAGGAGGAGGAGGAGGAGGAGGAGGAGGGAGAGAGAGAGAGAGAGACACACACACACACACACACACACACACACACACACACACACACAGAAACATGCACACACACACACACACATACATAAACAAACATATGCGTGTACAGACACATACATATATCCAGATTTAAAAAATGAATCTAATGAAAATAAATATAATAAGAGAGATACATATAAGAAGAAAGATGATGCCGAAGACGGATGTGTTAGACCAAAAGGTGCAAATATCGCAGTCAAACTGTAAGCTAGCGACACAGCGCAATCCATTCTCCAGACGATTTCCTGCTACTTGCAAAGCCCTGTTCAGGGCTTAGTAGAGGGAGATTGAGAACGAACGGAGAAGAAGAAGAAGGAAGAAAGGTGGAAGAGAAATTTGGATAAGAGAAAGACAGTAAAATTGAGTAAAGTACAGGGGAGTCTACCTAAAGGTACGAAATGTATTTTTAAAAACAACAAAAAAATAACATAATAAGCACTGACCTCCAGAACTTTGTTTTTTAAATCAGAATTGACTGAGCCTGCTAAGCAGCAATGAGAGATGGCGTTGACGATTATGTGGCGGTTGGATCGGGAGCTTGGCTTCACAAACAGCTTCGGACCTGGTCAAATTGAGTTATATATGTAGTGATGTGTGCCAATTGCATAATTTGATCTAGCTATTGTCTTCTTCTTCTTCTTCTGCGTACGCAGTCAGACAGTAACCATTATTTTTTCGAAAAAAGCGGCGGTCATCCTGAGGCTGTCGCCACTGCCATAGAGCTTGTCTTGCAGTTCCACTGGTAATGGCCACATCTGCTCTCTCTGATCCTCGTATGTCGGGCAGTTCTGCAGCAGATGTTCAGCGGTCATTTTACCAGTACCGCACGGGCATTCGTCGGTACCACCTATCTTCAGCTATACCTAGCTATTGGTTTCACAAGCAGATTTGGAGCTGGCTAGAATATACATTGTGAAATGTGATGCACCAAATAGGAAATTATGACATGGCTTTTGGCTTCATACCATTTTTAAATAGCCAGATTTGGACCTGCCAAGATTTATTGAACAGGAAATTAGGTGTGCCAAATAGGTAACATTTTACTTGCTATTGACCACACAAGCAGTTTTGGGTCTGGCCAAATTGAGTTAAATGTGAAACAAAATTTGCCAAATAGGCAAATGTATCTAGCTATTGGCTTCACAAGCAGCTGTGGAGCTTGTCAAATATAAATTGTGAAATGTGATGCACTAAATAGGCAATTGTCATAGGGCATATGGCTTCATAACGTTTTTTAATGGCCATATTATAAAAAAAATGGCAGGATTTAATGTGAAAAAAAATGGCCAGATTGACATCTCTTTTTGTTTTTTTTCTCATCTTCCTCTGTTGCACAAATATGAAATAAGACAATAACAACTGATAAACAGTATATTTACATAAACTTTGTGCAAGCAATGTCAGACTCGTACTTATTAGAGTCCCAGGAGAGGAAAATTGCAGTGTGAATGACATGTCTAAGAGAAGTCATTGATGTCACCAGGAGAGATAAATAATGACATAAGAAATATGGTGAGAGCTATACGTTGCACTGAATATATTTCCAGGATGAAAATATCATGGATTGGTCACCTCATGAGAATTCTTCTTTTTCTTCTTCTTCTTCTTACGCTGTCAGACATCATCCTTTATTTTTTCGAAAAAAGCGGCGGTCATCCTGAAGCTATCGACACTGCCATAGAGCTTGTCTAGTGTTGCCACTGGTGATGGCCACATCTGCTCTCTCTGATCCTCATATGTCGGGCAGTTTTGCAGGAAATGCTCAGCGGTCATTTTCCCGGTACCACACGGGCATTCGTCAGTGCCACATATCTTCAATTTGTTGAATAGGTGGTACCTCAGTCTATTGTGGCCAGTGCGAAGTCTGAAGACCACGAACTGCTCTCTTCTGTTCAACTGGTAATAGGCATAGTTTTTTGTGTAGAATTCAACCTAATCAACTAGCATGCATAATTACAACAAAAAAAGATCTGGCTACAAGGCTCAAAGAAGACCCTACAACTAAATGCAACATACTTGACCCAAGAAAGGTGACTGAAGCTTCCCACTATGCGTAACAGCTCATGTGGACGGAATGGTGAAGAAGTAAGAGCTGTGAACTCAAAGGTTGTAGGTACAATAGTCTTCATGAAGCTAGTGGGTAAAGGCAGGATTACGATGGTCACTCATTGTCCAGAGAAATGATTGGCTAGCAGTTGGCATGTTCATCTTGTGACCACAAGGCAAGGCCTACTTTTATTTCTTCTATCAAAGATAAAATAAAACCTAGCCTGTATAATGTGTGGTGACATCAGGGACAAGCAGTCTTTGTTCAGCAGCCCTATAAATTATCCTGGTGAATTCCAGCAATGAGTATAAATGTCATAGTGATAGTTTATTTATTGTTATAGTTGGTGAAAATAGATGTCGTAACATTTCCTCTTTCAGTTATTGATGTTCTATTCACATGTATATGATGATTACAGTGCAATACGTGAATTGATAATTCCTAAATGAATTCCTTTACTTGAGGGTGGAGATCAACTAAACTAAAGAGAGCTAGCAATCTCATTATGTCAAACATTTTGCGACAACAATCTCCCTTGCACAAGCAAAGTGCTTTGGTGCAGGCTTCCTCAGGATGGCCTACTGTAGTGGTGGCTCTGTATTCTGGGTTGGAGTGACAAATGGACAACAATAAGTGAATAAAACAGGCCAATGTTTTGAGTTATAGCAATTTTCTAGTTGCAACACATGGTCTGGAACCGAACCTGTGATAAGTACGAGGTCTATCTGTAGGTTAGAATTTGTAATTACTCATTTGTAGTAGTGAACATGAAAACAACAAATACAGCAGGAGTTTGGAGAGACAGGCTTACTTTCCATGTACAAGCACAATGTCATATAGCATGCATCCAGTAATCAGTGACATGGAATGCCTTGTCATTTGCCTCCAACATGTTCCATCTATTGCATGTTTCCTGGAGCAGGTCATCAGGTTGTCTGGGTACTATATTGTGCCAGTCACATGTGTCATAATCTGTGTATCCCCATCATTTCATATTCCTCTTGCACTGTCATACATCAGTTCGGAGTCTGTTCACGACTTCCATGTTGTGTATGGTTAATGATGTCCGGGGGACAGGTTCCTCCCAAAGGTCCATCTTAGGGCCTGCATCAATTCGCGCCATCTCTCGATACGGTGGCTCTCAGGGCTTGTCTGCATCGGTTTTGTTGATTTTAGGAAGCTATGTTCGGATTTGAGTTTTGTGCTCTGTACCTGCTGTCCAAACATTGGGTGCCTTATGCCGCACTTCTATTTCTCTTTTTCGATTTCTGCTGCAATGCTTCTTTGAATCCTCGGTGTGGGTGCTATGCCAATTATGGGGTATATTTTATCGATGGGTGTGGGTTTTAGACACCCTGATACTAACCGACCCACCTCATTTATTGCTGTGTCAACTAGTTTCGCACAGGCTGAGTTTTTTTTAGACTGGTGCAGCGTATTCACGTAATTGAAGAGAGAAAGTAAAGATTGATAAGGCATACTCTCAGAAAGAAGCCAACAGTATAACCAGACATGCACTAGATTGAAACCCACAGGGAAAGAGATGAATCAAAAGGCCAAGAAACACCTGGCAAAAAATGGTGGAAGAGAAAGCGTTAAGTTGGGTCTCGTCGGTGGAAATCAAGAGAGCAGCATAGAATAATAACTGATAGAGAGCATCTGTTGTGGTCCTACATTCCGAATGGAACGAGGTGGATCAATAATGATCTTTAATAAATCGTTAAAAAAGCAGCCCTAATAAGAATATATATATATATATATTTATATATATATATATATATATATATATATATATATGAATTAAAAGAAATGACAAAATTCAACTATATTATATTTGTACCTGCATAGTCCGACCCAGGATTGGAACCAGAGCCAGTCTCACTACCACTGTCCTGACTGCTACCTCGTTGACGCTGCTTGAGTCGGTACAAATCAGGTGATGGTGGCCGACGGTGGGTGGAGGGTCCCGGAGTTCCGTTAGGTGTCCCTTGCAATGTGTTGCAAGACACTAGGGTCAATAAATATAATATTCATTTAAATAACATTGATTATGCTTGAGCAAATAAGAATCAGTTTGGGTTCTGAAAGAATAGAGGTACTAGAGACACAGTTGGAAGATTAAAGTTTCTTGTAAAGAGAATGGTCAAACATAATATAGAGCTCACTTTATCTGCTTTATTGGCTATGAAAAGGCCTTTGACAGGATGCTTGGAAGAAACTTTTCATTATTTTGGAACAGCGTTGGGTTAATAGAGCAATAATTAAACTAATACTGAAAGCTGTATGAAAATCAAACAGCAAACATAACACTCAAGGAGGGAATAACAAGTGCAATCCCTATGAGAATAGGCATGAGGAAGAAACGTTTATTATCATCAAGTCTATTTATTATTTATTCTTGAGTGATGATAGAAGAAGCTACCAGAAAATGTCACATGGGTGATAGTCAATAGAGAACTACTATGTACCATCAAATATGTGGATGGTCAGCAAAACTTAGTTGGTCAAGACTCTATTCCATCTCCATTTGGCAGACCTGGATACAGGCTGCACTAGTGTAGTCTAGGCAAAAGATAGTGATCATAGTGGGAAGGTAAACCAGGTACTGAAAAAAGCCAGCTAAAATCAGAAGTGTCTGGCAAAAAGATGCAGATATCACAGCCTCACTGCAAACTACGACAGTGCCACAATGTTCTTTTCAGGACGAACACCAAAGAAGAAATGTGTGACTGATGAAGCCATTGTAGAAAGAACAGAAAATCTAATCACAATCAATGATACAGTCAAGGCATTTGGAATGAGGATAAATGCTAGTTAACAAAAAATTGATTGTAATATCCAAACAAAACAGCTCAGAAGCATGGACTTTAAACAAAAAGGATTACCTTAGAAACTTTTGTGATGTGGTGCTATTGTAGGATGCAAACAGAGAGTTGGGACATAAAAAAATCAAACAAACAAATGCTTAACAGTACATCGATAACTAATAAAAATGATACCAAAATGTAAATTGTCATGGCTTGGCCACAATATGAGACACAGATAACTACTATTGAAAATACTGGAAAGCAAAATTCAGGTGAAACGAAGAAGAGGATGTCAAAGAAACAAGTACATCACACCGGTGTGCAGGAATATCACAGTGCAGCCCTATGCTGAGCTGAAGAGATCTGTCGATTTCAACACTAGTCTTCGGACTGACTAACAGAGGACAGTGGTGTAACATGATCAGGCGACGTCAACACCAGTCTCTGAACTGGCTAATCTAGTTATGATGATACTGAGGTATGGATTTACAGCTGGATAGAACTGAGCATGATGAGATATCAGACATTGCTGTAGGGATTGAAATGGTAAATAGTAGTAAGGAAGGGAGCTAGCTAATACACAACACTACACAAATGCTGTGGTCTTGGAAAAGGAGATCGCAACACTTTATCCCCAACTACAGTATCTGCTATATGACTACTTTTGAATCAATCAAAACATTTCAGCTCCCTATGGAGCACAGGTCTTAAAAAAATACACCCCAAGTACTTCTACCCTGAGCCATATGTTCCAGCTCTGTCTTCATCTTGCTTTATTAAGTTATCTTCTCCATGTGCATTTGGAATTCCAGAACAGACTGTCTTGTAATGTTAACTGGTTTCTATAATGTATATCTTATCCAGTGCTAGCCCCTTCTCCTCACATCATGTACCACTTATAACTGTCTGGTCCTTTCCAATCGTTCCACATTAGTGATCCTACCATACTATTTCAATCTCTCTATTCTGAGCAGGCATCCATTTATAAAAGTCTGCACCTTTTCGTTGCTCTCCATATTTCAGAGCCATACAAAAAGAACTAATTTTACAGTGGAGTTTCAGATTTTTCCTCTTCTGTTGGACTTTTTTTTCAGATTCCTTTTGATTTGCATAAGTTCCTCAATGCAATTAAACCTCCTCTAGCTTTTTGTATTTTTATTTTCATATCTTTATCTGTCCCACATACTTTGTCTATACTGTTACCAAGATACATGAATAATTCTCTGTGTATTCTCAATCCCAATTTATGTAATCTCTCATCAATTATACTCATTTGATTTTGCATTGGATTGTCATCATGGGACAGAAAAGCCAGGTCATTGGCAAAGTCCAGATCATCAAATTGGTTTGTCGAATTCCATTTTTTGGGATTGATGTTGTCTTCATAATCCAGTCAGTAGCTAGCAGAAAGAGAAATGCTGATAAGAGACACCTATGCTGATCACTAGTTCTTACCGTAACAACGTTTTTATGCTGGTTTAGAAGACTCATTGGTTTTTTAATCTAAATTTTATCTAAATCCAACCTCAATATATCCACTTCTGCTTTAGATGAGACACTCCTACATAGTTTTGTGTTGCCCGCAAATTTTAAATCATTGATCATATATCAATGTTCAAATCGTTTATATATATCAAGAATAATATTGGTCCAAAAACCGAGGCTTTTTACTTCACACCACTCAGAGTACTCCTTATTTATGCCCACTCTCTGCCTTCTTCCCATTAACCAACTTTCAATCCATTCAGCAACTTCCTCTCCTATTCCAAGTGATTTTAACTTTTTCAGTAATCTTTGATGAGGTACGCTATCAAAAGCCTTTGCAAAATCTAGATAAATAACATCCCCTTGTTCCCCCTTATCTATCATTTTAGTATCATCCTCCAATATATTTGTTAAGCACGATCTCCATCTAGTAAACCCATGCTGACTATTTCTGATTAGATAGTGGTCTATATACATTACAATGTTTTCTTTAATTATTGATTGTAACAATTGACAGACTATGCTCATTAAACTCACTGGTCTATAATTTACTGGATCTGATTTCTTCCTCAAAAGGCATAGAAAAATCACTCATTCATTTTATGTCTTCATACGATTTCTTAATTATGCTAGTAAATTTCAAAGGCACTTCATGGTGTCTAAGCCACTTCCAGAGTGATTTTCTGTCTAAGCTGTCAAATACGTTTTCAGTCTATGAATCTGATATCAAATGGTGAGCTCTATTTCCCACTTTATTCAACTATTATTCTCAGTGTAGTTATCCGGTCTGTACAGGATCGATTTAGTTGAAAGCCTACCTGTTCTTCTTTGCCATTGTTATCTATGGCCCCTTCTAATCTCTCTAGTATTATCGTGTTCAATATTTTCCAGACACTGTTAATAATAATCTATAATTTGTACACTACTGCAGATTTCCCTTCTAAGGTAACTCAACTACATAGCTTTCCTTTGTCTGCTGCTATTTGATCACTTTCCAAAAATTTACCAAGTAGCATAATATGTGTAATATATCTGTTGAAGTGTCAAGTATTCTACAAGAGATCACTAAGAGTTCTGTGAGATGTAGTTAACGGTTCTATAAGAGGCCATTACGGGTTCTGTGAAAAGTGGTTAAGGTAACCGTGTGGTCGTTAAAAGTTCTGTGAGAGGTCGCTAAGGGTTCTGCAAGATCATTTATGGTTCTGTGAGAGGTCATTAAGGGATCTGTGAGGTCACTAAAGGTTCTGTGAGAGGTCATTAAGGGATCCACAATAAGTCACTAAGGGTTCAACAAAAGAATGTGATTTTTAAATATAATAATTGTTTTGCAGGAGTTCTGTGAGATGATCTATATTTTAGCTCAAAATGAAGCAAAAAGCCACCACTACAGTTAGCTCTGTTACAAGGAGCCTGCAACCTGAATTGTTTTTTCATAGCAGTGATTTTCCCTGATGAAGTTGCTAGCCCCATGCGTTGTTTGTTCACCGTAATCGATGAGGACCACTTTGCCAACATTGAGTGTTCACATGAGTTTGAAGATGACTAAATAAGCCAATCAAAGCATGGAATTCGCTGCTGCATTTAGTACAAGGGAATAGGACACCCCCATATCATCAGGGTTAAAGAAGGGTTGATGTGAGCAGACTTGTGAAGCGATCATCTCTGTATAGCATTATTTATTCTTGATGCCTCATGTCTTTGAACACCTTCCGAAATAGTGCTGCGTCAATCTGTGCGATTGGTGGCGATTCTTTCCCAGTCATCATAATTAATACCGCACCTGATCATTGATATCTTCAGCTTGTCCTTGCACTGTTTCCGCTGCCCACCGATTGCTCTCTTGCCGTTTTGGAGTTCCCCATAGAGCAACTCTTTTAGGTGACGATCCGCATGCGTACCACATGGCCAGCCCATCTCAGTTGTGCTGCACACTGTGTGTATACTGGACATGCCCGATTGCATTTACACGTTTGTATTTGACACCATGTCCTACCATCTAATCCTCAGTAGTTTCCACAGGCAGTGCATGTGGAAGTGGTTAAATTTCCCGACATGACAGCTATAGGCGGTCCAGGTCTCACACGCATATAAAAGGGTAGGTTGTTGTTGTTGAATACCCACATTGAGTAGGATTACTCTTTTGTGTATCCTAAAAAGGAAGTTAAGTGACGGGTTGTCATAGCTTTCCTCACATCCCGCAGCGTGCTGGTGAAGGTGGACCAGGGTCTCCCAGGCGGTTGTGCTATGCTTGTATGCTTGGCTTCATTAGCATGTCACTCACTACTATAGGGATCATGTCGATCCCTCACCATGTTAACCAGGCTGCCATGAAAACAGCCCATTTCCGAGAAGGGCTACAACGAATCCAAGGTGAGGGTCTTGTCCAGTATGTTTTGCCGAACCTGACTAACATGTCTGATCAGCATATTTTGCCTGACCAGTAGCTAGTCTTCCTTCCCAAAAGTGTAGGTAGAACAACTTAGCCTAGGCCCCATGCACATCCCTCTTAAGCTGCCCTTCATGACAAGTTTGAAAGAGTACCACTTGGGTAGGTTTTGTGAGATCTGAAGACTGTTTCAAAGTTTCTATAGGTTTCAAAGATTGAGAAAGGCTGTTCTAATGTTTGGTCAGGCAAAACAATGATCGGACAATGTTAGTCAAGGTCAGATAAAATATACTGGTTAAGACTCCCACCTCACTTCCACACAGTTCTCCCTGGAAACGGCTGTTTCATGGCAGTCTGACTAACAAGGTGGGGAATCAACGTGATCCCTGTAGTAGTGAGCGGCATGTAGATGAAGCCAAATATAGCACGGCTGCCTGCAGAACCCTGGTCCACCTTCATTAGCACGATCAGGATGTGAGAAAAGTTACTGCAACCTGCCACTTAATGCCCTTTCCAGGGTGAACAAAACTTGCTTATTGTGGGCAGTTAACAACAACATATATTTGTATTGGTGCGTATGTAAGTATTTGTTCATCTGTACACATTTTGTGATATGTGTGCTTTTGTGTAATCATGTTGACCCTTTCTTGTTTGTCCTGCTCTGTCATGGCTAGATTCACATCTTAACCCTACCAGACCTATGGCCCTGAACCCAACTGTCCCCCATTCCTGGGTTCCAGAGCATTAAAGAGAAAAAACCAACATGATATAGAAAAATGTTAGTTACATGCAAACAAGTGGTTAGAATAAGATGTAACTTGGAGACATTGTAGAAAATAGGTTTACCTTTCATCTAGCGTCAATATTCCACCTTTGTGTGCCAATCCACCCAGCAAAAGGCAAAGAATCTGTCTCGAGTCATAAAACATTTCGAAATCCGGGAGTAAACACAACAAAGAGCCCTCATTTGTCCAATAATCCTGATAGCTGGGCTTTATACATGAGTATTCCATATAGATCCTCAGTCCAAGAAAAGCCTTCATCTCATCACTCGAGCTCTCACTGTCTGTTTCACTTGAACAGAGTCTGAATCAACCAAATTATTGATCACCTGTTGGATTGTCATAAGCCTAGACTTACTTTGCTTTCCTGTTGAAGTGCTTGGTTCATCAGCCGTTCGTTTCATTGTAAATCAAATCAATTCAAACATGGGGGCAGCCATTTGCAATGACTAATCACGAGGATTGACCACAATTGGTTGGTTATTTTTAGATTCTGACGCATTTTATGACGTACTATCCAAAGTACCGAAAATTAGGTACAGCGGTTTAGCGGCAGTTAAGGAAATTACCGAAAAATGGGTACAGCGGTCTGGTAGGGTTAATGACCACTGTCTGGCTGGTAGCTACCACATTAAGTCATATTGTGTAAAAGTAGTAAAGTTGTACCCAAATGTGGAGTAAACACATTTTTAAAATGCATGCTGAAATTGGATGCACTAGACCATTAGGCACAAAACACAGTATAAAACACCATCTTATGAATAGAGGCAGATGCAAATAAAAACTTTAAACAAATATTTATATTATACTCTTGCTCCTATAACAAAGCAAGACAGAAGCCTATATACTGAGGGATATAACAGAAGAGGTCAATATAAAGGAATGTAATATGTGTTGATATGTTTACCTGCTTTCCGTATCTGATTAGGCTGCTGAATGCGTGAATGAAATGAAGATCTCATGGCTGAAATAACAAGGGGAGAATACCAGCCCATGCAAGGGAGGGAACAAACACCCACACAAATTATAAAAAGTGCAGAAAAATCAGGGTGGAAAACAGTGATTATAAATAGTTAACAAAAAAGGATATGGTTTTAGTGATGTGCCCTGAATCATGCATGGATGACAGTTGTTATAAAAGCTCTTAACACATTAACTATCATGAACCGCTCATAGAGAAGTTTATCAACTGTTGCACAGAGCCACTCCCATCATCAGAGAAGTTTATCCATTGTGGCACAGAGCCACTCCCATCATCAGAGAAGTTTATCCATTGTGGCACAGAGCCACTCCCATCATCAGAGAAGTTTATCCATTGTGGCACAGAGCCACTCCATGTGTCAGAGAAGTTTATCAACTGTGGCACAGAGCCACTCCATGTGTCAGAGAAGTTTATCTACTGTGGTATTAAATCACTTCTAGCACAATGACTAGTATGAAGATAAAATAAAATTTCTAGTTTTTTTCCTTTTTCCTGCTAGATTTGCTTTCTAAGGTGGTATGTATTGTACAGTGTTTTGCACCTAGTGGCTCAGTACATCTGATTTCAGCACCCATTTTAAAAATGTGTTTACTTCCCATAGGGGTACGTCCTTACCATTCCACAAATCAAGCAAGTTTGGGTTGTGAGCCGTGCCACTAACCGCTTTGCCACACCTTTCCCATGATAAAAAAGAACTCAAAATTGATTGAAATGCATTCTCATCCAGTCCAACATTCCAATTTACCACATATCAGTCTTAGTCGACCTGTACTTCTACAGAAGTGATGCCCCTGTGCAGGTCCCAGCTCTGCATAAGCTGGATGTAGCCGGAATGAGAATTTCCTGCTTAGCGGGCTAGGCTCGAGCAGTGTATCACTCCACAGTGATGGTTAACAGAGGGTGGTTAACCGATGTGCGAATCCATCTTAATGGGCTCAAACAGTAGAGCAAAGTAGCATGTTAGGCGCCATATCAGCTGCTCTAAATAAACCACCTATCCATTGCTGGTGTTATGCCATGCCGCCTCTTACGACATGCTCTCTGTGGGGTAGTGGTGCTATTCTTGTCCTTGTCATACACAAAGAGCCCGGCAGACCACTCTATTGTTACCACATCTTAATGTGTAAGCTCACTAACCACATTTTGATGTGTCAACTCACAGCATGGTGATGAAGGTGAATGAATGACACCAGAGTCAGTTTTTCAATTCCACCTCTGTGGTACCCAGGTTGAAAAGAGTTGGACCACTAACTTTCCAAGCACATCATAAAAGATGACTAAAGAGGATTATGCATAGGACTAGCAATAACATCATGCAATATAAGTACTATTTAAACAGCTAATGCAAACACTCGGATACAGGCTTCCTGTAAAGGAGCCAGCTACTGGTGACCTTTGCTTCCCAAGAAGGAAAAAGGTGAGCTAATCAATCAATCAATATTTTACAATACAGTAGGTAATGTGTAAAGTGAAAATACTGCACCTAATCCTTCTGGCACATGTGGCTGCAACATATGCTCTACACGATATCAATTTTAGATGTTTTCATGATCTGTGTTGTGGGTTCCAATCAAGTGCATATTTGGTTTATTGTTAGGTTTCTTTCCTTCCACACATTCTCTTCCCAACTGAGCTTATAGTTTAATTTCTTGTGTTCTTTGCCTGACCGTTTTACCAAGGCTGAAATGGCAGCATAGAATAGCAACACTGTAACCTGCCATGCATGGACCATGGACGACTTGACTTGTGTCCAGCTACATCATCCTGTTGTTGTTGTATGACAACACCCACTCATACTGAGTTAATTTAGCTCTTGATGTTTATTTGATGGCAGGTTAGAGTGGCTCTTCTTACATCCCAAGATGTACTTCAGAGGGTGGAATGGAATTCTCATGACTGGAGTGCAATATGAGGCTCCTCGGTACTTCTCCTCATCACTTGGGTCAATTAGAATGTGCTAATTATGGTGAATGAACAGAGTAACTTAACTGTGAGAAATGAGAACTCTACCACTGACACTCTCCCAAATATACACTATCAAAAAATGTATACAAAATATGAGAAGATAGTTATAGAATTATAAACAATCAATCCACAATGCATAAAACCAAAATGCTGTGGTAAAATAATAATGAACATGTCTGTGGTTGACAATGATGTAGCTAAAAAGAAATGTTATTGAAGAATGGCTGAAATACAAGCAAGGTTGCAAAACAGTCTTCTATTACAAGAATGGAATCGAAGATTAAATAACATCAGGGTCAGGCGAAATATACTGATAAAAACTCCTAATCATGTCAGGGTCAGATAAAACTTACTGATCAAGACCCCCACCTCATCATGGTCAGGTGAAAAATACTGATCAATACTTCCCCTCACATCAGGTTAATCATACTGACCATGATCCCTTAAACATGTTGGTCAGGTGAAACATACTGATTAAGTCCCTCACCTGCTGTCAGGGTTAGGTGAAACATGCTGATCAAGACCCCTTCTCTCATCAAAGGCAAAGGCCGCCGTCCATCATAGATGATGATGGCATAATTTATTTTGCTAGCCATATTTTTAGTAAGGATTAACTGCGCTACTTTTTATCCTCACTCTCTCGTCTCGTGCCGCCCGTCTCCAGCAGTAATTTAAGGACAAAACAACTAGGGGCGACTACGAGATGCAGGGGACTTGACATCAAGCACCCGTGAAAAAGACAGCGGAGTGCGGAGTCAAACCCACACCACCTGATCATGAGGCCGACGGCTTAACCACTTCGCCCCAGAATCCTCCCCTTCTCTCATCAGGGTCAGGTGAAATACACTGATCAAGACAACCCATGTGGCCAAAGCATTTTGTTTCCTAGACATAATATTGTTTACTTGCAAATTCTGTTCTATATCAGCTTCTTTGGGATTTGTTTTTCTTTCTCGCTGTCCATGGTGTTTTTAGCACTTCCTGTAGCATTTAGCTTGTAGGATTCAATCTTCTTCCATAGTATTTGTGTGGTTGTCCAGGTCCTGCATCTGTATGTTGCTACTGGGAAGAAAGTTTTCAGGATTTTTATTTTGGTAATTTTGTTAAATGTCCTGCCATAACTTTGTTACCTCTGCAATGTCATGGTCATTCTTCTTCTTATTTCTTCCTGGCAATCTCCATTGTTGCTTATAATTCAGCCAAGATTAAAAACTTATCATGTTAGTATCTTCTTGCTCCTCTAGGATAACTTTAAAGTCTGGTTTTTGCCTAATCAGTGCTCATTATCTTTACAACAAAATGAGGATTGGGACAGATGACAGGTGTCCATGTGGAGAGCACTCTGTGCCTGTGAAACACATCCTACAAGCTGCATGCTCAGACAGGAAGACAGAGAACAATACTGGCCTCTGCAAGACAGATTAGAGACAAAAGCTGTACGCAGATCCTGCCAAAGACGGATGTGTCAGACCGAAAGGTGCAAATATTGTATCGCAGTCAAGCTGTAAACTAGCAACACAACACATTTCATTCTCCGGACTACATCATGCTACTTGCAAAGCCCTGGTAGTGGGAGACTGAGAACAAACGCAGAAGAAGAAGCTGTACGCAGATAAAACAACGCCGGCCTTTGTACGAGAAATCAGGACCTTGATCTGAGGATGAACAACAAATAAGGAAGAAAATCAGTATGCTTCACTTGACCCGCTCTCTGAGACAATACAATAAAGTCTCTAACACTTCATCTCTGGCAGTAGTCTCTGCTAGGAGACTTTCTTACCAAAGCAAATGTTTTAGCAATGTCTCGTATCCAGAAAAATGCCATGCATAAATGCAGACAAAACAACATCATTTAAGAGATCAAGCAGAATTTCATCATTAGCTGGGTGGTGAGTAATATGACCATGCTAACACCTCAGTGGTTGCAGAGTTTAAGGACTAACAGAACCAATCTTCAAAGTATGCTGTTAGAGATTACTGAAGAATGTTGTGCATGGGGTTAGCAATCACATCATGTCAAAATTGTCGTGAAACCATCACAGTAGATTCTCATATACACGATTCTTGTAAAAGGGCCAAAGCCATAGTGCTAGCCATATGCTTCACTTGGAGTGAAAAAGGCGAAATCAATCAATTAATCAAATTATTCAATCAATTAAATGTTGAAACCAAAGACGCAGTGAATGAAATAACAACAGCCTGCGACTTATAGCTGTATGCTTGTTTCAGGATCAGCAAACCAGAGCGGCCCAAAACCTGATTCCACCTCCAAGTGGAGTCCTCTAAACAGGTTGCATCTGTGCAGTCTGGCTAAGAGAATAGAGATAGAAGAGAAGGCAAACCTGGTTCAATAGAAATGCTGTGCTGAAATCAGGTGTGTCGGGCTGAAATTATGACACAACATTACAAAATGTCCTTTTTCAGGACGAATGACAAAAAAGAGGAAGAGAAATCAACGTTGAATAAGACGATCTGCAACTAGAAGGTTTTCGGTTCAAGTCTGGGAGGGCGGAGAAACCAATCTAAAGATGACACTTGGGATTCAGAGCCCAAACATGACTGCTCACCTTTGAGCTGTGGTCTGCTACCTAAGGTTATGACCTCATTTGGGATACTGAGGGATTAATAAGTGGTGCACACCTTTCCAGCATTACCTATCTAGTATTTCCTAGGTGATCTCTCTTTCTCTTGCCAGGAACTGTGCCCCAGTGTATCATGTTAGGCAGACCATTGGATTGTAGCACATGGCCATACTATTGGAGCCTGTGTTTTCTGAACTGACAGGATGTCTTGATATGGTCTGATAAAATGTAGGATTGTACTGCATACTTTGACATCTGTGACATGATCCCAATATTATTCCAAGGAGATCTCTGAAGCCTTTCATCTCCATTGCTTCAATTTTTTGCTAAAAAACCAACATGTCCATGTTTCACAAGTATACACACAGAAAGGATCAATGTTTGCATTAAACGAATCTTAGTTTTAAGTGAAATGTTATCTTTCCACAATGGTCTTAGTGAGGTGAGAGTAGTTACTGCCTGTACATCCCTTATTCTTAATTCTGCCTTTGGCTCCTGCTTCATCAATTACAGACCCCCAAATATTTGAATTGAGTAACTGTTTCAAGCTTTTGACCACTAACAATAATCTTGTCACTGAACCCTTCCATGGGATTGGAGGAGGGGGGCCTGCATAGCAAAGTGGTTAGTGACACCACTAACAATAATGTTGTCACTGAACCCTTGGAGGAGGGGGGCCTGCATAGCAAAGTGGTTAGTGACACCACTAACAATAATGTTGTCACTGAACCCTTCCATGGGATTGGAGGAGGGGGGCCTGCATAGCAAAGTGGTTAGTGACACCACTAACAATAATGTTGTCACTGAACCCTTGGAGGAGGGGGGCCTGCATAGCAAAGTGGTTAGTGACACCACTAACAATAATGTTGTCACTGAACCCTTGGAGGAGGGGGGCCTGCATAGCAAAGTGGTTAGTGACACCACTAACAACCAAAACATGCATATTTTCAGCAAGTCAGTGTTCTTACGGTAAGTACAACAATTTAACCAAATGTGCTTAAGTAGGATGCACTAGGCTGTAAGATAACACACTCAGCCCTAGGAAAAATAGCAAATGAAAAAAAAAAAAGAAAGAAAAAAATAAAACCATTAACAAATTTCCTCCTAAGTAGGGGACCCTATAAACCATATAGGGATTCAAGAAGAAAGATCTCAGAAATGCTTGTCAGTCAAGAAGACCTTTCCTGATGGTCAAATTCCCTCTGGCTGCAATACTATGTATAGTTTTCTACCAACGAAATTGATATGTTTAATTGGCACTTACTGGACATGACATTCGGTGTTGACCTCTCCATGATGTGTGTTCGTCCAGTCAGGTCTTCCCTGGAACTGTTGCCAGACTCTGGAGTTATGGAACCTGAATAATGGAAAAGTAATGCCTTAAAACTGGAAAATCTTCTTCTGTGATTATCCTGAAAAGGTAGTTGAAATGTGTTGTAGTTTACAGCGAGATTGTGATATCTGCGTCTTTTGTTCCAACACATCTGGTTTCAGCTGACTTTTTTGGGTACTGGGTTTAACCTCCAACTTTGATGGCTATTCTCTTAGCCAGACACTAGTGCAGCCTGTTTCCAGGGCTGCTGCATGGAGGCAGAAGAGGGTCTTGGTCAGCTCTGGTTTGCTGACCCTGATGCAAGCAGTCAGCTACGAGTCGCTGGCTGCTGTCAGCTCATTCCTTGTGTTGTGTTGCATCTTCGACCCCAATGGGAAATGAAATTCAACTAATAATATCACAGTAAGAACAGAGTGCACAGCTTCACAGTCAACTTCACACAGGTGTGTCCTGTGCATGGCAGGGTCTGTCATGTCAGGATTGGTCTTTACAGTCATATGAGAACACATCTCACAGCGCAAGTCTGGCGATGTTGCTATCTTTGCTTACGATGGACAACTATTATTAGTCCTACTATAAGGCCGGGAGACATGACATGTAACTAAGAGTATCACATCCGGACTGTAGATCTTCACTAACAGATATCTCCTTTACATACTTTGTGTTAAATAGTCAGATATAATAACAAACACAGACCTGTAATAAAGAACACAACAATCAAAACGTCTGGAGATTAAGGAGAGAGAGTAGAGATAAATTAAACCTAAAAACATACCCAGAGATACGCTGAATTGGAATCCACATAGTAAGAGAAGAATGGTGAACTGGAAGAAAATGTGACGAAGAAGATTAGAAGATGAGACCAAAGCAGCATGAATGTCATGGGATGAGCTCAAAAAGTTGGAACAAAATAGGAAATAATGACCCTGGAAGACTCCACAAACATGAAAATGAAAATCTTACCTGGCTCAGATGTCACGGCCTTAGACTTGACAAACATGGACTTGGGACGTTGCTTGCTGGCACTCATTTCTCGCTTTTTTGGCCTTGACTTTGCTGGTGGCTCTTCCTCCTCTTGCTTTTTCTGGAGGTATTGTTGGAAAATAACCTCTCTCCTGGCTTTCTCCTCAGCTTTCTTCCTCTCCTGTTCCTCCTCTTTTAATCTGATGGTGTTTACAACAATTTCAGTCATGTCACAATCTGACTACATGGAGCATGCCAGATCAACAAACAAAACAAACAAAACAGTAGTAATGAAAGACAGAAGAACAGAAAGGCTACACCACATTCAGGTAGAGCCGGATTAAGCTAAAGAGGAACCATGTTTATTTTCCACTTCTCCTATTAGTCAATATCTATCTCAACCCTTATAATGATAACTAACTGATGGTACATATAGTTTTATTATACTTATGTTATTTTGTTAGCATGGCTTAACCCTTTAACCAGTAATTATTATTATCAGTAATATATTTAGTATCCCTATTATGGTAAACATAAAAAAGTATTTTCCATTAAAAATATGGGGCTGAAGATGCAGCACATTGAATAAGCTGACAGCAGCTAGGAACTCACAGCAGGCTGCTTACATCAAGACCAACGAACTAGAGCTGACCAAGACCTCATTCTACCTCCAAGAGTGGCCCTGGGAACAGGCTGCACTGTAGTGTAGTCTGACTAGGAAAATGGGGATTGCAGTGGGAAGACAAGCCCATTATCCAAAAATGCCAAGTTAAAATCGGGTGTGTTGGTTAGAAAGGTGCAGATATCGCAGCCTCGCAGTAAACTGTTACACGTAACATGTTGAAGAAGAATGAAAATATTTTCTGGTTTTTCTTTCAACAATTTGTTCAATAATTGACAAAATTCTTGTTCTAAGAATATTAGGATCAATGTGCATCAATGCTAAGTTGTTCAGTTTATCATCTTTGCTGTTGAAAGTTAGTAAGACGTTTAGTGCAGAAAATGACTGTTCTCCAGAGTATTTGGTTGTCACAAGTAATCAATAAATACAAAGAGAAATAAATACATTTGAAAGAACTTCTTAAAGACCGCTGTGTACAAGATTATTAACATGCAGAGAGAAATTGGCAAATCTATCAAGTGATTGGCTGACACCAAATTAAAATTGTATGTTATTAGCAATGCAAAAAAATGCTGTTGTGTCTCGTTAAGTGTTTTCATTGGTGTTTGTCTTAGACCCTGATGAAGGTCTTGTGATTGCTTGTTTAGTTTTGTGTCTGTCAAGGGCGGTAACCAAGCCATACCTGTTTATGCTATTATCGACTTTTCACCTTCAGGACCATCACAGCTCTGATTTATTTTTAAAAACACAACCATCTGTTGAAAACAGGTTGAACTGTAAACAAAACGGCTTATCTTTGCTCAGTGAATAACACAACCATCTTCTCATTTTCTTAGAGATTTGTGTCTTGTCTTCGTTTGTTCTCAATCTCCCACTACCAAACCCTGAAAGGGCTTAAGTGGCAGAATGTAATCCAGAGAATGCAATGCGTTGTGTCGTAGCTTACAGCTTGACTGCGATATTTGCACCTTTCGGTCCAACACATCCGACTTCAGCAAGCATTTTTTTAGTGCCGAGTTAGCATTCCCTCTTTGATCCCTTTTCCTTAGCCAGTCGGCCCTGCTGCAGCCTGTTATCCAGGATCACCGCGTGGAGGTGTAGAAGGGTCTTGGCAGCTCTGGTTCACTGGCCCTGATGCTAGCAGTCAGCTATGGGTCGCTGACCACTGCAGCTCATGCGCTGCTCAGCGTCTTGATCCCTCTTAGAGATTTAACATAGAAAACCTTTCTATGTGTTGTCAATTTGAACAGAGTTGACAATGCTGGAAGTTTCATTCTTCCATATTTCTTGCCCAAAAGTCTGGTACATGGTCTGTTTATGTTGTTGGGGCACAATCAAGATGATTGTCAATAAAAAAGATAAGATTTGTTGGCTTCTGTACTGATTGGACATGCTGAAATGGAATCAATGGGTGGTATAGACACTACCCTTTTAGAATCAGAACTTTACTGATTTATGTCCAGAAATATTGTCAGCACTTTCTGTTATTATGAAGTTGTATTGTTATCTGTGTCATTATTGTGACTATTGTTAGTTTCAAAAGACTTGCAACTATCAGATTCACCAAAGCCCAGCAGCAAGCAGAGAAACTCAGAAGACTGACTGACCATCCAATGCACCAGAGACTAAATAGATTTGGAAATATAAAACTAAAGCGAAGAAACTTTGCAGAAATAGCCAAAGCAAAGATGCACGAAAACCCCATGAACGCACTAACACCAAAGCCCATCCCTACTGTACGAAAACCTACCTGGAGGCAGCATATATTTCCAGAGGTGGTAGAAAATATACCAGGTATTGGAAACAAAAACTGCCAGTCTGAAAAAGAAAGAAGAGATACTACCCTGAGTTATATAACGGAAAACTACCCAAGCATGGACTGGACCCATGCATACACCGACGGTTCCGTAACAAATACAACACAGAACGGAGGGGCAGGAGCATTCCTGAGCCTACCAAATGGCAGAAAAATAACACTTTCATTCGCTACTGGAAAATACAAAAGTAATTTCAGAGTGGAGGCAGAGGCACTGAGGGCGGCAGTGGAAGAAATGGTGACAGGTAAAAGGAATGAAAGCCACATAGTCCTGCTTACAGATGCTCTGGCCGTAGTCACAGCACTAAAAAGCCAGAAAAATACTGAACTTAATGATTTAAGAGCAGTACTCTGTCAACTATGCCAGCAGGCCGCACCAAAAAGGGTAGTGGTGCAGTGGGTTCCATCTCACTGCAACATCCAAGGCAGACAGACTGGCAAAAGAACGTGCAAAACTACCACAACCAGATACTAGTATGACTTTCGAAGAGTCAAAACGGCTTATCAAAGCCAGATACATGACCAAATGGGAAACCGAACATACTGGCTACACCAAAAACGATGCCTATTACCAGTTGAACAGAAGAGAGCAGGTCGTGGTCTTCAGACCTCGCACTGGCCACAATAGACTGAGGTACCACCTATTCAACAAATTGAAGATAGGTGGCACCGACGAATGCCAGTGTGGTACCGGGAAAATGACCGCTGAGCATTTGCTGCAAAACTGCCCGACATACGAGGATCAGAGAGAGCAGATGTGGCCATCACCAGTGGCAACACTAGACAAGCTCTATGGCAGTGTCGACAGCCTCAGGATGACGGCTGCTTTTTTCGAAAAAATAAATGTTACTGTCTGACTGCGTACGATGAAGAAGAAGAAGATGATTCACCAACTTCAACTTGACTCATACTGGACATCTGACTCTGGTATGTTTCTGTAACACGAACACCCAACTGCAAGACTGTCGCATGTCCTTCGCTGTCACTTCTAACATGTTGTTGCTTTTTCTGTAGTTTTTGGATCCCAGATAAATGCTCCTACATTATTTTCATTTTGTATGCCTATACATACAGTAAGCACGCCATTGAAAATACATTTTTTGGTACTCCTTAATTCGCGTCTACCTTTAAATAAACTGATGTGTAGGATGGCTGGAAGCGTATTATTACCAAAATCTATGTTTCATATTGTGTCTGGTCAGTAATAATTGTCAATATATGTGCAGTTGTGTACTGTCCTAACCAAGAATTGGTGACATTGCCGGAATGGCTATTACTGAACAGAGAGAGCTATGCACCTTTTCATGACGTATTTTACATATGAATGTCAGTCTCAAATTGTCGTTGTGGTTGGAATACCCCTTTTGGTTTCAGGCATGTCGACTTTTATGTGTATTTTACAATTGTGTAGACGCCTATGACCTCAGCAGTTCCATGTCTGCCTCCCACTGCTGTGTAGGATACATATAGTTGGAAAGGCTTTGGGAAAAAACCCTACGAAAAATCTGCATCCTCTTCTGTCCTCAGTCATCTTGACCGTATCTGGCCACTGGATACGGGTAGATAGAAGGTCTCTGTGGCAAAGTGGTCAAGCCGTTTGCCTCGTGTTCAAACGGTCAGGGTTCGATTTCAAACAGATGGGGTATCCATCTGCCGAGAGAGGCCAAGCTAAAATGGGTAAAAAAAACCAGAGGCAATGAATTCGAGCCCCAGCTTAAAGTTTTTTTTTTTTAAAAGATGAGGACGAGAGAGTGAGGCTGACATGTGCAACTCTCCTTCACTTTAATCAAATTCGTGCGCAAGTCACTGTCATAATTTCACGAACGCAATTGTCTAAGATGAAAAGCCCTGAAAGGGTGCCCAAGATATTTTGTGCATGAAATATTTGTACTAAATGTGACAGACAAATCCGGGCCCCGATTGGCTTATTTAGACATCTTTGAACTCATGTCAACAGTGAATGTTGACAAAGGGGTCTTCCTCAATTAAGATGGACAAAAACAGTACAGTACTAGCATCCGAGGCACAGAACTGGCCATTTCACACACAAATTCTAACAAGATACTTACTGTTTCTCTTCCTGTTTCCTGGCTATCTCTGCTTCTTTCTTTATCCTCTTTTTCTCCTGCTCCTCATGTCTCTTTCTTTGCATCTCCATGAGCTTGACTCTCTTTTTCTGCATTTCATCCTCTATGACCTAGAAGGATAAACACACAACATAAATCTAAGAACCAATAGAGCCGAGTAATGCATTGCAACAGAGAAGAAATCTGACCATCAGGAAAGTGCCTTCAACAATGAAGTGTTAGTTTTTTTATCTTGACACTCAAGCAGGTGGTAGTGGTTGGAGGAAGAGAGAATGAGTGGGTGAGAGAGTAAAAGCAGGTGAGTGGGTAAGAGAGTGAGTCAGTGAATGAGGTAAAGGGAGAAGGCTATTTGGAACATTACTACTAAATGTTATCCTGTTGCAATTTTCCTTTTCTTCCAAGACTTGGTACTGAACTGACGACTTGGTACTGAACTGAAGACTTGGTACTGAACTGAAGACTTGGTACACAAAACTATGCAGTAGTGTCTCATCTAAAGCGGAAGTGGATATATTGATGTCGGATTTAGATAAAATTCTAGAATGGTCTGTAAGCTGGCAAATAGAGTTTAATGTAGATAAATGTACAGTCATCCACATGGGTAGATCCAATATGGAACATAATTACAGAATGAGAGAAAACAATATTAGAAAGATAGATAAGGAAAGGGACCTAAGGGTTATAATAGATCATAGAGGAAAGGTGAGTGAGCAAGTTAAGGTAGCAGTGAATAAGGCAAATGCAATGTTAGGTATGATAAAAATAAATATTGAACATAGGAGCAAGGAAGTGATAGTCAAACTGTATGAAGCATTAGTTAGACCTAGATTAGAGTATTGTGTACAGGTATGGAGTCCTTATCATAGAGAGGATATACACATGCTGGAAAGAATACAAAAAAGGGCGACAAAGATGATAGTGGGATTCCAGAATTTCAGTTATGAGGAATGACTCAGAAAAACCGGCCTACAGTGTCTCGAAAAGAGAAAAATTCGTGGTGACTTAATACAGGTTTATAAGATGATCAGAGGAATGGATAAATTAGACTATAATAAGTTTTTTAAAATACAGCCACCCACAATAACAAGAGGGCATAGCTACAAGCTGACTAAAGAGAGGTCCAGATTATATATTAGGAAATATTTTTTTAGTCAGAGAGTGGTGTCTGCTTGGAATGCATTGCCAGGGGAGGTAGTGGAGGTGGGGACAGTTAATGCATTTAAGAATAAACTGGATGCGCATAGCTTTTAGAGCAAGGTGATGTAAATGTAACTGGTTGTATACAGACTCTGCAGGGTCTTCTAAACCAGTATAAAGACGTTAAGTTAAATATCGTGCAGACTGTAAGGCGGTGTGCCCTGTGCATCCATCTTCGGCATGTATTTTATGTAAGGGTCTGCTTCCTCCTGCACTTTCTAAGGGTTTACTTCCCCGGGATAACGGCCGGTGCTGTCAATGGGACTGAACCCAGCACCTTAGGATTGTGAGCCGTGCCACTTAACCACTAGGCCACACAGTCCCAGTGTGAAAGTGAGATAAAAACAAACATGACAGAGCTGCAGCAATGTCAAGAGAATGCTGTTTTATCTTTAGATCAGAAGATAATTGTGGATCATGAGATACACTCCCTCAGGCAGGTCAGGCAATCAACAAGGAAAACTGCTATCAAGTTTTGAGCCATTTGAGCGACACAGTCACAAAAAACAGTCATTACATGAGAGTAGTGAGTGACAACTCCAATATGACAACACGCCTGTTCATGATTTGCAACTTGAGTAGCAGTTTCCTGCTAAGCACCACATTCTACAGGTCCGCCAACCACCCCTAGACTGCCTGTAACTTTAAATTTGTTTTGTGAAGTTTCTGACAAAATCTGATGCAAATTCGCAGATCGTTTTTTTCCGCTCCACCATAAAAATGCTACGAATGCAGTTCACACATGTTAGGACAAAACACTACTGTAAATAATCAGATGAGCAGGATAGAAGTGACACAGGCTGCATGCACATTAGGTTCAGATGTCAAACTGTGCCTATCAGCTTCCAGCTATATCCTGTGGTTCCGAAATTATGACAATCCAGATAATTTGTTATCACATATCAATTTGTACGTGTCGGTAGAAGCATTGAACACAACTTTTATGCCCCAAGTTCACTCACTGTTCGTATTTGTATCTAGTCAAATAGTTCTATTCATATTTGACAGAATAGTAAACACTTCTGTTTAGTGCATTCCTAGTAATGATAAAACTAGAAATAGATGCATATAAATTTACTATCCTTTATTATAAAGTCCATTATGGTTGTTCAAGTCAGCTTCTGGTTTTTTCAATTGTTTTCCTTCAGTAAAACATTGCTCCTGTTCTTTCCTGCCCTTTCAGATCTTACTGCTTCAGTAGGTTGTAACTTCAATCTGCCTGAAAAATATTCACAGCATCTTCTGGTTGAAAACTATCACCAATCAAGAACTGATTGAATCAGCCACGGTTTAAGGACAGAACCTGATATTATCACCAGAACCGCCATGATATAAACTTCAGAAAAGAGATGAAAGAGAGACCAAACCTAATAGAACTTGGTGAAGAGCCATAACAGAAGTTTCAGTCACTGATCACCTTGCCAGTTATTGACCAAGTGTCTAAGAAGTTTTGTTTAAATTTTATATGGCCCATTAAAGCTGCATTTCAACCAACTAGATTATTTAACATATGGCTCCGCTCATCAGCTGTTTCTGGGTGATCAAGTTACCATTTTCAGGCTACACACTGAACACATTAGACTTATGTCCAGACTACACACTGAGCACATTAGACTTATGTCCTGACTACACACTGAACACAACAGACTTATGTCCTGACTACACTGAGCACATTAGACATGTCCTGACTACACTGATCACATTAGACTTATGTCCTGACTACACTGAGCACACTAGACTTATGTCCAGACTACACACTGAGCACATTAGACATGTCCTGACTACACTGAGCACATTAGACTTATGTCCAGACTACACACTGAGCACATTAGACATGTCCTAACTACACTGATCACATTAGACTTATGTCCAGACTACACACTGATCACATTAGACATGTCCTGACTACACACTGAACACAATAGACTTATGTCCAGGCTACACACTGAGTACATTAGACTTATTACCTGACTACACACTGAACACACTAGACTTATGTCCAGGCTACACACTGAACACAATAGACTTATGTCCTGACTACACTGAGCACATTAGACTTATGTCCAAACTACTCACTGAGCACATTAGACTTATGTCCAGACTACACACTGAGCACATTAGACTTATGTCCTGACTACACACTGAGCACATTAGACTTATGTCCAGACTACACACTGAGCACATTAGACATGTCCAGACTACACTGAGCACATTAGACTTATGTCCAAACTACTCACTGAGCACATTAGACTTATGTCCTGACTACACACTGAGCACATTAGACTTATGTCCAGGCTACACACTGAACACACTAGACTTGTGTCCAGGCTACACTGAGCACATTAGACTTATGTCCTGACTACACTGATCACATTAGACGTATGTCCAGACTACCCACTAAGCACATTAGACATGTCCTGACTACACTGATCACATTAGACGTATGTCCTGACTACACTAGACTTATGTCCAGACTACACACTGAGCACATTAGACATGTCCTGACTACACTGAGCACATTAGACTTATGTCCAGACTACACATTGAGCACATTAGACATGTCCTGACTACACACTGAACACACTAGACTTATGTCCAGGCTACACACTGAGTACATTAGACTTATGACCTGACTACACACTGAACACACTAGACTTATGTCCAGGCTACACACTGAGCACATTAGACTTATGTCCTGACTACACTGAGCACATTAGACTTATGTCCTGACTACACTGAGCACATTAGACTTATGTCCTGACTACACACTGAGCACATTAGACTTATGTCCAGGCTACACACTGAACACACTAGACTTATGTCCTGACTACACACTGATCACATTAGACTTATGTCCAGACTACACACTGAGCACATTAGACATGTCCTGACTACACTGATCACATTAGACTTATGTCCTGACTACTCACTGATCACATTAGACTTATGTCCAGACTACACTGAGCACATTAGACTTATGTCCAGGCTACACACTGAACACACTAGACTTGTGTCCAGGCTACACTGAGCACATTAGACTTATGTCCTGACTACACTGATCACATTAGACTTATGTCCTGACTACACACTGAGCACATTAGACTTATGTCCAGGCTACACACTGAGCACATTAGACTTATGTCCTGACTACACTGAGCACATTAGACTTATGTCCTGACTACACACTGAGCACATTAGACTTATGTCCAGGCTACACACTGAACACACTAGACTTATGTCCTGACTACACACTGATCACATTAGACTTATGTCCTGACTACACTGAGCACATTAGACTTATGTCCTGACTACACTGAGCACACTAGACTTATGTCTAGACTACACACTGAGCACATTAGACATGTCCTGACTACACTGAGCACATTAGACTTATGTCCAGACTACACACTGAGCACATTAGACATGTCCTGACTACACACTGAACACACTAGACTTATGTCCAGGCTACACACTGAGTACATTAGACTTATGACCTGACTACACACTGAACACACTAGACTTATGTCCAGGCTACACACTGAGCACATTAGACTTATGTCCTGACTACACTGAGCACATTAGACTTATGTCCTGACTACACTGAGCACATTAGACTTATGTCCAGGCTACACACTGAGCACATTAGACTTATGTGCTGACTACACTGAGCACATTAGACTTATGTCCTGACTACACACTGAGCACATTAGACTTATGTCCAGGCTACACACTGAGCACATTAGACTTATGTCCTGACTACACTGATCACATTAGACTTATGTCCTGACTACTCACTGATCACATTAGACATATGTCCACACTACACACTGAACACACTAGACTTATGTCCTGACTACACACTGATCACATTAGACTTATGTCCTGACTACACTGAGCACATTAGACTTATGTCCTGACTACACACTGAGCACATTAGACTTATGTCCAGGCTACACACTGAGCACATTAGACTTATGTCCAGGCTACACACTGAGCACATTAGACTTATGTCCTGACTACACTGAGCACATTAGACTTATGTCCTGACTACACACTGAGCACATTAGACTTATGTCCAGGCTACACACTGAACACACTAGACTTATGTCCTGACTACACACTGATCACATTAGACTTATGTCCTGACTACACTGAGCACATTAGACTTATGTCCTGACTACACTGAGCACACTAGACTTATGTCCAGACTACACACTGAGCACATTAGACATGTCCTGACTACACTGAGCACATTAGACTTATGTCCAGACTACACACTGAGCACATTAGACATGTCCTGACTACACACTGAACACACTAGACTTATGTCCAGGCTACACACTGAGTACATTAGACTTATGACCTGACTACACACTGAACACACTAGACTTATGTCCAGGCTACACACTGAGCACATTAGACTTATGTCCTGACTACACTGAGCACATTAGACTTATGTCCTGACTACACTGAGCACATTAGACTTATGTCCAGGCTACACACTGAGCACATTAGACTTATGTGCTGACTACACTGAGCACATTAGACTTATGTCCTGACTACACACTGAGCACATTAGACTTATGTCCAGGCTACACACTGAGCACATTAGACTTATGTCCTGACTACACTGAGCACATTAGACTTATATCCTGACTACACACTGAGCACATTAGACTTATGTCCAGGCTACACACTGAACACACTAGACTTATGTCCTGACTACACACTGATCACATTAGACTTATGTCCTGACTACACTGAGCACATTAGACTTATGTCCTGACTACACACTGAGCACATTAGACTTATGTCCAGGCTACACACTGAGCACATTAGACTTATGTCTAGGCTACACACTGAGCACACTTGACTTCATGAAAATAACGTAGAAAACTTGTGATTGCCATGATGGATCTGTGCACCTACAGCACCTGTCCCATCACAGATGAGCACATGCTGCAGACCTGCACAATATTCACTGGTGAAAGAAGAGGCACCTGACCGCAACCCGTATTCCTGCATGAGAAGCTGAACAGTGGTATCGGAAGACTTGAGCTGACTGCTGTTTTTGTTAGTCATTGGTGTGGATATATCACGAGGAACAAGGAAGAGGAAGAAGAATAGTGTCCTTGATAAAGGTCTTAATTACTTGAAATTATGGTCGTCATCTGTTTTGGTGTTCTTTCCTAATATGATTGAGAATAGTGTCCTTGATAAAGGTCTTAATTACTTGAAATTATGATCGTCATCTGTTTTGGTGTTCTTTCCTAATATGATTGGCACTTACCTGCTACAGTGAGGAAAGGCTATTGTTTAGAAGAGTGACTAAAGCTTGATAACAAACTCTATTATGAGAATGGAGATTGAGGTAGTCATTTCAGCTTTGAGGTGGCTGAGACATTTTAATGAGAGCTGGCATTGTTTCTGACTCAATCCTTGCTTTAGAAGGTACAAAAGGGCAAGCTATAACATGAGTGGATAGCAGAGATAGAAGCTTTTAACTTTTGGGATCTCATGTGGATCAGCTGTCCTGGCCATGCTGGGATTTGTGGCAATGAAAGAGCCAACATTCTGGCCTCAGAGGCACCTATAGTGAGAACATTGGAAATGGAAAGGGGTAAGAATATGAAGTTAATAAACAATCATATCTTTGATGACACTGGAATCAACGGATCATTATTCCACAGATTAATGTTTAGAAATCATAAATAGGTCCAGCAGATAAGGGTGTTTGAGAGAACAGAGCAGGTGTAAGCACAAGCAGCAAGCTATGAGAATCATCAGTGTTCACATTTTTCAACATTTGCTGTGAGGGACTGAGCACCTACGTGTCTGTAGGAGTGCAGTGACGTCAACTCTAAACAGGACAGAATAGAATTTATCAAACGAGATTTCAACCTATTGACTTTCTCAATGACCATTGGTGTTCGGTTTGACTGAAGTTATTGTGTATAGTAACACTGACAAAAAAATTTAATAAGCTAGGTCAACTTACATTTTCTCGAACAATTGCAGCCTCATCTTTGATGATAAACCCAATTTTTGGAGTAGAGTCATCACATATCTGTTCATGTTTCTGAGAAACGACAGTTGCTAATATAGCCTGGCCGGCTAAAATAGAAGCCACATCATCAACAATGTCAGTTGTTCCAGATATATCTGCCATCTCACCGCAAATTGGTGCAGCCATCTCACCGCAAATTGGTGAAGACGTTTCCCCAGGAGACGGCGACGTGCCCCTTACCCGATGCTCTGAAAGTTTGGGTTTTGTTCTTTTCGGCGTTGTTTTATTTCCAAATGCAACAAAGAAGCCATCATTGGTGGCACTAGGGCTTTCTTCAGGCTGAGATTCATCTGTAAATTGGTCACATGTTGGTCCACTATCAGACAATGATATGTGCTGAGAACTGTCTGATAATGAAGGCTGTGAAACATGAAACTGAACAGTTGTTTGTGGAACACCTGTAGTTGGTTCGAAGCTCTGGCATGGCATAGAGACTGAGGATTTTGCTAGCAGTAGTTGTGATGAAGATACCACTGGTTCCTGGAAGTACTTGGCTTGCTGGGACAATCCCTGTATCAGAAATGGTGGTGCTGTTGTGGTGGAATGGACATCAATGAACCCTGGAAGGAAAACACCAGGTGGCCCACTGACCGGTGTCTGGGTGGATTTAAGTTGTTCATGCTGGAGAGAGAGCCTCATGATTTCTCCCTGCAGCTCTGTTAAGCTCATGTTGAGCTTATCTATGGATGAGTCATAGTCATCACATTCTGAGTCAGAGACAGGAAAAGGGGAGGATGTGGTTTCCCGGCTGGGAACTGGAATTGGATGAGTGGACACTATTTGTGAAGTGCCCAGACTAGCAAACTGATTCTGAGCTTGTGGTGTAGTGTGACCATGTTCATGCACAACCCCGGTACTGACTCCAGCCACAAGTTCATGGCCATGTTGCCTGTACATAGCAGCATCAACTTCCTTCTCCCTTTCACCTGGCACAAGAACATCATCACTTTTAAACCATTTATTCCGAACATTGTCAATCTTCTGTTGTATACCTGCTCTGGAGAACGGCTTGGAACTAATAACCTGAGATGATGCTAAGGACGAATCTAAGATTGCACTACCATCATCAGAATTTCCAGCATGAGACAACAGAATGTGATGTTGGGTTTCGTCCAAATGTCCTGGCCTTTGAGCTACAGAACCAAAATCTGGCATATCCCCTGCTCCAGATTTAGCCAAATGGGTCTGGGTCCGCCAGTCTGTGACCGAACTTTGACCTCTTGGACCTATAGCCACTTGTAGAAAGGGTTGAGCATGTGCATGATTTCTTGAAGGGCCACCATTAAAGAATTTCTGGTGGCCAAGACGGGCTTGCAGTTGGGCTTGAGTTGAGTTTGGTAAGTGTTCGATTCTCCTTGTGTCTGGCAAATCCCACAATTCATCTCCCTCATCATCTCCCCCATCTAAGTGCTTCGACACAACTCTCATGAACGCAGCTTTACCTGAACAAGAAAACAGAAAAACAATTTAAGAACCACTTTCGCAATGCAGTTTAGCTAACCAGAAACCAGTGAGTGCTTGTATATAAATAATAACACAAACGAAGAACAGCAGGTCCCCCTATTTCATCACTCGTGTTTCATCCCTCTGCTGTTTCGTTACGTTTAAGTTATAATTATACCCTATTCACTCATTGTGTGGTTCGCTAATTAATCATATTTCACCACATTTTTCTATCAATGTGTTCACAGAAGTTGTTCAGAGTGGATATCTTAGAAATTATGTGCAGTCTGTCTTTATATTTGTGCGTATAATACATGACAATCATACTTATATTTGTGGTTATAATACTCTTGATGGCACATAAGTGTAGTGATACTGTGATAGGTCTACCAAACCCTATTGTAAGAAATAATTTAAAAAATTGTAGGAATACAGTAGAGAAGGGTTTCTGTTTGTGGGAGAACCATTTTTGAAACCACTTTTGGGATCAAGATGCTGAGCAGCACATGAGCTGCAGTGGTCAGTAGACCCAAAGCTGACTGCTAGCGCCAGGGCAAGCGAACCATAGCTGCCAAGACCCTTCTACACCTCCACGTGGTGATCCTGGATAACAGGCTGCAGCAGGGCAGACTGGCTAAGGAGAAGGGATCGAAGAGGGAATGCTAACCCGGTACTCAAAAAATGCTTGCTGAAGTCGGATGTGTTGGACCAAAAGGTGCAAATATCGCAGTCAAGCTGTAAACTACGACACAACGCATTCCGTTCTCTGGACTAGATTCTGCTAGTTAAGCCCTTTCAGGGTTTGGTAGCGGGAGATTGAGAACGAACAAAGAAGAAGAAGAAAGAAGAAACCACTTTTGTGTTGCGCACAAGTCATCAGTTTGAAAGAAGGACTTGTCAGTTTCCAGCAACTGGATCAAGTTCAGAATAAATTATCTATTCTTTAAATTTACCTAGGATACGGATGAGTAATCATTGCCCAAGCTTCGCACCAAACCCGATTCACTGATGAGTCATACTAGAAAGACAATGACTGATCCAGATCTCAAAAAGAGGCAGTGACGCTTAACACGTCAGAAAACAAGCGAGGCATGACCACGTGGGTCTGACCAGTGGTTATTAAACTGGGTAGTAGTTAGTGGGCAGTAGCACAGTTTTCAGTAGGCAGCCGCAGAGAGAGGTAGTTTCAGAACCAGTTGGGACTCAGACAAAGACAGACCAATTTTGACAAGAGTCCAGCAAGATAACATTTGTAAACATATTTGTATTCTTTCATTTACCTGTACCACAAGTACAACACAGTAGTAGGATTTACAAGAGAAGTTCAGTTGGAAAAAAGACTCCTTCAGAGAACAAGTAGAATTTAACTTGGAATCATTAGAACCAAATATTACTTCTAAAGCTCGTCGTACAGTTAAGAGTGCCAAACTACAGAGTTTGCCTCTTATAATAGCCTTTAAATTACTATGCTAGAATAGTAACAAATTGAGAAAATCTTCATTACTAAATCTGTCTCTGAGACAAATTCCAAGCAGTTTTGTGGAATGTCCAAAGGAGATACCACTACCTAAAAATCTCCCAGCTCACAGATTTCCTATAGTAACTGGGACCAGGTCAGAAGTCCACCAGAGAACAAGTGTACTCAGAGAGATGATAAATTGTCCTCTCTGGGAACCAGCTATCGAGGACAGGAGAAATTTACCAGACAGCACTACGTTTAAAATAGAAGCTTTTTGTAAAGATTAATAAACAGAAGAGGATACCAATCATAACAAATTGGTTATCATAATGCCTCAAGGCTTCATGTAGATTCAGTAGAACATGTCAGTGGTCATTAGGTGTTCATCTAAGAAGTGCTAGATACACATAGGAAGGAACGCTGTTGTGATAGAGAAAGAATAGTCACTAAAACAAGTTGGGAACTAATAGAATTCTGTAGTTCTTTTGATCGAAGGACAGATATCTGGGTTAAGATTTAGTCGAGACCACTGTGGGTACACCAGAAAGTTTCAGGTTACAGAACAAAATAGATTAGGTTGACGACAGAGATATTCAGATTATAGAAACCAGAAGAGTGAAATTGAAATGACAGTACTGAGACCAATTTGTTTTTGTGAAGAATCTAATCAAGCTAAAATTGTGTGTTTTTTTATCATATTTATCCACCAAATCAAGAGCGTGTGTTCAGTGCATTTAAATCAGTTTTGTGTATAACATCCCAGTGAGTCTATAAGATTTTCTAGAAAAAAAAATTACGATATCCAGAGGTTTAGATAGGTCTACTACAATTAATATCATTGTTTGGTCCCAGTGAGCAGGATTGAAAGAACAAGAACTACTACCCCTTTACCTTTTTAGGGCTCTGAGATAGATAGACAGAACTTCTACAATACAGACAAATAACCCATAAGGTTTTCAATTTGCAAGAAAAACTGGAAAACATCAATCTTACCAAACAAGGAAGATTCATCACATTTTCTGGCCGAATATGTTGCAAAACCAACAGGAAGTGTTTATACACAGCAACCAAGAACTGTTTACACATGGCAACCAAGTAGATGTACACACAATTATAAATGGTGGACTCAGGAATTGGATCAGCCATGTCCTAGCCAGAATGTACAATCAGTGTTATAAAATTGCCCAGATAGTTTTCCTTTAGATCCCAAATGTAGTGATGAACCTATGCTTCAGTAATGGAAGGAAAAGATAGAACCAAATACTCTAAGACAAGATCCTGCTATCATCAGCAGAACCACCATGCTATGTATCCCAAAGTGGTTGATCTAAGATAACTTGGCAAAGCACTGTAGAAACCAAAATCAAATTACTGAACCAGAGATTGAGTACTGTACAAATGATGACTTGCTGGCTTGAGTTAAGTGGAGGGAATTTGGTGCTGCCCTGGAAGGTCACAGACTTCTTCAGGGCCAGACAGTGAACACGATAACAGCATTCAGTGACTTATAGCTGATCTGACTGCTTGCACCAACATTTGCTGTCCAAGTCCCTATTCCGTCTCCAAATGGAGGCCTTTGAAACAGGCTGCATCTGTGCAGTATGTCTGAGAAAATAGGGATTGAAAACGGAAGGTAAACCAAAAATGTGCCATTCTAAAACAGAATGTGTTGTGCCGAAAGGCGCAGATGTCATTTTCAGGACAAAACATTTTCTGCTACATAAACCATCGGACATGGATAGAAGAACTGACACCTTTTGTCTGGGGTTTTGTTTTGGTACATGAGACTGTTAATGATAATAATGAAGATGACAAATAAAATCATGAAGATGATGGTGATGAAGATAATGACAATGATGAAAATTATAATGATGGTGATAATAAAGAAGATGATGACGAAGAATTATAAGCTAGTCATTCATTTAGCCTGTTATATGGCTTGGCTTCGTTCGTTCTCAATCTCCCGCTACCAAACCCTGAAAGGGCTTAAGTAGCAGAATTTAGTGCAGAGAACGGAATGTGCTGTGTCGTAGTTTACATCTTGACTGCGATATTTGCATCTTTGGGTCCAACACATCCGACTTCAGCAAGCATTTTTTTAGTACCGGGTTAGCATTCCCTCTTCGATCCCTTCTATTTGGCCAGTTTGCTCTGCTGCAGCCTGTTATCCAGGATCACCGCGTGGAGGTGTAGAAGGATCTTGGCAGCTTTGGTTCGCTGGCCCTGACGCTGACAGTCAGCTATGGGTCGCTGTCCCTGACGCTAGTAGTCAGCTATGGGTCGCTGACCACTGCAGCTCATGTGCTCAGCCTGTCATATCTAGTTATAAAGATGATTGTGATGGTGATGAACATAGTAATGATGATAAGTATAGTGATGATAAAAATGGCGGTGATAAAGATGGTGATGATAAATATGGTGTTAATGTTAAACTTGGTAATGATAAATATGGTGAGGAACATGATGATGGTGTTGATAAATTGGTGATAGAGATGGTGAAGAACATGATGATGATGATAAAGATGGTGATGAACATGATGATAAATTGGTGATAAAAATGGCAATGAACATGATGATAAATTGGTGATAGAGATGATGATGAACATGATGATAAATTGGTGATAAAGATGGCAATAAACATGATGATAAATTGGTGATAGAGATGATGATGGACATGATGATGGTGATATAGATGATGAACATGATGATAAAGATGGTGATAAACATGATGATGATAAATTGGTGATAAAGATGATGAACATGATAAATTGGTGATAAAGATGATGATGAACACGATGATAATGATAATGACACTATCTCTTACCCAGTCTCTGTCTCATTTTATTCTGCTGTAGCTCCTGCCTATGCTTCTTCCGCTCAATCTCTTTCCTCTTCTGCTCCAACTTGAGCCGCAAATGCTGCAGTTCTGACAGACCCATGTCGACGCCGTTGGTGTCCATCACATCACCATCTTGTGTCACCGGTGAGCTGGCTACGACACTAGTCTTACCTGAACACAGTGTGAAGAAATTAAATTATGAATCATCATCCTTATGTGATTTACCTCAAGATAACAGCAAAGGAAGAGATGGGCAGACAACATCACTGAGTGATCAAACCTTCATCCCGGTGTGGCACGACTGGCGGCAGCGGACAGAGAGAGATGGCATGGGGATGTGGGAGTGTCTTCAAGTGCGCACCAATGACCTGATGGTTTACTGGATGAACTGAACTGAACGGCCAGTTCAAGTTCTTTGCTCTTCACCCTGAACAGGACATTTTGTCGCATGTACTAGTTTACAGCAAGATTATGACATATGCGCCTGCCAATCTAACATCCACTTTCAGCACTGCACATTTTCACCTTATTTTCTCAGTCAGGCTGCACGGATTCAACCTGCTACCACTTGGAAGTGAAATATAGTTTTGGACAGTTCTGATTCACTGACTTTGACACACATGTCAGTTATAAGTCACTGACTGCTGCCATTTCATTGCGGCTTCAGCCATAATGACAATACAACTGCAGATTAACCTTTAGCACTCCAAATTTTTTAAAAGAAAATTTGACCTAATTAATTTCTCACTATGGCAGTCGACTTTCAAAATTTGTAACTTTTCTGTTTGTTTGTCAACAAATATGATTTTCTTGTGTGTAGAGACACAATTGAATAACGAACATGTGGGTGTTATTGTTTTCGTTGTGTGTTTGTTAGTTTCTGAGATACAAAAAGATGGAAGTTGAAAATTTATGAAAATCTCTGAAAAAATTTTGACTTGACCACTAGGCCTAGTCGCTTGGAAAGAAAACCATGGAAACCACAACAACGTATCGATACTGTGTTTACAATATCAACACAACTGTTAGTTTCCAATTTAAACGTAGTTCTTTCATCTAAACAAACAAAATAAACAGATCTACTCGATAAAGATCGTTCCCAACAACCTACTTCACCTTTCGCAAAAAGTCGGCTTGCTCCAAACGGCGTATACAAAATTAAAACTATTTAAAAGCCATTTGTAATCTAACATACAATACTTTAACCGGCAAAATGCTGTGTATATATTGTGACGTATTCAGCATGAAAAAAATGGCTGTTGGAAGTGGCTACATTTTAAAAAAAAATGTTTTTCCCCGCACACCGTTTTTGTAGGCCGAGTTGGTCTGCTAGGGTTTTACAAAGGCGCGCTTAAGGTTAACCATTTTCTGATTGACTTATAAAATAGCCATATATACACCCTCAGGCTCATCTTGTTCTGTTGTAGTTTTTGTCTATGCTTCTTCCACACAATTTCTTGTGCTCCAGCTTGAGCCTCAAATGTAGTCATACATGTTCATATTATTACTGGTTTTTTTTAACCAACAGTATCGCAGCAGATATGATTAATTTTTGCTAACCTAATATACATATATGCGTCTTATGTCTTACAATCAGCAGCTAAGACAAGATTGTAGACCAATGTAGACACATGAAATTCTTATTCTTCTTCGTACGCTGTCAGACGTCAACCTGTATTTTTTCGAAAAAGCAGCGGTCATCCTGAGGCTGTCGACACTGCCATAGAGCTTGTCTAGTGTTGCCACTGGTGATGGCCACATCTGCTTTCTCTGGTCCTCGTATGTCGGGCAGTTTTGCAGCAGATGTTCATCGGTCATTTTCCCGGTACCACAAGTGCATTCGTCAGTGCCACCTATCTTCAGTTTATTGAATAGGTGGTACCTCAGTCTGTTGTGGCCTGTGCGGAGTATGAAGTCCACGACCTGCTCTCTTCTGTTCAACTGGTAATAGGCATCGTTTTTGGTGTTGCCAGTATGTTCTGTTTCCCATTTGGCCATGTATCTGACTCTAATTAGCCTTTTGGACTCTTCGTAGGTCACACTAGGATCTGGTTGTGGTAGTCTTGCACCTTCTTTTGCCAGTCTGTCTGCCTCCTCATTGCCTTGGATGTTACAGTGGGATGGAACCCACTGTATCACTACTCTTTTTGGTGAGTACTGCTGGCATAGTTGACAGAGTACTGCTCTTAAATCATTGTTCAGTATTTTTCTGACTTTTTAGTGCTGTGACTATGGCCAGGGCATTTGTAAACAGGACTATCTGGCTTTCATTTCTTTTGCCTGTCAGCATTGCTTCTACTGAAGCCCTCAGTGCCTCTGCCTGCACTCTGAAATTGCTTGAGTATTTTCCAGTTGCCACTGACAGTGTTATTTTTCTACCATTTGGTAGGCTCAGGAATACCCCTGCCCCTCCGTTCTGTGTTGAGACACAGGAAATGAGAATAAATAACAGACATACCTCATAAACACTGATGGTCAAATAACACTAGACAACAAATTGTGATAACATTTATGACTGAGAAAAGTAGTCATACTAAGATTTCAAGGTGCATATCAGAAATATGACAATGAAAGTGCCAAATTAACCTCAACTGATTTGTATTTAGATATATATATATAGGTAAAGGCCTATATATCATAGACGATGATGGCATAATTAATTTTGCTAGCGCTATTTTTAGTAAGGATTAACTGCGCTACTTTTTATCCTCACTCTCTCGTCTCGAACCGCCCAACCCCAGTGGCAAGTCAAGGACAAGACGACTAGGAGGCGACTACGAGATGCAGGAGATTCTGCATCAAGCACCTGTGAAAAAGACGACAGAGTCCAGAGTAAAACCCACACCACCTGATCATGAGGCCGGCGGCTTAACCACTGCGCCACGGAATCCCCATATATATATATATATATATATATATATAGAGAGAGAGAGAGAGAGAGAGAGAGAGAGTGTGTGTGTGTGTGTATATATGTGTGGGTGTGTGTACTATATTTGAGACCATTTTTTTGTTCATGTCAAGCATCTTCAAAGATATGGGACAATTTTCATTGTTCAGCTGCATTTATGTTCGGACCAAAATGATGTGCTTGATATGGGGACCACTAGAAGATTTCCAAAGCTAAACCTGTAGGGCAGTGACTCTTACAGACCAGACCAGACACCCACCCCGAATCCCATATCAACATCTGAATCACCTTGACCTTGTTGTAGACCTTGAGTGTTCTTGGTGTCAAAGGTTGTTTTCAGGTCACACACAGACATTTTGTCAACTGGCCCACCATTACTACCACCCTGTAAAAAGTGAAAGTACAGTTATCTAAAGACACAACATAATCCATTTCATCTTATATATATAGTGTTTCATAAACACAATACAGCTGAACCCCATTATAACATAATCAGGTGCAAAATGATCCGTTACAATCCACTTATATTGTGATACAAGCATGCTTTCAATTCTCTCAATTTTCATAAACTGAAATGAACAAATTAAACCAACAAATGAGTAAAAATTATGTTTTGATGTGCATGTCTTTTGGACATGTGTTGACATTTTCACTTTATTACAAATTTACAATACACATTCTCACTTTAATCATGATGTAACCAACAGTTTTGTCCTTGATGTGCATGCCACCGGATATATATATCCTACTTTTCTCACTGGCTCATGGTCCATAGGCAGAATAGTAGTTGGAGGTAGTCGAGCAAGTCTGTCTTGCCCTTCTTTTGTCTTGCAGTGTGTGCAGTCACTGCAAATGATAACACATTCGCTACAGGCACCACATCCCTATCTGTTCCTGACCTCGCTGACACAAAGTCAACTAATATGACACTGATAGCAAATGTCTCTATGGAAACAAAGACTGAATATCTCCTGAATAGCAGACAAGACTATGATTCAGAATACACCAGCTACCATTTTTAAAGAAAACTTATTTCTCCTTCTAGTTTTTGGATCCATGCTCAATGACTGACGAAGCAGTCACTTTATAACAGCAAAAGCATGTGTCAATCAATGAAAACCTTTCAGATCCCTGGGAAGCACATGTCAAAGAAATACATGATAAGTCATTCTGTCCTGAGTCAACCACTCAAGGTATATCCATGTCTTTCCTATTTCATTTATTCTTGTCTTGACCTCTCTTCTCCATGTGTGTTTTGGTCTGCATTTACTTCTTTTGTCCTGTGGATTCCAGAATAGAGACTGTCTTGTAATGCCATCAGCTGACTTCCTTAATGTGTATGCATTTAATATTCCCCTGATATATGTCTGGTTCTTTTCAACAGTTTCTTCTCTCCTCCTTCTCCGTTCGTTCTCAATCTCCCGCTACCAAGCAGTGAACTTGGCTTTGCAGTCCGGAGAATGGAATGCGTTGTGTCGCTAGTTTACAGCAATATTTGCACCTTTCGGTCCGACACATCCGTCTTCGTCAGTGTTCAACAGTTTAATATTAGTGATCTTACCATACCATTTCAATTTCCCTATTCTGTGCAGGTACAGCATCCTATTTAAAAATTTGTTTGTGTGCGTTTGCCTTATTTCTCTATTCCCCAAGGCGGTGTGCATTGCACTGTGTTTTCATTTTGCTCCTGTCGGCCCAGTGCATCCAACTTTGGCATGCATTTCAAGTAAGGGTCTGCTTCTGCCTGGATTTTCTTAGGGTTTGATTCCCCGGGGTAACGGGATGTGCTGTGATGCGGAGCGAACCAAGCACTTTCGGATTGTGAGCCGTGCCACTTAACCACTAGCCCACGCCATCCTCTTATGATTCATTTATGAAAGTCTATACCTTTTTGGTTGCTGTTTTTGTTGCTCTCCATGTTTCAGAGTCATAAAATAGCACAGACTTTACATTGGAGTTTGTCTTCGACGTAATTTCTTTTGATACAAAGTTTAGAGCCATCACTAGAGCTAGCCTCTTGACAGGAAGCCCGTATCTGAGAACTTCTAGTGATGGTTTCAATGTTTAACATGCTTCTTTCCCCAATAAATGGAACACTTTGTGTATGGTATTACACAACAGCAAATAAACATATGCAGATACTACAGATGGGAAAAAGGCCAAATAATGATGGATCCATATCTTTTTATGCATTTCTCCTGAAAAGGACATTGTGACTTGACATAGTTATCAGCAGCGGTGCACCTTTCAGCTCAACACATCCTGTTTCAGCTCGCTTATTTGGCTACTGGGTTTGACTGTGATTATTTCTGTTCTCTTAGCAAGACTACACAAATGCAGCCTAGTTTCAGGGCAGCTGCTTTGAAGTGGGATGTGGTCCTGATCAGCTCTAGTTCACTGACTCTAATGCAAGCAGTCGCTGGCTGCTTTCAGTTTATTCACTGTGCTGCATATTCACCCCCATAACGACAACTTGATAAGGTTGCTATCCACATACACAACCTTCCGTTAGTCACATTTTACAACATACATTGAATGCACAGGGCCCTATTCTTTCAGCAGTTAACTTTTACCTTCAGCAGTTAACTTTCAACCTCTGTAGTTAACTTTTAACCTTCAGCAATTAACAATTGATAATCAGTTATTATCATCTTTTGACCTGCAGAGGTTATTATCAACTTCTGACCTTCAGCAAAAGCACAGTTTTCATTTATTATTACAAACAGTTAGTGACCATTACGTTTCATTGGCGGTTTTCAGGGCAGCATTGTCAGCAGACATCATACGAGCAACAACAACAGGCCCCTAGAAAGATAAATTAGACAAAAATAACTACCCTATCAAGACAGCAGAAAAGCTTATCCTTCAAACGCTTGAGCTCCGCAAAGCTTGTGGTGGAGGATGGCGACTTGCTAAATACACCATCAGGGGCACATGTTGAGAGGGTATTCTCCAGATGGTCTGCTGTAACTACAGCAATGGTATCATTTGAAGTGGTAAGGAGTGAATCGGCTGGGCCAAACTCTGGTACCTGAATGGGAGTGCAAGTTTACTAGTTATTCACAATATGTAAGTATTTACACGTGGGTAAAGGGAGATTGTCTAATAATTATTCATAATAATGAGAATATATACATTTTATATATATATAGTGGTCTAGAGGTAAGGTGTCTGCCTCGGGTGCCAAAGGTCGCGTGTTCGAATCACAGTGGAGACTGGGATTTTTTAAATGTGGATCTTCAGGTAAAATATCCCTTCATATCTGGGTAGTGAGATCAGACTCCTGTGTTCAGTGTCGAGCACGTTAAAAATTCTTTGGCAGTTGAAAATAGAAAAGAGTAGGCTTAAAAACCGCTGCCTGGACAAAATTCAAATTAAAAATCTACCCAAGTTTTTGTATCTTTCCCCATGTGGTTTGTTAAGAGCAGCTATAGATGGTGCCTAACTGGCTGCGGATCTACTTAGCTCTGGTTGAGTCTATTAAGATGTACTCGTACATCGGAAAAAACCACTCTCTGTTGTATACAGACTATGTAGAGTCTTCTAAACAAGTATAAAGACGTTAAGTTAGACAATCTCCCTTTACCTATGTGTTCATGACATGGGTGACATGGCAGACAGTTTCTGTCCTTGGTGTGTATTGCACTTGATATGCATTGTATATTTCTCATGACACTTGACAGTAATAAGCCACACAATTATTAACGTCTTAAATCCTTTCAAAATTATGAGAATAAATGCAAACTATAATTACATTGTGTTGGGGGAAGACAATCCTACAGAATGTGGAATCATTGATATATCTTGGTAGCAATATAGACACAGTAGGAAGAACAGATAAAGATATCAAAATATGAATACAAAAGGTGACAGGATTTAATTGTATTTAGGAAAAATGTTACACTGATATCTGTCTGGTTCTTTCCAACTGTTTGTCATTAACCCTTTATAGCTTAACATGCGGCGTGGTAAGTTGGGTTAAATTGTCTTACCATTTTCCACCTCCAGATTAATGTAATTTTACCCTTCATAATAATATATAATCTTTATTATCAATTCTTCATGTCATAGATAGTTTAATTATGTGTCATATGATGACTAGACCATAATTTTAACTCAATTTTTTCAATAATAATAAATTTTATTTTGTGAATAAAACTTTGATGCACAGAATTCCGTCATTTTGGCCCGGACTGAAAGACACAAATAGGCAAAATTTGCCTGGACTGAATATAGTTAATGATCTTATATTATTACAATCTCTCTATTCTGCACAGTTTTTAAAGTGTGTACCATTTTCATTGTTTTTTGTTGTTCTCCATGTTGAAGTGACATGCAATAGAACAGACCTTAGAAAGAATTGTATTTGTTGAACTTTATTATTTTTATTTCTACAGGTTACCCAATGCAATGGATGCTGTTATTTTATTTTGTATTTTTATTTTGATATCTCTATCTGTGCTTATTTTGTCTATATTGCTACCAAGATACAGGAATGATTCCTCGTCTTGTAGTGTGTCTTTCAATACAATCTGATTGTCATTAGTTGCACTTATTCTTACACTCCTTGTTGTGTCTCTTGAGTATTTGCTTATTGCTCACCATATACTCTTGATGGATTTTCCTGGATTCATGTGTGGAATGTTTCAGAGTACTGTCAATTATTCTCTTGTCTGATGAAGATGTCACCTCTGAGGTCAAGCCTCGACTGTTGGCAACCAATGGAATTCCTGCAGCTTGAACTGGCTGTGTGGTTTTAGCACCATCTTCTGATGTATAAGCAGTACTGAAGGCTGTAGCTAGAGAAGGATATAGGAAGAAATATAAAGATGATAAAATGGCTGATGGTTTTCTTCTATCACTCTATTTTTGTTTAGTGTGCCACATTTTACGGGCAGAACTTTAATATCTACACATTCAGAGAATTGAACATTATCCTAAACTAGCGACAACGCATTCCGTTCTCTGGACTGCATCCTGCTACTTGCAAAGCATTGTTCAGGTACTTGGTAGCGGGAGATTGAGAACGAACACAAAAGAAGAAGAACATTATCCCTTCAGTTAGCTGTTGTTATTAGAAGCTACTTGTGCCAAGTTAATTTCACTCTTGATTTTTCATTGGTAGTGTGTTACAGTGACTCTTCTTATATCCCAAAATGTACTGAAGGTGGACCTGGGTCATCCTAACTCTAGTGCAATACAAGGCTTCTCAGTAGACTCGCCAATATGGGAATCAGGGTCAATCACAGCTTGTTTTCAGTAGCGTGATGAGGATCAGAGGTGCTGTCTTGGTCAATATGTTTCATCTTTGGTCAGTATGTTTCATCTGGACCTGACTTGAGATCTTGGTCAGGATGTTTCATCTTTGGTCAGTATGTTTTATCTTTGATCAGTGTGTTTTATATTTGGTCAGTATGTTTTATCTTTGGTCAGTATGTTTTATCTTTGGTCAGTATGTTTCATCTTTGGTCAGTATGTTTCATTTTTGGTCAGTATGTTTCATCTTTGGTCAGTATGTTTTATCTTTGGTCAGTATGTTTCATCTGGACCTGACTTGAGGTCTTGGTCAGTATGTTTCATCTTTGGTCAGTATGTTTCATCTTTGGTCAGTATGTTTCATCTTTGGTCAGTATGTTTTATCTTTGGTCAGAACCCTGATGTGAGATCTTAGTCAGTGTGTTTCACCTGAACCTGATGTGTCTTGGTCAGTGTGTTTCACCTGAATCTGATGTGATGTGAGGTAGGGTCTTGGTCAGTATATTTCAAGATATTTAATATCTTTCTGTTAGTAGATACTAGACCTGCCACTCTAAAAAGTCTCTTTTTTGGGGTTAACTTTCCCCTAGCCTTTGGTTGTCATAACTGAAAGTTATAGGAGTCAGTTTTCCTTCTTTTAGATAAACAACCAAAGGCAAAGGCAAAGGCCGCTGTCCATCATAGACAACGATGGCATAATTTATTTTGCTAGTGCTATTTTTTTAGTAAGGATTAACTGCGCTACTTTTTATCCTCACTCTCTCGTCTCGTGCCACCCATCCCCAGTGGGCAGTCAAGGACAAGACGGCTAGAGAGCGACTACGAGATGCAGGGGACTCCGCATCAAGCACCCGTGAAAATGATGACGGAGTCCGGAATCGAACCCACACCACCTGATCACGAGGCCGATGGCTTAACCACTTTGCCACGGAATCTACCCAAAACAACCACATATGGTTTAAATACTCAATCTATCCAGAGCATTTGGATTACAGGGTGCCAGAGATCTGTCCTCATGTCCATAAGAACAATACTGCTATGTGAAGGGATGGAGCTGGGTTTTTGCTATCAGAGACCTGGAGAGTGGTGACCGACTCGAACTAGGCACGTCTACAAGTGGTGGATTATGAAATGACTTCCAGATGTTGAATTCAGCCATGAAATAAATCAGAAGAAAAATCAGTCATGGATAAAACTGTGCCCCCCCCCCCCCCCCCCCCCCAATGATGAGAAAACAGGTAGTATCTCAAATACCCCATATGCCATAAGAGAGGGATATAAAGCAAGCAAGAGTTGCTGTAAGTTCTAGCCTTTGGAAAGAAAACCCCAATACACTATCCAGTCTGCCACTTTGCAGGCAGCATTGCAAGATGGACAGACTATGGGAGACAACCTTGAAAAAACACAATCCAGCCTGTCAAAGACACAGTGTGTTAGCTATAACACAGTCAATTAGAAAATCAGGGCACATGCGCAATTTCATGATATCATTATGTGGCAATATCTGCTATCACCATAGTGTCATTCCTATCAGTTACTAGCAGAAGGAATAGAGCCCAGCCCTTAGCCTAGAAAGAGCTCGAAGCTATGGGGACTTGGTCTTGACCTGAATAAGACTGCAGACATTCCTATCAGTTACTAGCAGAAGGAATAGAGCCCAGCCCTTAGCCTAGAAAGAGCTCGAAGCTATGGGGACTTGGTCTTGACCTGAATAAGACTGCAGACTTCATTCTGACGATGGACTTGCAGGTCTAGCATAACTAATGGGACTTAACGCAGAAGAAGACAAAGTTGCCAGATGTTATGTGTTGTACATGTATTGAGAGATTTAGTTATAATGAAAAGCTCATCTGATTCCAATCCTGGCTATGACAGCATTTGAAACCTATTATTGGGGCAGATGGAGATTTAGGTCAGAAAGTGGAGATATATACTCTTTCCTTGATGTAGTCTCAAAGCAGACATTGTTGTTGGTGAGAAAGTGTTAGAAACATCTTTGTACTAGGCCTTGGCTTTTTTTATGAGTTGGGGTGGCCAGTTTTGTTCCCCATTCCCTTTTCTTCCCTAACAATGAGCCAGATACCCATTTCAAGCTGAGTTGACTGGATTATGTTGATCGAACCCAGGAGCTGTGCTGTGTCACATAGATGCTCCCTCAGGAAGTAACCTACCAATATTACGAGATATGCTTTGGTCTGGAACCTACATGGGAATAAAATAATTGGGAGGCATAAGAACATCTCACAAGGAACACTAGAATAGAAAATAGTTTCATAGGGTGAGCTTGACCAGACAATTCAAATAGGATTCATTGAAGAAACCATTGAAGATAGTTTCATAGGGTGAGCTTGACCAGACAATTCAAATAGGATTCAATGAAGAAACCATTGCAGTCCTACGTTCTGCTCTGTATATCAAGAATCAATGCCACTGTCCTCTGGACAGTAATCCTACAATGTCACCCCCATCAAATTATGAGTATCCTGAAGCATGAACATCAGTTCATTATCACCACGACCATGACAACAGATTCGCACATCCCATAGGTCTAAGGCCCTTATATCCAACATCCACTCATGCCACAATTAATTTTACGTTCTATGGAGAACTAGAAGAAATCACTAAAGTAAAATTCCTATATAGAGGTCAGTTGTAATATCAGCTCCTTTGCTCCAACTAGTGCATGAAATCAAGGTGAGACAAAGTGTGCATGCATATTTTCAACCTACTGACCTCTGTCTGTGCCAGGAGCTGAAAGATTTTCAAAGTCTCCCTGGAGAGAAGCAGGTCCAAGAGGAGCTTGCATAGACGGAACTGTTCCGGCGATGAGAGCATCGTAAGATCTGCTTGGAATGCCCAGAGTCTGCGGCTTATATCGAGGAGATTGGCTGTCTCCTGTAATGTTAAAGCAATAAAGTAAAGTAAAGTATCCCATAGCATTACTGCCGTAGGGGTGTGAGGTGTTAGCGATCTCACATTTCAAAGGCTCAGCTATATGAGGGCGGTAGCCATCTCCTCTCCCTCGCCGCTTTTACTTCCCGGACTGAACCGGTACCCATTTAAGGCTGGGTCGACCCGGGAGCCATTGCGGTCTTACAAAAACATTACCGTCTCAACTGGGGAATGAACCCAGGACCACTCAGATGCGAAGCCAGCGCGCTAACCACTGCGCTACGCGGCTCCCAAAGCAATAAACAGAGCCAAATTATGCTCCAGTCTATCATGCTGTTAATGGTTACCAATAACCTGTTGTCTTTAGAAATATTTAAGCTGATGTCTGAAAGTGTATACAGAAGGACAAGCTATGTGGTGATACCAATAACCCCAGGCTAACCATATGACTTCAAGTTTACGTCTGAAGCTAAGGAAGAATAAAAACAAGAAGAAAAAGAAAAAGCAGCAGAAATTTAAGAAATAGAAAAAGTAAAAGCAGAAAAAGGGCACTGACCTAAAGATGATACACTCGTTTCATCAGATGACAAACTCAAACTGAAGTCAAGGTCACCACTATCTGACATCTGCTGTGATGGTGATGGTGCTTTCCTTCTCCTGGGTATTCTGTTGAGACAAAAAAAATATTCAAACCTTCTCAAAATGGCTGACTAGCATTCCCAGGCTGCAGAGCTTCACGATTAGATGCCTCTGTCATATGTATGTAACTAAGAGTATCACATTCAGAATGTAGACCTTCATCAACCGATGTCTCCATCACATGAAACTAAGAGTATCAATCCAGACTGCACACTGTAGATCACTACAGACTTGCCGGGCATACTTGAACACTTTGCCATACATTTTCGGGTAACAACAATTCAATTGGTACCAGCTAACTGTGGCACTCTAGGAAACAACAGGGGTAGATGAGATTTCTTATGCGAAGTAAACTCATCTTAAAAAATGTGTGCTAAATTGGTTGCATTGGATCATAAGGTGCAAAACACAGTACTTCTTTTTTCTTCTTTCGTATACGTCCTGAAAAGAATGTGTCATAGTTTACAGCGAGGTGCAATGTCTGTGCCTTTGAGCCCTAAACATCTGGTTTTAACCAGCTTTTTTAGGTACGAGTCTGTTTCCCCACTGTAATCCCTATTCTCTTAGCCAGGCTACACTAGTGCAGCCTGTTTCCAGGGGCACTGCTTGGATGCGAATAGAGTTTGGTCAGCTCTAGTTCGCTGACCTCGAAGCAAGCAGTCAGCTATGAATCACTGGCTAATGTCATCTCATTCACTGTGCTGTATTTTCAGCCCCTTAAACACAGTAAACTGCTTTCTGCCTTAAACAGAACAAATGCAATATTACACTTTTTACGTGTCATTTATGATTTTGTGTATTCCACAATTGACAGACCATAAGCTAGCTGAGCAGCATTTGTATTTGAAAGAAAGCTCTAGAAACAAAACCCTATTTATGATATAGGAACAAAGAAATTAGTAACTTGTTTTCATGAGGATTAATAAAAGAGCACATCAATACAAGTATTCAATCAGGCAGATCAGTGCCTGAAACCAGGTATCCAAAATTCATTCTAGTTAACCCTTAAAAGGTGCCTTCCTGTACCTTCACTGACTTGTCTTCCTCACACAAATTTGATTACAAGACTAAAGTGTGTCGGTGGGTTTCCTTCTTGCGGTGTATTAGGCCTCAGGAAAGTGTAGCTTTGAGATGTCCATACTTCAGATTTTTTCTGTTGCCATTTAGTCTACCCAGTAGTACTATACCTGCTGTGTGTCATTGGCAGTACTGGTAACTGCTAAGTTAAGCTGTCATTGTGTGAGAACATGGTACTCAACGTTACCATCATTACCTCTAGGAGGTATGTCAACATCGATGGACAACAATAAAGAAAAGATGAAGAAAAGATAACACCATGTAAATAACTACCTGTCTCCCCGTTCCTCTGCTTTGCTTAGATTAGTCTCCCTTTCCTTCGTGGGCTTCAGCATTGCTGGCATGAGGGGCTCCAACTTGTGATCCACAACTATGTTTGTCCTTCTACTCATGACTTGGTCAGTGTTTCTCGATGCAGGGGAAGTCTTGTAGGTATAGCCTAGATCCTGTGCCTCTGTGTAGTCTGAGCTGCTGCTGACACAAATAGCACTATTTGGTGAGACCAGACAAAACAATCACCTGGGTTGAAAAGAATAGGAACACTGCGACCTTTCAAGCATGTCATAAAAGATTACCCCAGAGGGTTGCTAGCAACCTCACCGTGTTGATGTTGTGGAAGTCATTTTCAATGAGTTATATATATTTTCTTTGATAAGTTTAATAGAATAGAGTTAATAATACTTATATTTTGTTCTACATCTAGAATTTACATTTCTTAAAATAAATAAATTACATAGACTAATTATCTAACAATAAAAATAACATTCTTTTAGCTATAAATACACAACAAAAGTTAGCAGATCATGGCCATTTTTGAAGATAAGTGTAGCTGAAAACTGCAATGAGTTTGCAATAGGGTTGCACTAATTAATCGGCAGATACTCAGTAATCTGTAATATTGGATATTTTGTTGATTAATCAGTATAGGCTTTTGGCCGATTAATCGGTTTTGATAATCAGTTATTCTTGATTTTTGTATTATTATTACTAGGTACCATATGCTGTTGCAAGAAAACCATGGATGACAAAGTAATTTTGAAAATGTATTGGATTCAGCATGTAAAAATACAGTTGAAGTATAGCATCACTTGTTCTCTCATTTCATGTTTTATCTTGGTGAATAATTAACACTGCATTTTTGGGCGCATAGTTGATATGTCATCCACAGTTCTTTAAGATTTTGACTGAATGGCATTGCAAAAAATTTGTGTCTTTGACACTTACCATCGCACAGTTACGTGAATGGGTACGCGGAGGACAGATGTTTAGCATGCTACTGTGTCGTGTCAAATTAAATTCTGATTTGAAAGCAGACCATCAACAATTGACACTTCTTGGAAGGTACTGGGCATGAGAAGTATCAGATTAAAAGATAATGGAAGATAAACATAATAAAAACTGATTGATGACACGCGTCAACCACACGTCTACTACAGGGTTAAGCAGTACCATCTGTTGATTGTCTGTTGCTATTTTTATGTGATGCTGGGGTGCTATTTTACATTCTGTTCCACCTAACACACTCATGTAAGGGTAACAAAAAATTCCTATTTCTTTACTTCATTCATCTACCACACTTAGCATATTACAAGAAAATTGTGTGTACATCACTGGATGAAGCAGTGATTGTATAGCTACATCTTAAAAACTCGATAAGAGTAAAAAACAAAGTAATTACAGTAAGTATAATTTGGAGAATAACATTTAATGTTGTATAATTTATACCACTTGTTACTTATCTATAGCAGCCCCATAATTATGAAATATTATAACAAATCACCTACAATTAATTTACAATACGCATTTAATATCACAATACTTAATTACATTATAAATAATCTGCGACTGCTTAATCAGCATCGACCAATAAGGCAAACCAGATTGATCAATAATCTGCTGATTTGCTTATCGGTGCAACCCTATTGGACAACACTAGTCCATATGACCTCCCAGAACTATGGTGGCGGTAGCATAACTACTAGCAGGGTCTCTCAAGCTGGACAGGTCGAAGGATATAGGGCCTGACAAACGAGAGACAAATGTGTCCCTTGGTCAGGACAAGGAAAGTAAAGCTAAGGAAAGCAAACTTGACTGAACCATTCAGACACTTACCGGTGTGAATCTAGGTCACTTAGATCCAGACTGAGACTCATATTAGTTCCAAAGCTTTGATGAAGCTCTGAATTGATGCTGACGTTTGAAAGGAGACAATTGGCAATGGGTTCTTGGTCTTCAGATCTAAACAGACAAATTTGAGAATAAAACAGCTATATAGTACCTACACTAGCTTGTTCAGGGTTTTCAGAGGTAACCCTTATCAAAGATGTAGCCCTTTTTAGAGCTATCAAAGATGTAGCCATTTTCAGAGCTACAAATAGCTCATTTACAGGTCACATAAAATAAAAAGATAACATAATTCTGAAATAATGTGGGCTTACAACTACATAGACTTACTGCAAAATAGGCTTTCAACAACATGGGCTTACAACAACCAATGCAATACACTTGACTCAAGAAAGTGGTAATGTCGGCACCCAAAAACACATATAGACAGATAACAACATAAATTCTATTACTGTCAAACATGGAAACTGAAAATCAATTGTGAAAAGATGGTATATACTAACTTCTACAAGAGTCACAATTCTGCCAAATAAAATATAAATTTAACATTAGAAGAGCATCAACTGATAAGAGAGGAACACCATTGATTACCTTGGGAGCCATGCTCTACTGATAACTAAGTCTCAAACATGATATTCAAAATGTGAAGACTAAAGTAGTGAGATAATTTCAGCTATTGAAGATGCTTGCAGTCACATCATTTCTAAGTTTGACCTGTTCTTCATCTAGAAGTGGTCATCTTTGTGTGGGTCCTAGCTCAGGATCCAGTCGTTTCTGTCGCGGGCACATATCGTCCAGTGGGACAGTGGTCTGTCTGCTGTGTGTTATAATGAATCTCGCCAGGGAGTTGTGGGCCGTCCCTGATGTCCCTTTTTGTCGCGCGGGTACCACATGGTTATGATACTCTATCTTTCGTCTTGTCATCTAGCTATATGACCTGCCCAGCGATGTTTCAAATGTTTGATGTGCTGTAGGACATCCTTGATGTGTGACATTCTCCAGATGTCGCTATTGTGTAGTTTGCTTTGCCACTATTGTCTGAGAGTTATGCTCACAAGGTGTCTTTCAAGAGATGTATGGGTTGTTCTTGGCTGGTTCTCTGCTTCTTTTGTTAGGGACCAGGTTTCACTACCATAGCAGAGCACATCATTTGGATCAGACAAAGATACTTTGAGAGGTTTGTACCTCGGTTATATCAATTCTGTTATAGAATATGATAGTGTTCTAAAATGAACTTGTTTAAAATCTAATTTAGAATCTTTGGACAAGGTACAAAACAAAACTCATTAGTAGGGCAATGATGTGAATACCAATGAGAGTGTGCAAAATTCAAACAAATGCGAGTCTATACTCATGTCAGTGAAATAAAAGACAGATACTACCTCCCAGAAAGAAGACGAGGTTACAGAAGTTGTAAAAGACATACTTCCATCACAAACATTCCTTAAAACACCAGAAATTATGAAAAAATTGATAAAACAACAAGTTCAGATCTTATTACTCTTATGCGGGTAGCTCAAAGAACTATTGTTCCCTATCCCGATGGATATATGTATCAACTGATGGATCTGCATTCAAGTCCACCATCAAAGTATGTTATGGCATCTGCATATAATAGACAGATCCTCTGATGACCTATCTTGCCAAGAGGTCTTCTCCAACTATGAGACTGAAATGAGTGCACTGGAAGACATCTTGTACTATCTGACGACTGTTTTTGACGCATTTCCCTAAAAGTCCAAATACATTGCTATTTTTACACACTTGATGTTTGTTCAAGCTTTAGAAGATCTTGGACATGGTGGACCTATTTTAACCAAATAGTCCTAGATGCTGACCACATTATTACTTCCCATGCCATCAGAATAGTTATGCAGTGGATCTCTGGATACTCAAATACACCTGACAAGATAGACAGATTAGGAAAGAGGGGATCAAGACATGAACAACCACACACAACAACAACTCTTCAAAGAGCAAACTTGGCTGAACCATGAGAAACACAGGGAGAGAGGTCCACAGACACATGGCAAGTTTTAATACTAATAACAGCATCACTCAACTCACAAGAACAGAATCCAGCAACACACACCTCAGAGTGTCACCTGTGTTCAGACCGATATGAAATTTGTTAATCCCCATCTCTTTGAGATGTTAAGAAAATAAAAAATACTTTTTCCTCTGAGGCCAGAGAAATGAATTAAAACCCTGTGCTTAGGGAACTAAACAACAAACGTGTGCATATATCATTACATGACATTGGGCTGAATGACGAGAGCGAGAGTGCTGCTATATCCATAACAGCAACAAAAATTCTAGAAGAAAGACTACTACAATCAACACAACACCCCTTGTCCCAAGAGAGAAAATCTCAGCTAACCACGAGGCTTCATAACAAAACTGTACATAAAAAGTACAATAAGTTACAATAAAAATATATGATATAGTTTTTGCAAATGCAAATGTCTCACAGGGATGTAACAAGGGTGCAAGGAATAGTTGCACTATAACCTCCAGGCACGCCTTAAGAGGTGACTAAAGGTGGTTGGGCATTGGGCCAGCTACCACATCCTGTAGAAACTACAAGCCACAAAAAGGAAGAAAAGATTACTACACCCTTTGGTAGACGACACTACACACCATGTTAGAATATTCTACCCACATTGACAGAAGATACTACACTCCAATGATTGAATAGCGATTAAGCCAAGTCATCTTCTTCTGCATTTGTTCTCCATCTCCCGCTACCAAGTCCTGAACAGGGCTTTGCAAGTAGCAGATGTAGTCTGGAGAACGGAATGTGGTCGCTAGTTTACAGCGATATTTGCACCTTTTGGTCCGACACATCCATCTAGGACAGTAAACCAAGTCGTTAATAGCGCAAGAAAAATGATTTTCATAGAAAATATAAACACCAGAAATAGTTTTTCCTCTCTAATTATCTATGCGACTACCTTGGTGACATCTTCTGGTCATCCTGCCAGGCCAGTACAGACTTGTGGACTGTATCCCTGTCCTGAGGAGAGCATAAAGACAAAGTCCTCCTACCAGTCCGTCTCACGGCCGGAGGAGATGCTGAGAATACTCCCTCCTCTTGTGGAATGCTACGCCGTCCTCGCCTCGGCAGCAACGGCTGATGTGAGCTGCAGAAGTTCATGCAATTTTCTTTAGAAGTCACAAGAAGGAATAAAAATTAGAAGAGACTTGCCTTCTTCTTCTCTCCTGGAAAAATATGCTATTCACACTTTTATTGTTGAATCATAACACCCACCTGAGTGGAACCCAGGATGAAAATAATAGGACCACTGTAAGCTACCAATTTGTAGTAAATGGCAAATAAAGAGGGTTGTGAATGTCGCCAGCAACCTCCTCGTATAAAATCATTGCTCATTTTTTGTCCCTCTAAACCTGACATTGTTGGACTGACGAGTTAGCAGATTTTCTTTCCACCCCAGGCGGGAACTATAGCGCATTCAGATATACAAGCATAGCTTGAAAATAATATAGCTTCGCTATCATCAGACATAAATTAAAATATATAATTTTAGTTATTGTAAGATCGACGTTATGTTACATTTTTTTAAAAAGTCATATGAAGTTATTAGGATACATTTTAGCTTATATGGGGTATATATAAAATGTTAAGTCTTTGATGAATAGCATTCAGATATACAAGCATAGCTTGAAAATAATATAGCTTCGCTATCATCAGACATAAATTAAAATATATAATTTTAGTTATTGTAAGATCGACGTTATGTTACATTTTTTTTTAAAGTCATATGAAGTTATTAGGATACATTTTAGCTTATATGGGGTATATATAAAATGTTAAGTCTTTGATGAATAGCATTTTAAGAGTTCTACAGTAGCCCATGGAGATGTGTGAGAAAGACCCATCATAGAACCACATAATAGCTGTCCATCTATGTCGATGAGGACAGCCGACATCATCCTTGTCACAGATTCCCCTGTTGGGTGTGAGAGCGCATGTGGCTGAACAGGCCAATGCGGGCACACAAGGTTTGTAGAAGGTGTTGGTGTTCCCGCTGTTCGGGATTTCCGGGTCTCGCGTCTGCTTTGGGCTTTCACAACACGGTCATCTTCGTCGGTAGCTACACCCGCTTTGACTGCGCTTCTCCAGTCAGATCTGTTTTGCGCAAGACATTCCCAGGTGTCGATCTCTATCTGGCAACTTTTCAGTGAGTCCTTCAGACCGTCTTTAAAAAGTTTCTTTGGGCGCCCTCTCTCGCGCCATCCCTCTCTCAGCTCGCCGTAGAGAAGCTTCTTTGGGAGCCGCTCGTCTGACATACGGACGAGGTGTCCGGCCCATCCTAGTCGTGCTTTTTCTAATAGTGCATGTATGCTGGACATGTTAGCCCTCGAGAGAACCTCGATGTCAGTGACACGATCTTGCCATCGGATGTGGAATATTCGCCTCAGGCAACCTGTGTGGAAGTGGTTTAACCTCCTTGCATGTCCAGAGTATACAGTCCAGCTATCGCAAGCGTATAGTAGGGTTGGAATGATGGTTGCACGGTAGACTTTGAGTTTGGTCTTGACGCTGATGCCACGACGTACCCAAACCATCGAGCACATTCTACCAAAGGCTGTGCTGGCCCTTGCTATTCTGCTTGCCACCTCATCGTCTAGGCTGACAGCGTGCTTCCCAGATATGTGAATTTGTCTACGACATTCAGCGTCTGCCCGCTGACTGTAGTCTCTGGTTTTGTGTACGGCATGCCTGGTGCTGGTTGGTACATGACCTCTGTTTTCTAGGCATTTATGGTCAGGCCAAAGTTTTTGCATTGCTCACATTTCTATGCCAGGCAGTAAAGACGCATATAAATATCCCCTGATTTATAATTTATGTGATTTGTTTGGATGTCAATATATGATTCATGTTGGTGAAAATAGATATGGCCAACATACAATTAATAATGTAATACTGATTGGATAGAAATTGCCTTGTCCTCCATTCAAAAAATAACCAAGTAGTTTGGTAAAGTAAAGGCTTACCCCATAGTAGTTACACTACTGTTAGAGAATGAAGTTGTTAGAGACTGTAGTATAGTAAGCAACAGCTTGTATAAGCCAGGGTGGTCAGTTTCTTTCCTCCTGCCTTTTACTTCCCTAGTCATATGCCATGTACCTATTTACAGCTGGATCAACTGTGTGACAGTTGGAGTTGAATCCTGTACCATTGTGAAAAGTGAGTGTTCTACCACTACGTTAATCAGACATAGTTTTGAGGGTGCTGCAAAAATGCTGACAATTTAAACAATATAGGTGATGAGAGAAGATAAACTGTCAAGTTATGAGGAGAAATAGATGTTGTTATTTGAAGGAAAAACTGGCGATGAGAGAAAGACGTACCATGTTTATGAGGGAAATAGATGTGGTTATTTGAGGGATCAACTGCATAGTTATGAGAGAAGTGAGAGAAAGATTGCCAAGTTCGTTAAGGAAAAGATGTGATTATTTGAGGGATATAATGTATGTTTCTTTGAGTGGGTACATGGGGATCTGGTTAAAGATGACAAAAGAGAAATGTGCATGGGACTAGCAACCTCATCATGTAAAACAGATTGCTACAGAAATGAACACTGCAAAAGCACACAAAGTGCTTTGGTAAAGTCTTCCTAAAGGAGGCCAACTGTAGTGGTGGCTCTATACTCCAGCTGGGGATCAAGATGCTGAGCAGCACATGAGCTGCAGTGGTCAGTGACCCATAGCTGACTATTAGCGTCTGGGCCAACGAACCATAGCTGCCAAGACCCTTCTACACCTCCACGCGGTGATCCTGGATAATAGGCTGCATCAGGGCAGACTGGCTAAGGAGAAGGGATCGAAGAGGGAATGCTAGCCCGGTACTCAAAAAATGCTTGCTGAAGTCGGATGTGTTGGACCGAAAGGTGCAAATATCGCAGCCAAGCTGTAAACTACAACACAACGCATGCCGTTCTCTGGACTACATTCTGCTACTTAAGCCCTTTCAGGGTTTGGTAGCTGGAGATTGAGAACGAACGAAGAAGAAGAATACTCCAGCTGGAGTGAAAACTCAACTAGACAAGAATCTACATGGTGAAGAGAGAAGCCTGAGACGAGAATTAGAGGCAAATAGATGTGATTTTTTGAGAGATTAACTGTGAGGTAACGAGAAAAGTGGGAAATAGATCACCATGAGGAAAAAGATATAATTTTAGAGCGCATGATAAAGATGAAAAACACACCAAACAAATCATCACATTATCACCAAGTTTACCTCGGAGACGACGTTGCAGACCTCCCCATGCCCAGGTTACTGGCCGTTTCCTCAAAACTCTGTCGCTGGAAGCTTCTTTTGGTAACTTGGCTTATCGGAACGCTCGGAACCACAATTTGGGTACTCTTCCTTCCAGATGCTGATGATACTGTAGCTGCTGATGACACTGTAGCTGCTGATGACACTGAAGCTGAAGATGCCGCTGAAGCTACAGATAAACAAACATTCATCATTATCATTAGTCTTTTTGCTCAATTACTGAAGTATAAGTCTACTGCTACAACTAATCCTAATACCATTAAGGAAGCCTGTGTAGTGGCTGTTTCAATGCAATTATTTTACATAACCTCTTTAGTTGCCTTTCACAATTTGCTTGGATGGTTACAGTAAATCTATTCCCTTCTACTTGGGTACTACACGAGAGAGCATACCCATTCTAAGAGTAGATTTTCAAGACAATCATCAAATATGACACCTCTGAAGCCTGATAGTATAACAAGACAGGTATTGAATAAAAACAGAAAACGAAACACCAAAATTGTAATCCTTCCACACAAACTGTCTTAGAAAGACCTATAGAATTTTCTGGCCAAACATCACCAAATGAGAACTGCTTACCAGAAGCAATCGAAAAGACATGCACACCATGATGGAATTGGATCAGCCATGTCCTAAGAAAACAACCTGACACACTCACCAGAATTGCCATAGGATGCACTCAAGAGGGAAGGTGAAAGAGAGGTAGCCCTAAGACAATTTAACAAAGAGTCGTAGAAGCCGAAATGGAAATTATTAATCAGAGCTGGGGCACCATATGAAGGATGGCTGCAAATAAGGTGAAGTGGAGGAAGTTTGTTGCTGCCCTTAAAGATGCCATCAGGCATGATAGTCATTGACCAATTGACCACTTTGTCAGTCACTGGCCAAACATCTAAGGAGTGGAGGGAGTTTATTGTTGCCTTTAAAGATGGTATCAGGCAGGATGGTCACTGACTGCTTTGCCAGTCACCAGTCTCTGGTGCCCTAAAACTAGAATACTCTTGATTGATGAAGCCCATAAGCCATAAGTGGTATTCATCTAGAAGGAACACTAATGACCCCAAACTCACTGCCTTTTAGGTAGACTGATGATTGTCAAAGGCTAAAGAGAGTTAACCCAAATAAAAAGAAATATTGAAAGTGGATGAGCAAGGCCAAAAGGCATTGCTATTGCAGTCCGGTGGTACAATGTAGCACAATATATCATGCACTCAAAGAATAACAGCAAAAGAGAGAGCACACGAAGAAGCTGGAAAATCAAAGTACACATAGCGAAGGACACCGAAGAATGAGACCAAAACAGCTGAATCGTGATGAGTAGAACTTAAGAAAATGTCCTTCAGTAGGGGTCAGCAGAGAGCATCTGAAATAACCAGAAGGATCAATATCACTGACAGAAAAATGAATGAACAAACCAAGACAGAAATTAACAATAGCACCAGCAAAGCTAGATTTGATCTCATATCTCTTGGTCCTATACTGAACTTGGCAGCACTTGCTGGGGAATAATAATATTAGCCTGTTCAGCACTAATGTGAAACTCAGTCCTACTATATGACTGGGGAAATATGACATGTAACTAATGAGACATATAAAAAGATATAAGATGTGAAGAGAGATGAAACAGATGGCACAGGACAGGAGGATTTGGCATGTATTTGTTAACTTAATGGTTTTGTACTGGTTTAGAAGACTGCAGAGTCTGTGTACAACCAGTCTCTTTTAACTTAACTTAACTTAACTAACTTAACGTCTTTATACTGGTTTAGAAGACCCTGCAGAGTCTGTATACAACCAGTTACATTTGTATAACCTTGCTCTAAAAGCTATGCGCATCCAGTTTATTCTTAAATGCATTAACTGTCCCTGCCTCCACTACCTCCCCTGGCAATGCATTCCAAGCAGACACCACTCTCTGACTAAAAAAATATTTCCTAATGTCTAATCTGGACCTCTCTTTAGTCAGCTTGTAGCTATGCCCTCGTGTTATTGTGGGTGGCTGTATTTTAAAAAACTTGTTATAGTCTAATTTATTCATTCCTCTGATCATCTTATAAACCTGTATTAAGTCACCACGAATTCTTCTCTCTTCGAGACACTGTAGGCCGGTTTTTCTGAGTCGTTCCTCATAACTGTAATTCTGGAATCCCACTATCATCTTTGTCGCTCTTTTTTGTATTCTTTCCAGCATGTTTATATCCCCTCTATGATAAGGACTCCACACCTGTACACAGTACTCCAATGTAGGTCTAACTAAAGCTTTATACAGTTTGACGATCACTTCCTTGCTCCTATGTTTAATATTTCTTTTTATCATACCTAACATTACATTTGCCTTTTTCACTGCTACCTTAACTTGCTCACTCCCCTTTCCTGTATGATCTATTATAACCCCTAGGTCCCTTTCTTTATCTATCTTTCTAATATTGTTTTCTCCCATTCTGTAATTATGTTCCATATTGGATCTACCCATGTGGATGACTGTACATTTATCTACATTAAACTCCATTTGCCAGCTTACAGACCATTCTCAAATTTTATCTAAATCCGACATCAATATATCCACTGCTGCTTTAGATGAGACACTACTGCATAGTTTTGTGTCATCAGCAAATTTTGCAATCATGCATCCTATATCAATGTACAAATCATTTATATATATCAAGAACAAAATTGGTCCCAAAACCGAGCCCTGTGGCACACCACTTTTGACTTCACACCACTCAGAGTACTCCTTATTTATGCCCACCCTCTGCCTTCTTCCCGTTAACCAATTTTCAATCTATTTGGTAACTTCCCCACCTTTTACATTCACTTAATCTTCTTCTTCTTCTTCGTACGCAGTCAGACAGTAACCATTATTTTTTCGAAAAAAGCGGCGGTCATCCTGAGGCTCTCGCCACTGCCATAGAGCTTGTCTTGCAGTTCCACTGGTAATGGCCACATCTGCTCTCTCTGAACCTCGTATGTCGGGCAGTTCTGCAGCAGATGTTCAGCGGTCATTTTACCAGTACCGCACGGGCATTCGTCGGTACACCCTATCTTCAATTTGTTGAATAGGTGGTACCTCAGTCTATTGTGGCCAGTGCGAAGTCTGAAGACAACGACCTGCTCTCTTCGGTTCAACTGGTAATAGGCATCGTTTTTGGTGTAACCAGTATGTTCGGTTTCCCATTTGGTCATGTATCTGGTTTTGATAAGCCGTTTTGACTCTTCGTACGTCATACTGGTATCTGTTTGTGGTAGTCTTGCACCTTCTTTTGCCAGTCTGTCTGCCTCCTCGTTGCCTTGGATGTTGCAGTGTGACGGAACCCACTGTACCACTACCCTTTTTGGTGCGGACTGCTGGCACAGTTTGCAGAGTGCTGCTCTTAAGTCATTAAGCTCAGTGTTTTTCTGGCTTTTTAGCGCTGTGACTACGGCGAGAGCATCTGTCAGCAGGACTATATGGCTCTCATTTTCACTGTGTGTCACCATTTCTTCCACTGCCGCCCTCAGTGCCTCTGCCTCCACTCTGAAATTGCTTGTGTACTTACCAGTAGCGAATGACAGTGTTATTTTTCTGCCATTTGGTAGGTTCAGGAATGCTCCTGCCCCTCCGTTCTGATTCACTTAATCTAAAAACTATGGGCATACAAACTATTCTAAATACATTAATTGGCCCTGCTTCCACTATTTCCTGAGACAATGCATTTCAAGCATTCATCACTCTCTAACTACAAAAATATATATTATCTGGACCTTTCTTTAATTAATTTGTGGCTGTGCCCTCTAGTTTTTGTAGGCTACTGTATTTTGAAAAACTTGCTATAATCTAATTTATCATTTCCTTTCAATTAAACTTATTAGCCTGTATCAAGTCACCTCTAATTCTTCTCTTTTCTAGAAACTGTTGAAGATATGAAAGGTAGATTGATTGAGTTGATGAATTGACTTCAAGCTAAGATGGTTTGATTGACTTACTTAGTGGTCCCTCTTCTACCCTAAGATGCAGAGGTGGGCCATAGAGAACACCAGAATCTGCTGACTTCCTCCTGGCCTGGTTCCAGTAAAGTTCTGGATATCTTAAACAATGTCTCATATTGTCATCCCACTCCGCACGTGTCAAACTTATTAATGCAGCAATAAATGAGACTTGCCAGATAGTTACAGAATACTTAAAACCTACGTCAACTCAACAAAATATACCTCATAATTGGTGTAGCACTAACTGAGACATGAAGAAGTGTTATATGAGAAACTCAAAGAAAGAAACAGGTAAATGACCCAAGGCACCCTGTGTTTGGGTACCAGGTGAAGTGTACCAGCTGAAATCTAGATGAAGTTTCTAAGAGTCAACACAGCACCTACACACTAGTCCTGGGAAACATCGAACTGATGCAGGTCTCCTGGATCAAGCTGCAGCAGGGGAACCTGCGCCTGGACACTACTTGCCTTGCGCAACATGGAAGTCACTAAATAGACTCCGAACTGGTGTATGACAATTCTGGAAGAACAAAGAGATGAGCATACAGGAATGATGTGATATTCGACTGTGGAGCAACACAATACCCAGGACACCTGATGATCTACCAAAACCTTCAGGTAAATGCAATATGGATGACCTGTTGATGAAGAACAACAAGGCGATTCATGTGGAATAGAATTGAAGATATGATTTTTGTTTGAAAGTGAGTAAGTATTTTATCATCCCAGGAAACTCTGGGTCCTCCTGGAGGTCTGAATCCTTGGCTCTTGATTGTTGTGGTAGCCAATCATCTTTCATTGTGCAGACATGACCAAACCATCATTGCTGAGATCGCTCCACTTAAGTCTCAAATGATTATGTTAACAGATTTTGAGATGGCTGTTAATAATTAAAGAATGACAGAACCATTTAGGCCAAGAGATAAATGCCAACCACAAAATCTCTAAACAACAAAAAGCAGCTTGATATTCCGTTAACTCCATTAAGCTGATGCTACAAGAGATGCAAGACACAAAAGAGCACACACTTTCAATTTCATGGTAATTCCAGCAATGATTTACAAATCCGAGATGTGGAATCTGCACAAAGAAGACGCTGAGAAGCTTATAGTCACTCAGATATCAATGAAACTGTTCATACTAAATATTTCCATAAGAGGTAAGATATAAAACAAAGAAATTAGACATCAAACTTTGTTTCGGAACGTTGAAGAAGCAGCGATATCATATGACATCATTTAGCTGGACATGTGGCACGCATGCCTGACAACAGATGGATGTTTTGGCGCTCATATGCCTGTATACGTCCACTTCTGCAATGGCAAGATGGACTAACCAAAGACAAAGGCCCACATTGGTACAGCACTGCAAAAAATCGGGGACACATACAGAATATTGTTGGCTTCCTCGCATACGGCACATCTGCCGGATTGACGTCGAGAATAATGTATATGTGATAATGTGTAACAGAACCATAAGTAAAAAAAGTTTTGATAATGAGACACTCACCCTCAACCATTTCCTTGGGAGGCTTTGGTATATTCAATGTACCACTCTCCGCTGCACTTGAACCAGAATCCTCAAAGAAGAAAAGAAGATCAGCAACAAAGGCCAAGATGTTTGCACTCATCATTTCATTAGTGTACAGCAGGTCCTCGTAGGTCAAATGACAACACTTCCATGGAAGATGCTCGCGACAGAAATGCCTAATCTGACGCAGATTGTGCAGGGAGTCTGCCACCCCAATGCCAGACTTCAGACACAGATCTGATGACAGTAATACATATTTTAATTGAAATTTTTATATTCTCACTACATATTTTAATGTACAAAATATGTTTGAAACTTACAGCTCAATCCCATAAGGCAGTGCTGGAGTGTAAAAAGAAGCACATTACAATATAAGCGTATCAAGCTAGACAACTCTTGCCATATTTCTACATTCAACTTATACATGCTAACAATTTCGCATGGCTCTTGTTATGGGCATGATAATAACAGTACTATAGAATACCGATAGAAAATAATAGCGTTGCATAAGTATCGCCACACTTTCCGTTATTTACAATTTTTTAAGATACAGAATAATCTATGTTTGTTTTTATAGAATAATATATTTATCATGTAAAGTGCATGCAAATGTCATTCCTCAGCACATTATGTACTTTTTACAGGAACTTATTATACAAGGCTGCCAGACACGGCAGACTTTATGTATTAACATGGTTATTGTATTAACAAAGATTGTGATAATTCTGCACCAGACAAATCTGGCAAAGATGGCGCCGTAACTGGCTGCGAGTCTACATTTCTCTAGTGTTTTGGATCATTATGGATGCCGCCAGACCACGGATTTGCCTGGAATTCACACTAGTCGACGACTTACACTTGTGTTCACGAATACATGGAGTTGTTTTCCGTCTGGACTTGTTATTTCGTTCTTTTTTTGTGATTTCTTCCGTCCGTTTATCCTGGTCTGGACGTCGGCTGAATGGGGCTACGCTTATACCTGTGTCGTATCTCACAGGTTAGTTCTGCCGGTTCACCTTCACGAATATGGCGTGTGGGAATTTTAGATGCTACTATGATGAACTGAATACAGCTAGGGAGAGATGCCAGACTCACTCACACGCTGAGTGTTATCCATACGACCTCTTGTGGTTATCCAAAAGGCACAACAAACTGCATTAGATGCCTTCCCACCTTTCTACCCTGCGGGTTACATGTTTACGGAAAGGCTTCGGTGGTAACCCTGAGGCAAAATCTGCATCCTATGCTATCTCCAGTCGTCTCGATAAATGTCTTGCCACTGGCAAAAGGTAGCTTAGGCTCTGTGAGTGAGGTTGACAAAAGGCGCAGTGTCTTCCTCACTTTAATCCAAATCTCCGCGCAAGTCACCCATTTCAGCGGACACAGCAAGAGATACGACTGTCCACACGGCTGTACAAAGAGAGTGGTCTTCATCACTTGTGATGGACAACTATCACTATCGATAATTCTGCTGATTGTATAATCAGTTGTAGTGAGTGCTCACACTACAAGACATGAGAAGGGTAAGGCAGAAACACCTGCAGATTTACTCAACTGCTTCCAACAATTCTGCTAGCAGATTGTCAGACACCATGTGACATATAGGATGCATGCTTGATGGTGTGCACCCAAAGAACAAAACTGCTTGTCATGCCATGAGCACATGAGAAAAACAAGAATGAGTATTGTCCATTCACAATAAGTTGAAAGTACGAGTACGAGTTCAGAAGAAAGCCAAATTTAAAAACATATTTATTGACTAAAAACACATTTTGATGCATGAAAATTTGGAGCCACACTAGTTTCACATTATAAGCAGATTAACTTTATAGGTTCGCGTTATAGGTTATGTTGAGTTGTAATTTGGTCATGCCTTGACCCAATGGTGACTGACACACAGTATCTTTGCTCAAATAAATTATTAGATTAATTATACTGATAACGGGTCTGAGTCACTCCGAGAGCAATGGAGTGACGCATACTAAAGATTGTTCCTGTAAACTGTTTTACTTTATATTACAGGTTGTATTCAAAATGAATAAGGGCTGAGTCCAAGTGGGGTTGACAGATACGTAATCATCTACCTGTCACTCCAGATGGTGAGCATTTGTCCATAACTGCATTTAGTTTACCATAACCAGCTTTTAGGGAGTCCTGAATCCATTTGGTTTACCATAACCAGCTTTTAGGGAGTCCTGAATCTATTTGGTTTACCATAACCAGCTTTTAGGGAGTCTTGAATACATTTGGTTTACCATAACCAGCTTTTAGGGAGTCATGAATCTATTTGGTTTACCATAACCAGCTATTAGGGAGTCCTGAATACATTTGGTTTACCATAACCAGCTTTTAGGGAGTCCTGAATACATTTGGTTTACCATAACCAGCTTTTAGGGAGTCCTGAATACATTTGGTTTACCATAACCAGCTTTAAGGGAGTCCTGAATCCATTTAGTTTACCATAACCAGCTTTAAGGAAGTCCTGAATCCATTTAGTTTACCATAACCAGCTTTAAGAGAGTCCTGAATCCATTTAGTTTACCATAACCAGCTTTTAGGGAGTCCTGAATCCAGCTGTTTGTAGTGCGGTTTCAGTAGCAATGGTTTTTATATGGTGAGGTTGGCTTGTACAACCTTCTCTAGCCACTTTCTGTGATACTAAAGGCAAAATGTGGATGCTCTCTACCAATTCCTGGTTTGGGCTATCTTCTCAAGCTCCACTCATGAGACTGCAGTCACACATGACCCATCTTCCACAATAGTTTGACAGAAACTTTCCCATTCATCTCTGTCCCTATTAAGATCATATCCATAGCACACCTAGGTCTGTCTGAGGTGCAGTGAAGTCAATTCTTAACCAAATAAGAACAGTTTCAAATTAAGAAAAAATATTTCTGATCAAACTCTAGGACCACCAAATTGTAGAGATGCACCTAATAAGGGTTTTTAACCATTCAGCCAAATACAAATAGAGGCTTTTAACTATTTGACCAGATGCATGTGTGAATAGTGAGTGAAGATTTGGGATAAAAACTTGAGATTAATATTCCTAAGCTACCAATATTTCCTATATAATAAGTGTCACATTGTTACAAAAACAGTGCAAATATCTTAAAATTATAGTATTTCTTAACCATGATCAGCCATGATAAAGTATAGATAAACAACAAGTCAGGATTTAAACCAATACCACCATCTCCATTTGAGGATTAACACAGATGCTATTCACATATCTGTTTTTAAGCAATTGACTGCCTATCCCCTGCCTAGTCAGCTGATGCAACCCATGCCCCAATGAAGTACATATACTCATCAAAAGGAGCAATGTGTCAGGCTAGTATGAAATTGAAACCAAAAGTTATGCAACTGGATCTATAATTGCCATATGCTCTTTGACCTGTTTGTACCTGCAGAGTACTACTCGAAAAACACAAACAGTTCAATGAATGCACTATTCTTCACCGGATTGTAAACAAATATTTGATGCACCCCTAAAACAACTAACTAGAGGACGAATGACCAAACAATATAGACTGTTCTAAACCTTCTATGTTCAGTAAAGATGGCCTGTAGTAAGCGATGGCTGCTGCGATACTGCATCCGCTGCTGATATCTGTCATCAGGTTTTCTAGCAAAGGAACTGGCACAGGATTGTAGGAGCGTGTGGACTTGCTGATCAAACGCACCTGGTTAAACAAGATATAATCAATTAAACAATTCAATTATCAACCCACCCAGTCAATCCATCAAACAATTACTTCATCACTCTAAATTTAATTCAATTATCAACCCACCCAGTCAATCCATCAAACAATTACTTCATCACTCTAAATTTAATTCAATTATCAACCCACCCAGTCAATCCATCAAACAATTACTTCATCACTCTAAATTTAATTCAATTATCAACCCACCCAGTCAATCCATCAAACAATTACTTCATCACTCTAAATTTAATTCAATTATCAACCCACCCAGTCAATCCATCAAACAATTACTTCATCACTCTAAATTTAATTCAATTATCAACCCACCCAGTCAATCCATCAAACAATTACTTCATCACTCTAAATTTAATTCAATTATCAACCCACCCAGTCAATCCATCAAACAATTACTTCATCACTCTAAATTTAATTCTTCTTCTTCTTCTTCTTCGTTCGTTCTCAATATACTGCTACCAAACCCTGAAAGGGCTTAAGTAGCAGAATGTAATCCAGAGAACGGCATGCGTTTTGTGTCGTAGTTTACAGCTTGACTGCGATATTTGCACCTTACAGTCCAACACATCCGACTTCAGCAAGCATTTTTTGAGTACCGGGTTAGCATTCCCTCTTTGATCCCTTCTCCTTAGCCAGTCTGCCCCGCTGCAGCCTGTTATCCAGGATCACCGCGTGGAGGTGTAGAAGGGTCTTGGCAGCTATGGTTCGCTGGCCCTGACGCTAGCAGTCAGCTATGGGTCGCTGACTACTGCAGCTCATGCGCTGCTCAGCATCTTGATCCCTAAATTTAATTCAATTATCAACCCACCCGCTCAATTCATTAAACAATTACTTCTTAAACTCAATAAATCCATCCATTTTTGTCACTGGATAACAAACTCTACTGGTGTATGAATATCTCAATGACAGATTCAGAACAAAATCATAAACATATATCATCATTACAAAAATAACTTGTTCAGCTCCATATGGAGCATAAGGACTTCAACAAATACATGTCAAGTCAACAAATGTTGACCTGTCCAAATTTATTGAAGATTTTGTGGCTTAATGTTACTACATGATAGTGTAACCAGCTTCATACTCAACCTTTTTAAGTCTCAATGTGAAACCATTGCTATTTAAAATGGCCACAGCAAAATACCAGCATAAGTTGATGATTCACTTTTGCTTCAAGTGAAGTATAAGGCCACCAATGTATCTGATTGTATCTGAGTACTTGCAATGGTGGTTAAATTAACGATTCTAAATGACGTTAGTCCCATGCACAACCCGCTTTAGTCACCTTTTTACAACATGCTTGGAAGGTTAAAATGGGCCTATTCTTTTCAGCCCTGGTACCATTCAGGTGAATACTATAGGTTTCCTATAAATGTTTCTGATGTAGTGGCGCCACTATAATTCACATAAATAAATAGATCAATGTTGCAGCGGTACTGAAGATCAAAAGTTGATAATAACACATATTGGTCACCAGGACAAAAATAAAATATTTTTTTTTTATCAGATCAGTGGAGTTGCCATGGGCACTAAGTGGGCCCTAATTCCACCCATCTCTTCATGGGCAATTTGGAATGCCTCATTTGGTCTTGCTATCAGGGCTCCCATCAATTGATGTACTACTGATACTTCAATGATTGTATAGGGATAACCGACATGTTTAAATGGGAAGAAATGAGCATTTTAGAATATAATAAAAACGGTTTATTGTAGAATCAAAGAAATGAGTGTTTTAGAATAGAATAAATATGGTATATTGTAGAATCAAAGAAATGAGTGTTTTAGAATAGAATAAATATGGTATATTGTAGAATCAAAGAAATGAGTGTTTTAGAATAGAATAAATACGGTATAATGTAGAATCAAAGAAATGAGTGTTTTAGAATAGAATAAATATGGTATATTGTAGAATCAAAGAAATGAGTGTTTTAGAATATAATAAATACGGTATAATGTAGAATCAAAGAAATACGGTTAACACAAATCAGTAGCTGCCACACAGATGGTACAGGAAAGAAGAATGCACTTCTCCACAACTTCTAACAATGAAAGTGGACAGATGACATGAGGATGAGGTAAGAATATATGTATAAAGCGATTTACCTTCTGTCCTGCCTCTCCCTCAATCACTTCCTCTACTCCTCCTTTACTTAAGCCTTCAGTTCTCAGGACTGTACAGACTTTGTTGACCCAAAATACTAGAGCTTCCTCAGGAGAATCTGGGAGCTCACTCGAGGCAGGGAATGTTGTGAAACGTCTAGGAACAGGAAACATTTATATGTGTCTTTCACATACATACACATTCCTTCATACAAACACTCATACACACGCACATACATATATACATCTCCTGTCCTGTGAAATTCACTCCAGCTCTGGCCACAGCTTTCCAGTTTCCATTATGTTTGTTTTGAGCTCTTTACTCCATATGTCTTTTGGTCTGTCTCTACTTCTCTTGCCTTGAAGTCCCTCTCACCTTTTGTATTCATATGTTCACGCCATATCTGTACTTCCTGCTGTGTCTATATTGCTACCAAGATATTTGAATCAATGCAGGAGTATATCTCCCAACACATGTAACACAGTTCACACAACAGTGGTTCTTTAACTGTTGGAATAATCCAGGTCAACAGGCACCATTAATGTCAATGTGTTAGACCTCTCTTTACAAATACCCAGTTGGCCACACGTTCAGAAGTTATAATCGAAAACAATTTCTCTAATAGTCATTATCATCGTCGTCCCCCCTGACAGAGACTGTCTTGTACGTTGTTAGTGTCCAATTTAGTCAGAAAGGTTGGCCAGAGCCCTCTGATCAAAAGTAAGGTATGTCCCTGGCACCTGGGATCCAAATCTCAATGTTAGAGTCAGTAAGGTGTAGCACAACTCCCCAGGGTGCATGCTCACAAAGTTTGTGTGGGAAACCTTTGTTCCACAGCAGAGATCAGACGGACGGAAGCTACATATGGTCAGAAGAGGCCAGATTCGCCAACAGAGGAGAGGACCACAAGATAGCAAGATAGATAAGTACTAGTTGAAATTGTTAGTGATAGAATATTTAGAACTGGGTATAGATCTGAAGATTTCATTAAGCTAAGTGCTTAAAATCTCTGCTTTTAGAAAGATTAGTCATAGTTAGATTAGTCGACAATGTTGTAAATTATTTGATTATGCAATAAATTAATTACCATGTGTCTTTATACTAAAAAAAATAAGTTTCATAACATTTAGTAGTAGTGGCTGGATTGTGCCGTGTAGGTAAATTGGTTCCTGTGACAAGAACTACTACAATAGACCAATAAGAAAGCTTTTCTAGAAACATCTAGAACCGACAATTCTGATAATAAAATACTGTTGCCTTGCAGGTGGACTGGTGACAAATAAAGGCTAGAGAAGCAGCCCCCCACCGAACAAATGCATGCTGAAGATGAATGCATTGAACCATGGATGCAGAGCAGTGTCATACATCGTCCCATAAAGACAGCCACAGAATTGACTTTGTGGAGCCATTGATGTGAATGTCTGATGGTGAACAGCACAACCCTTCACATAAGGACAACCACATATCACTTTGTGGAGCCGTTTGATGTGAATGTCTGATGGTGAACAGCACAACCCTTCACATAAGGACAACCACATATCACTTTGTCGAGCCGTTTGATGTGAATGTCTGATGGTGAACAGCACAACCCTTCACATAAGTACAACCACATATCACTTTGTGAAGCCGTTGATGTGGGTGTCTGTCTGTTGGTGGACAAGGAAGTAGATGGCTTCAGTACTATGAAGACATTTCTAGCTTCTACTTGGGATGGACAGACAGACAACAGACACTCACCCCAGACACACAATGCCACATTATAAACCTCACCTGACAGCTTTCACCACTTTCTCAACACTGGCAACTTCAAATGTATATGCCTTCATCAAGGCATCAATCAATGCCAGGTGGGCTTTCTGTAAATCCAAATTCAAAGAAAATAATTAGGTAACAGTTAAGAACAAAATGATGCAAAAAATATGTAACATAACCGCTTCTCCTTCCAATCAGGGTTGACAATTTAACTTTTTAAAAGTCAATATTTCAGAAATATTAATTTTCTCAATTGGTTTGCGTTAAGAAAAGAAAAAGGTTTGCTGTGCTTTTGTGTGTGACTTTTTCAGGGAATGTTTGTAGGCATAATTTTGGTTTTGCTTTTTATTGGCTTTGCTCTAGTGTTTGGCGTGATTTCATGTTGCATTGACAACCTTGCTTTCAAATACCTTACCAGTGATCCACTTTTTGTATTACTGTATCATATGTGGATATGAGGTCCGAAGATGCAGTACAGTGAATAAGCCGACAGAAGCCAGGGTCAGTGAACGGATCTGACCAAGACCCTTTTCCACCTCCAGGTGGGGGCCTTGGAAACAGGCTGCACTAGTGTAGTCTGCTTTAGAGAATAGAGATCAAAGTGGGAAGGCAAACCTGGCACGCAAAAAAATCCAGCTGAAACTGGTGTCTTGGCGCAGATATCACAGCCTCGCTGTAAACTACAACGTAACATCACAATGTCCTTTTCAGGACCAATGTTGAAGAAAAAATATATATGGGGTGATGTTTCTAGAGCATTCTTTTAAATACAGAAGGCTACTCCACACCCTGCATGTTTTAGTCTATGTGAATGGCAGGATGTGCAAATCATGGGTTTGAGAGTCTGCTACCCTATAATGGATAGACCATACTCTTAGTGTGGCAGTGGTCCTATTTGTGTCCATATCATAAACAGAGAGTCCTCTACCCTAGAAGGAATAGACCCCACTTTTCACGACATATTCTCAGTGTGGCAGTAGCCCTATTTGTGTCCATGTCATATACAGAGAGTCCTCTACCCTAGAAGGGACATACTCTCAGTGTGGCAGTAGTCCTATTTGTGCCTATGTCATATACAGAGAGTCCTCTACCCTAGAAGGGATAGATCACACTTTTCACAACATACTCTCAGTGTGGTAGTGACCCTATTCTCACCTAATCAGAATTGCTACAATGTGAGGAAGACACACTGCTCTAGTGGTTCTGAGCCACTGACTGGGGAGGAAAGAAAAGACCCACTACACATCCATGCATGTCATAAATGATGACTACATAGAGCTGTGTGTGGGGGCTGACAGCCTCATCCTGTAAAACAAATTGCTACAAAACCACCACCACCACAAAAGCACACAAAGGGCTTTGGCACAGGCTTCCTAAAGGAGGCCAATTGCAGTGGTAGCCCTATACTCCAGCTGGAATGAAAAAGGGACAAGGGAAATAACAAACATAAATCTGTGAGACAGAGTACTACAACAAACAATACAGCTGGAAGAAGTAGAGATTTATGAGACACGCTCTGGTTAGTGTAGTAGTTAGAGCACTAACATTTCACTCCAAAGGTGTGGTATTCAACTAGACATCTGGAAAGGAGCTGGCCATCTTATCTCAAAGACAAGCTGTGTACAATGAAGTCTCCAACACTTGATCACTAGAGCAGCTCCTGCAATCGGAATACCTTTATCTTCCCCCTCAGGAAGCAAACATAACAATTACACATGCCCCTCTGGCTCTTAAACCCTGTAACCTGGTGTTGTAGATTGTTATAAGTGATAACACTGCCATTGTTATGTTTATCATCCTCAACACAAATAACACTGTCTATATGTGTGTGTGGCTGTGGCCTATACTTGATGATGGCAAAGTTGGGATGCAGCAGTGTCTATACATTTGTCTGGATCAAACTAGGTCTTATATTCCATAGTTGTAATAGATTACCGATCTGTCTGGATCAAACTAGGTCTTACATTCCATAGTTGTAATAGATTAGGGATCTGTCTGGATCAAACTAGGTCTTACATTCCATAGTTGTAATAGATTAGGGATCTCTCTGGATCAAACTAGGTCTTACATTCCATAGTTGTAATAGATTAGGGATCTCTCTGGATCAAACTAGGTCTTACATTCCATAGTTGTAATAGATTAGGGATCTCTCTGGATCAAACTAGGTCTTACATTCCATAGTTGTAATAGATTAGCGATCTGTCTGGATCAAACTAGGTCTTACATTCCATAGTTGTAATAGATTATGGTATATGCTAGGTTACTAATGATGTCTTTTTGGGGGTTTCTAGAGTTCGCCTAATTCCTTAGTTAATGTCTTTCTTTGCAGCGCATCATATCAGTCACCTTGCCTTATTACTCTATTTTTATGTTGCTAGATTTGTATGTTTTCTTAACGCTTATCTTCTTCTTCAAAGGCTTTCAGATATAAACTTGAATATATCTAAATTAAGCATTAGTCTGAGGCTATCAGAATCTCCATAGAGCTTGTCCAGAAATGGTGGTGGTTGTTGTGTAATCCCCACAATAAGTAAGTTGACCCTTTTGTGCGCCCTGAAAACGACGTTAAGTGGTGGGTTGTAGTAGCTTTCCTCACATCCTGAACATGCTAATGAAGGTGGACAGCGGTCCTCCAGGCGGTTGTGCTATGCTTGGCTTCATCTGCGTGACACTTGCTACTAAGGGGACCACATCGATCCACATCTTGTCAGCCAGACTGCCTTGAAAACAGCCTGTTTCCAGGAAACACTAAATGGGACAGAAATTGTGGTTTTAGTGTGTATTGTGCCTGACCCTGACGCAACATCCTGGTCAGTTCCTGACCCTGATGCGACATCTTGGTCAGTGCCTGACTGGACTAGAATCTCAGTTCCCCATCCAGAAATGGTATTGGTAGTGATTATTTTGTTCCTCGTATGTTGGACACCTTTGTAGCAAATGCTCATCAGTCATTTTATCAGTGTCACAGACACATTGAACTGTATATCCCTAGATTTTTAGGTTTAGATGTTATCTCAACCTGCTATTTCCCATGCAGTCTAAAGATTACTACCTGCTCACCTTTATTGAGCTGGTAATTTGTGTCATTTTAGTTGTACTTATAACATACTTGTCTTTGCCACTGTTATCAATGACGCTAAAAATACATCCATGTTGGAATATGTATATTGGATGTGAGTCATGTAGGTAGGTGTGTCTGACAGGATGCAGCATGATATTGGCAAACCAGTGAACTATGAAACAATCAGTAACCATACCTTGTCACCATTTCCTGAAAGTGACTGACCACCTGTTGGTGTGGCCAGATTGTATTGATGTCAATATTTCATAACAGATATCACATGGGAAAGGCAACAAAAACATGAAAATTTGTTTAAAGAACTATCATTACTACTGATGTTACTTGGGATATTGTTATAGGGCAGAGGAATAAAGGTCATTTAACCCTGCAGTCGGGGAGGAAGACTTATGTCTGGTCAGGCAAAATATACTGGTCAGACATGTTAGTTAGGGTCAGGTAAAATATACTGACCAGGACCCTCACCTCGGCTTATTAGAAGCCCTCCCTGGAAACGGGCTGTTCTCATGCAGCCTGGCTAATGAGGTGAGGGATTGACATGATCCTCGTAGTAGTAAGTGACACGCAGATGAACCCAAGCATAGCACAACCCCCTGGAGGACCCCGGTCCACCTTCATCAGCACGCTCGCGATGTGAGGAAAGCTACTGCAACCCGCCAATTAACATCCTTTTCAGGACGCACAAAAGAGTAGCCTACTCATTGTGGGCATTCATAAACAACAAAAATACCCCTGCAGTTATCATACAGTGTGCAGGTTATGTTTTTATTGAAACCGTTTTTAAAAAGCCCTTAACCCCACTAGGAATATGGAACCCATGTCCTTCCTTGATCATAAGACCATTATCCGGACTGTTCTGCCGCCCATTCTTCACAGGCAAACAAAGACTAAACAAATAAACAGAACAGTACTAACCAATCTGAAGGGTGCGGTCTGAACGAGCACAGTTTCTGTCACGGACGAATCTTGAACATCAGAGATGTAGATCCCTTTCCTGGATAAAACCTGGATAATGCTCCAATGTCCTGAATAAGTGATGGATGACAAGTAATGATCAAACTTAGATGGTCATAAATGCTGTCATAGCCAGGAGTGGATTTAAGGATGAGCTCTGGACTAACTGCTACAAATTCTAGCAACACATACACATTTTCTGATGACTGTAACTCTTACTCTATCAATCAATAACACCAAAACCTTTCAGCTCCATGTGGTGCACAGTTTTCACAAAATTTCATGTTTCTGTTTAGTTGACTTGTCCATATTTGTTGAAGTTTTTATGGCTTAAAGTTTCTACAGGATGAGTTAGCTAGGTCTATGCCCAGCCCTCCTTAGTTGCCTCTTACTACATGCTTGGCAGGTTTACTGTGTTACTATTCTTTGCTCCCCTTTTGGGTCCCAGCAATAATTGGCAATTACTTTTCTATGGATGGTCTCAAATGCTGTCATATCCAGGAGTGGATTTACAGATGAGCTTTAAAGGTAAAAGTCCATATCAGATACTAAGGCCAAGGATGAAGTGTTACAGACCCCAGTGCACAACAAAATTGTAATTTAAAAAAAATTAACATTTCAAAGTTTACTCCCATTGTTAAGTTCCAACAAGATGATCTATTGGGCTGAATAATAAAGGCCACCTGTCTAGGCAGTCACCATGTAATGTACAGGCTAGGTTTTTACCTTTCTTCTAATAATACAATAAATGATATAACCCAAGAAGAAAGGTTAGGATCACTTAACTGCTCATGCATGTAGTAAAAAGTGACTCTGGATGGGGTAGCTACCTTTATCATGTAACACAAATGGCTAAAATATCCACCACAGCATCGATGCAGGCATCATGTGTGTGGGATAGCTGCAGTGCTGACCTCCTATAGAGCTGATGGAGACAAGAATAAGTATCCTATTTTGTAATGCCACTCATCAAGGGTGCAGCATGGTGGACCATATGTTTGAGAGACTTCATCATAATAATAATAGCTGTCCATTGTTGTCAATGAGGACCGCCGACATCATCCTTGTCACAAATTTCCCGGTTGGGTGTGGGTGCGCATGTGGCTGAACAGGCCAATGCGGGCACGAAAACATTTCCTACATATCGGGCACATGAGGTTTGTAGAAGGGGATGGTGTTCCCGCTGTTCGGGATTTCCGCGTCTCGCGTCTGCTCTGGGCTTTCACAACACGGTCGTCTTCACCGGCAGCTACACCCGATTTGACTGCGCTTCTCCAGTCAGATCTGTTTTGCGCAAGACATTCCCAGGTGTAGATGTCTATCTGGCAACTTTTCAGTGAGTCCTTCCGACCGTTTTTAAAACGTTTCTTTGGGCGCCCTCTCTCGCGCCATCCCTCTCTCAGCTTGCCGTAGAGAAGCTTCTTTGGGAGCCGCTCATCTGATATACGGACGAGGTGTCCGGCCCATCCTAGTCGTGCTTTCTCTAGCAGTGCATGTATGCTGGGCATGTTAGCCCTCGAGAGAACCTCGATGTCAGTGACACGATCTTGCCATCGGATGTGGAATATTCGCCTCAGGCAATCTGTGTGGAAGTGGTTTAACCTCCTTGCATGTCCAGAGTATACAGTCCAGCTTTCACAAGCGTATAGTAGGGTTGGAATGATGGTTGCACGGTAGACTTTGAGTTTGGTATTGACGCTGATGCCACGACGTGCCCAGACCATCGAACGCATTCTACCAAAGGCTGTGCTGGCCTTTGCTATTCTGCTTGCCACCTCATTGTCTAGGCTGACTGATCTCGACAGCGTGCTACCCAGATATGTGAATTTATCTACGGCATTCAGCGTCTGCCCTCTGACTGTAGTCTCTGGTTTTGTGTACGGCATGCCTGGTGCTGGTTGGTACATGCAGTCAAAAAGGCTGCACCTCCATGTTCGGTTGAGTTAATTGTTGACAAGGTTTCATTGGTAGTAGGTTACAGCGGCTCTTCCTACATCACAAGATGTACTTGAGAAGGTGGACTACGGTCCTCCTAGCTGTAGTACAATGGGGGGGGGGGGGGGGGGGGTCTTCAGTAAGCTCATGACTATAGGGATCAGCATCGATCCGCACCTTGTTGACCAGACTGCTGTGACACAGACTATTTCCAGAACGAGGACATCAGGAATTGATGTATGTTTTACCTGAACCTGGTTACGCTTCGTTACCTCTTGGATGTCATAAAGACTACACAGAGAGTTATGAATGGATAAAGCAACCTTAACATGAAAAACAAATAGTTACACAAACCACTAGTGAATGAACACAAAATGCTTAAACAAGGAACCATCAAAAGCAGTGGTCATTTACTACATAAGAGATGAAATGAAGAAGAGTGAATTGCTAGATATGAAGTAACAAATGCTGTTCTGATCCAACGTCAATGCACTCCAGGTAGACACATATGTTCTCAATCCCTCTCAGTAAAAGGCAAAGTGATCAGATGCTGATGGTTCGCTGAACATCTGCTGCAAAATTGCCCGACATACAAGGACCAGAGAAAGCACATGTGGCCATCACCAGTGCCAACACTAGACAATCTCTATGGCCGTGTCGACAGCCTCAGGATGACAGCTGTTTTCTTCGAACAAATTCAAGTTGACGTCTGACAGCGTACGAAGAAGAAGATGCTGATGGTTCTCTTAGCTCACTGATTGTATACACTACTTCTCCATCTTCTCAGGCTCTCTTCTGGACCCAAGTAGGATTTCAAAAATTTGCAATCTGTGCACCACTGGTTTATTGATTGCAGCAGCTTCATCCAAGAGGTGGTCATTGATAAAAGTCAAAATGTCACATCTATCATCCACTCCCATCATCATCTCAGATGCCAGGGTGTAAACCCTTTCCTTCCTACAATCTCTAACATGACCAGGTCAGTAGATTCATGCAAGATCCTGAAGGTTCAAGGTCTCCATGTCCACTATCCAGTCATGCCATAGCCAGTCCTTCTTAACTTAACGTCTTTATACTTGTTTAATAGACTCTGCAGGATACAACCAGTTTCATCTACATTTCCTTGCTCTAAAAGCTATGCACATCCAATCTATTCTTAAATGCATTAATTGTTCTTGCCTCCACTACATGTACCTTTTTAAATAAGAACTCAGAATCAGAGACGATTACAGCAGTCATTAAAGAGGTTTCAAATGGCCACCTCAAAGCCGAAGTCATTGTCATGATCTCTATCATACTGGAAGATGTTGTCATGTATACACCACTCAGTTCAGCAGCAACCATGTCTCTCACTCTAGCAGAGAAGCCATGACCTGCTTTTTGTACCCCACAGCCAAGATGAGAAAATGCCAAATGTGTATTACCTTTCCACTGTGTATGTGTTTCAGGGAACATGTTGCTGCAGGCCTGACAGTACAGCTCGCTGGTGGACATCAGGTTCACCAACACAGGTCTGAGAGCCAGCTGACCCTGCCGCAGGAGAACAACATGACATCAATTTTTATATCTCGTAAAAATAATAATAATAATGATATTGAGATGTATGTCTGTCCTGAAAAATCCCCACCCATCCACTTCTTCTTTTTCTTATTTGTTCCAACAGGAACATATGACCACCACTAGAGACAATGTTTGGCTGTATTGTTAGAAGTTTCCTAATGGTGTACCAGTGCTCCCTACAATATTCTGTTAGTAAGCATTCTCAGAGTAAAGTCAAGTAGGCACAAGAGGTCTACTAAATGTTAAGGTGGCTCTTCCAAATAGTCATACCCTAACTGATTCATGTGAAGGAAAATTATTACATACTTTAATAATATTTGTAGGATTATTCTACATAGTTTTCAATTACATTCTACAAATGTTAAGGACAGTATTATAGGAGAGACTGCTGTGGGGATGGACATTCTCAATGATGCTATTGTTGCAAGGAATGAAGTGTTACAGATTACTAGGTCTCAGCTTTTGTTGAGGTGGGATGACTAGTTTTTTTTCTTCGCTGCCTTGTATTCATCAATAGCAAGAAATCGGATGCAGCAGGCCCTAACATCGCTGGAGGAGTGGGCGAACTCATGGCTGGTCAAAATAAATGAGGAAAAAACAACATGTACGATATTCTCGCTTTCAAACAAACCCCAGAACGCCAAAATAAGTCTTAACGGCAAATATCTGCGGCCAAACGATAACCCAAACTACCTGGGAGTCACATTTGATCGGCGCATGACATGGAAAAGTCAGATCGAAAGAAACCGAATGAGAGCCAGACAAAGAATGGCAATCATGAGGAAACTTGCTGGCACAAGCTGGGGAGCAGATGAAAGTATATTAAAGAAACTGTACACTGGAAGAGTGAGACCAGTTCTCGAGTATGGTATTGCAGCATGAACAACAGCAGCAAAGGCGAACTTTGACAAAATTAGCAAACTTCAAAACCAAGCCATGAGAGTTATAACAGGAGGCATGAAGTCAACACCAATTGTAGAACTTGAAAAGATTTTAAATCTGCAATTCATGACCGACAGAAGAGACTGCAAAGCCCAGCAGCAAGCAGAGAAACTCAGAAGACTGACAGACCATCCAATGCACTAGAGACTAAATAGATTTGGAAATGGGAAACTAAAGCGGAGAAACTTTGCAGAAATAGCCAAAGCAAAGATGAACGAAGACCCTATAAACACATTAACAACACCAAAGCCGATCCCTACTGTACGCAAACCTACCTGGAAGCAGCATATATTTCCGGTGGTGGCATAAAATATACCAGGTATTGGAAACAAGAACAGCCAGACTGAAAAAGAAAGAAGAGACATAACCCTGAGGTACATAACGAAAAACTACCCAAGCAAGGACTGGACCCATGCATACACCGACGGTTCTGTAACAAACAAACACAACACAGAATGGAGGGGCAGGGGTATTCCTGAGCCTACCAAATGGTAGAAAAATAACACTGTCAGTGGCAACTGGAAAATACTCAAGCAATTTCAGAGCGGAGGCAGAGGCACTGAGGGCTGCAGCAGAAGCAATGCTGACAGGCAAAAGAAATGAAAGCCAAATAGTCCTGTTCACAGATGCCCTGGCCGTAGTCACAGCACTAAAAAGCCAGAAAAATACTGAAAATGATTTAAGAGCAGTACTCTGTCAACTATGCCAGCAGTCCGCACCAAAATGAGTAGTGGTACAGTGGGTTCCATCCCACTGTAACATCCAAGGCAACGAGGAGGCAGACAGACTGGCAAAAGAAGGTGCAAGACTACCACAACCAAATTCTAGTGTGACCTAAGAAGAGTCAAAAAGGCTCATTAGAGCCAGATACATGGCCAAATGGGAAACAGAACATACTGGCTACACAAAAAAAGATGCCTATTACCAATTGAACAGAAGAGAGCAGGTCGTGGTCTTCAGACTCTGTACAGGCCACAACAGACTGAGGTACCACCTATTCAATAAACTGAAGATAGATGGCACTGACGAATGCAGTTGTGGTACCGGAAAAATGACCACTGCAAAACTGCCCGAAATACAAGGACCAGAGAAAGCACACGTGGCAACACTAGACAAGCTCTATGGCAGTGTCGACAGCCTCAGAATGACCGCTGCTTTTTTTGAAAAAATACAGGTTGACGTCTGACAGCGTATGAAGAAGAAGAAGTATTCATCATTTATTTATCACTCCAGATGGCGGAGTATAGGTCCAGCACTACATTTGGTTTCCTTTAACCAGCATTTAGAGAAATCTGAATCCAGTTGTTTGCAGTGTTGCTTAAACAGCAACAGTTTTTACATGGTAAAGTTGCTAGCTCCATGCTCAACCTTCCCTAGTCGCTTTTTGCAACATGTTGGGAAGGAAACAGTGGCTGTACTATGTTTAACACAGGAACCACTAAGGTGTTGAGGCATGTCCATTGAGGCACGACCAGAAATGTGAGCAGAAGCCAGAGAAGCTGTTATCTTGTCAATTAAAAACATCTTTGTCTTCCTAGTCCACCTCACAAGCTGCAAACTCTGGTTTTAAATTGTTGTGACAAAAATGAATATTTTCTTTTGCAAGTCAATTCATGATTACTTGTTTCATGCTTGATAATTTTGAATTTTGTTTTCCTGCACTACAACATTATGATAGGAAACATTGTCCATTACAAGATATGAAAACCTTTCCAAAGTGGAAAGAAGTGTGTTCCCCAGCCAATTCCTAAAAATATCTCCATTCACTAGTGTGGTAGTCCCTACCATCTGTGGACTGTGTTTGGAAAAGAAGCTCTGCACAACTTATAAGACCATTTTCTTTGTTACCTGCATGAGCTATTACAATGTGTTGACCCTAGCTACACTAGTGAATGGAGCTATTACAATGTGTTGACCCTAGCTACACTAGTGAATGGAGCTATTACAATGTGTTGACCCTAGCTACACTAGTGAATGGAGCTATTACAATGCGTTGACCCTAGCTACACTAGTGAATGGAGCTATTACAATGTGTTGACCCTAGCTACACTAGTGAATGGAGCTATTACAATGTGTTGACCCTAGCTACACTAGTGAATGGAGCTATTACAATGTGTTGACCCTAGCTACACTAGTGAATGGAGCTATTACAATGTGTTGACCCTAGCTACACTAGTGAATGGAGCTATTACAATGTGTTGACCCTAGCTACACTAGTGAATGGAGCTATTACAATGTGTTGACCCTAGCTACACTAGTGAATGGAGCTATTACAATGTGTTGACCCTAGCTACACTAGTGAATGGAGCTATTACAATGTGTTGACCCTAGCTACACTAGTGAATGGAGCTATTACAATGTGTTGACCCTAGCTACACTAGTGAATGGAGCTATTACAATGTGTTGACCCTAGCTACACTAGTGAATGGAGCTATTACAATGTGTTGACCCTAGCTACACTAGTGAATGGAGCTATTACAATGTGTTGACCCTAGCTACTTGGAATTTCCCTTCTCTTGTTTCCATCCAGTGATTGCCTTTTTGTCTATTTGTATGGTAAGCATTTACCAAAGATTCATCTAAATATACTCTTGTAGCCTTCTATCTAGCGCTCACGAATTTGCTTAATGTATTTGCATTGTGCGACAATGAGGTATGGTTTTTTTACAAACAACGTCCCTGCCATTAACAGGTTTCGTAACAACTCTCCATAAAGCGGTCTTTGAAATTTAAATATCGCAATGACTTTGGAGTCAAACCTTTGGTTTACGAAGTGTAACTAGTTCGTTTTCCCTAAATCTTGTATGTCATGATATAAATATCCCCTTCTGACTTCTCTGTGGAAATAACTATACAATAGTACAGTCACCGTCTGTATCCTCACGAATTTGTACTTCAAACTCATTACTAAATTGATAAGAAAGTAGCTTGTTCAACATCTCCTAATGAAAAACAAATGACGTATAGAAACACCACATACATAGATGCTGAGAAAAAGTGTGAAGAATTGCTTGAATGGTTTTTCACGAAATTCCCGATTCCTTGCTGCAAATAACTTAGCTTTTGGAGACAACTGTACACATTGAATGGAATACTGACATGTGTTTCTTGTAGAACTTGTATAGGTATGCCAAATCCAGATTAGTGTTATTTTACTAATCCCAAATAAGTAATAACTTACAGAACAGTTTTAGAAGGCAAAAAATACTTTTTTAAGGTCATGACTTTTATTAATACACACAAAAAATGTAATTAAATTCTGTCAAGGGGTTATAAAAAATGAATCGCTAAAGTTGTTCAGCAATTTTGGAATGAACTATAGTTGCCTAACCTGTTTGCCATATACAAAAAACAAAATAGAGACAAGAATATAACAAAGACAAACATCTCTCTAAGTACTTGTAAAATATAGTAAAATACATGCCACTGTGGCTGATGTCACTACATCGTTTACACTCCACTAACTCTGGATACCACACGTTTATTTACTTATTAGATGACAGGCAAAGTTTCTAATTGCTCAACTACGCAAGCAGTAAGAAAATCAACAAAACATATATACAAACAAATACAGGTGCAAAGTCATAAAACACAACGCTTGAACACAGTGGTTCTCAACTTTGTGCATGCTAATGATACATTTTCAACTCTTACTTTCAAGTCAAAATAAAAACCCAACGCATATTTCTAGCATTCTACATAGCCCATTTCATACACAGTAGTCCTTCGATGCACAAACACCTACTATATGAGCATCCTTCTTTATGAACACATGCTCTGGTCCTAATAAAAGATGTTTCACGCGGTAATAATTGAAGGGGGGGGGAAGAGAAGAGGAAGAGGTCAGTATAGATGTGAGGTAAAGACGCTTGCCTTTCCAAGCGCAAAATTGCTGGGTTTCGAATCCCACATGTTTCAAATGTTCCTTGTCTCAAGGGAGGTGAAACCAGCCTCTAGTCATATTGGAGATTGACGAAAAACACAGAGATCCTGTGTACATGCTGTGCACATAAAAGAATCCTTGGTAGTTAAAAATCTATATGAGGAGGTTGTTATTCGCTGTCTGAGCAAAATTTTAAAAAGTAATGAAATTTCTACCCGATACGCAATCTATATTCCCATAGACCTAGTAAGTCACAGAAAGCAAACATTGCAAAATAAAGAGTATACTATGGATAGCCTTTGGCTACCTAGCAGCAGGCATAACCTGCCTGTTTGGATACCAGGATTCCAAATATAATATAAAATAACTTATGTGTTACGGGAAATTTAAAAAACGTACAAACCTAGATTTTGTACACACCCAAACGACTGTTCGCAGACCCCAAGTTGAGAACCACGACCCAAGCTGTTTAGCCTCAGAGGTTGAAGTTGTTGTTGTTGTAGATTAACTTTCTGGGGAGCTATTTGATCTGTCGTAGTCAATTTGCAGGTGTTTCATAATGGTGAGTGGAGCCGCATAGAGTCTTAGTTGGGGTGACCGACAGTGGCTTTTAAAATTTCCGCCTCAAGTTTTGGTCAAACGACGGCACATGTTGTATGTACCATCTCATATGGGTTGGTGTAGTTGCATTCCAAGCATTCACCACTCTCAGACTAAAAAAATATTTCTTGGTATCTAATATTTTTATAAAATATTTCCTGATATTTCTGTGCAGGAGAGTGGGTTCTGTGTTTGTATACTGTTATAAGATCAAGTTTGATGACTTGCAAATGTCTTCTACCACTCTTCCCATTTTGTTATGTTTTATAACCACGATGGTGAGAATGGAGTCTACAGCTATTATTGTGTTTTTTAAAGTAGTGTCTTCAAAGTTAATGTTTCCTACATATGATTGTTTTTTGGGGGGAGGGGGGGGGGGGGGGGGGTTGAGGGTAAGAAAGAGAGGAAAGAGGGAGGGGAGGAGAAGAGAGTGAGGGAGGTAGTCATTATATACAGTATGTTTGTTTCTATTGATCCAGCTGAGAGTCTCCTGCACGTCAATGTCAGTACCATTGGAAATGTTTCATACTTATGGTCCAACACATCATTTCTAATGAGAATCATAAGCTCTTGACAGTTTTTGCAAGCACAGAGGTACTGAGTGGATCCAGTGATGTTCAGTGGAGTTTTGGTTGGGATGGTTTCCTGGAGAACTGCAATGGGGGCTTCGTTGTCATGTAGGATTTTGAGCAGTTCTTTACTTTTGTTTTCTATGTATGCAATGTTTAGTATTGTGTTTATGTTGCCAGCAGCACACTTATTCCCAGCAGCCTGGGGTGTCACTATTTTGCATGGAAGTTTATTTACCAAAGATACCTACGGGCTCATTTGAAGAAGAGTCGGTTGTACTTTACATTTCAGTCCTAGAGTTTTACTGTGACATTTCTACCATCATCAACTTATTGAGTTATGTGTCAAAAGCTCCACCTCCCCACTAATGATATTTCATCCCATCACAGCATGTGGTTGGAAGGTCTCTTGTCTTAGACTCACTGTCGTCAAAGGGGATGGAATTTAGTGCATTCAATCCCCGGTATTGAAGAAATCTCCAAATATGTAGGATTAAATCACTATGTACTGGTTCTGGACTTCCCCAAGAAATCATAACATCCGGAATACAACCAGCTCTCAATTATGCTCTTGAGTTTTGTAACCAATATTTGGTCTTTCTTCATACATCTCATCAGGCAGGTGTCTGAGTTAAGATCAGAATCTAGGTTGCCCCTCCCCAAGCTGTGCAATGCTGAGTGTTTTTGTCCATCGTTTCCAAAGAGGCCTACATTGTCATCTGTCAATCCTGGAGTGGGTTTGTAGGTAGCTGATAAAACCAATCCAAGCCCGAAAGCGTCTGTCACACTGAGGGCAGAGAAACACCGTCAGACGAAGGCAAGTCGTCTCTTGCTTTTCGTCTTCGTGCAGCTAACTTGATTCTTTTCTGTTCGATATGTGTCATGCCAGAATAGATTTTACTATGCTAGGCAGAGTGATCAGCAGCAATGTTTTCCCAATTATCAGGGTCAATGTCACAGTTCTTCAGTGAGGCTTGCAGAGTGTCTAATGTTTTAATTGGCCACCGCGAGTTAACTTGCCTGACTCAAGTTCGCCATTGAATATTTTCTTTGGAAGCTGCTCATCTGACATGCGGACATGGCCAGTCCATCTAAGCTGCGATCTGCACAGAGATGTGTGCATGTTTGTCATGCCAGCCCACGAACGAACTACATCTCTGATCTTGTCTTGCCATTTTATGTTCAGCAGTTTCCTTAGGCAGCCCAGATGAAAGTGGTCAAGCTTCTTCGTATGTTGACTGTACACAGTTCAGGTTTCACAGGCATACAGAAGAGTTGGTAGGCTGACTGCAGCATAACCTTCAATTTGGTTATAAGCTTAATTTCTCTCCGGTTTCAAACTGAGGATCTTAGTATTCCAAACGCTACACATGTTTTTGCTATTCTCGAGTTCATCATCAATATGGACTGCTCTGGAGAGTATGCTGTCAAGGTATACAAAGCGTTCCACCGACCAACTTATGACGATTGATAGTGATAGATGGCGTACTGTGCACATTTGTTGGGACTGCTTGGTGCAGCACTTCAGTCTTACTGGTAAAAATGGTGAGACCAAAGTTATCGCAAGCTCTGCAAACATGTCAACAATACATTGCATTTCAGTCTCTACGGACATTGAGAGGGCAGTCATCAGCAAAGAGAAGTTCACATATGGTCCCAATTTGTACTCTTGTTCTTGCCCGCAGTCTCCTCAGATTTAAGAACTCACCGTCAATGCAATAGCGGACTTTGCCTCCAGCATCATTGTCCTTGAATGCATCAGTCAACGTGGCAATAAACATCATGCTGTAAAGGATAGAGGTTAGGATGCATCCTTGCTTCCCTCCATTTTGTAACACGAAAGGGCTCAGAGGATTCCCCACGATCTTAAACTCGAGCCAACATGCCATCATGGTAATGTTTAACCATTATAATAAATGCACTGGGACATCCAAATTTGGCCATGTTCTTCCATAGGCCGTCACAATTTAAGTGTCAACAGCTTTTGTTAAATCCACAAATGTGGTGAGAAAGTAGACATTTTGTTCTTGACACTTTTCCTGTATTTGCCTAGCTGCAAAGATCATATCAGTGGTGCTTCGTCCTTTTCTAAATCCACATTGACTCTCTGGAAGTAGCCGTTGTTCTAGGTGATGTAAAAGTCTGTCTAGTAGGATTCTTGCAAGTATCTTTCCTGCAAGGCAAAGCAGAGATATCCCCTATAGTTGTCACAGACTTGGCGATTTCCTTTTCTCTTATAAAGATGAATAATTTTAAGTCTTGTGGGATACGCTGATGATTCCACATTTCACAGAATAGACCAGTCAGCTTCTTAGTTAGTCTAGGTCCACCGGCTTCATAGATCTCAGCAGGAATTGAGTCAGATTACGATGGCTTTCTGTGTTTCCTGGACAGAACAGTAGGCTAGAGTCATTAGTTTTTATTTATTTCTAATGCTGAGTACTTAATATGTCACACAACAAAGGGAATCATCATATTAAGTATCTCTTGGCTGTGCTCAGCCTACCTGCAAGGCAACTGGTGATTTTAAAGTAGATTTTTTACTCCTTTTTGCCCAGAGCAGTTTGGTTTTAAGGCACCAGAGACACTCCTTCTCCTGTTAGTAAGAACAATAGGTTCCTTCCAAGTGAAGATCAGGAGTTGGACTTCTGCTGTCAGAAACTACGTGTTACAAATGACATAAGAGCATTTGGACAGGATTAACAGCTCATCCTCAAATACTGTCCCGGCTACGACAACATCTGGAACCCAGATATGGATTATCAAGGCCAGCTCCCTGATAGAAGCCTGCCTAGCTGTCTGTGTTTTTGTAATCATATAATAATGTTTCTCTCTACCATACCAGATGTTACTGATAATATTGTACTTTTGCTTAACGGTGGTTTTGCCTATCTGATTACATCTCCAGAACAGAAATGTTATTTCCATCTACAAGGGTGTCTAACTATAGGTGTAAGAATAGCTTAACTGAGAAGTAAGGAGAGTGTGATAAGTTTACTAAAAGTTAAGAGTGTACAGGAAGGTTTACTAAAAGTTAAGTAGGTACAAGAATGCGTACTAAAAGTTCAGGTGGTATAGTATTCTGTACTAAAAGTTAAATAGGCACAAGAATGTGTACTAAAAGTTAAGGTGGTATAGTTTTCTGTACTAAAAGTTAAGTAGGTACAAGAATGTGTACTAAAAGTTAAGGTGGTATAGTATTCTGTACTAAAAGTTAAGTAGGTACAAGAATGTGTACTAAAAGTTAAGGTGGTATAGTTTTCTGTACTAAAAGTTAAGTAGGCACAAGAATGTGTACTAAAAGTTAAGATGGTATAGTATTCTGTACTAAAAGTTAAGTAGGTACAAGAATGTGTACTAAAAGTTAAGGTGGTATAGTTTTCTGTACTAAAAGTTAAGTAGGTGCAAGAATGTGTACTAAATGTCAAAGGGATAAGGAAAGCCAAGACAATTAGAACCTTATTCATGCAGCTTTGGAAGATGGTCTAAAGTATGATAGTCAGAGAGGGCTATTTCAGCCCTGTCGTCCAAGGGGAGCAAGAAGGATTAAATTGAACACACAAGTAGATATTGACACATAAAAGCTTACATCAGCAGTTTGGTAGAATGGATCCTGTAGCTCTCTGGGGATGTTGTTCAAGTAGGCCTTTGAAAGCAGCCATGACAGAGATGCTCTCAACTTGGCCTGTGGAAAACACGAATAAATACAGATATGATACATGCATGCTCACATGTTGTCACAGTCTGAAAGGGGAGCAAAAACTGGTAACACTTTAAACCTGTCAAGCGTGTCGTAAGAGGTGACCAAGAAGGGATGTGCTTGTAGTTGGTTACCTTGTCCTGTCTATACTTTTAAGCCAAAAAATAAAGACAAATATGGACAAGTCAAATAAAGAATATACAACTCCACTTCGTTAGCTTTTATCCTGCTGTTGAAGCCCATAGCGTTGTTGGTCATTAATTTTGTCTTTCCAGCGTTTATCTCCATACCATAGTCAAGAGCTGTTTCATTGAGCCTTCTGACCCATTCCTGGAGTTCTGCTTCTGAATCCGCCAACCCGTCGATATCATCTGCAAAACGAAGGTTGGTAATCGTTCGGCCCCCTATCTTGACAGTACCAGCGTGACCTCCAAGTGCCTCACTCATAATTCCTTCAAGGAATATATTGAAAAGAGTTGGAGAGAGTGTACACCCCTGTCTCACACCAACTGATGTACGAAACCAGTCTCCTCGCCTCCCATTCACAAGAACTGCACTAGACGCCTTGTTATACAGGTGTTCAAGGACCGTTATAATAAGTCCGTTGATATTATACATCCTCATGGTTGCCCAAAGCGCTTTATGCCATACTCTATCAAACGCCATCTTGGAGATGAGATGTTTCCGAAAACTTTTAAACGTCACGTACAAAGATCGAGTTACAAACGAGAAAATACGAGATAGAATTACAACAGCAATAGGGCCTTTCGAAGATCTCTTGGCAACTGTCAAAAGAAGGAAACTCACTTGGTACGGTCACATATCGAGATCAAATGGTCTTGCAAACACAATCCTCCACGGGAAGGTGCATGGCAGACGACGAAGAGGCCGACCCAAAAAGAGATGGGAGGACAACATAAAAGAATGGACCAGTCTCCGACCAGAAGAGTCACAGGCAGCGGCATCTGACAGAGAGAGATGGCGTGGAGTTGTGAGGATGTCTTCATGTGTGCCCCAACGACCTCACCGGTTACGGGATGACCTGACCTGACCCTGACAATTCAACCATCCAAGGCAGAAGAAGGGTCTCTGTCTTGAGGGATAATGATATGGTGCAGAAAAAGCTGCAAGTAATTTGTATCGCAATCTTATTTATTTACAAACAAATAAAACAGGAGAGATGTGAACATAGCTGGAACGAATGACCCAGTGCTCTAAAGGGAGATGAAAGCTTTTAATTAATTTTGAAACTACATGCGTAAATGGTCTTGATAAACTCAATGGACGGGGCAAAATGTCATAGACAGGAGTGGATTTGATGATGAGCTCTCAATTCTAACTGCCCTAAAGACATTATCAACATACAGCCTATAACATGGAGAAGGCCAAAACTCAAACCAGCTCAGAGTCTTCATATCTAACACACAGCCTCTAATACAGAGACCTCAAACCCAAACCAGCCTGAGTTCCACGTGAGGACATGTTTAATGGCTCACGGACAGCACCTCAATAATGTTCCTTCTTCTTCCCTGTTACCTAGAAGGTCATTGCAACACCACATCTCAATGAATTATGAATTGTCTGTTTTTTATATAAGACATTTCACTGTTTGAGAGGTTAGGGGATGGTGTGGTTTAGTGGTTAAGTGACACGGATCACAACCCTAAGGTGCTGGGTTAGCTTCCCATCACAGCACCGACTTTTACCCCAGGAAAGCAAACCCTTAGAAAATGCAGGAGGAAGTAGACCCTTATATAAATTGCGTGCCGAAGTCGGATGCACTGGGCCGACAGGTGCAAAATAAAAACATAGTACAATGCACACTATCTTGAGGAATAGAGAAATAGGGCAACAAAAATAATTTTTTTGTTAAACTGCTTGAGAAATACTGCAGAACTGTCTCCTCTCTAATCTTTTCAGCGAGTTCAACTTTGTAGCCTACCATTGTATCACTGTGGCAATGTACATTACAATCTTTTTAGCACAGGTTAATATTTGTGGAAAATGTAAGCATTAAACTTCAACCTTCAACTCTGTGCAAATATGCAAATTATTCAATTTATGTAGGACAATTTGTTTTCAACAATGAGCCCTATCTTTAATACCACACAATTTGAGAAAAGTCTAGTTTTCAAAACTGATCAATACTTCTAAGACTAAATCAATATTTAAAAATGATATCAGGGGCGTGGAGCAACACGTCACAGTTAGGAACGAATAATTTGTAATTGCAGTCCATTCATAATGTGTCTTCATAAGTCACTAGTAATAGTTAATATAAAAATAAATGATAAACTTAACTTCTTTATACTGGTTTAGAAGAGACTGCAGAATTTGTATACAACCAGTTTCTTCTACTCTACTTGGTCTAAAAATAACTATGTGCATCCAATTTATTCTTGAATGCATTAATTGATCCTGTCCCAATTATTTCATGTGCCAATGCATTCCATGCATTCACCACTCTATGGCTTAAAAACATTTCCTTATATCTAATCTGGACTTTTCTTTAAGTAATTTGTAGCTATTCTTGTAGCCGGATTACCTTGAAAAACTTGTTATAGTCTAATGTATCTTTTCCCTTGATTATTTTATGAACCTGTATTAAAACAACTTGAATTCTTATGTTTCTAGACATTGTAGGTCGGCTATGCAAGAATTAATATTACCGGTGGAATAAACAAAGTGATCTGCTTACGACAAGACCAGAGCACTATTTATTTTTAGAAGAATTTGTCACCAAACAACCAGGCAAAGAAAAGTTACAATCAAAAACTAAAGTACTTTGATACCGTCATGATTGATTGAAATTGCCAGACAATAAAAAAGTATGGCTTAGGCACGAGTGGATAGCAGCTCAAACCTCCAGGGGTTGACATGCATGTACTGTCCTGGTAATACTGGGGTTCAGGGAAATGAAAGATCTGACATCTTGGCTTCACAAGATTCCATTACGGACACGTCAGTGATTGATGGCAATGACATTTTGAAATCAATCAATGACCGCCTGTTAGATAATGATACTGCAATAGATAAAGCAGCAGTCCACAGACTGCAAAGTTTCAATATTAAACGAGGTTCGAGTGGATGAGGGCATATGAGAGGACGGAGCAAGAGAGTGTACAACCAGCGAGCTACAGGGACTATCATCATCCAGACCATGCGCAATTTGCTGAGAGAGACTGAGCAACTATGGGTATGTCCGGAGTGCAGTGACTTTGATTCTTAGAAACATAAACTAATCACAAAATAAAAGGACAATCATGTCGCAGACCACAGAAAAATGCTTCGCGAGCTGCGTGTTTTTAGGCCCTTCTCTTAACAGCATAAGACCAGATCTTATCTTCTGGAAGTAGGATTTTTCCTACTAACGATAGAAAAGACGAGGTGCGAGTCTAAAGTGATCTAAAAAAAAGAATGTAATGGTTAGAAGAAACATTAAGTCATATGTGACAATTCATCTGAGGAACAGAGGTTACCGGGACTAGAATCGTGCTTGTTGTGATCCATAGTTCAGTTTTAGCTTTCATGTAGAAAAGAGTTGATTGTGCGGTGTGCTAGACTCAGCAAGATTGCGATTGAACAATAAATGACCCCACCCCCCACCCCCTCCCGGGTGCATCCAACCGCGCGCGTTTCACAGAATCCCCCCCCCCCCTCCCCATTTACGTTAGCCTGACATTTCGCACGGTTACATACATAAAACGACAAAGAGCTACCGACGACGCGTGCATGGTTACACCCAAACATAAGCTCCGCAGATCTCAAGTCCCCAGGTGTGTGAGTGAGGCTTGGTTTCACTCACGATGACTCATCGCCAGAATCTGGCGATTGAGACATGTTCACGAAATTGTATAAACCCCAAGCTAGCGCAGTGTTCATTTTGACGCAACTCGTATTGAGTTTATAACTTTTGATTGTGGTTCTCTTCTAACAGGTTTATCCCCAAAAATGTCAGCTCTTTCATTCCCGCAAACCCCTGAATGACAAGAACAGTATATCCATTCAAGATCCCGAAAGTTCGAGGTCTATATGGCCGCCATCTAATCATTACATAGCCGATATTATGTACCTTCAGAAGCAATAGTTGTGAGTCACTACGGCATTCAGACAATTGGTTTCAGATAGTCATAACACTGCCTCGATCTCCATGCTCATAATGGAGGTTGTTGATATGCACGGGCCTGACCGCTCCGTTCACCATACCCTGCCTCTCAGGAAACTGAGACGCTAGTTCAGTCAGGCACAAAATATTGACCAGGACGTCGAGTCAGGGTCAATACACTGACCAAGACCACAATCTGTTTTGTATGTAGCGTTCCATGGAAACAAGACTGTTTTGAAGGCAGCCTGGCTAACGAGATGTGGATCGATGTGATCCCAGTAGCAGTGATCGCCACGCAGACGAAGCCAAGTCTAGCACAACTGCACCGTGGTTCACCTTCATCAGCATGCTCGAGATGAGAGGAAAGCTAATACAACCCACCACTTAACGTCCTTTTCAGGGCGCACAAAAGAGTAAACTTACTCACTGTGGGCATTAAACAACAACCTTGCCTCTCGCTCTAGCAGAGCAGCCACAACCGGCTTTCTTATCGCACAACGCAGATCCATCGGGATCTGTAACAGCATCAACATCCTGGACATAATCACTGATTAAGTTGTTTTACCTGGATGTTCACTTTCCTCGTGGCACTAGTCTCTGTATCCTCTCCTCATTGTGATACTTTGGAGAGAAGGTGAAGATGGATAAGACACACTCTCAAAAAGAAACCACACAGTATAACCAGATGTGTGCTGGATCACAGGGAAAGAAATGAGCAAGGAGGCCTAGATATACCTGCCGATAAATGATGGAAGAGGAAGCCAGTTCAGTGCCATATGTGCATGGACTATGAACAGACGGAGTGTATCTATTGTAGTCCAGTGTTTCAAGAGGAACCAGATGGATAAGTGAATGAAAAAATAAATGTGATACGTTACTGAAAACGAGTACGGAAAGTCTAAATTATCATACTAAACATTGCAATAGATTTGTATACTGCCATAATAATACGTCAGGAGACACCAGAAGTTACTGAGCTAATGAGTTCATTTCCGTGTTCTGGGCACCGCGTCATAAATCATGTCTCTAACGTTCAGTCAACATGGATTGGCTTGTCATTCCCCCTCAACATGTCATCCATATTGCATGTTTCTAGAAGGTTATCCCATCTATTTAAGATCTTGCAGCATGATACACCAGTTCGGAGTCTATTTATTGACTTCCATGTTGCGTAAACAAGTGATGTCTAGGCGAAGGTTCCTCCTGTAGTTTGATCCAGTGGGTCTGCGTCAGGTCATTTCATTTTGAATGCACCGTTTTCTGGGACTAGTCTGTAGGGGGCAGTGTTGACTTAGAAACTTCATCCAAGATTTAGTCTTGTGCTATGCACCTGTTGTCTAAATTTAGAGTGCCTTGGGTTGTTTCTCTCTTTAAATATCTGATGCAACATCTCTTTGTGTCTTGGGTGGTGCTACACTGACTATATGGTATTTTTATGTTCAGTTGGAGTAGGTTTTAGACACCCTGTAAGTATCCCGCCAGTCTCATTTATTGCTGTATCAATAAGTTTGATATTTAATGTGTTAAAGCACAAACGCAATTTTTATCAGGAAAAATATTAACACAAAGTGTCTGTCAGTCCTAATGTGAAATGTGGACTTGAATTTGGGTAATTATGTTCTCCATTTTAGGATTTATACGAGGAGCTTGACAAAACAAAAATGGCGGACAACACTTAGTGCTTGCATGAGACAGAGTGTTGTGATGAAATACTTATGAAAGAAGACGTGAAACATGTGGAAATTTTATACCCCATGGTGCCACTATCAACAGTGAACAGTACATATGCATTTTGAGTGATGTGCATAACCATCTTCGAAAAAAAACGGCCTGGTTTGATCACAAAGGGCGTCCTGCTCCTGCAAGATAACACTTGATCTTGTACTGCTCACCACACTATGTGCCATCTGCAGCAACTCGGCTGGGAGGTATTGCCACATCCACCTTACAGCTCAGACCTCGCTCCAAGCTATGTCCACCTGTTTGTACCCCTAAAAGAATTCCTGGGAGGTCAGCATTTCAGCACTGACGAAGTGAAACAGAATATCCTAAATTAGTTCAGACAAACTAACAAATCTTTCTACGCTAAAGCTTTTCAAGCATTACTTAAACGCTGGGATGTGCATGAACGTTGCAGGAGATTATTTCAAAAAAGAAATGGCATTTTGACTACTTGAAAAAAAAGTCATGGTTTGACTTTCCCTCGTATTTGAAACAGTCACTCTGAGATTATTTTTATTCCTCTAATTAAGATCAGATTTTGGTCATTATCGAGGCCAGAGCCTCTTCACATAGGTGTTCTAATAAAAAAGCATGTCTGGCTAAAGCGCCATACTTTTTTTTTAATGGTGTATCATTCTCTTCCCAATTTTCATAGTTTAGGTTGTTATGAATACAGGCCTATATTTTTCATTACATTCTTCTGCCTAATATTTGTAACGCATTTGAAGGAATCTTCCCTCACACTAGGTCAGATGGTCAGTTCCCATTAGGGACTAGTTTTTCACCGGTGATGCTGCAATTGTCACCCACAGTCAGCAGGAACTTCAAAGCTCGATAGATCACTTCTCCCAGGCTTGCAAAGATTTTGATCTCACAATAATAAGTCTCAACAAAACAAATGTACTGTGGAGCAGGAAGAAAATGCTGCAGCAACGCTTAACATCGATAATTATGAATTTGCAACTGTGTATCAATTCACATACTTGGAGTCCTTCACCAATGACAAGCTCTCTATACATTGAGAAATAGTCTCATTGGCAAAGCATCTGTCTATCTCACAACATGTATTTGGGAAAACCAGAAGCTTGCAATTAAAACAAAGGCCATGGCTTACAATGCGTGTGTCACTTCACACTCCTATATGATAACAAAACTTGGGCAACCTGTACCAAACAAGAGCACTGAAACAACACCCTTTCAACCACAGCAATCCATTTTTGGAATTACATGGCAAGATCGAGTGACAAATGCAGATGTGCACTCTCGCACATGGTCTCCCAAAGATGTACATTCCCCTTAGACTACGATGGCTTGGTCGCGGTTTTTCACATGGAAGATGGTTGGATTTCCAAAGATATCCTCTATGAGCAGATGGCAAAAGAACTGTCGGCCAACCTCAGCTGAGGTTCAAAGATATGTGTAAGCATGAGTCTGACATCCTGGAAAGCTACAGACCAATTTAAGTGGAGATGTACCTGGGTAAAAATAAGCTCTTGCAACACGGACAAGTGAAACAACAACACCACAAGGAGAAAGAAAACAAAAACTATGTAGCGAGTTACAACTCTAATGTAGCTACAGTCAATCTTGAATGAAAGGGGCTGCTACTAACATAAAGTATGCTATCGAGAGATCTGTTGGTGAAGGCTTGCAGTTTGAATGTGATACTTTTAGTTGCATATCATAATACTCAGCCATACAAGTAAGACTCAATTTAATTAGCTTTGAAGGTTTTTGGAGGAAAATATTTTTTCGAATGTAACACATTTGTATGTTACCTTTATCATTTGCTCTCAAACAACATCTATAACCATCATATACTTGGTGGTCTTGTCTCAGGCTCTCTTCATTGCCATACATGATGGCAATGTTGTCACTCTGTTCTTATCATCAAACCAACAGATCTGGAAACATGTTCTACTGTTTATTCTCCATACATGTCTCTGTGATCAATTTTTAGAAATTGGTGAATAGATTATATTTCGGTCTCCAGTGACCTGTTCATAATTTGAATATTGCCATTTGATTTCTTTTTGACAAAGAGCAGTATTCTTATGTTACATCAGACTCTGGGTGTTCTCTGTGCCATTTGTTTTTGAAGTTTAATTGTATTCTTATCTTTATTACGTAATATGTAGATATGGCTTATGTTCAGGTTGTGCTACCTCCTTGTGAATTCGTGTGCCAAGTACCAAGTAACCGCTTAGAGGCATTTTATTTGTGAAAGTTGTGTGCTGATATATCGACTTGTCATGGCGATTCAGTTTAGTTAATAGCTAACATGAATATTATTAGTCACTCATCCTTCCTTCGGAAAAACAAATTGTGTGCTGATTAGTAGTTTTTACTTTTCGGTACAATACAAAAAATAGAAACCTTTAACTGTTCTGCTGAATATGAATACGGTTACACTGGAAAACACACAAACTGCAGTCAAAATGAAAAAGGTTAATCTTTACTAATTCATTGGTCCTGAACATGAAAATGACTAATATTTTGTTGCTCGTTTTGGAGAAAAATCAATTTTCACGTATAAATGTCTCAGTCTGCATTGAGCACATAGGTAACATTTTGCAATGTTATATTTTTAGTCTTGCATAAGCCTGACCTCAACCCCAATTGCACAATTTTATGATGTAATGCAGTTGAGTTATGACATTGCGGCATTGTTATTACTGACAACAATGATGTAGTTATTAGTTGTAAGTGAAGTCTCATAGGATCAACACATGTGCTAGAAATATTATTAAGTGGTTGTGAGGCAAAAAAGTAGGATTGCTATCGGCTGTATCTATGGTGTGAAGAAAGCCAAGCAATCACACAAATGACTTACTTCTACATGGTTCCACCTATTTTTGCAGTCATCACAAGGAAAATGAAGTAAATAATAGCGCACCTAACTATACAACCTGCTCTCCAACCAGTCACACATAGCAAAGGACTGCCCGTTCCCAAACCACCAAATGAATTTTCCATCAATTCAGATGATGAGGCTTGAGACTCACCAACACTGAGTTATCCTAAGACTTCGGTATCTATTGATGACCTGCCACACATTCTTACCTAATTACAGAACGATCTTGTTTATAATCTGGGGCTGTCCAAAAGACATTTAAGGATCAATACTTAAACAATGGAATCTTCAAGGAAATTGTCAGTTACTTTGCTTCAGAGTCGTCATGAGAAGCCTGCTCCTTACTTCAGAAAGTAAGATGACCTTGTGGTCTATTCTGATGTAGATGGCCTGGTGAATGCTCTAGGAATCTAACCTGCAAGAATGGAGGTTATCCATAGACTCCTCTTAATTGAGTCTCAAGGTGACGATGCTGCATAATAAAAAACATCTTCCATCCATCCCAGTTAGACATGCTGTGTACATGAAAGAAAGCTTCAATAACAGCTCCTGAAATGTCTTCAATACAGCAAGTATGGCTGGCATCTCTGCTATGAGCTTACGGTTGTGGCTAAGCCGCTGGATCTGCAGCTTGGATTTACAAAGTACTCAGCAAATTGAAAATTGAAGAGAAAATTTTGGTTGGTCCTCAGATCCACAAACTCTTCAAAGATGATATGTTAGACAAGCGGCTTGTGGGTGGCGAGAAAAAAATTGAAGCTTGGGACGTATTTTGTATGTCTCAACTAACTTCCTCAGGAATGTCCAAACAGAAAATCACATAGTTGAGATCTCTGTATCACAAACTTGACTGCAATATGGCTTTAAACATACTTTCTCTAAGCCCACTTGAATTTCCCCCCAACAAATGTGATTGTGATTTTTAATAACTTCAAAAGTAAGTGCTGCTTGAAACATGAATTCTTTTTTCATCTCACAAAATTCTAAGCCAATAGATGACATCTGTTGTCTGAAAATATGTTGCCTGCAGTGCTGAACAGACATTCCCTTGAGACGCTTGTTGGATGTGCAGTGAGATATTGTGCACAGAAGTGGAGAACAGGAAACCTGTCAGTGTTGGTCTACCACCACAACATTGGACCAACATCCCTCAGCGCACATTGCTCAATGAAAACATGTTCAGCTGATTTTCAATGGGGTTTAAAGTACTGGTTTCTGGCTAGTTGTATGTTTGCATGAGGACTAAAAATCATAGAATGTGATCTCATCCTTTATACGGGGTGGACTTACATATTTCACTTGCATACTGTTGTCACTGAAAGTTTTGAGGTTTTGTGATTGACACAACTGTTAATATCTCAGCTTGCCTTTAGATGTTTTTTGTACTTCAGTTAAGGAATTAAGTTTAAACAGTTGGTATAATCCTGCAGAAGCAAACAATTCATGATAAAGCAGATCAGAAAGCCTGCGTTTGAAAGCCGATATATTTTCTACAACTGTCTTTTATATTCACTCATTACATATATCCATCTCAGATACAACAGATAGCAAGACTGACTGACAAGTATGCATTTGTACTGTTGATCTCACGTATGAGCTGTACAAAAGGCTTCAGTGATATCACAACACTAATTGAAAGTATTCAAAATTTTTGAATACACAATTATCATGCCGCATTTTGACCTATTCATACTCGACTGCAGGGTATTATTCTAATAATCCATTAAAATACTTTTCTGAACCAAAAATCAGATGTGAAAATGGATATTTACCAGTTTATCAGAATGAATCAGTTAAGTAATCAGCTATCAAGAATAGTGTTAACCGTTCTTCCTGGCAGATAAAAATTGTGTGCAAACATATCAGTTTGATACACAGTGTAGAGATTTGCACGACAGAGATCTCACAAAATCATTCAAAATTAAATCTGGGGTTTGTCAGAGCTGTCTTATATCAGGCCATGACAAATCCTTAGAAATGTTGCTGCAGTACCTAACATATCAAGACCAATGTCGTACTTGCTAGCACCACAGTAACTTTTTATTGATACCTTATCACCCTACAAGACCAGGACCAACCACACAAGGTTAAATATTATCACCTACCTATAATTAAGACATCATTTGTATAGATATTTTTTTTTATGAAACACAAGTTACTAAATATTGTACTTTACAAGTCTCAACTCAGTGCTAGGTACAATTTAAATAATTTAACATCTAACATCCTGCAGTACCATAAGTAAAATACTGAGGCTATGTACAAATTTAAATATGTAAGAATTATGCATATAATAATACAATAGAGTTTCTACGTTTAAAACGTAAATCTGGGGCTTGTCAGAGCTGTCTTATATCAGGCCATGACAAATCCTGCCAAAATCATTATTTGTAAAATTAAAACAGTCAACAACCAAATGACAATTGAGACAGACCAATTATGTGACAGTAAAGAAATTTAAAAATTAAGGTTTGTTATTCGTGATAGACTTGTATGTGAGTGAGTTGCTATATAAATGACCATTCCCCCCCCCCCCCCAACACTGTTTGCATATCCCTCTCTCATGTGGACGCCTTTTATGCTTTTATGAATGGCCTTTAAGACATTGGCAACGGATAGAGGTAAATGTTTTAAGTTGATCAACAACCACCTCTTGCACAAAGACAGCAATCTATAAGCCAGTGATGCACAGATTGCCAATTTTGCAACCAAAGATAGTATCTGAGAAGATAGGGGTGTGTAGTTATGGAAATTATTGTGAAAATCATGGTGTACTTATGGAAATCATTAGTATCTATGCTCTTCGGCACATACTAAGAGGAACTTTGCATGAATGGGTCTGCCGGGAGCTCAATGTCATTGATTCTTAACAGAATTGCATAAAGACTTAGAATGAAGATTGCGTGACAGAATCTTTCTCACTGCCACCGGGGACGAAGTGTTCATAATGCTTATTGTAGGAGGCCATGTACACAATCCCTTCTTTTTCATAACTGCAAGCCAGGTACCCCTTCATTGTGTAAGACCTGCCCACTCAACACTGCCACTACATTGCAGTGTACCTGTTCTATTTTTGCCTCACCAATCAAAAAGATTCCAAATAGCATCTAAGTAACAGGGCACTTGCTTCTCACAGCAAAGGTACCATGCTAAATCCCAGTTATGGATACTATTGTTATGTAAACGAGTGACTAGCTTATTGTTAGGAAGGAAAGACACCAAGAAACAGAACTGGCCACACCATCTCATAAACAGATAATGCACCATAAGACCAACAAAATAACGTTTCCAACACTTCATTCACGACAGTAGGTAGGGGAACCAAGATTGCTATGCGACTACCTCTACCTTTACTATCCCACATGGGTTACGTTATCAGACACTACAACGGATTTTAATTTGCAAACATGGCTTTACCAGCACTATGATATGTTTGGTGAATGATGTATTCAACTGCACCTAACAACGGACCACAACAAAACAATTTACTACTGACTTACTTACCCTTTGCCAATCATATTCCTTGAATGGAACAATATCAATGACATCACCCTCACACTCAACTGGTTTATCACTGTATATAGTGAATTTTGCCATTACTAAAGATTTTTAATGTGAACATTAACAATTGTCCCTACTGCTTTTCTTTCCTGTGACTGTTCTCAGAGGGTCTCTTGTCTTTAATAATCTATTTATTTATCATCATTTTATGCGTGTTTAAGCAGATCAAATTTATGCGCGGTTTCATTTGCAATTTTCCCTCGTATTTTATTCGCTTCACTGCAATTATATCCTACTAAATTAAACCTTCGAATAAAGCTATCCAAGACTAAACCCATCATGTTTGTTAATGTATTTTCAGGCAAACATGACGTCCCCACTTTAAACTAGCCTTAAAGTCCGTGTATTTCAAGCAGACATTTCAGAACCGACACTTCCGCTTGTTTTTCACACATGCGCATTGAATTTAAAGTACGAAAAACATGGCAAACGGTACACGGACACAAAACAAACTAAATTTTGATAAAAGAACGAATAACGTTTCTGTTTCTAAGAATCGATGTCACTGCACTCCGGGCATCCCTATAGGTGCTCAGTCACTCTCAGCAAATGGCGTAAGGTATGGATGCTAATGGTCCCTGTAGTTCGCTGGTTACACATTATCCTGCTCCGTCCTCTCATGCGCCATACTTAGCTCGAACCTCGTTTAATGTCGAAAGTTTGTAGTCTGTGGATTGCTGCTTCAGCTATTGCGGTGTCCTCATCTAGCAGGCGATCATTGCTTGATTTCAAAATGTCACTTCTATCCATCACTAATGTGCCTATGATAGGAGCTTGTGAAGCCATGATGTCAGCTCTTTCATTGACATGAACCCCGGCATGAGCAGGACAGTAGATCCATGTCGTTGTCAACCCATGGATGTTTGAGGCCTCAACAGCTACTATCGACTCGTACCTAAGCCATCCCTTCTGTACCTTCTAAAGTACGGCTTGAGCGTCTGTCACGAAGACTGCCCTTGTTATAGAAGTCTCAGATATCCATTTTAGTGCTGAGGTCACTGCTTCCGTTCCCATTCTCAAACCGGAAGTTGTTGACATTTATTCCTTGCTGCGCTCAGCAAGTCGAGGAACCCCGGCCTGATGTCCCACTGCGCAGTACTGACCCGTCGAATAAGGTGGACATGGATAAAACAATATTAGAAGCTTCTTAACTTAACTTAACGTCTTTATATTGGTTTAGAAAACTCTGCAGAGTATGTATACAATCAGTTGCATTTACATTTTCTTGCTCTCAAAGCTATTCGCATACAATCTATTCTTAAATGCATTAATTGTCTCTGCTCTACTATCTCACGTGGCAATGCATTCCAAGTATTCACCACTCTCTGACTAAAAAAATATTTCTTTATATCCAATATGGACCTTTCTTTAGTTAATTTGTAACTGTGTTCTGTTGTTCTTGTTGGTTGTTGTATTTTGAAAAAATACAAACTTCTGAAATCCCACTATCAGCTTTGTCGCTCTTCTTTGTATCCTTTCCAGTATGCTTATATCTCCTTTATGATAAAGACTCCACACCTGTACACAGTACTCCAATCCAGGTCTAACCAATGCTTTATACAGTTTCACATTCACTTTCTTACTCCTATGTTTAATATTTCTTTTTATCATACACATTTAACACTGCATTTGCCTTATTCACTGCTACCTGGACTTGCTCACTCACTTTACCTGTATGATTTATTATAACTCCTAGGTCCCTTTCGTTATCTGTCATTCTAATATTGTTCTGTAATTATGTTCCATATTGGATCTACCCATGTAGACGACTGTACATTTATCTATATTAAACTCCATTTGCCAGCTTACAGACCATTCTCGAATTTGATCTAAATCCGACCTCAATATATCCACTTCTGCTTTAGATGAGACTCTCCTGCATAGTTTTGTGTCGTCCAAAAATTTGTGAATCATGGATCCCACATCAATGTCCAAATCGTTTATATTTATCAAGAACAAAATTTTTTCCAAAACCGAGAACTGTGGCATTACACTTTTTACTGCACACCCCTCGGAGTACTCCTTATTTATGCCCACCCTCTGCCTTCTTCCCGTTAACCATCTTTCAATCCATTCGGCAACTGCCACACATATTCCATGTTATTTTAACTTTCTAAGCAATCTTCGATGAAGTATTGTATCAAAAGCATTTGCAAAATCTAGATAAATAACATCCACTGGCTCCCCCTTATCTATAATTATAGTAACCTCCTCCATAAATTCCAATATATTTGTTAAGTACGATATCCCTCTAGTAACCCATGGACAGCCTTTGGTAGAATGCGCTAGATGGTCTGGGCACGTCGTGGCATCAGCATCAAGACCAAACTAAAAGTCTACCGTGCAACCATCATTCCAACCCTACTATACGATTGCGAAAGCTGGACTGTGTACTCTGGACATGCAAGGAGGTTAAACCACTTACACACAGGTTGCCTGAGGCGAATATTCCACATCCGATGGCAAGATCGTGTCACTGACATCGAGGTTCTCTCGAGGGCTAACATGCCAAGCATCCATGCACTGCTAGAAAAAGCACGACTAGGATGGGCCGGACACCTCGTCCGTATGTCAGACGAGCGGCTCCCAAAGAGGCTTCTCTACGGCGAGCTGAGAGAGGGGGTCCAAAGAAACGTTTTAAAGACGGTCTGCAGGACTCACTGAAAAGTTGCCAGATAGACATCGACATCTGGGAATGTCTTGCGGTGTAGCTACCGGCGAAGACGACCGTGTTGTGAAAGCCCAGAGCAGACGCGAGACCCGGAAATCCCGAACAGCGGGAACACCATCACCTTCTACAAACCTCGTGTGCACGATATGAAGCAGATGTTTTCGTGCCCGCATTGGCCTGTTCAGCCACATGTGCACCCACACCCAACAGGGAAATCTGTGACAAGGATGATGTCGGCGGTTCTTCATCGACAACGATGGACAGTTATTATTATCAAACCCATGCTAACTATTTCTGACCTGTATAGAGATTACAATGTTAATTTTAATTATTTATTCTAACAATTTACAGGCTATACTCGTTAAACTCACCGGTCTATAATTTGCTGGACCTTATTATTTTCCATTTTTGAATAAGGGTATCACTCCTGCATATTTCCAATCTCTTGGAACAATTCCTCATGCAAGCGATTGAGAATATAATATAGCCAATGGTTTTGCTAGTTGGTCTCTAATTTCAAACAGTAATTTTGAATTAATACCATCTTGACCTGGACATTGATCCACTTTTAATCCCTCTAATTAAAAAAAAAAAACACATTTCCTCCGCAATCCAGATTGATTTTAATCCCGCTGTTTCCATGTCATATTTGAAAATATCTAAAAGCTCCGGGATCTTAGAGTAGTTTTCTTGTGTGAAGATTGTGCCAAAGTATTGATTTAGTAGATTGCTTCCCTATTTTCTCTTATTATTTTACACGTGCTATCTATGAGAAGGCATACCTTGTCTTTTGTTTATTTCTAACATAAGTCTTGATCCAATGAGCAAGTTTTTTTTTCGAAGTTCATTTTTGCTGCTTTATTCTATTTCTATTGGAGCCGCGTAGCGCAGTGGTTAGCGCGCTGACTGAGTGGTCCTGGGTTCATTCCCCAGTTGAGGTGGTAATGTTTTCTTCAGACTGCAATGGTTCCCGGGTCGACCCAGCCTTAAATGGGTACCGGTTCAGTCCGGGAAGTAAAAGCGGCGAGGGAGAGAAGATGGCTACCGCCGTCATATAGCCGAGCCTTTGAAATGTGAGATCGCTAACACATCACACCCCTACGACAGTAATGCTATGGGATACTTTACTTTACTATTCTATTTCTGTGCTATGTTTTGCTTGTCCAAATATTTTAAATAGGTTTCTCTCGATTTACCTACCTCTATATATTTTTTCCATGCTTTATTTTTAGCTCTTCTACATTTAGCTACATATCTAGCTATCCACTTTTAACGCTTGGTGTTTACCTCAGTACATGGAATACATTCCACTTTTAGTTTTTCTAAAACTGTTTTGGAACTTCTGCACCTCCGACAATATCTTTCTAGATCATGTGGCTGGCTGCCTCTTTCATCCTCTGAACATCTGTCTTAGAGTAGTCGTATGCTCGCGAGTTTATGTTTACTTCTCTCCTTGCAATAAGATCCCAAAGGATGATCTGATGGTCGCTTGTGATGTGGTGCTATCCAGAGTGAGCTGGACACAAAATGTGTAAAACGAACAAGTGCTTAATAATATAGGGTCACGTAGACAATAAATGACGAATATACAAAAAGGTAGATCGTCTTGGCTTGGTCTTAATACGACCATGGTCTTAACATGAGACATGGAGGCCTAGAAACCGTTACACGGGCCTGTAAGAACATAGGGGTGTAGACTTATACAGAGCTGAAGAGGGAACAGAGTACACATGTACATGATCAGAAGATTTCAACACCAGTCTCCGGACTGACTAACATGATGATGATAAGTTCGAGTTCATAACTTACACGAAAACCACTTAGGGAGGGAAAATGATAACTTTGAAATGCTGATAAATATAAGAGCTGACGAATCTGACGGAAAGGCAGAAATACAAATAAGGAAGTCTTGGTGAAATTAGGAGCATAAAGACATTTATTAATCGAAATCCAACAGTTAAATATTTTGGTATAATCAAAAGACATAACTACCTACTGAAAACTATACTGGAAGGCAAAGTATAGGGCAAACCTGCATTAGGAAAACAACGATATGGGTGGACATGGAAAAGTTTATCAGATTAACCACCAAGACGGATACGAAGAACGTTGGAGATCGATTGCAGCCCACCCTGGATGTGGAGATTGCAATGAATTGAGTTCAGCGTTTAGTTAATAGAGTCGTTAGAATGTTTGTCTCTCGCAGCAAACGGTACGGGTGTCAATCTCTAGTATCAAAATGCTACTGTCTACCCATCTATAAATTAGTCTCTAACGTTTAATAATAATTATTCTTCTTCGTCGTTCATTTTCAACTTTCCCGCCACCAAGCCACGAAAAGGGCCTTGCAAACAGCAGGATGTAAATCCGGAGAACGGAATACGTTGTGTCGTAGTTTACAGCTTGACTGCGATATTTCCACCTTTCGGTCCGACCCACTCGACTTCATCATGACATTTGTGGGTATCATGTTAGCCCTCCCTTTTCGATTTCTTCTCCTTAGCCAGTCTGCCTTGTTGCAGCCTGTTATCCCTGATCGTAACGTGAAAACGGAAAATGGTCTTGGCAGCTCTGGGTCACTGGTCCTGACGCTAGCAGTCAGCTTCGGGTCGTTGACCTCTACAGCTCATGCACTGCTCAGCCAGCAAATAATAGTTGTCCATCGCAACCGCAGATGGCGACAGCGTCATACTTTTGCTGCGAAATGTATTCTCTGATGGCTGTAAGACTAATCTTAGAACGGCATACCCTGCCACATTCAAGGCACACTTGTGGGGGAGCTGGCTGTGGAGTTGTGCGTTTTGTTTTGCGGGGCAGCACGCTTTGGTTGAGTTTATGCGATGGTTTTACTCTGTGCGATCTGAGCACCTCCAGAGATACTGTTGTGCCTAGTGGTACGTTTGTGCAACAGTAAATCCCAGGAAGTGACAGTAATAATGAAGCCTTTCATATATACTTTTAAGGAGTCTCTGTATACATTTCTTGTGCATCTCGGTGAGCGTTTGTCTGTTGTGAGCTCACTGTATCACATCTGCTTGGAGGTGCGTTAATCTGGCATAGGAAAACAGGTCCCGTCCATCTTATCTGGACTATTTGCAGACGTGTATGGACGCTGAACATGTTAGTATTGCTAACAATTTCAAAGTTACACACTTTTTCCTGACACCTGATCCTGAACAGCCTACGCAGACAGCTCAAGTGAAAACATGTTAGCTCTGACTTGTCTGATATACACTGTCCATGTTTCACAGACGCGCAGCAGAGTGGACTTGGTGCACTCCAGCTTATAACAATCTGAGAACTAGTTCAATAAAGTAACTAAACACTTCAACCTCGGCGGCAGTGAATAATCTGGGATCGTTAACATATGACGTTACGCAGTGAGATGGTAGGTGAAAGTGGGTAAGGGAAGGTTGGGGGAGAGCGGGGGGGGGGGGGGGGGGGTCTAACATTTTGTGAGAAAGGTTGAAGAAGTATGACGTCACATACTCATTGTTGTTATCCAAATGATTAATTTTGTTATGTTTTTTGCTACCAATGTCAGAGTTGGTAATTATTCACTGCACAGAAGATGCAAATTACAAGGTATGCTAAGAAATTCTCTCAATTGCTCTCAATGTTATCATGTAAGATGGAATGAGAAAGCGTGGCATTTTGCATTTTAACTATTGTGAGAACTACCGCTTGTGCTGAAAACTTACTTATCAAGATAAAAACATGAGAGACACAAGAACGTTACCTGATCAACTACCACTGCACGCATTTAACCCAAAAATGTGTCGGTTACATGGCAAAAGGAAGTTCACGTGGCCGGTGGATAGATGACCTAACATAAATCCTACAACATCACCATGTTTACACCCCACTTGGTATAAGAGGGTGAAACAAGCGTTTTAACTCTCAAACTATTGCTTTTTCTGGTCAATATTTATATGCAGATTAAACAGCCTGAAGAAATTATGGCAGAGCACCAACAAAACGACAAAAGTAAAAGTCTCTAGTGTCTGTGTTTTTTCTGTGACAGCTTATGGCTGTGAATCATGAACGATTACCAAAACTTCTATACAAAGAATCGAATCCTTTGAGTCAAAATGTTACAGAAAGATCCTCAGAATACCCTGGACGGAGAAAAAGACAAATGTAGACATTCGGCAAGAGTTGAGCATAGAGGAGAACTGGTTTATCAATTCCATTATGGCCAGAAAAAATGTAAATACTTTGGTCACATCAAGAGACACAATGGTCTTGAGAGAACAGTGATGGAAGGTATGGTTCCAGGCAAAAGAGGAAGGGGTAGACCAAGAAGACGATGGCACCAAGATATACAGGAATGCCCGGGCATGACTGGCGGAGGCTGGAGTTTTGGCAAGGGAAATAGTTTCTTTCAGACAGACTGTGATGGGAGCGACGTTCTATAAAGGACATGCTACATGATAGATATAGGTCAATATTACATTAGCTTTTAACTATACACACATGTTTGTATATTAAGAACGGGTGTGACTAGGGGTGGGGTGGGGGCATATTTGCGACATCACGTTGAAAAGAAGAGCAGGAGGATTGGGGCGGGGGAGGGGCGGGGAGGAGAGTATGTGCTTTTGTGAGAATAGTCTCGGTGAGGTGGTTTTAAAATGACAATTGAATTGACCATGTAGACGACCCATATATTTGGTTCAGTGGTCCAAGATGCAGCAGGGAATAAGCTAACAGCAGTCATCAACTCATACCTGGCTGCTTGCATTAGGGTCAGTGACTCGTAACTGACAAAGTTATTCTGCATCTAAGTAGCGTTCCCTACAACTACGAGTCTGACTAAGATATTAGGGCTCGAAGAGAGAAGGCAAACCCGGGCCCTAAATTGCTCTGCTAAAATGGGATGTGTTGAACTGAAAGGCGCAGATATTGCAGCCTACCTGTAAACTACACATGCTACACGTTACAAACGTCCTTATCAGAACAAAGAAGTTCAGATGACAATTCCCCAACGAAGGTCAGCTGTAACAGAGCTTCAGTATCTCCTTTGCTTTTATGATGCAATTTGACTGACTCGTTCCTTACAACATGGTCTGTCCTCTAGTGTAGTCTTCACCAATGTGGTATGCCATGTTATATGGCAAACAGGGGACGGCGTGGCCTAGTGGTTAAGTGGCACGGCTCACAACCAGAAGGTGCTGGGTTCGATCCCCAACACAGCACCGGCCGTTACCCCGGGGAAGCAAACCCTTAGAAAATGCAGGAGGAAGCAGAGCCTTGCGTAAAATGCATGCTGAAGTCGGATACACTGGGCCTACAGGCGCAAAATAAAAACCACAGCGTAACGCACACCCGCCTTGGGGATTAGAGAAATAAGTCGAACGCAAAAAAAAATAAAAAAATATGGCAAACATATCTCGACTGTCTTAGACAGTTGTAATATACATTTGAAACCCATTTAATCATCATCATCATTTGGCATGTCCTTTATAGACATCAGTTCTCCTCTATGTTTAACTCTTTCTGAATGTCTATATTTGTCTTTTTCTCTGTAAATGGTAATTCTGATAATCTTTCTGTAACATTTTGACTCGAAGGATTCGATTCTTTGTATAGAAGTTTTGGTAATCGTCCAGGATTCGCAGTGATAAGCTGCAACGGGGGAAACCACAGACTCTCAAGACGATCACTTTTGCCGTTTTGTTGGTGCTCTGCCATAATTTCTTCAGGTTGTTCAGTCTCTGAATTGCTATGGCTAGTCTTTTTCTGATTTCTTTCGAGCAGTCGCCATTTTTGTCAATTCTGGAGTCCAGATATTCAAAATCCATGACCTTATCTATTTCCTCACCACCCACTGTAAATTTATGCTGACACTGTGTTTTGTCGGTGGTCATTATCTTTTGTTTATGTTTATAAACAGGTTTTGATCTTTACTGTTTCTATTTATGGCTGAAATTAGCTGCTCTAGCCCTTCTGCACTTCTTAATAGTATCACTGTGTCATCTGCGTATCGCAACTCTGGAATCTCGTAACCGCCAATAGTAAATGGGTCGAAACTGTAATATTCTCAACTTCTCTAACATTTCTCATTATACATTCCGCGTAGATGTTTTATAGATAAGGTGACAGGATACATCCCTGTCTTACTCCCTTGTGTACTGCGAACCAATCTGATGTTTGCCCAGATACTCGGAAAGCGGCTCGTTGATCTTGGTATAATGTTTCAATGAGATGGATAATATGTACAGAAAACCCAATTTCCTTCATGATGTTCCGCAGATTTGGTTGTTTTAGCGCAACGAAGGCCTTAGTGTAATCAATGAAACACGTGTTCAGGTCTACATTAGCCTCTCTACATTTTTCTTAGATATTTCTCATATTGAATCTCTGGTCCCTCTGTCTTTCCTAAATCTGCTCGGACCATCAATTTCAAATTCAAACCTTTTCTTTATCATTCTTAATAGGATCCACAAGAGTATCTTGCTCGCGTGGCTGATTAGCGGGATAGTTCGGTAATTTGTGCACATCTTTATGTTTGCCTTTTTGGGGGAGGGGAATATAAATTGATTTCTTCCATGCTTCTGGTCACCCATATGAACAGCCTAATAATAGTTACCCAGTTGGAATTTTTTTTTATTTGGGGGGGGGGGGGGGGGGAAATACATCATGCTTGGGAGAAGGGGCGGATTATATCATGATTGGGGGCAGCGGAGGATTATATCATGATTGGGGGCAGAGGCGGAATACATCGTGCCTGGAAGCAGGGGCTGATTACATCATGCTTATAAGCAGGACGGATTAATTGCACATAGTGTCCTAAACACAGTCAAGCAACGGCCACAACACCCTCATCCACAAACAAAATTGTACTTGCAAAGTGGCAAGCTGCTACTGAAATACAGAACAGCTAACTGGGACAGGCCAAATGAGTCCAAAACCAGAGTTAATTTAAATTTATCAAACAAAGTTCTGGACTCTAGAGGCTTCAGGTTTCTGTTTCTAAGAATCGACGTCACTGGACTCCAAGCATACCCATAGGTGCTCAGTCTCTCTCATCAAATGGCGTAAGGTATGGATGTTGATGGTCCCTGTAGCTCGCTGGTTGTACACGCTCCTGCACCGTCCTCTCATGCGTCCCACTCCGCTCGAACCTCGTTTAATGCCGAAACTTTGCAGTCTGTGGATTGCTGCTTCATCTATTGCGGTGTCCTCATCCAGCAGGCGGTCATTGATTGATTTCAAAATGTCACTTCTGTCCATCACCAATGCTTGAGGTTACGGTGTTAAAACAGAATACAAATCATTATTTGTATATCGCCCAAGTCCAAGAAGCTTGATATAGTTTATGGCCCAAGATGGTCAGATGATACTTCTTTTTAAATTTTATAAACCTGTGTAGACTTGTAATCTTGCACACAATTTTTTTTTTCTTTTTGTAGTTTTGTGTTGTTGTTGCTTGGTGCCCCTTTCCTCTTTGTGTCCAAATGCGCGTGCTTATTTTGCTTACAAGTTAACCAGGGTCTGGTCGTAACAAATGCAGTATTACAGTTGTCATTGTAGAGCATTTATGGGGTCTTAGTATTTTATTAGAGTGGAGCTGACCAGTTCATTTCATCGTCTTCCTTAACACATACCAACCAAGTACCCATTTACAGCTGGATAGACTAGGCATGTCGAGAGGCGAGCCGTCTAACTACTCAGCAGTTTTGTTTAATGTTCAGTGGTATAGCCCTAGGGCCATATGCTATTCAAAGTGCTAGTTTACCGAAGCAGTACACAACCTAACATAACTATATCGCGCAATTTTAGACGCAGGTCACATACCCCAAGATCTAAAAGACACTACTATTGTCCACGCGTATAAGCGCAAAGACAATCGTCAACCTTACGATAACTACAGTGGAATCCCCCACGTGTCAATCGCTGAAAATAATTAGGACTCAAGTGTTGCTCAATTGCAGAACAACTCATCTCAAGCGGGAACTACTCTGATAGTATCAGTGTGGTTTCCAGCTGGTCGCGGGACGGCTGACATGATATTTGCAGTTTGACAAATCTAGTAGTAATGTCAGAAGTAATCGTGTGATTTGTGCACGACTTTTGTTAACCTAACACCGTCACCAGAGGTGAACTCTTGGAAATAATGGCGAAATGCGACTGTTCCAAGAAATTAAACGATGACATGTCGCATTGTGTACCTAATGATGGCAAACTGTTTGCATCATTTCCAGTCATAAATGAAGTCAAACAAGACTGTATGCTGGTCCTAACTTGTCTGCATCCTTTCCAGTCATAATTCAAGTCAAACACGGCTGTGTACTGATCCCAACTTGTCTGCATCCTTTCCAGTCATAATTCAAGTCAAACACGGCTGTATCCTGGTCCCAACTCTCATTAGCTTGGTATTTGCTGCCATTCTTTCTAATGCTACACATGGCTGTGTTATTGGTGTACATGTCAGATACATGACGGATGGACAGCTGTTCAATATGAGGCACCTATGGCCCCTCACAAAGGAGAGAGGAACAACCAACTTAGATCTCTGACTTACTGATCACTGCGACGTTAACACGTGTTCATAGCAAGGCACGCAGATAACCGTCAATACAAAGATAACTGAAGTAATGTTTCTACCTGCTTCTCGGAAGCCATAACACAAACCAAACATCACGGTGCTTGATCAACATCTACAAGCAGTTGGTAATTTTATCTACCTTAGCAGTACACCCACCCGAGAAGCAAATATCGATTCTGACTTTTACAACAGGATTGCAAGGCACGCGCTGCTTTTGGAAGACTGCAACCGAATGTTTGGGATCGGAAGTGAATCCGTGTTGCCACAAAGATCAAGGTCTATCGTGCAGTGGTACTAACCACCTTCTATACGCATGCGAAACGTGGATAGTGTATAGCAGACATGTCAAGAAACTCAACCATTTATACCTAAGCTGTTTCGCAGGCTGCCCATGATCGGCTTGCAGGAAAGAGAGCCCAACTCTGAAGTTCTCATCAAGGCAAAAATGTTGGACATCCATACGCTGCTGCAGAGAGCCTAGATCAGATGGTCTTGCAATGCTGTTCGTATGCCCGTTGAGATTCTCCCTAAACAACTGCTTTATGGTGAGTTCAGGAAAGACAAGCGCTCTACGGGGATACAAAAGAAACGACACAGCGACTCTCTGAAAGGTGTCCTCTTCGATGTCAATTCCGATGAAATGCTTGCTCTGAACCGCTCGGCCTAGCACACTGCCATTATATGCGGTGCTCGCATCGGGGAAGAGAGAGTCACTGCTGCGAAGTAGAAAAAATGAGGTACACGAAAACACAGAATGCAAGTTGGCCTAAATACTAACGCTGTCCCCATGCGCACCAGGTGCGGCAGAGTGTGTCACACTCGGATCAGATTGAATGCACACGTCTGACGCTTTCAGACATATGTATTCGCTTTCAATTGGCAACTATTATTTTTATGTTACACTTCATTATACAGAACTGCCATCGGTACCCCCGCTAGACTCAAAGGTCGTCAGTCTCTCCCAGCAAGACATAGAAGGAGAGAGAGAGAGAGAGAGAAAAAGTAGGAGAAAGAGAGAGAGAGAGAGCGAGATATGTCAGCTCACAACCTGTAGTATTTCTGACAGATGCCCAATCAGCACCACAAGCACTGAAATTGGATAAACTGCCAGATCTACAGGCTCTACTGTCTGAACTGAGCAACCAGCGCAAGATTGTCATACAGTGGATACCTTCTCATTGTGGAGTACCAGGAAACGAGAGAGCAGATCGACTGGCAAAGGAGGGTGCTGCAGACGAGCAACCAGATGTGCCAGTTACATACCAACAGAAGATAAGGTTGATCAAATCAATCTGAAAGCCATCAACGGTAACACCAGATGATTACCATAACATGAACAGACAAGAGCAAACTGTTGTGTTGCGCCTTAGAGCAAGACACAACCGACTCCGCAGCCACATGTACACAAAAAATGAAGATTGGCAACTCAGCCATGTGTACATGCGGACAGGCACCCCAGACAGCAGATCATATACTACAAAACTGCCTCGAATATGATATACAGAGAAAATCTCACTGGCCCATAGAAACAAGACTGGAAGAGAAACTTATGGACCTGTATGTGAACTACAAAATACAGTGAAGTTTATACAAGAGACAACATTGCAGATATAGACAATATTTTAAAGCGAACGGAAGAAGTGGCTGCATTGGAGCGTCTCAAGTTTGATGGCTGCACCCATCGTATAGTTCCTATCTGGCACCTTGTTTCTTCTTCCTCTTCTCGAAGCTGAAAGAACACCTCAAGGGACACCGTTACGCTTCTGACGAGTAGCTGCAAGCAGCTGTCTGTACCTGGTATCGGGAGAAGACGTCTGATTGGTCGACTTGCCCATCTTGGCGTTTGTGTTTAGACAGGAATGGTGACTACGTTTAACAAATAATGACAAATCCCCTAAAAGCCATTCTAAACTTATGAAAAATGTATAGCTCATGTGTAAATCTTGCACATGAATTAAATTATCCTCTCAAATCTCAAAGGCAAAACATCAAATCTCCCTCATGTGCGTGTGTGTTTTATATATATATATATATATATATATATATATATATATATATATGTTATGGCCTTTTTTGTCTTGACAGACGGTCAGTAAGGTGGTCTGTTGTAGAGATGGCGATGACAGCATCTGTCCTGGTGGGACATCGACTTTCGTGACTGATTTTGCCAATTCTCGACTGACAAGGACGACAGCAGTGTAAACAGAAAACGTTCGATTGGTCGGGTGTAGGCTCTTTTCTTTTGCGTCGCTTGTCTTCCATCTTTATCACCAGAACTAGCTCTGATGTCTCGATGTCCGTTTTGAAGATCGCTATCCATGTAGCTCTATCCTCATCAATCTCTTCTCCCCCCCCCCCCATGTATTTGGATTGATCGTAAAATTGTTCATGGATCTTTTGCAAATGTCCTTGTATCTTAATTGATGTCTTCCTTGTGATCTGGTACCCGATATGAGTTCACCCAGGAGTAACTGCTTCGGAATGCGGGTATTTGACATTCGTTTCACGTGACCCAACCATCTCAGTCTCTTTTTGCTCAGTCTAGAAGAAGGAAGGTATCTTGGCGCGTTTCAGTATTTCCGAGTTGGTCACCTTGCCTGCCACTTTATGTTCATTATACCGCGAAGACATCGCATATGAAAACTGTTTAACCTCTTCTCGTGTCTTGAATGTGTTATCCATGTTTCCGCTCTGTATAACAGTGTACCAAGCATGCATACTTGATATATCATGATCTTTGTATTTAGTGTCAGCTTTCTGTTATTCCATATATATATATATATATATATATATATATATATATATATATATATATATATATATATATATATATATTACACACATTAGCTCATTTGTACGTTAGCGAGATCATAGTACTGGGCTATCCAAAAAGTCGTTCACGGTAGAGGGGTAATGGTGGGGAATGTAAAAAGTGGACAAATATAGACATGTGGAGAGGGGGAATTTACTTTGAAAGTGGACTTCCACATTGCAATTCTCAGTCACGTACGAATCTATAAATAGAAACTAATCCTTTTATCTCTGAAAACTTCTTACTGTCCAGCTAAACCAAAAATAAACCTTCGCGTCTTATCCTTCCCGCCTTCTTCAAATCTTTCTAGATTGAAAATGTCTAATGCGAAAATGTTTAAAATGCTGTGCTTCTATTTATCTGGAACAAACAACTTCAATAGTACATTAACTCTCTAGGGATAACTTGTGATCTCATTGTTGGTAAACGTATCATTACATCGCATATACCCATTGTTGAGAACTAAACTGTGTCTTAGGTGTAAGTAGGTACTTGTCAGATTTTAGGTTGTGTATTTGAGAAATGGATGTCCACACAACGGGGGAAAGGTCAATCTAAAGTGGACAGAGATGGACAAGGGAAAGAAAGGGTTAAAAATGTCAAAATCTTGTGAAAGTCTTTTCTGGATGATCTACAGTAGTGCAGTGGTCAGTACACTGGCACTGCGCTGTCGTGGATCTAGGTTAAATTCCCAGTTGATGCTGGATAGTTCTTCGAATAGAAACGGATCCAGGATCGACAGTCTCAAAGTGTAGGTACCAGAGGGATTCTTTAAAGGAAAGTTAGTCGGCGTGAAGCTGACCCCATCATCCCTAGGGTATCGTTGGCCAAAGAAAAATATGGGCCTGACAACATATTCCCCATTATTATTAATCACAAAAATAAAATAAAAGCGTGGCGTGCTGAATATAAACACCTGAATACTACAAAATACTTTTTCAGAGCACCACGTTTTAATGTCAATGTTGTTGTTGTGAATGCCTGCAATGAGTAAGTTTAATCTTTTTATGCGCCCTCAAACAGATGTTAACATTTAGTGCATTTAGAAACAAAAGTTTAAATAAATGTCTTAAAAATGTATTGGATTTAATCCCTTTTTACTTACATATTTAGAAAATCCTCTTTGTCGTCAGGTAATTACTCTTCTTACACTAAATTATACTGTATTATGAAAAGAAAGTATATTGTTATCCTAATATTGTAGGTAAGTAGAATAGCAAACAATAATAACTTTAAAAACTGTCCTACGACATTTTTCCCATTGCTGGGTAGTTGAGGAGTTTTGAAGGCTCAGGAATACAGACTGCTTCGCCACTGCTGTTATCACGTCGTGTGCTGGCTATATTTGTTCATTTCACCCCCAACATATGCCATACAGGGGATTCGAACCGCTGCCCTCCTTGTCGACAGGCAGGCCTCGAAACCATTTGGTCTCGCGCTCCTCACACAATTCAAACAAACAATATATACAATCAAACAAACAATAATAAAATACTAAAATGTGAAATAGCTCACCTAGCAATATCTACATACCGATTCCATGTTTTGTTTGTTTGTTTGCTTAACGACAATGTAATCAGGCAACATACATATTTAATGTAATTTATATTTCCTTATTAGGTCCAATTTTTTCAAGAGCGTCGTTTTTGTTCGGTTTCTTCCTAGTAAATTTCGAGCAGTCCAACTTCTCAATTTGAAGCCCATCTATAGACAAACTGTCCCAAAAATTGTCCCAACCAGTCATTCTCCGCTTTTATAATGAGAAGTTTCTCTTGGGAATTTGATTGGCCGATCGAATCGTACACTATCATAATTAGGTCACGATATTCAACATGATGCCAAGGATAATTATGTAAAATTTTTTATTTTAACAAATTGTCTCGAAATTGCCCCAGTATTGTTAAAAAATAACATTGTTCTTGCGTCTTAATTCACCACAAACAGAGTTCCTTGGGTTCCCATCGTACGTAACGGGACATTCCATTTCGGGTTTAGGGGAGGACAAGTGTATATAATTTTATTTTAAAATAAATAAGTAAAGATTAAGAAGAAAAGGATATAAGTGTAGAAAATATTCAGTTTTGCAAAGAGTTATGGTTAGATTTAGGGTTATGAAACATGATTGGTATTACACCGTCTGACAGTATGTATAGTGTCATGCTACTGAATGCTAAACTTCTTATCATGGACCAAGGTTGACAGAATCAAGAAATTATCGTCTATTTTTGCAGTATGGTTGACACTCCAAACAGTTAAAAGCTCAGTGCTAAATATAGATATATCTTTTGCTTCGGGTGAATTAAGACGCAAGTACCAATATCAGTAAAGTGTATTGTCCTTGGTTTTGTACCTGTCGTTCAAGTTGAAGCCCTTAAGCTTATCGGGACGTATCTGAATTTTCAAATACGAGAGTTAACCCTAACATACCTGTAATTAACAAGTGAAGCTAAACAAAAGCTTTTAAAAACGGTATGAATTTCAAGAATAGTTTATTCATTGCACCCTGACAAACAGGGACACTGTATCTCGTCCCAAAAATGGCAACAAAGTTTTTTTCTTTAATACTTCTATGTTCAGTCCTGACTTGGGCTGCGTATTCTTTCACCTTTTCGTTGCAATGTGGAGCACAGGTAACGACAGTAGCTGGCTCGATTTAGAGGTGGTATATTTCCAAACAATTGTAATCATTCACTTTTTCGATCCAATATGAAACATGGGTCTCTACAACATTGGGCCCGTTTTAAATGAGGCCATTTCCAATCATTCATTTGTTTAGCTTCAATATGAACGAACGGTTGTAACTGCAACTGGTCCCCTTACAGGACGCCTGTATCTGAGCTTTTGCATTGGCTGATAATAAGGGCAATGACTTTTACATGACTAGGATGCCATCCTCAAGCACAGCCTTCCTTAGTCGTCATCTTTTACAACATGATAGGAAAGGGATAGTGGCCCTATTCTTTTTTATCCTGGGTACTGCTTGAGTTGATTTTGACCATAGCAACAACTACATCGCCCAAATGTTACCGGAGTCTGACAAGGTAGCGAAGAATAGTAACACTGTAATCTGCCAGACATATCATACGTGAAGACTGGCGAGAGTTGGGCATGCAGACATTTTAGGTACAAAACCTATTTCATTATATATAGGCTGGTCAACATTTGATGACTCAGTGCGTTTTCGTTGAAGACCTTATGCTCCTCATGGAGCTGATAAGGTTTGAATGGTGATGGGGATTGAAACAAAACTACGCTTTTGAAGTTCCGTGATTGAAAGACAGTTGTAGCCAGTCTGTTATGTTATTTTGAGAATCATTCACCACAGACTAGTTAGGAAAGCTCCTGGTGGCTTGGGGAAACGTCTTCTGGCCCATCTTCTATCATAGAGTTTGCTGACCATCGTGGAGAACCCTAGCGGTTCCACAACAGGCAGGGCGTCATCAGGGACAGGCAGATTTGGGCACCTGTAGAACAGAAGAACTTAAAAACATGCAAGCTACAATGTGACCAATGTGGGACCACCTTAATCTTCCAAATCTGTTGTACAAGGGGACATACGAGAGTTGTGCATGCAGCAAGCAACTTCGTCATTTAAACCATTGCTACTGTAATTATAAACAGCTTCTGCAAATGCTCGAATACATGCTCCCTGACAAAGTTCAGCTGCAGGAGTGGCTTACACTTCACATTTGAGCAAATAGTTGAATGATTATAAAGATGAAACTACGATAGTATGGTATAACGTTAGATAATAACATGGGACGTAGAATACTACACTCAACGGTACGGTTCCCCGGGAAAGGGAAACAGAGGAAGACGTACGATGCGTTGGACAGATACTAATCAGACAAGCATGACAAATTCCTGGATAGAAAGAAGTACAAAGGTGAGAGACGTGGAGAAAGACAATTCAAAAGACAGTGAGATACGATGTCTCACGAACCTCTAAACCTGCGTTTGAGAGAGACAGAAACACTAGTGGTGGACAGACAGACAGAAACACTGGTAATGGACAGACCGACAAACACTAGCCATGCACAGACAGACAGAAACACTGGTGATGGACAGACCGACAAACACTAGCCATGCAAAGAAAGACAAACACTGGTGATGGACAGAAAGACAATCAGAAACACAGACGATAGACATACATACAAACAATGGTGATGTGCAGGCAGACAGAAACACAGACGACGGACAGAAACACAGACGATAGACATACATACAAACAATGGTGATGTACAGGCAGACAGAAACACAGACGATGGACAGAGAGACAGAAACACAGACGACGGACAGAGAGACAGAAACACAGACGATAGACATACATACAAACAATGGCATTGTACAGGCAGACAGAAACACAGACGACGGACAGAGAGACAGAAACACAGACGACGGACAGAGAGACAGAAACACAGACGATAGACATACATACAAACAATGGCGATGTACAGGCAGACAGAAACACAGACGACGGACAGAGAGACAGAAACACAGACGATGCACAGAGAGACAGAAACATAGACGATGGACAGACCGACAAATACTGGCGATGTACACGCAGCCAGAAACACAGACGATGGACAAAGAGACAGAAACACTGGCAATGGACAGACCGACAGACAGAAACACAATCGATGGACAGACCGACAAGACAGAAACACAGATGATGGATAGACCGACAAATACTGGCGATGGGCAGACAGACAGAAACTGGCGATGGACAGACCGACAAACACAGACGATGGACAGACCGACAGAAACTGGCGATGGACAGACCGACAAACACAGACGATGGACAGACAGACATAAGTCGACACTTAGGGAACAATTTCTTCCCATTACGCTACTCACCTGTGGAACTGGATGGATATTTTCTTGAGGTTATTACACTCACCTATTGAACTTAGGGAACAATTTCTTCCCATTACACCACTCACCTGTGGCACTGGATGGATATTTTCTTCTCATTACTACATCCATCAGTTGAAATGTGGGTATTTTTGTCTTCCCCAGTTATTTCACTCACTTGTTGAACTGTGGGTATTTATTCTTTCCCAGTTATTTGACTCACCTGTTGAACTGTGGGTATTTATTCTTACCCAGTTATTTGACTCACCTGTTGAACTGAGGAAATGTGCGCCTCCTCTGGCAGTACGTGAAGGGATTAATGGTGGAAGGTGCGATAGAGCCATCCAAGCCGACAGGAAGAAAGGGGTCGAATCTCGGATCAGCAAAAGGGTATGGAATTCCTTGTAATGGAAGAGAAGCACACGATGAGATCCAATAGAAAGTCAAATACAAGAGTCGTAGTTGGCCGTGTGTACTAAATGTATCTGCTTCCTGCTTTGTTAAAGTATTGTACTGGCCCAAATATAATACGACCTTACCCACTTTAACAATAAACCAAAGTTACGCTGTGTTTTCCCATTGCTTAAGTCCACCGGGATGATTTATGGATCGGCGGATTAAAGGTCGCTGGCCACTGCAATTGCCAAGTAGTGTACATGGTGGGTTTTTTATATTACGCTTGACCGAAAAGAAGCACATGCCTTACCGAGGTTTCAAACAAGTGTCGCCCCTGGTCAGAGAGCTGGTGTACGAATTATCGGATCACCTGCTGCTCACCTGGCACATAATACGGTTCTAACGTTTTAAAGTTGTTCAACATGAACAGTAAAAGGTCTTAAAAATATCCCCAGGTTAAAGTTCGACAAATTTGATTGTGAAGTCGAGAGGTACACTAGACGAATTATTGTTGATGTTGAATCTAGCAATGGTTTTACATGATAAGGTTGTTAGCCATATATAAGTGGAGTGGTACAGGTACATAAGTGGAGTGGTATGGGAACATAAGTGGAGTGGTATGGGAACATAAGTGGAGTGGTATTGGAATATAAGTGGAGTGGTACAGGTACATAAGTGGAGTAATGCGGGAACATAAGTGGAGTGGTATGGGTACAGAGGTGGAGTAATACGGGTACAGTGTTGGGGTGGTACGGGTACATAGGTGGAGAGGTACGGTTAGAGAGGTGGAGGGGTACAGGTACATAGGTGGAATGGTACCGACACATAAGTGGAGTGGTACGTACACATAACCGGAGTGGTACGGGTACAGAGTTGGAGTGGTATGGGCACAGAGGTGGAGTGGTACGAGTACGGAGGTGGAGTGGTACAGGCACATTAAGTGGAGTGGTACAGGAACATAAGTGGAGTGGTATGGACACATAAGTAGAGTAGTATGGGTACAGAGGTGGAGGGTTACGGGTACAGAGATGGAGTGGTACGGGTACAGAGGTAGAGTAGTACAGGTACAGAGGTAGAGTTTTACGGGTACAGAGATGTAGTGGTACGGGTACAGAGATGGAGTGGTACGGGTACAGAGGTAGAGTGGTACGGGGATAGGGGTGGAAATGTACGGGCACAGAGGTAGAGCAGTAAATAACAATCTTTGTAATCTTGCCATTTCTTAAATGGTTAACAACCACAACAAGATATGCGCTGGATTATGTTACAGGGGAAAATAAGAACGGGGCAGCTTAAAATCACATGAGAAGAACAATGGATGTGAAGACCAGTGCAGGTTGAGTTCCACAAAGGAAGGTGTCTCTTGTCTTTCAACTTTATTTTTTGGATTTGTCGTTCTTTCTTGGAACAACATAGTTTTCTTACAATTTGTATGTTTCTCTCTTTAAACTAGCCTTCATTCTGTTATCTACTTTCTGGTTTCATTTCTTTCTGTTTAACCTTACTTCTATCGGTTTGTCTGTCCTTTTTTGTTTAGGTCTTTCCTTAATTATGTGTCATTTTTCCTGAAGTCACTTCATTGTCTGTCCATTTGTACCTCCTCTTTATTTCGTTCCACGTGTCTATTTTTTTCAGTATAATCTTCTTTCTTTCAGTCATCCTTTCCTTCTGTCTGTCAATTTTGAGTCCTTTCTTGTCTATGAAACTTTATTTCCTTCTAGTTGTTACTCTATTTCTTATTTCTGCTTGATATTTTTTCTGTTTCCTTGCATCTCGTATCTACGTGTGTACACCACACCTACTTATTAGCTATCTTAACAGTCAGAGAACTTACCCTTCCAGTCCCTGGCTTGTAGCTGTATGAAGCTAGGCTCAGTAATATCCCCAGGAAGATAAGGCCGTGACACAATTGGCATGTCTTTGCTATAAACACGCTGTCTGTTCACCACTGTGAATGCATCACTCATGTAAATTACACACTATCAAAACCAAGAACTGCTTACCTGTAACGGTCTTCCTCGTGGTTATGGACAGGACGATGTGACAAACTGGGGTCAGACAGGGATGTCTACTATAACCAACAATCTACATCATGGTTATGGGTAGGATAATGTGATCGACCAACCATGGCCATCTCTAAATACCAAAGAAGGCCATGGACCAACATATACTATAAATACAGGAATATAATGAACATTTGATTAACAACTAGAACAGTTTCTTCAGCATTTCACCACAACTGTCCGACCAATGGATTATCCAGTGCATTGCCCAATACGTGCACATATTCCTGTCTGTCGGAATCATCATCATCATCCCCAATCCTATTAGATACCACCAACATGCCCACGATATGTTAATATCTTAGCTTAACTTGACCTATAGATATCTAGGGACATGATAGCTGAGGGAAAATGGTATGGATATTTTCATTCTTGTTTATAGAAAAAGAGCGCACTACAACTATATAGATATACAAACATGGAATCCCATATCCGCAATATTTGGTTTACATACCCCCATATTTGGTTCACGTACCCCTATATTTGGTTCACATACTCCCATATTTGGTTCATATACCCCCATATTTGGTTCACATACCCCCATATATGGTGCATATACCCCCATATTTGGTTCAAATACTCCAAATTTGGTTCACTTACCCTCATATTTGGTTCACGTACCCCCATATATGGTTCACTTACCCCCATTTATGGTTCACTTACCCCCATATATGGTTCACATACCCCCATATTTGGTTCACGTACCCCCATGTGGTTCACTTACCCCCAAATATGGTTCACATACCCCCATATTCGGTTCACGTACCCCCATGCCTGGTTCATGTACCTCCATATTTGGTTCCCATGCCCCCATATTTGGTTCCCATACCCTCAGATCTGGTTCACATACCCCATATTTGGTTGATATATCCCCATTTTTGGTTCACATATCCCCATATTTTGTAAAATGTACCTCCATACTTGGCTTCATCTGCGTATCGCTCACTACAACGGGGATCACGTCGATCCTCTACCTCGTTACCCAGACTGCCAAGAAGATCAGTCCGTTTCCAGGGAGGGCTACGTGGAAGTCGAGGTGGGGGTCTTGGCCAGTATATTGTGCCTGACCTTGTCTAACATGTCTCATCAGTATATTGTGCCTGACTCTGGCTAACATATCTGATCAGTATATTGTGCATGACCAAACGTTAGTCCCCCCCCCCCCCCCCACCCCACTTATCTTAAGTACCTCATTTCTGAGGTTTGATGTTAGCTTCTGTGATATGCAGTCATTGTTTACAACTCACATCTGTAAGTTTTTTAGGCACCCCAGCAAATGAGAGTCAGTAATCGATCACATACTTTTAGGATCACAAATTGAGCAGTCCAAATCCGAGGCATCTCCGCTGTAAAGGGCCAGCTCCTCATTTAACTGCTTGTGCTTTGGAAGAAGCTCTTGTCCACACTCGAGGCACCACTGAACACCAGGGGTCGGTTTCTGGAGACACCACTGAGGCTGGGATTTGAATAATGCGTCGCGGTTCCTGGCAGCGCAGATAGCACAGAGATTTGTTAGCCCCACCACAAATGGCTCGGAGATGATGGAAGCCTGTTGCAAAGTTGCAAGTCTTTGTTCTTTCTCTGCTTGAGCCTTGGATATTATTGAATGTTTTGACTGTTGCCTGTAAGGGCTCTTGTAGTATGAGTACTTCTGCGGCCTTTGTTTGATGCCGCCCACGAAAGTAGTTCTGTACGTCGTGTCCCACAAGTCTTGAATACTTGCCCTGTGAAAAGATGTACAATATTGTTCTCTTAAGGAGAGAAAGTTTAGATGGATCTGACACAACCATGGTGGAGGCAAATTCGCAAAAAATGTGCTTTTAAAAAATAATCAGCAAAAGGCAATCATTTGTTGGCTTTTTTTAGGAAGGTTTTGTGAAATAGTGATCACTAAGGTGGTAAGCAAGGAATTGTTAAACAGTACTAGGGACAGAAGATGATAAAGAGAGAGAGAAGATACTAGACAATTTAACGTTATGGTATGGAAAGAGAGTCAACTATCAGAATTGATAAACATTGTTAGGGACTGAATGTAACTAAGATTCGTTCGACGCGTTCATCACCAAAGGGTGGTCGCCCTTTTACGGGACCCAACTCAGGATTCAGTCGTCTAGTAGGACAGTAGTCTGTCTGTTGTTGGGTCGTGTGTGTTGTAATGAATCTCGCCAGCAAGTTGGGGGCCGTCCACGAGGTCTCTTTTTGACGTGCGGGTACCACATGGTGGTTATGGCACTCCATCGTTCGTATTGTCGTCTAGCTATATGGCCTGCCCAGCGGTTTTTTTGAGTGTTTGACGTACTGTAGGACATCCTTGATGTGTGAGTTTGCTTTGCCGCTGCTATGTGAGAGTTATACCCCCGAGGCGTCTTTCAAGAGATGCGTGTGCTGTTCTCAGTTTGTTCTCTACTACTTTGGTTAGAGACCAGGTTTCGCTACCATATCAGAGTGCTGGTTGGACTACCGAGTCGAAGATGTCCAGACGTGAACAAGTGTCTCGTCTGCTGCTGTCATAATGGAGTTGAAGGCCGTCACGCCCGTCGTTCTCCGTCAGGTGTTAAGTTGTTATCCATGTTGAGGAGCCTTCCCATTTAGGCATATTCGTCAGCGTCCTCTCTAGGCTGTTCAGTCAAAAGTATGGGGTTGGGTCCTGCGAAACGGTTGCGCCTAGTCCTGGTTTTCCTTAGCTTTATAGCTAAACCTGCTTTCATGCCTTTCGTGTCTAATGACTAGGATATGTCGCTTCGAATGGCTTCTCTGTAATGACGACGATATTGTCTGCGAGTCTGAGGTGTTTAGTCGTCTTCTATCGATTTTGATGCCGCAGTTGTCCCAGCCGCAGTGCCTCATCGTTGACTCCAGGCATGCAGAGAATAGGTTCGACAAGATGGGGGTCTCCTTGCCGTACTACCTTCTCGGTGGCGATGATGATGGGTTGGGCGGATGACGGTGGTGCATCCTTCGTAGCATCTCTTGAGTATTTCGAGGCAGTGGATGTCTACTCCTTGTTCTCCCAGCGCTTTCCACGTGAATTCTGTTTCAACCGAGTCAAATGCTTTTTTGTAGTCAATGCATGTGATAATCAGCGGTGTTTGGTGCTCTCGTGCTTTCTCGATTAAATTGTAGCAGGTTGTTATGTGTACTGTAGGTGCTGTCTGAATCCAGCTTGTTCCGTAGATTGTGCCTCCTGTGGGGCCTTGCGAATCCTTGCTACGTTGCTACGTAAGAAGGGTGATTAGACGGTAGTTGGTCAGGGCTTTTTTTATAGCTCTTTTTTTGTAGAATAGGACGGTCTGTGACTCGCTACAGGTAGATGGGATTTATGTTGTCTCTAAGTATCGAGAGAATCTGGTGGGTAGGTCCGTGTAGAGTGGGTGACCGCATGCTTTCCTCATCTCAGATGTCACTTTATCTCTGCCTGGGGATTTTCCCGTGGGCGTGTTTTCTATAGCTCTTTGCATGTCAGAGGTGAGGAAGGGTGGAAAGGAGGGGGGAGGGGTGGATTAGGTTTTGGTTTGGGAGGGGTGGTAAGGGTAGGGGGGGGGTCGGGTGATGACTGGAATAGATCAGTGTAGAAGATGCTAATGGCGTTCACAATTTTCTCACGGGGCGTTACGCGAGTTTAGTCGCCAGTTTTCAAGCATACTACGTGTCAGATGGCCAGAGGCAAAATCAAACACAGATCTGCAACAACAACAACAACAACAACAACAATCAATACTGTTTGAGAGCAAGGAGTAGAGATGGATAGCTCACACACTTTTGAAGAAATCATAACCAAATATGCTGATGTCAACAATGATGGAATTCAGTGGAATGTGACACCAAATCTTGATAATCTGGACTTCGCTGGCTTAGCTCTTCTGTCTCATAACCGTATTTGGATGCAAGATAAAATATGTGTAATTGACGAGAGGTCACATAAACTGGGATTGAAAATACATACAAAATCAATCAAATACGAGAATAAATACAACTAAAGACAATCGAATTTTCTTGGGAGACGCACTCCTACAAGACATGGAATCATTCATGCATCTTGGTAGCAATATAGATAAAGTAGGAGGTACAGATAACGATATCAATATATGAATACAAAAGGCGAGAGTATCTTTCGTTGCATTTAGGGAAATCATGGAAATCAAAAGAAATTAAGTCCAATACACAGACTCTAATCTTTAACTCTAATTTTCAATTCTTTTGAAACGTGGAAAACAACAAAAACAAACCAACAACGAAAAAGGTACAGATGTTCACAATTGGGGGCAGAATAGAGGAATACAAATGGTTTGACAGGACGACTAACGTGGAGCTGTTGGAAAAACTAAAGATCAGAGTAACATTGCGCGAGGAGAAGGGGCTAACGTTAGATAGGAAATACATTACGGAAACCAGTTGATGGCATTACAAGGCAGTCTTTGTTCAGGAATACCCATGAAAAAGAAGTAGAGGCAGATCAAAACACATGTAGAGAAGAGAGCTGGAGACAAACATAAAGGAAGCAAGGAAGACGTGGACAGGGCTGACACGGATTATCTAAGACATAATGACTTGGTGTGTATTTGGTAATGACCTACGCTCCATAAGAAGCTAAACAGTAATGACTGATGACGTCACATCCTAGCTTAGGCTTGGTACGAAAAAAGTTAACCGAGCGTAGTGCTCTCCACTTTTATATATGCCAGTGAGACGTTGACTGTGTACAGCAGGCAGGATAGGAAAACAAACCTTTTCCGGAGGTCCTTACATCTTCAATAGTGTATGCATTTGTTTTGTTGTCAATGTTTTCATAGCCCACTGTTTATTTTTTAATGACAATTTTTGTTGGTCGACATAATCTAATCTATTCAACTCTAGGTGAGTTGTACGTTTTTAATCTATGGGTATCCTTTCTGATTACTTTCGCTTCCGCTTGTTTAGCTCCTGATGGAGCTGCACTTGAGACATGCAACCTCACTCACGATCTCAAGGTAACGGACACCTACTGTGGTCTATTGATAATTCACACGTGAAACCTCACTCACGACCCCAAGGTAACGGACACCTACTGTGGATAATTCACACGTGCAATCTCACTCACTCCTTCAAAGGAATGGATTCCTACAATGGTCAATTGGTAATTAAAGAGAAGGGGAAAGGAGACAAAAACCAGACTTACGCCTCAGGCCGATCCAAGAAATTGCATCGCCTGACTTGCAACCAATCATCCTGGTTCTTTGGCATTGTTTTAGTACTTTCCAGTTCGAAAATTTCCTCACAATAACGTTAGCTTCTCAAATGCACTTGCTATCCCATCTCATGTATCTTGCACGTAAAATAAATATCGTTACATTGCACCGCTCCTACATGATGTAACCAGGAACCGGAAATGTATAACTTCTTCATTATTAATCTAGCCACATTTCTACGCATATATTTCTAAATGACGTCATTGTATTATGTGTAATACGGAATGCTATATTTCTCAGAAGTACAAATCAATCGAAGCTGCACATGTACTGAAGGTTAGAAGTTTATATACCTTAAACAAGAATTGTTCTGATAACCAACGTAAACATAAATCTAACGAAATATACGTTACGATCATTAGTCTTCATCAGTGACAATGTATTTTAGACAGAGCAGATGGGCCAAACTATCTATACAGTAAGACAATAGATATCAAACTCAGGTTGCGGATAATGTGTACATATATGGATATAGATTTTATTGATTTCAAAATGTGTATAGATTTTATTGATGCGCAAATAAACAAATGTAAAATGCTGGACAGGAAATGTTTAAATCAAAATAAGATAGGGCAGCATGTTGTATCAAAGTATATGTTTAATCATTGTATTAAAAATGTAAACTAGTTAGGCCTATGCGGTATGAGACTAAAGATAGATATAAAACAGGGCGCTATAAAGGAGCCAGTCAAAGTGTAGAGTTCGAGACAGGGAAGTGTGAAATCAGTAGTGGAAAAGTAAATATACAAATGATAAAGCAGCAGCAAACATTGGAAAATCCGTAAAATAACAAACTAAAATGTTTTTATGTAAATGTGAAAAGCGTAGTAAATAAAAGAAAAATTGGAACTGTACGTAATAGAAGAAAACCAAATATAATATGATTAACAGAATCATGGACATATGAAGACATTGCGGATAGTGAACTTGAAATAGAGGGATATGCAATGTTATGGAAGGATAGGGTAGTTGGGGACAAGGCTAAGGGATGGGGCGTTTTATTATACTTTTCGAATTCAGTAAAAATAACTATACAAGATCATCTATCATCCGGTAACAAAAATGAAAGTGTATGGAGAGTAATAGATAGTGGGGGTAAAAAACAGTGGTTGGAGAATGCTACAGATGTCCTTCAGGTCCAAAAGAGGAAGATGAGGAGGTAATTAGTAACATAAAAAAGTCTAGTACATGGAAATTATTATTAATGGGGGATTTCAATTTTTCATAAATAAAATGGGATATGGCAGAAGCATTTGCAGAGTCAAAACCTTTTGCGAAGTGCATAACTGACACATTTTTTATTCAGCATGTAGAGGAAGCCACCAGAGGCAAAAACATACTCGACCTAATATTTACTACAGAGAAAAATATTATTGAAAACGTTATTGTTGGCAAACTGTTTGGCCCAAGCGACCATCAGATCATCGATTGGGATTTTACAGCAAGGAAAGAAGTAAACATAAACTCGCGAGCATACGACTACTGTAAGGCAGATGTTCAGAAGATAAAAGAGACAGTGATCCACATAATCTGGAAAGATATTGTCAGAGTTACAGATGTTGAACAAGAGTGGGAGAATTTCAAAACAGTTTTCATCATCATCAGTCCCATAACCTAGAAGGTCGTTGAGGCACCGTTATTGCAGTTGCACTATGTGTGAGTCGTGCTCATTTGTTATCTTTCATGCATTTGTATTTGACCAAGCTTTGCCATGTTCACTTCTCTGTCATGGGTAGAACCCATTCGACAGGAAGGTAAGACAACTTATCTAGGAGAGACAACTCTGACTCTATTATGAAAAGGAAAAAGGAAAAGGAAAATTTATAGGAAAGGCTACCTGTAAACTAGAAGAAGGAGAATTAAAACTGTAACCTCGAATGTCAGGACGTTCAACGAATTAGCAGCACTGGACACTTTGATCTCAGAGGTCAGTGATATGAAATTTGATAAATTGAGTGTGACAGAGGCAAGACTAATAGATGCCGAAAACGGGAAAAAAATAGCAGTATACATTCAGGAGGAGTAAATCATGAACGAGGAGTATGTTAACTTATATTTTAAAAACAGGTCGAAAAATATGTGTGTGGTTATTGGGCACATCGATCGTATAATGCTAACGAACATGACTGCAAAATATTGCTGTTTTACAAATATATTCACCAAACCAAAAACACCGTGGTGAATATGGAAAAATATTATGAGACCTTGTAAAAAAAATTAATTAAAGCGGGGTCTCGACTTCATTGCCTCGGGGTTTTTTTCCCCATTTTAGCTCGGTCTCTCTCGACACGTGGGTACCCCATCTGCCGAGAGCATCGCACAAAGCACGAACTGTGTAGCTCCAGCGATGAACCCAGTGATCTCCAGATAACAATTGACATCATGGACCGACCGTCGCAGCTCGAAATCGAACCCCGACCGTCTGAACACGAGGCAAACGGCTTGACCACTTCGCCACAGTTGTAAAAGACCCTCAAACCAATAACATATACGTTTTATAGAAGGCCGTACGTCCAAGCGGTGGAAGCATTTGCAATCACCCATACCCACATAATTTTGGACAATTGCATCTGCAGGTAAAGTGATGGCGAGTGTTTTCTGGGAAAAACTTGGCATAATTCATGTTGATTTTCTAACCTGTGGTACCATTATCAACAGTGAACAGTACATACACATTTTGAAGGATGTGCGTAACCGTCTGAGGTATAAAAAAAAAAAAGGGTCTGGTTTGATACACTATAACGCTCGACCTCATACGACTCCCCGCACTATGTGCCATATGCAGCAACTCGTCTGGGAGGTATTGCCACATTTACCTTTACAGTCCAGACCACGTTCCAAACGATTTCTAACTGGTTGGACTTATAAAAGAATTCCTGGGAAGTCAACATTTCAGCATTGAGGACGAAGTGAACCAGGCTGTCCTGAATTGGTTCAGACACACTGACAAATCTTTCTACTCTGAAGCTTTTCAAGCATTGCTTAAAAGCTGGGATAAGTGCATAAACGTTGCATGAGATTACATCGAAAAAAATGCGATTTTGACTACTTCAAAAAACAAATTTACTTCCCCCCCAAAAAACAGTCTCGGTTTGACTTGAACGCCCCTTGTACAATCCGTCAAAATGTCGAACCACGGGCATTACTTTTGATAGATGTGTCACTGACAGGTATGACAGGTTGAAATACCTCGGTGTAACATTTGGTCGCATCATGTTTTTCAGTTCCCACGTCGACCAACCAATACATAAAATGCAAACGAGGGCTTGGAGCACTCAGATACTCGCATTTGCAAACTGAAAATATCGTTGGTTGATTTTGACAGTTGTTGATAAGGAATTGGCATCCTCACATAATCAACATTACCGTGCGAGAGGTTGAATCGCATCCAGAATGAACGTATGCGACTAGTTGTTGACTGCACTAGAGATACCACCCTTGAAGACGACGTACATACTCGGGCTTCTGTCTGGGGCATCCAGACATAAAGTGACGCGGGCCACAGTCGATACGCGAGTTACCACAGACAAGAGGCACCGCACCTTCTCTACAATAACACCTTAGACAGCAAGGAGGCAAGAATCAAGAGTGGGATGTCCTTGATCACAGAGGCTTATAAAACAATTGGACAAGTGGCCACAGTTGCGATGATAGTTAAGTGACAACAGTGAGTCAGCACTGGTACAAGAATGATACATTACCACTGGTACAAGAATGATACATTACCACTGGTACAAGAATGATACATTACCACAGAGTCGTGACATCAATATGCAGGGAATCCGGGGGGTGGTGGACTGGTGCAACATGCAAACAGAAATCGAGGTTGCCCAGCTCATAAGTGATACCACTCAGGAAAGTGATGGCGTCGTATACACTGATGGATTGATGCTCTGCGATGGGATACCAGATTGAGGCGTCTGCTAGGCTGAGCGGTCAGGATGTTGCTGAGTGGAGCGTGGCATACAGAACAACAATCTCTCGTGCGAGAAAGGGAATGGAAGCAGTAACACCAGCTTTTTTGTGATTATCTGAGAGCTCGTTAACAAGGGGATTCATAGTGGCATATTCCCAATCCTTGCTTCGGAAGGTACAGAAAGGCTACCCGAGACGTGAATATATAGCAGCTGAAGAAATCTCAAGCCTCCAGCGGCTGATGCGGATCTAATGTCTTGGTCATGTTAGGCTCAGGTCTGTCATCTTGACTTTACATGCATCTATCAGGAGTACATTAGATATGCGTATGGGTGATATTTTCTAATCTAGTAATGGCCACCTGTTGGATGATCCCACGGCAATAGATGACTCAGCCAGTCATTGTCGGCAGGACTTTGACACACAGATCGAGCGTAGAGAGGCCCATTTCTTAAGAGAAACTGATCACCTTCGGGGATATGCCTGTGGTGTAGGGAAGCAGGAACAGAAGAGAACAGAGCTCTGTGGAATATTCCAGGTAACAATAACCAGAGAAACACACCGGGTGTGTTGGACAGGTACTGTTCAGAAATAGACGAGGGAAACTTTAAAATAGACAGCAACACTGACGGCTGATGATCAGAAACGGTAACATTCAATACAGAATAGGGTGAGCATGCGAAGTTCCAACGATCTGCTAGATTAAGGTGACGACGAAAGTATAGACATGTTTTGTCTACTCTCAAACAACTTTTTCTTCTCACTGACATCTACAAAACCCATACACACACACACACACTTACCGATACAATAACCACACCGACACAGCTACAGTCCCGATCCCATCAAGTCTGGAACCACACCACACTCCCTCATCCTTTTGCTTGCCGATCTTTCAACGCCACCAGCAACTGCCCGCTTTTTGTGAGCCACGCACCAAAACACCACCTACATTAGGTAGCCGCCTCGAACAGCAAACAATTTCATTCTTAGTCCAGAGATCCACTGCCAATCAACAACCCTGATTCTAGACACTATATACAGGGAAAATATAGTCGTTCCAAAGAAATCGTTAGAAGTATTCAATAAGAAGAATATTTCTTGGAAATTTCTAAAAAAACCATTAATTCGGCTCTTTTAAAGGTAAGTTGCATTTAGTTGTTCGTCTTTTTCTGTCAGCAGATGTATTATTTTATTTCACTAAAGACTTTCTCGTCGCTTGGTATTTCCAGGTCGTTATCTTAGGCTAGTGTCAGGGGCTCGGGCCCATCCATAACCTTTATCACTCCGCAGGCCGTCTGATACGCCCAGCTCGTCACACATTAAAAAAAAAAAATTTTGACATTTTTTTCTCTAAGTACGAAGACCCTACCGATAGTCATTTTTATACTGCTGGATTCGTCACGTTCATCTACACACGCTTTTTGCCGGTAAAAGTATCGAATGTTAGATTACAAATGGCTTTTGAACGATTTATTTTTATTTTTCGCCGAATGGAGCAGGCCGACTTTTTGGGGAAAGGTAAAGTAGGTTGTTGGGAAAGATCTTTATCTTGTAAATATGTTTATTTTATTTGTTTAGATGAAAGAACTACAATTGAATTGGAAACTAACAGTTGTGTCGATATTGTAAACACAGTATCGATTCTTTGTTATGGTTTCCATGGTTTTCTATCGGAGCGACTAGGCCTAGTCGGTAAAGTCCAAATATTAAAATTTTTTCAAAAAATTTCACATTCATCTTCTTGTATCTCAGAAACTAACAAACACACAACAACAACAATAACATCAACAAGTTCTTTATGCAATTGTGTCTCTAAACACAAGAAAATCATATTTATTGACCAACAAACAGAACAGTTACAATTTTTGAAATTTGCAAAATTGAAAAATGTCAAAAATTTTCAAAAATTTAATGCGGACGGGTACAGGATAACTTTGACGCTATTTCTCAGTGCGGTTTTGTTAAAGTTGTTGGTCTGTTAACTGCACAATGTGAAGGAAACTTTTCCTTGATTTCAGTCGTCCCCCTTCTGGTTGCTATCCGGAAATAGGGGTCTCTGATCACAGGACTGCTTTTTCCTTTCGACTTACGATGCAACACATCTGATTTCTGATGGTGCGACGCCAACGATTGTATAGACTTTTCCCTTTGGTGCTGACTTAATGCACCCTGTTTCACTGGGACATGCCTCATCTACTGCCTCATTGATGTGTCTCGTTTATGCTGACTCGTTTCATACCGACACGGCGTTTTCTGCTTCAGACATGCACAATTCTAGGGCAGATGTCAGCAACACCGTTCAGTGTTAGCTTATTCAGTATGTTATTTCGAGCGCTAACTTTTTGTTTCACCGCCTTATAGTGTTCCTTGTAGGACAATGTGCGATCCATTGTAATTTATTGGTTCTTAGGTATATCGTTATGTTCAAGTTCATACTACTGCCAACTAATCTGGAATTTCCGTCTCGCTTTTATGTTCTTCAGGTGAAATGCACATATTTGAGTTTTGCTGGGGTTCATTTTGAGATAATTATTATCATAGTACTCTGTCAATCAGGCAATGGCTTTAGTGAGTGTAACAGATCCATGAGGAGCAGAGAAGATTGGAGTTAAAAACTTATTCTCGAAGAGCCGAAATTAGCAAAAGAAATATAATATTTCAAGTCAGCTAGGGAAAGTTGAAATAAAGGTCACACACGGCGGGTCTTCATTGGCTGAGTAGAGTTTTGAATAGAAACACGAGATAGAAAGCGAGATAGTGTTTACTGTAAATTAGAGACCGTAGTCAAATATGGAGGGCGGGGGTGTAGTCCAACTCAGATGCTGTATTAACTAGTATCATAGAAAAGGGTGTTGAGGTAAGAAGCGACACATAATTTAACGACAAAACTGGCACTGGCAGATTGACAGGGGCCACAAGATAGACAGCTAAGGGAATAGGTCTCATCGGGTGGAACTTGTCAGATTGACAGGGGCCACAAGATAGACAGCTAAGGGAATAGGTCTCAGCGGGTGGAACTTGTCAGATTGACAGGGGCCACAAGATAGACAGCTAAGGGAATAGGTCTCATCGGGTGGAACTTGTCAGATTGACAGGGGCCACAAGATAGACAGCTAAGGGAATAGGTCTCAGCGGGTGGAACTTGTCAGATTGACAGGGGCCACAAGATAGACAGCTAAGGGAATAGGTCTCAGCAGGTGGAACTTGGCAGATTGACAAGTGTTACAGGCACAAGTGATTTAAGTGGTTGGCTCGCTGGACAACGAGGTAGGGACAGAGGTATCGTGTTCGTGAGCGAGAGAGATTTCCAACAGAACTTGCAGGAGATTAATCAATGCAAGTTTGATAGGCATTGCATTATTGTCTAATGGAAGGGATTGTAAGCCAACCCAATCGACACCAACGAGAAATCTATTAACTTCTAGTGACAGACAAAGTCTGTACGAAAACTGTAGATTCCACACCCAGCCCTCTTGGGTGTGCTAGAAAGAACAGTGTGAAAACATTGTCTGTAAGAAATTAGTCAAAAGTGCGGCCAGAGCTCCCTGACCACTGTCTAGAACGCTGTCTGTACGAAATGTACCTCATATAGGTAAATTGGTCCATGTGACCAGGATTCCTCAGACTTATTACAATATTGTCAGACAGATACTGAATGTTCTCGTAGATTTGGTGTAGCTCGAATGTTGTAGCCGTTCAACTTTATGAAATCGACACGGAAAACTCAAGCGATGAAACTAGAGATGAGTAAGTCGTGATCTTTAAACTGAGAACTGGACATAATAGATCCAAGTCACATTTTTAGAGCAACATCAGAATTTGGATAAATGACAAATGTCTACTTGGGAAGCATGTCATGACCGTGTAATATTCTACAAATCTGCACCTTGACAGAAGAAAAGATAGAACAATACTTGTATCGCGAGACAGATGAGAAAAACAGAAGCTGCACAGAGTCAAAAACAACTCTCCGTACAACGATTGACTCGTGTAGAGAAAAACGGATTTTGCTCTGAGGATAAATGAAGAAAGGGAAGAAGAAAAAGCTGTAGAAAACTCAGTTGAGTCCTGGCGACGAATGAAAGTCATCATTAATCAATACTTATAACATCACTAGAAGCATAGGAGCAAGGAAGTGATAGTTAAACTGTATAAAGCATTAGTTAGACCTAGATTGGAGTACTGTGTACAGATGTGGAGTCCTTATCAGAAAGGGGATATAAACATGCTGGAAAGAATACAAAAAAGAGCGACAAAGCTGATAGTGGGATTCCAGAATTACAGTTATGAGGAAAGATTTTTTTAAAACCGGCCTACAGTGTCTAGAAGAGAGAAGAATTCGTGGTGACTTAATACAGGTTTCTAAGATGATCAGAGGAATGGATAAATTAGACTAACAAGTTTTTTAAAATACAGCCACCCACAATCACAAGAGGGCATAGCTACAAGCTGACTAAGGGGAGGCCCAGATTAGATATTAGGAAGTATTTTTTTAGTCAGAGAGTTGTGAATGCGTGGAAGGCATTGCCAAGGGAGGTAGTGGAGGCAGGGACAGTTAATGCATTTAAGAATAAATTGGATGCGTATAGCGTTTAGAGCAAGGTGATGTAAATGGAACTGGTTGTATACAGACTCTGCATAATCTTCTAAACCAGTATAAAGACGTTAAGTTAAGTTAAGTTAAGAGAGCTTGAATGATGGTCAGAAGTGGCAATCAGTGGACATAACTAATATGATGGATGTGTTACTGTTCTGACGAACCAGAAAATAGCCACTATCGTACACGCTACCAACTGCTGTTTATCGATGATAACTGCTGTTTAAGAGGTGAGAAAATGTTGACATATGCATCTCCTCTACTGTTTATTGAACAAGTGTTTGTCTGTTTATCCGACATGAACAAAGATGATTCTATTGGCTAATCGAATCACGAGATGAGCCACACTATGATACGAGGCGCTGATCGGGATAGTTATACAATTCATTAATTTAAAAAGAAACACAATCATCCCCGTCTGCGAAGAATTTTTGATTGGCTGATAGATTCACGCCATGTCGCTTGAAAATTGAGAGAACATAGTTCAGAAAATGAAACAAACATGGCCGAGTTGAGATGGAAGGAAAAGATTGACAAGTTGGGGAAGGGAGGGTGGAGTAAGAACAAGATGATCCGGGGAGGACGGTGCAGGTTGAATCTTCCAGAAATTGTGATTTGCATAGCCAAGTGATGGGGGAGGAGGGTTTGGGGGCATTAAAGGGGGGAAGGAAGAGGAGACGGATATGTTGGAGAGGGGAGCACTAGAGCTTGGTAATTGTCCAATGGAAGAGGAAGAGGCGGGCAGCTTGAGAGAGAGACCGTGGGTTAAGTCAGGGGAGGGGTGTGTGGGTTGAAGGAAGGTCAAAGAGTGTAGTGGGGATGTGAGGCAGGGGAGGGGTGTGTGGGTTGAAGGAAGGTCAAAGAGTGTAGTGGGGATGGGAGGCATGGGAGGGATGTGTGGGCTGAATGGCAGTGATAGCGTGTAATGGGGATGTAAGGCAGGGAAGGGATGTGTGGGTTGAAGGAAGGTCAAAGAGTGTAGTGGAGATGTGAGGCATGGGTCGGCTGAATGGCAGTGATAGCGTGTAATGGGGATGTAAGGCAGGGAAGGGGTGTGTGGGTTGAAGGAAGGTCAAAGAGTGTAGTGGGGATGGGAGGCATGGGAGGGATGTGTGGGCTGAATGACAATGATAGCGTGTAATGGGGATGTAAGGCAGGGAAGGGGTGTGTGGGTTGAAGGAAGGTCAAAGAGTGTAGTGGGGATGTGAGGCATGGGAGGGGTGTGTGGGCTGAATGGCAGTGATAGCGTGTAATGGGGATGTAAGGCAGGGAAGGGGTGTGTGAGTTGAATGATGGGGAAAGAGTGTAGTGGGGATGTAAGGCTTGGGAGGGGTGCGGTAAGGTTATTTTTTGTTAACGTCTTTCATGATTATCCCAAGCAACGCCGGGTTAAAGGTTAATTCTAGGATCAGGACATTCTGGTTATGTTATTTAACATTGGCGCCTGAATAGCAGAGTAGTTGAGCGTTAGCTTCTCGTGGCAAACGTATCGGATTTGATCCCCATTTTAGCAGCCGCACACCAGCCGACCGAGCTTTAAATTGATACACTGTTGATTGTTATGAAAGGGAGCAAATCTTAATTAGGTCAGGTGAAACACTGATCAAGACCGCTCTTCACTCCCTCGTTCATGCTCCTATAAACAGGCTGTGTCCCAGCAGCCTGGCCGACACGATGGCAATTGACACGGAGATTCGCATAGTGATAAGCTTAATGAGGAGTCTTGTATTTCACTACAGCCAGGAGATACTTTTTAATATAAAATGAGATCGCAGTTTTTTGTCATGGCAAATGGAAAAGTGTTTTGGGAAGCCCATTACTATAAATAGTCGATGCGGAGACGATACATTGTCTGATATGATCTGACCACTTAGACACAACAGAGACAATGTTAAAGATCCAGTATAATGATCATTGTATGCAGAGACTGCACTTTTCTCCAATCTCATATATAAGAGAAGCAGCACATGTTGAAGACCAATTAAAATCCACTTTCAGAAGCGGAGACGGCAAATTTACTTGACCACCAAAATACGAGACAGTGCGCGCTTGAAACTCGTTAGAGCCAATAGTCGATGTTGTTACAACCCTTGCTTTGTATCTGTGCTGTTTATTATGTGATTGTATGTTTCGCGTGACTCATTTGTGACCTAACCGAAACAATCAACGACCAATCACATTCACATATCAGCACGTGCGTCATCTTCAAAAATGATTGTCAGCACGCGTGCAGAACGTCCTAAGGCGGCGTAGCTATAACTATGTTTAGAAGTTGTTAGGTGGTGTTGGTGGTGATGGCAGTTTGAAGACTTTTAAGTGATGGTTTGTTGATTGGAATGCTTGCTAACTTAATAGGGAAGATAACCGCGAGCGATGGACAAATTTTCGAATAAATGGTTTCCAGCAGTTAGACGAGATGATACAAGATACAGGAACAATAGTTGGGAAGAAGGTCGTAGATAGCCCTTGGTTTAGTAGGGAATGAATGAGATATTTCTAGGAGACACGAGTTGTGAGAAATGGTTTTAAACATCTTGCGAAGACAAAATTTAGGAAAGACGAACGAAGAAGCAGAAGATTGTGACGTCCAATCCACGAAACTCACGTTATGGCATGGTCCCCCAAAATAAACCAGTCTTTTAAATACGACACGATGCCGAGAAACTCATGACCTCTAACTCCATTTTTTTAAAAACTTGGCTGGAAATGACCCGATTATTATTAAATTTGGTCAGAATGGTGAGAACATGTGTACCTACATTTTGTCTGTTTCAGTTGGGGCACATTTGCTCGAAGTTGGATAATCCACTATCTCATCGGTACTCGTCAAATGTACACTTCTTTATAATAGCTGGTCACATGTCTGCATTATCAGCCATTGTTAGCCCATTCAAATTGTCAATTTTCTTTCGTTATACATTTTTTTGTAGAAGGTCCCAAATCCTTCAGTTCACGTAGTTAAGATCTGAACTATTTTGTTGTCACAAATTCGGTTTTAATGAATTCAGCTGTCCCCTGATTCAGCAGCGGAACTGCACCCGTAACTAGATGGAGAGTCTTGCTGCATGGCATTTCCTTCATACCAGGTAGAAAGCACTTCATCAACAATTCATTCTAGTAGTATTCTGCATCTATCTTGAAACGAGGACGGGCAAAATAAATTTTATTGTGGTCCAGTGATGAGACATAACAGAAACAATCATTTATTTGTGTAACCCAGTAATGAGATACCAACAGGAACCATTACAGATTTGTGTGGTCCAGTGATGAGACACCAACATAAACCATAACAGATTTGTGTGGTCCAGTGATGAGACACCAACATAAACCATAACAGATTTGTGTGGTCCAGTGATGAGACACCAACATAAACCATTACTGATTTGTGTGGTCCAGTGATGAGACACCAACATAAACCATTACTGATTTGTGTGGTCCAGTGATGGGACACCAACATAAACCATTACAGATTTGTGTGGTCCAGTGATGAGACACCAACATAAACCATTACTGATTTGTGTGGTCCAGTGATGGGACACCAACATAAACCATTACAGATTTGTGTGGTCCAGTGATGAGACACCAACATAAACCATAACAGATTTGTGTGGTCCAGTGATGAGACACCAACATAAACCATAACAGATTTGTGTGGTCCAGTGATGAGACACCAACATAAACCATAACAGATTTGTGTGGTCCAGTGATGGGACACCAACATAAACCATTACAGATTTGTGTGGTCCAGTGATGAGACACCAACATAAACCATTACTGATTTGTGTGGTCCAGTGATGGGACACCAACATAAACCATTACTGATTTGTGTGGTCCAGTGATGAGACACCAACATAAACCATTACAGATTTGTGTGGTCCAGTGATGAGACACCAACATAAACCATTACAGATTTGTGTGGTCCAGTGATGAGACACCAACATAAACCATAACAGATTTGTGTGGTCCAGTGATGAGACACCAACATAAACATTTATAGATTTGTGTGGTCCAGTGATGAGACACCAACATAAACATTTATAGATTTGTGTGGTCCAGTGATGGGACACCAACATAAACCATTACAGATTTGTGTGGTCCAGTGATGAGACACCAACATAAACCATTACTGATTTGTGTGGTCCAGTGATGGGACACCAACATAAACCATTACAGATTTGTGTGGTCCAGTGATGAGACACCAACATAAACCATAACAGATTTGTGTGGTCCAGTGATGAGACACCAACATAAACCATAACAGATTTGTGTGGTCCAGTGATGAGACACCAACATAAACCATTACAGATTTGTGTGGTCCAGTGATGAGACACCAACATAAACCATAACAGATTTGTGTGGTCCAGTGATGAGACACCAACATAAACATTTATAGATTTGTGTGGTCCAGTGATGAGACACCAACATAAACATTTATAGATTTGTGTGGTCCAGTGATGGGACACCAACATAAACCATTACAGATTTGTGTGGTCCAGTGATGAGACACCAACATAAACATTTATAGATTTGTGTGGTCCAGTGATGAGACACCAACATAAACCATAACAGATTTGTGTGGTCCAGTGATGAGACACCAACATAAACCATCACTGATTTGTGTGGTCCAGCGATAAGACACCAACAGGAACCATTACAAATTTTCTGAACTTTGGTTTTGTTGGCAGGAATTGACTGGCAGATACTTTTACTTTTCTGGAGACAACAGTGTTTACACCCGATCGATATTCCTATATGTAGCTCGGACCCGATCGTTATGCCCATTGTAGGTTAGGCAACAGTACTAGTACTATTGTTTTCATCCGTCAAAAACATGAAACTGACTTGATGCTCTGGGAAGCGACCCAAAAAGATCTTGGCACTGGGAAAGTCGTCGCTCGTTCAGCCAACTCTATCACCAAATGGTTTGTAAAATATTTTCACGTATTTGATGAGAAGTAAGCAAGTAGCGTGTTCGTCTTGACAAGTCTGCAGTTCGGTAGGTTGCAATCACTTTCCGTGCGTGGAGGAGCGGGAAGAAAATCACGTCTGCTAAACTAGACACGAGTATGATTCGAACCGGTTGCTTTGTGATTGTGAAAAGGACTCTTCCACCCCCAGGCCACACAGACTTTAATGATACTGCTGAAAGAAGCATCTGTCTGACGAATGATTGGATGATGACAACAGTGTTTTTGAGGACGTTCTTCTCGAATTTGCATAAGCTCGGTGAGATCTCGTGTCCGCTCAGAGGCTTTGCGATTTTTAACATTGCCGGTTTGGTGTAGCTCTTGAAAATGATGCATCAATCTGACTAAACACTATTCTTTGTTTGAAAACCCCAGTTGTATAGCCCCATAATGTTTGTTTTGTCGAAGAAATTTGATTGGCGCTTTTTATTCTTGAAGTGAACGTCATTTTGTAACAGAACAATTACAGTAGTATTCAGCGCCAGAAGCAAGGCCTTCATTTTCTCGCGCCAACCGTTACACGCGAGACCCAGAAATATATATATAGTGTTCTTATAAATGTAACAAAATGTCATATTAATCGGGTAATTTTCAGTCTAGTATCTGTAAAATTATTAAAGGGCCATGAATTTCTTGGCTTCACTCAGTGGGTGTGTGAAAGTGAGTGAGAGTGCGTGCGTGTGTGTGTATGTATGTAGATATTTATATATATAAATATACACACACACACACACACATGGCTTGAGGCAGAACACTGGTTTTTCGCGGCAAAGATATGAAGTTCAACTGCCGTTTTAGGCATTCTCTAGCCAACCCAGCTAGAAGTGGTCACCGACCTTTCATTTAGAAAAAGAAAGACAGCGAGAAAGGGAACTGGCAGTGGCACCATAGCTGGTAACCTGGTGGGAACTAGTCTCGAACACATCTTCTTCAGCGTTCGCAGCGAGGCTGCGATATATGCGCCTTTCTGTCCGACACATCATATTTCAGCTAGTTTTTTTAAATACCGATTTTGCCATCCCTCTGCGATTCCTATTCTCTTATCTAGACTACACTAGCGCAGCCTGTTTCTAGGACCGCCACTTGGAATACGGTCTTGGCTAGGTCTAGTTCCTTGAGCCTGATGCAAACAGCCAGCAATGAGTCTCTTTCTGCTATCAGCTCATTAACTGTTCTGCATCTCTAGCCCTTTGTTTCTAACACTTCATCCGTGACAAAGACATACACTAGACCGAGGCCTCACAAACAACCCTCCGTAGTCTTTGTCCACGACCAAGCGTTGTACGAAACGGTGGATCTGCGTTGTTCTTAAAGGGCTCCGGACGTACACGAAGGAGAGAAATGCAGACATCCAATAAGAGAGAAATGCAGACATCCAATAAGAGAGAAATGCAGACATCCAATACGAGAGAGAATTGTGAGAAACCTCTCCCACGTAATAACAGATTGGCCTTCCTGATACAGGACTCGAGAGATTATTGCAGCACAAGATTTCTGAGATTGAAAACGGGAAATTGTACGATGGAGACCTGTTTCAGTTCAGTTAATTCTGTTTATTTGGGTGAGTTTATTTGGGTGAGTTTATTTGGGTGGGTTTATTTGGGTGAGTTTATTTGGGTGGGTTTATTTGGGTGGTTCTGTTTGGGTGGGTGAATTTGGGTGGGTTTATTTGGGTGAGTTTATTTGGGTGGGTTTATTTGGGTGAGTGAATTTGGGTGGGTTTATTTGGGTGAGTTTATTTGGGTGAGTTTATTTGGGTGAGTGAATTTGGGTGGGTTTATTTGGGTGAGTTTATTTGGGTGGGTTTATTTGGGTGGTTCTATTTGGGTACGTTTATTTGGGTGAGTTTTTTGGGTGAGTTTATTTGGGTCTGTTTATTTGGGTGGGTTTATTTGGGTCTGTTTATTTGGGTGAGTTTATTTGGGTGGGTTTATTTGGGTGAGTTTATTTGGGTCTGTTTATTTGGGTGAGTTTATTTGGGTGGATTTATTTGCATGGCCTCGGTGTGTGTTACAGGCCTCCGAAAAGGGAGCGAAGAAGAGAAACGATGTAAACTGACGTTGTAAGAGGCGGATAAAGAGGGGGGGGGGAGGAGGAGGGGGGTGGGGTGGTTTTGCTGCTGGCTGCCCCCTCATGTAAAAATAGTAAACCAAAAGTAAATAAGATAAGGTAGTGTTCATTTTGTTTGTTTCAGATTCCACCAAAATGGCGTGGTTGTTGTACATGTTTCTAACACTGGCTTTAGGCAACGTCTGTTGTTTGTCTAACGCAGGTAAGATTCCGATTTTGTTTATATCTGATCACGGTTAATACAGAAAACAAACAAGTTAATATTGTTGTTGTTGTTGTTGTTGTTGCTTGAAACTACTCGTGCTGAATTTAGTTAGTTCTGACAACGTATCTTTGATCACTGAATATAATGGGTTACTCGATAAGGGGGATCACATTCTCCTAGCTGTAGTGCTATCGGAGTCTCCTAGATAAACTCGCCACTGTGGTGATTATAGAGTCGATCCCTATCTTGCCGGCGAGACTGCTGTGACATAGCCTGTTTCCAGCTGCCATAACGAGGACTCGACGTGGGTCCTTAATCCTTATGTTTCATCTGACCTTGCGGGTAATCTGGGCCCCCAAAAGATTTGATAGCTCCAAAGAACTGCTTAGATAATGAATGATAGTAAATCTGGCTAATGAAAGTTGTGTGTGTGACTGGAAACCGTATCATGGTCAATAAGGGTTGCAGAAACTATAAGTCATCTTCGTCATCATCATTATAGGGCACACAAACTGGCGTGGGCGATCTCAGATCTCCACAGTATCATCCTCGGTCTTAAACGAAGCCCTTTGTTGAGCATGGAATCACTACCGCAGTTGGCTTCCTGCCAAGAAGCCTGCATCAAAGCTTTAATATGTACTTACAGAGACGGATAAACCATGATTGGCATGATGAAGTTGCCCTGCTCCTGTATTACCTTCCTTTGTCGAGTTCCGCAATATGCATACTAGGGTTTGGCTTAGCTTGGCTTCGTTCGTTCTCAATCTCCCGCTACTTTTTTTAATTTTTTAATTTTATGTATTTGCCTATTCCATCCCAGACCGAAGTCAACTGGCCAATATTAAGACGCATACACCAGTACTAGAAAGTATGTGTGCGTCTGAATGTACCGATGCTAGGATTGTGCACTCTCAGAAGCCAGCCCAACCAAAGTGCAATGGAAGGGTCTCACCCTGAGGGCGCGTGTGAAAGTTGTGTAAGAGTGTGATTGTAGGGCAGAGTCAAATGAAACAGGGCGAGATAAGAAGAGAGAGGAACGGAAGAGTCCAGAGTTACTCCCCGCTACCAAACCCTGAAAGGGCTTAAGTAGCAGAATGTAGTCCAGAGAACGGAATGCGTTCTGTCGTAGTTTACAGCTTGACTGCGATATTTGCCCCTTTCGGTTCAACACATTCTACTTCAGCAAGCATTTTTACGTACCGGTTTAGCATTCCCTCTTCGATCCCTTCTCCTTAGCCAGTCTGTCCTGCTGCAGTCTGTTATCTAAGATCACCGCGTGGAGGTGTAGAAGGGTCTTGGCAGCTCTAGTTCGCTGGCCCTGACGCTAGCATCTTGATCCCATGCTAGGGTTTAACATAACAATCACGGGCGGTGGGACGACCAGTAAATGGCACGACTAAAGTGACACCGTTGAAGTGGCCCGGCTAAAGTGACACGGCTGAAAACCAAAGCTTGCTTATTTTCGGGTTCATGAAACATAAAGTTGTAACGCTACGAGAAGTCAGTCCATTTGAGAAATTCGTGTTTAAAGTCGGACATTTAGGCGCAAAAACACAATACAAGTCGCTCAATGTTAGGAAACAAGTCACATGAGAAAATAAAAACCAATCCAACACTTGTCAGCTCGCTGTGAGCAAGGTATTCAAATATACACACACGGCAAACAATCACATCTTCTCCCGTCCGATCTGTTGATATTTTCGTAGCTGAAGTAGCCAGCCTCATGACAAACCTTTCTAAGTCGTCTTTTATGACATAACTGGCAGGTTTCAGTGCTGCTATTCTTTACTCCGCTTTCTGACCCAGGAGAACCAGAGACAGAAAGAGAGAGAGAGAGAGAGAAAGAGAGAGAGAGCGAGTGAGAGCAGGAGATAGAGACACAGACAGACAGATACACTATAAATAGTGGATCTTAATTGAAGTGACGTCGTATCCATTTTGTCATATGTAACAATATAAGAACATGTGTCTCGGGCCATAAGAAGGAAATGTCTTATCATACATCCACACTCAATGCAAAGGCAAAGGTCACCGTCCATCGTAGACGATGATGGCATAATTATTTTTGCTAGCGATATTTTTAGTAAGGATTGACTGTGCTACTTTTTGTCCTCACTCTCTCGTCTCGAGCCGCCGACTCCAGTGGCAAGTCAAGGACAAGACGACTAGAGTGCGACTACGAGATGCAGGGGATTCCGCATCAAGAACCCGTTAAAAAGACGGCGGAGTCCGGGGTCGTACCCACACCACCTGATCACGAGGCCGACAGCTTAACCACTTCGCCACTGAATCCCCCATACTAACACCACCACTATCACACACCCACACTAACACCGCCACTATCACACACCCACACTAACACCGCCACTATCACACACCCACACTAACACCACCACTATCACACACCCACACTAACACCGCCACTATCACACACCCACACTAACACCACCACTATCACACACCCACACTAACACCACCACTATCACACACCCACATTAACACCACCACTATCAAACACCCACATTAACACCACCACTATCACACACCCACACTAACACCACCACTATCACACACCCACATTAACACCACCACTATCAAACACCCACATTAACACCACCACTATCACACACCCACACTAACACCACCACTATCACACACCCACACTAACACCACCCTTATCACACACCCACATTAACACCACCACTATCACACACCCACATTACCACCACCACTATCACACACCCACATTAACACCACCACTATCACACACACTCTAACACCACCCTTATCACACATCCACTATAATACCACCACTATCACACACCCACACTAACACCACCACTATCACACACCCACACTAACACCACCACTATCACACACCCACACTAACACCACCACTATCACACACCCACACTAACACCATTACTATCACACACCCACACTAACACCACCACTATCACACACCCACATTAACACCACCACTATCACACACACTCTAACACCACCCTTATCACACATCCACTATAATACCACCACTATCACACACCCACACTAACACCACCACTATCACACACCCACACTAACACCACCACTATCACACACCCACACTAACACCACCACTATCACACACCCACACTAACACCATCACTATCACACACCCACACTAACACCATCACTATCACACACCCACACTAACACCACCACTATCACACACCCACACTAACACCACCACTATCACACACTCACACTAACAACACCACTATCACACACCCACATTAACACCACCACTATCACACACTCACCCAAACACCACCACTATCCCACACCCACACTAACACCACCACTATCACAAACCCACATTAACACCACAACTATCACACACATACATTAACACCACCACTATCACAAACCAAAACACCACCAATATCACACACCCACACTAACACCACCACTATCACACACCCACACTAATACCACCACTATCACACACCCACACTAACACCACCACTATCACACACCAAAACACCATCACTATCACACACCCACACTAACACCACCACTATCACACACCCACATTAACACCACAACTATCACACACCCACATTAACACCACCACTATCACACACCCAAACACCACCACTATCACACACCCACACTAACACCACCACTATCACACACCCACACTAACACCACCACTATCACACACCCAAACACCACCACTATCACACACCCACACTAACACCACCACTATCACACACCCACACTAACACCACCACTATCACACACCCACATTAACACCACCCTTATCACACACCCACACTAACACCACCACTATCACACACCCAAACACCACCCTTATCACACACCCACACACCACCACTATCACACACCCACACTAACACCACCCTTATCACACACCCACACACCGCCACTATCACACACCCACACTAACACCACCCTTATCACACACCCACACTAACACCACCACTATCACACACCCACACTAACACCACCCTTATCACACACCCACACACCGCCACTATCACACACCCACACTAACACCACCCTTATCACACACCCACACTAACACCACCCTTATCACACACCCAATCTAACACCACCCTTATCACACACCCACATAACGTCCATACCCACACTAACATCCCCCTTATGGCTTGGCTTGGCTTCGTTCGTTCTCAATCTCCCGCTACCTAGCCCTAAAAGGGCTTAAGTAGCAGAATGTAGTCCAGAGAACGGAATGCGTTGTATCGTAGTTTTCAGCTTGACTGCGATATTTGCCCCTTTCAGTCCAACACATCTTCAGCAAGCATTTTTTTTAGTACCGGGTTAGAATTCCCTCTTCGATCCCTTCTCCTTAGCCAGTCTGCCCTGCTGCAGCCTGTTATCCAGCATCACCACGTGGAGGTGTAGAAGGGTCTTGGCAGCTCTGGTTCGCTGGCCCTGACGCTAGCAGTCAGCTATGGGTCGCTGACCACTGCAGCTCCTGCGCTGCTCAGCGTCTTGACCCCACATCCCCCTTATCACACACACTAACATCAACCCACTGCACCGACTTCTCGCCTTGATCTATCCACATCTCGTCCACAGCACCATCCCGATCAGAGGTGGCCTCCAACAACTACAACGCATTGAGTGGTCGGCCCTGCATACAGGAGTGTCAGGCTAGATGTGGTGGTATTTGCTTCCTCAACATGATGTCCTTCAATTACAAATGTAGCTGTAGTCGAATGGGCAAATGAAGGTAGCTGCTCACAGCAAGCCACATCAACCATTTCAGAACTGTCGGACATGAAAGATAATGCACTATAATATATTTTAAACCATGAATGATGTTAAACCACAATATATATTACACCACATTAGATGTTACACCATAATAGATGTTACACCAAAATAGATGTTACACCATGATAAATGTTATACAATAATAGATGTTACGCCATAATGTATGTTACGCCATACTAGATTTTATACCATAATAGATTTTACACAATAATAGAGGTTACACCAAAATAGTTGTTACACAATAATATATGTTACACCACAATAGGTAATGCACCATAATATATAATACATCATATCTTTCTCTTCTTGATTTTCTACTATCTATCCATTTTCTCTTTTAATTTTTTTTGGGGGTACGGGATTTACCTTCACATTGTGATCTTTCTTCTCTTGACCAGACTAGACTAGTGTTATCTGTTTCTTCTCTTGGCCAGACTAGACTAGTGCTATCTGTTTCTTCTCTTGGCCAGACTAGACTAGTGTTATCTGTTTCTTCTCTTGACCAGACTAGACTAGTGTTATCTGTTTCTTCTCTTGACCAGACTAGACTAGTGCTATCTGTTTCTTCTCTTGACCAGACTAGACTAGTGTTATCTGTTTCTTCTCTTGACCAGACTAGACTAGTGCTATCTGTTTCTTCTCTTGACCAGATTAGACTAGTGTTATCTGTTTCTTCTGTTGACCAGACTAGACTAGTGCTATCTGTTTCTTCTGTGTAGTGCTATCTGTTTCTTCTCTTGACCAGACTAGACTAGTGCTATCTGTTTCTTCCCTTGGCCAGACTAGACTAGTGCTATCTGTTTCTTCTCTTGACCACACTAGACTAGGGCTATCTGTTTCTTCTCTTGACCAGACTAGGCTAGTGCTATCTGTTTCTTCTCTTGACCACACTAGACTAGTGCTATCTGTTTCTTCTCTTGACCAGACTAGACTAGTGCTATCTGTTTCTTCTCTTGGCCAGACTAGACTAGTGCTATCTGTTTTTTCTCTTGACCACACTAGACTAGTGCTATCTGTTTCTTCTCTTGACCAGACTAGACTAGTGCTATCTGTTTCTTCTGTGTAGTGCTATCTGTTTCTTCTGTTGACCAGACTAGACTAGTGCTATCTGTTTCTTCTCTTGACCAGACTAGACTAGTGCTATCTGTTTCTTCTCTTAACCAGACTAGACTAGTGCTATCTGTTTCTTCTCTTGACCACACTAGACTAGTGCTATCTGTTTCTTCTCTTGACCACACTAGACTAGTGCTATCTGTTCCTTCTGTTGACCAGACTAGACTAGTGCTATCTGTTTCTTCTCTTGACCACACTAGACTAGTGCTATCTGTTTCTTCTCTTGACCAGACTAGACTAGTGCTATCTGTTTCTTCTGTGTAGTGCTATCTGTTTCTTCTCTTGACCAGACTAGACTAGTGCTATCTGTTTCTTCTCTTGACCAGACTAGACTAGTGCTATCTGTTTCTTCTCTTGACTAGACTAGACTAGTGCTATCTGTTTCTTCTCTTGACCAGACTAGACTAGTGCTATCTGTTTCTTCTCTTGACCAGACTAGACTAGTGCTATCTGTTTCTTCTGTTGACCAGACTAGACTAGTGCTATCTGTTTCTTCTCTTGACCAGACTAGACTAGTGCTATCTGTTTCTTCTCTTGGTCAAACTAAACTAGTGCTATCTGTTTTCAGAGTCGCTGCTTGGAGGTTGAATAGGCCTTGGTCAAATCTGATTCTCCTATCCTGATGCACATTGATTGTGCTGCATTTTCGATCCGTATTCTACTTACACACAGACAAGATGGCTTTAGAAAAGAAAAATCTCAAGTATTTGAATTAAGAAATAACACAATAACTTATTTTTGTATCCTTGAGCTGTATGAAGTGCTTTGTGAAACTATTTTCCAAACTTGTTTACAGAAAACTATGCTAGCTTGAGAAACATATTTAAAGAAAATGATCAAACAATGCATGCTGCGCCTGGTCTTACAGAAGAAGAGAAATGATGATTAAAATTGGAATTAAAGCATTTAGAATGACCTCTTAATTAGTTCTTAATAAATACTAATTATGAATGTCCTTACGTTGTAAAAAATGCTCTGGTGATTCTTACAGTTTTAATCATCTTACCAGTGCATGTTGGGTTTTTCTGTGTTCACAAAAATAGAAACTTTAACAAAAGAGAATGGTAAAAAGCAGTAGAGGAAGAAATGAAAGTATGTTTGACCAATGTTACATTTATTATGAAAGCGATCTGCCTGTTACATCAAGTCTACGTATAACATTAAAAGGTTGCTGGCTAAAGTTTGTTTCGTTTTTGTTTAGTTAACTTCATGGTGTTCTTCGTGTGTTCTATATTACAGTTGTGTGAATTACTTGTTCTTAGGGTTTCTTTACCTATGTTTACATTTGTATGTTTGAAGCGCTGGTCAATCCTTGAGCAAGTACACTTTATTTTTATTAATATAGATAGTGACTATTTTATTGACATAAGTACTTTAGGGAAGGAGCTCTGAAAGAAAATTGGCTAGGGCTACTGCGGAATAGGATTCGAGACTTAATGATGCAGTCATAGAAAAAAGGTTGAAAACCATGAGTAAGAGTATTGGGACAATTAGCGCCCCCTCACCCCCCTCCCCCCCTCCCCACGCACACCCGAAAATAACATTTAAATATTAATAGCCTATCTCGTATTAATCTACTGGAACATAGACCTAAGTGAATTAAGATCATTTTACAGACCTTGTGACTTTCTGTCTTATGATCTAGAATAGACCACACAAACGACACTTAGCTTAGGCCGTAGTGCTTGTCTAGGCGTTAAGCAAATAACAATACATATTAGTAGTTTTAAATTAAGAAACGGAATAAGTGAAGAAAGATGACAGTTATAACTTAACTTAACGTTTTTATACTGGTTCAGAAAACTCATCAGAGTCTGTAGACAACCAGTCACATCTGCATTACCCTGCTCTAAACGCTATGCACATCCAATGTATTCTTAAATGCATTAACTGTCTCTGCCCCCACTACCTCCTGCGGTAATGTATTCCAAGCACTCTCTGACTAAAAAATATTTCCTAATATCCAATCTGGACCTTCCTTTAGTTAACTTGTATCTGTGCAGTCTTGTTCTCGTTGGTGGTTGTATTTTGAAAAACTTATTATAGTCTAATTTAACCTTTCCTGTGATTATCTTATAATCCTGTATTAAGTCACCTCGAATTCTTCTCTTTTCTAAACACTGTAGGTTGGTTTTTCTGAGTTTTTCCTCGTAACTGTAATTATGGAATCACACTATAAGTTTTGTCGCTCTTTTTTTTATCCTTTCCAGCACGTTTATATCTCCTCTATGATAAGGACTCCACACCTGTACACAGTACTCCAATCTAGGTCTAACTAAAGCTTTATTCAGTTTGACAATCACCTCCTTACTCCTATGTTTAATATCTCTTTTTACCATACCTAACATTGCATTTGCCGTTTTCACTGCTACCTGGACTTGCTCACTCACTTTACCTGTATGCTCTATTATAACCCATAGGTCCCTTTCCTTATCTATCTTTCTAATATTGTTCTCGCCCATTCTGTAGTTATGTTGCTCATTGGATCTACCCATGTGGATGACTGTACATTTATCTATATTAAACTCCATCTGCCATTTCACAGACCAGTCTCGAATTTTATCTCAATCCAAACTCAATATATTCACCTCTGCTATAGATGAGACACTACATTGGTGTGTGTCATCTGCAATTTTTTCAATCATAGATCCTATATCATTGTCCAAATCGGTTAAACATATCAAGAACAATATCGGTCCCATAACCGAGCCCTGTGGCACTCCACTTTTTACTTCACAGAGTACTCCTTATGTATGCCCACTCTCTGCCTTCTTCTCGTTAACCAATTTTCATTCCGTTCAGCAACCTCCCCACCTAGTTCATATGATTTTAACTTTTAAATTAATCTTCGATGAGGCTTTTGTAAGTGATTGAGAACATAATAGCCAATGGTTTTGCTAGTTGGTCTCTAATTTAAAATAGTATTTTTGGATGGATACCATCTTGACCTGGACATTTATCCACTTTCAATCCATCCATTTTGTAAAAAAAACACATTTTTTTCCGTAATACAGAATGATTTTAATCCCACTATATCCATTTCCCATTTGAAAATATCTATAGGCTCTGAGATCTTGGAACAGTCTTCTTTTGTGTAGACTGTGCCAAAGTATTGATTTAGTAAATTAGCTGTCTCCCTATTTTTTTCTTATTATTTTACCTGTGCTATCATTGAGATGGCCTACCTTGTCTTTCGTTCTTTGTTTATTTCTAACATAAGAAAAGAAGCTTTTACTATCAGTCTTGATCCTATTAGCAATTTTTTTTTTTCGTAGTCTATTTTTGCTGTTTTTTTCACTTTCTGAGTTATGTTTTGCTTGTCCAAATATTTAAATATGTTTCTATTTATTTAACTGCCTTTGTATATTTTTCCATGCTTTATTTTTAGCTCTTTTACATTTAGCTACAAATCTCGTTATCCATTTGTTATGCTTGGTGTTTACCTCCATACATGGAACACATTTCACTTTTAGTTATCCTAAAACTGTTTGGGAAATCTCCCACTCCTGTTCAACGCCTGTACCTCTGACAATATCTTTCCAGATTATGTGACTGGCTGAACCTTTCATCTTCTGACCATCTGAGTAGTCGAATGCTCGCGAGTTTATATTTACATCTCTCCTCGCTATAAGATCCCAACGGATGATCTGATGGTCGCTTGAGCCAAACAGTTCTCCAACGATAATGTTTTCAATCATATTTTTCTGTGTGGTAAATATTAGGTCGAGTATGTTTTTGCCTCTCGTAGCTTCCACTACATGCTGAATAAAAAAAATTGTCAGTTATGCACTTAACAAAAGGATTAGACTCTGCAAATGCTTCTGCCATATCCTATTTTATTTCAGGAAAATTGAAATCCCCCATTAATAATAATTTCCCTGCACTAACCTTTTCAATATTACTAATTAACTCCTCATCTTCGTCTTTTGCACTTGAAAGACATCTGTAGCATATTCCAACCACTGTTCTTTCAACCTCACTATCTATTACTCCACAAACACTTTCATTTCTCTTGCCAGATTATAGACCATCTTGAGAAGTTACATTTACTCTATTTGCACAGAATAATAAAACGCCCCATCCCTTAGCCTTGTCCCTAGCTACCCTATCCTTCCTAAACATTGTATATCCCTCTATTTCACTATCCTCGATGTCCTCATATGTCCATGATTCTGTTAATCCTATTAAATCTGGCATTTCTACCTCACTTATTAAACAAAGTATTTTAGCAACAACAACTGCAACCTACTAGTAGATTCTAGATCTCATCGAAAGACGCTTGTAAAGTTCCAGTTGCTATTTAAGTATTTCATTATTTTAATTTGAGATAAGCCATTGGGAGGCAGTGACCTTCGTGTCTTGGATTGTCTTTTATACTAGTATTTCTGTTCTCCTTCATCTGGTTTCAGGGAAACTAATTATTCACTCTTTTATTGATGATTTCTTTCTACCTAACGTTTCCATGGTGCGACAGAGACGAGAATAGGCTCACATCCACACTGACATAATGTCTTAAGAGATGAGTGATATGGCCACCTAACTATTCGATAGTTGTTCGAAGATACTGGTGCCGGAAACAAAAGATAATGACCACCGATAAAACACAATGTCAGCATAAATTTACAGTGGGTGGTGAGGAAATAGATCAGGTCACACATTTTGAATATCTGGGCTCCAGAATCGACAAAAATGGTGACTGCTCGAAAGAAATCAGAAGAAGACTAGCTATGGCAATGCAGAGACTGAACAGCCTGAAGAAATTATGGCAGGGCACCAACAAAACGATAAAAGTAAAAGTCTTGAGAGCCTGTGTTTTTCCTGTAGCAGCTTATGGCTGTGAAGCATGGACGATTACCAAAACTTCTAGACAAAGAATAGAATCCTTCGAGTCAAAATGTTACAGAAAGATCCTCAGAATACCCTGGACAGAGAAAAGAACAAATGTAGACATTCGGCAAGAGTTGAGCATAGAGGAGAACTGGTTTATCAATTCCATTTTGGCTAGAAAATGCAAATACTTTGGTCACATCAAGAGACACAACGGTCTTGAGAGGACGGTGATGGAAGGTATGGTGCCAGGCAAAAGAGGAAGGGGTAGACCAAGAAGACGATGGCACCAAGATATCCAGGAGTGCCTGAGTATGACAGTGGCGGAAGCTGGTGTTTTGGCAAGGGAACGAGTTTCTTTCAGACAGACTGTGATGGGAGCGACGTTCTACAAAGGACATGCTACATGATGAATAGAGAGAGAGAGAGAGAGAGAGAGAGAGAGAGTGCTAGCGATAATGAGAGAAGGAACTAGAGAGAAACAGTAAGACAAAGGGCATGCTTAATAAGACATGGAGAGTGAAAGATGGAGCGAAGAGAGAGAGAGAGAGAGAGCGAACTGATAAAAAGAGCAATTGAAAGAGAGACAGAAGTAGACGAACACAGAGAAAAACCGTTAGATAGGAGGAGTGAGGGGAAAAGACTACCATTTCGGACCTGCTCATCTAGTGTAGATCTAAAGAAGAACCCATAGAGTCGCCACCTGACCTGGCAAACACTGTGGTCTTCATTATGGCCACAGGCCTGGACATCCACCATTACCAATGAACCGGTCCACATAAGCATATGAAGATGAAGCAGGATTGAGAGAAACAGTGAATGGAGAAATGAGGAGAGAAATATAGGCAGAAAAAAACCCGAATTTTCAGCCATTTTTTGAAAAGATGGACCACGATATTTGCTCATTACGGTCTGACACACCTACTTTCTGTATGTCTATTGATTTGCGTTAATCCTGACTTGTCATTACCAGTCCCAGGACTGCATATAATGACATTGTTTGAGTACCGGGTTAGAATTCCCTCTTCGATCCCTTCTCCTTAGCCAGTCTGCCTTGCTGCAGTCTGTTATCCAGGATCACCGCGTGGAGGTGTAGAAGGGTCTTGGCAGCTCTGGTTTGCTGGCCCTGACGCTAGCAGCCAGCTATGGGTCGCTGACCACCTCATGCGCCCGTAACACCATTTGACGGAACAATGTTTTACCTTAAAAAAACAACTAATTTTTCAACATAGTCACCACCCTTGACCACAATAGCTGTCCATCGTTGTCGATGAGGACCGCCGACATCATCCTTGTCACAGATGTCCCTGTTGGGTGTGGGTGCGCATGTGGCTGAACAGGCCAATGCGGGCACGAAAACATCTGCAACATATCGGGCACACGAGGTTTGTAGAAGGTGATGGTGTTCCCGCTGTTCGGGTCTCGCGTCTGCTCTGGGCTTTCACAACACGGTCGTCTTCGCCAGTAGCTACACCGGATTTGACTGCGCTTCTCCGGTCGGATCTGTTTTGAGCAAGACATTCACAGGTGTCGATGTCTATCTGGCAACTTTTCAATGAGTCCTTTAGACTGTCTTTTAAACGTACAATTTAATCATGGAGTACCATACAGACAGATCAATAACATCATCAGAAATCAGAATGTACGCCAATGGAGAGATGATAGAAACATAAGCCGTAGACCAGATCCAATACACCAATTCAAAAGAAACTAATAAACTACATTTTTTCGCCTGAGAATTGTTCCTATCCAGCTCCGTAGACAGCTCCTTGGTCACAAACTTCATATTTGCGTGGATAAACTGATCGAGACATTCTTCTTTGCCTGATGTGACATCTGTGCATAGCCATTCGGCACGTGGCTTGTCCTTCATGTCGCTTTCGCCACTGCTGAAACGCACAATCCATTGTGGTAACATCAACTGTTTGGTCTGCATAAACATTCAGCAATGTTGTTGAATGTCAATTGTGCCCCTTTTTCCACATAGAGAAATCCAATAATGCACCTCTGTTTATAATGCGCTTTCATAATACACGAAACGCCAAAAAAAGACATATTGGTAGTTCAGGGTGATTAGAATGCAAAAAAATTGGAGAAGATGCAGTCCACGACTGGAGGGGAACATGTGGCCCATACGGAAATAAAGAAACCAATGACCGGGGCCTCAGACTCCTAGAATTTGCAAGATGCAACCAGCTGTTGGTGGCAAATACGTTTGGGTTAAGCAAGCCGTCGAGACGCTGGATATGGCATAACCCAAGCAAGGAAGGGCACAGCCAGATTGACTATATACTGGTCCAGAGGAGGTTCCGATCGAGCATCAACACTTACAAAACGAGAAGTTTCCTCGGAGCTGATATAGGAAGCGACCACGATCTGGTTATGATGGCCATGCGTCTGCGATTGAAGGGAGTCGCAAAGAAGGATGTGACCAGGCTAAAGTTTGACATGGACAAACTAATGGACCCAAAAATCACCGAAGTGTTCCAAGAAAGGGTGGGAGAGAGATTTGCGCCACTGTCGGCTCTCAGGTCTGCAGTTATAAAGAGGTCAAGGAAGCCATACAACAAAAGATGAGAGAGGCGAACGAAGCGTGGATATGTGAGCAATGCACAAACATCGAAGAGAGACTTAACAGAAATGATGCTAAAGGTTGTCAAAGAACTGGTAACACGAAGACAAGGCAGGAACCTTATGATCCATGATAAAAGCGACAAGTGCCTTATTGAGGAAAATGACGTACTGGGAAAATGGACAGAGTACTGTTCCGAGCTATACAACTATGAAGTGCGAAAAGAACCTGAGAAAACAATCCCCACAACACCAACAAATATAGAGGATAACCAACTGATAACGAAGAAAGAGGTAATTACAGCGGTAAAGACATTGAGAAGAGGGAAGGCGGCCGGCGTGGACAATATACTAGCAGAGCTCTTACAAGCAGGTGGAGAGGTAGTGGTGGAAGGCCTGACACACATCTGTAACAAAATATGGACGACAGGAAACTGGCCCGACTTATGGACGAAATCTATAGTTATACCGTTACATAAGTCTGGAAACCTAAAGCTTTGCAAAAATTACAGAACAATAAGCCTCATCAGCCACCATAGCAAGGTCATGCTTAGATTAATCATCGACCGATTGAAACCCCAAGCAGAGAACATAATTGCCGAGGAGCAAGCAGGGTTCAGACATGTAAGAAGCACTACAGAACAGATATTTAATTTAAAGCTGCTAAGCGAGAAATATCTAGACCAGCAGCAAACATTGTATCATGTGTTTGTGGATTTTAAGAAGGCGTTTGATAGGGTATTGCATAAAGCGCTTTGGGCAACCATGAGGATGTATAATATCAACGGAAATATTATAACGGTCCTTGAACACCTGTATAACAAGGCGTCTAGATCAGTTCTTGTGAATGGGATGCGAAGGGACTGGTTTCGCACATCAGTTGGTGTAAGACAGGGTTGTACACTCTCTCCAACTCTTTTCAATATATTCATTGAAGGAATTATGAGTGAGGCACTTGGAGGTCACAGTGGTACTGTCAAGATAGGGGGCCGAACGATTACCAACCTTCGTTTTGTAGATGATATCGACGGGTTGGCGGGTTCAGAAGCAGAACTCCAGGAATGGGTCAGAAGGCTCGATGAAACAGCTCTTGACTATGGTATGAAGATAAACGCTGGAAAGACAAAATTAATGACAAACAACGCCACGGGCTTCAACAGCAGGATAAAAGCTAACGGTCAGGAACTGGAAGTGGTTGACCGTTTTAAATATCTTAGGTCGATTGTCAGTGATGAAGGATCAAAATGTGAGGTGTTGGCCAGAATAGCACAGACAATAGCGGCGCTTGCACGGCTTAACAAAATCTGGCAAGATAAACGGTTAGCACTATGCACGAAAATCAGATCAATGCGTACACTGGTCCTGTCAATATTCCTCTATGCGTGTGAGACATGGACAGTTACAGCTGACCTTCAACGAAGGATACAGGCCTTGGAGATGAGATGTTTCCGAAAACTTTTAAATGGCACGTACAAAGATCGAGTTACAAATGAGGAAATACGAAATAGAATTACAGCAGCAATATGGACTTTCGAATATCTCTTGGCAACTGTCAAAAGAAGGAAACTCACTTGGTACGGTCACATATCGAGATCAAATGGCCTTGCAAACACAATCCTCCACGGGAAGGTGCATGGCAGACGACGAGGAGGCCGGCCCAAAATGAGATGGGAGGACACCATAAAAGAATGGACCAGTCTCCGACCAGAAGAGTCGCAGGCAGCGGCATCTGGCAGAGAGGGGTGGCGTGGGGTTGTGAGGATGTCTTCATGTGTGCCCCAACGACCTCACCGGTTACGGGATGATCTGACCTGACCTGACCTTCATGACAAACGTCACTTTGTCAGATTGCTCCTTCACTGCCACCTGTTTGATGGAAACAAATTTTTATGGATATTGGCGGGAAGGTTCAAACTTTACTGCCATACTCCACTTCTGACGTTGTGGGACATCGTAATAAAATAGGAAGCATTACTTTTGGAGCACACCTCATATGAGATGGCGAAAGCTGGCTTCCCCTTCTCTTTGTAATCGCAACTTTGGTGTTTACATCATCAGACCAGTTCCCACGACGAACTACTCTTTAGCTTCGTACAGTTTTGAGTTTAGTGTTGAATCATTGGGCCAGTGTATCTTCCTTAACTGACAATGCACGAGGAGGAAGCCTGGTGTTCTGTCCTGAGATGAACAATAGTGATCTATCCCTTCCAGTCAAGGGTGAGGTTGTCGTTGATTCTGTTCTCTTCTGATAATCTGGGTAGCTGCTATTTTTCTTATAGTATGTGATTTTAATGTCTTCTTGTTCACAATCTTCTCCTCTTTTTGCAAGCCTACGTGCCTTCACGTTTCCTGGCAGGCCACAAATGGAAGGTGGAAATTGAGGTATAGTTCGCTAACAGCTACCTTGCTTATTTAATTCCTTAGGTGTGGCAGTTTACCACCATGTAGAGCTTGTCGTACTGATAATGTCCCTTAGCAGATAACAATCTGGCGGCAGTCAGAATTCCTGTTATGAATCATGTTCAAGTGCTTCAACCTCAACTGTATAGTTATAGCAGAATTTTCCAGTAGAATACTCTTTGCCTCACAATAGTTATAGGGATATGAGACAAGGATACGTGCCTCAATTCTTGACAACATTTGTTGCTGATCCATCTGTGTAGATATTTGCTTTTTCTGTCCAGATACTATGTGAATTACAAGTTTTGGGAGCATTTAATTAGAACTGATTACTTATCCTTAACTCCCCCCACCAGCTATGACAGCATTTAGTACCCTCTATAGAATGCCAGGAACTGGCATATTCTATCAGAGACCATGAGGTGTAGATATCTTCAGCGGAACTCCACCCCTGGCTATGGCAGCACGTGGACCATACACTAGGGCATATTTTCTACTTTTGAGCCAATAGAAAGCAAACACTTGTCACAAAAATCTCGACATTTCTGCATTACCAACTTTATTTCAACATAAGCAGATTCCGTTTGTGAGTAACAAAATAAAAAAAAAAGATCATAACTATCTGACATACTTCATAAATACCAAAAGTCACTACTATTTACATCCACAACAAAAAACATTCAACACAGTATACCAGAATTCAACAAAAAAAACACCAAAAGTCTACCAGAATTCAACACAAACACATACAAAAATAACAGAAAACTCTACAACAACCAAAAATATTTTAAAAAACATCCAACAGAATGTATTAAATATAATTAAACAAAAAATATACTACAAATAAGTAAACAAAACAAATACCCCAAAAATTATATCATAATTAAGCAAATTAATTGTTCCCAAAAGACAACCAAAATAATTAAAAATAGAAAAAATTCTACAAACAAAAAAAGAAATTACCCCAAAACTACAATTCAACATATAAAATAAATTACCATAAAAAAGACAACCACAATTCAACAACTTTAAGAGCATGATAAAAGCATGTGGTAAAAGGTGACTCTAAAAGAAGGTTGTATGTAGGGCTAGCAACATCTTACAAACAAATTGATACAGAAAGCACCTCCGCTGGAGTATATGTAAGTGAAGAGTAATCAGGGTCAGGTGAAACATTCTGATCAAGAGAGTGAAGAGAAATCAGGGTCAGGTGAAACATTCTGATCAAGAGAGTGAAGAGTAATCAGGGTCAGGTGAAACATTCTGATCAGGGAGTGAAGAGTAATCAGGGTCAGGTGAAACATTCTGATCAGGGAGTGAAGAGTAATCAGGGTCAGGTGAAACATTCTGATCAGGGAGTGAAGAGTAATCAGAGTCAGGTGAAACATTCTGATCAAGAGAGTGAAGAGAAATCAGGGTTAGGTGAAACATTCTGATCAAGAGAGTGAAGAGTAATCAGGGTCAGGTGAAACATTCTGATCAGGGAGTGAAGAGTAATCAGGGTCAGGTGAAACATTCTGATCAGGGAGTGAAGAGTAATCAGGGTTAGGTGAAACATTCTGATCAAGAGAGTGAAGAGAAATCAGGGTCAGGTGAAACATTCTGATCAAGAGAGTGAAGAGAAATCAGGGTCAGGTGAAACATTCTGATCAAGAGAGTGAAGAGAAATCAGGGTCAGGTGAAACATTCTGATCAAGAGAGTGAAGAGAAATCAGGGTCAGGTGAAACAGTCTGATCAAGGGTTGCAAAAGAGTAATCAAGGTCAGGTAAAACACACTGATCAAGGGTTGCAAAAAGTAATCATGGTGAGGTGAAACACACTGATCAAGGGTTGCAAAAAGTAATCATGGTCAGGTGAAACACACTGATCAAGGGTTGCAAAAGAGTAATCATGGTCAGGTGAAACACACTGATCAAGGGTTGCAAAAGAGTAACCAAGGTCAGGTGAAACACACTGATCAAGGGTTGCAAAAGAGTAATCAAGGTCAGATGAAACACACTGATCAAGGGTTGCAAAAAGTAATCAAGGTCAGGTAAAACACACTGATCAAGGGTTGCAAAAGAGTAATCACAGTCAGGTGAAACACACTGATCAAGGATTGCAAAAAGTAATCAGGATCACACACTGATCAAGGGTTGCAAAGAGTAATCAGGGTCAGGTAAAACACTGAACAAGACCCCCATCTAAACTCAGGTAAAACATACTCAACAAGACCCCCATCTAACCTCAGGTAAAACATACTCAACAAGACCCCCATCTAACCTCAGGTAAAACATACTCAACAAGACCCCCATCTAACCTCAGGTAAAACATACTCAACAAGACCCCCATCTAACCTCAGGTAAAACATACTCAACAAGACCCCCATCTAACCTCAGGTAAAACATACTCAACAAGACCCCCATCTAACCTCAGGTAAAACATACTCAACAAGACTCCCATCTAACCTCAGGTAAAACATACTCAACAAGACCCCCATCTAACCTCAGGTAAAACATACTCAACAAGACCCCCATCTAACCTCAGGTAAAACATACTCAACAAGACCCCCATCTAACCTCAGGTAAAACATACTCAACAAGACCCCCATCTAACCTCAGGTAAAACATACTCAACAAGACCCCCATCTAACCTCAGGTAAAACATACTCAACAAGACCCCCATCTAACCTCAGGTAAAACATACTCAACAAGACCCCCATCTAACCTCAGGTAAAACACTCAACAAGGCCCCCACCTCCTATCTTCCTCCATTCGTGCTCATGGAAACAGGCTGTGTCATACAAGGTAGTGATCGACCCTGTAACCCCCAAAAAGGTCAGTTACTCAGGAAACTCATTGCTCTGCAGCCAGACAGATCACCTTCTCAAGTACGCCTCTGGGTAAAAGAAGAGCCACTGTAACCCACAACTGAAGAAATGTTGTCAGAGTTAAATAAACTCAGCGCAAATAACTTTCAGCAACGTACATGCTTCCTCTATTGGGCCAGCTGGAGTTGTTATCATATGCATTACACAGACACAGAAGGAGCCAAAAATGGGTAGTGATTGCAAAGTCAAGTGGGATGGTGTGTTAGAGACTACAGTGTACAAAGGGCCTCAGCTTGTATCAGATGTGGTTACCAATTCTCTTCTGCCCCAGAGAAAATAAGAGTTTTACTACAACTTTAAAAAATTAATTAAGTCCAACACAAAAATACAAACCGTCAACTCCAATGTAAAGTTGTTTTTTTTGTATAACTGAAACATGGAGAACAAAAAAAAACACAATGAAAATGGTACAGATCCACAAATGCGTGTCTGAGCACAATAGAGAGACTGAAATGGTGTGATAAGATCCCTAATTTTGAACTATTGGAATGAATGAGACAGATATCAGTGGAACATGATGTGAGGAGAAGCTGGAATTTGATACACACATTAAGGAAACTAGCTGATAGCATTACAAGAGTCTCTGTTCTGGAAGCCCCAAGTTAAAGAAGTAGAGGCAGACTAAAATACACACGAAGAAGAGAGCTCAAAACAGAAACAAACAAAGGAAACAGGGAAGACATGGAAAAGTTGGAATTGATGACTCAGGAGGACTTGATGTGCATTTGTTAATGACATGTGCTTCACATGGAGCTGGTAGGTTTTGATTGATTGAACCTTAATGTTTCAAAAGGTGCTGACAATGGTTATGCATGGTACTAGCAAACCTCATTATGTAAAAAGTATTCCTATTGACACTAAGTACTTGGATAGTGGTCAACTGTAGGGGTGCCCCTATGCAGTGCCAGATTTAAGCAAAGCTGAACAAGCTTCAACCTAAGGTCTTACAATCTGCAGGGGCCTAACAAAATGTAAGAATTTTGGGATGCCTTTTCATTTTATATGTGTAATGAATGTATGTATGTGTCTGTGTGCGAGGGTTAGTGTGTATGTATATATTATGTTGACCTGTTTTAAACACCTTACGCCTGAAAGATCTAAATCAAATCATCTTTCACTTCCACGCAGAAACAGAGGCACTGATCATTTTGGGCAATGCATGTACTCCCTAACACAACTCTCAGCAGGACATCCAAGGTTGGTAATTCCCACAGCAATATTGAAGACAATAAAGCTGCAGAGAGACTAGCAAAGTATGGAGGAGCTTTTCTACAAACAGATCTGGCAATCACACATGAGGAGGTCAAGACCATAGTTTAAGCCAACTTCAATAGAAAATGGCCTGATAAACACCTTGACTTCAGACAAGAAGACAACTACTATGATTTAACTAGAAACAAGCAAGTTGTCATCTTCAAACTGAAAATAATAGACTCAAGGGTCATCTTTACAACAAAATCAGGATTGGAGCATATGACAGGTGTCCATGTAGGGAGCATACAATGACTGTGAAACACATGCTACAAAGCTACATGCTCATACAGGAATAGAGAGAATAATACTGGTCTCCAGTACAGATACAGGACAAAAGCTATGGAGATAAAACAGCCTTACAAACAACGGCGTCCAGAGAAAATAGGACCTTGATCTGAGGATGAATGAAGAAGAAGTCATCTTCCAAGATGAATTAAGTTTTCCGTAATAAGGAACTATTCATACATCTGATGGTAACACATTGCTCAGGAGAAAGGTCATTTACACAGCTAAAGAGAATAACAAATGAACTGTGATGAATCCTGTCTCAACAAAAATGTCTGAACTTAGCATTATGTGAGTGGAAACATATATCTATAGCATTTTTGAGTAGATCATTTATGATTTTACTTTTGGAAAATTCAATAATGAAAATGTTTTAAGCTGTAGACCTATCTGATATGATATTTCTTATTTTGCAAAAAAGTTTATTATTACTTATAAAAGTGACCAGATTACTTATTACGTTTGCATTTTCTATATATATATATTAATGAATGTTAAATATTATTTTATAAATTACATTTAAGTATTCTTTCAAATTGGTATACTATATTATAATCTGTGATAGAGATAAAAAAAAACAAATGATCGATGTATAATCAGTAGACATGTTAATTTGAAAATAATTGGTATTATTTACTTTAAATGTCTTGCTATTGAATCCTTAAAGGGCATATACACAATGTTAATCATATCTCAATAGACTCGACTCGATGTCGGAGTTACTAGGTACAGATTAAGAAGTTTTACCTAACAACAGTCATGACTCGGAAGTGTCATCCTTCTGTTGCCAGTTTTTGTTGTTTGGAATTGAACTCAAATTCAAGTTTTTATTTTGTTTAACAGACTGGTGTCTTATCCATTGCGTCAGCTTGAAATGGTGAGGAAACCAGTATTTTAGTTGTATATAAACTTACTATCCTTTGTCCATTGCAGTAGTTCCACAGCCAGCGAGATGTCTTACCAGATGTTTCACTAATGTATTTTATTGTTCTTATTCTTGACAATTCTAATTGCTTCAGCAGGCGGTATATAAATGTCGCCATTAAACCCATTGGGTCTACTTCTACAGCTTAGACTTTGGCTCAAGATGCTGAGCAGTGCATGAGCTGCTAACATCAGCGACCCATAGCTGACTGCTAGAGTCAGGGCCAGTAAACCAGAACTGCCAAGACCCTTCTACACCTTCAAGTGGTGATCTTGGATAACATGCTGCAACAGACCAGACTGGCTAAGAAGGGATTGAAGAGGGAAGGCTAACCCGGTACTCAAAAATACCTGCTGAAGTCTGATGTATTGGACCAAAAAGTGCAAATATCGCTTTCAAGCTGTTAACTATGACACAGCGCATGTTGTCCGTTCTCTAGATTACATCTTGATACTTGCAAAGCCCTTTTCAGGGCTTTGTAGTGGAAGATTGAGAACAAACGAAGAAGGACTTTGGCTGCAATTTTAAATCTGCAGAAAGGCAATAAGGAAATAAATAAAACATAAAAGAATATATATCAATATCAGTGTATCTAATATTTATTGCTTGTATCTCTTTGCTTCAAGTCATAACTTAACTGCTACACGAGTCATTTGGTTGATTTCTTTAAGGACCAGCTAGCTATGTTGTACTGATATTTGTTTAACTTTATTCACTTTTTTTTGGGTTTGTGTTGTTGGTCTTTCTCCAGTTCTTATTTCTGCCATTATTGGTAGTGAGCTTAACTTGAGTCTCCTTTATATATTCAGTTTTCAAAATAATGAGATAGATATTGAGAGTCATGGCCGCCTGTCTTATCTAAGGTACTGACAAATCACAAGGTAGCCAAATGTATTGTCATCTAATTAGGGAGGAAATTTGAATGTTCAAAGCATCAATGTCCTGGTGCGAGGCTTGGTGGTAGTAGCACATGCGTCGTTGCTGAAAGGTCGAGGCGGGCTGTTGAAATTCGACCTGGACTCAGAGATATGTTTGCACAGCAGATGATCAACATCTCCGATATCCGCTTTTTGTGGTTGATCATCTTCAACAGACAGCAAACCGAGAGATAAGACAAATGTCTCATCATCTAATTAATGATGAAATTAGAATTTTCAGAGTATCAATGACTAGGTGTGAAACTTGGTGGTTGCAGAAAATATCTCATCATTGAAGTTGCTTGGAGCAGTTGAGATGTAGCGTGGACTGTGAGATTTGTTTGCACAGCAGATGACCATATCTCCATTATCCTCTAGTGCTGCTGGTCCTTCTTTGACTGACTCGTCTTAACACTTGAGTGGTTCTCAGTTAAACATAATAGAATCACTGTTTCCTTCCTAGGTGTTTGAGACTAGAGAAGTATGTGCATTGGACTAGTAAACTCACCATGGAAAAACCATTGATAATGAAACGGTACTGTAGACATATAGATTCCCTAAAAGCTGGTTAGGATAAACCAAATGCAGTGTTGGATCAACACTCCACCATCTGGAGTGACAAGGTATGTGATGATACAAGTAACTCATAATTTAGATATGAGAGCAATCAAATGTTATGTGTCCTGGTAATTACTATTATTAAATAGGACAAATGCAGCCACTGCCATCTCTACAACAGACCAGCTTACTGACCATCTGTCAAGACGCAAAAGCCATAACTATATGGTGTAGAAATGTGGAGCAATGACCTAACAATTGGATAAGAGCATTGATGCTTTTGAAATGTGAGAGGATATATATAAATCTGGCAAAGATGGCGCCGTGATTGGATGCGAGTCTACATTTCTCTACTGTTTTGGATCATTATGGATGCCGCCAGACCACGGATTTGCCTGGAATTCACACTAGTCGACGACTTACACTTGTGTTCACGGATACGTGGAGTTGTTTTCCATCTGGACTTGTTATTTCGTTCTTTTTTTGTGATTTCTTCCATCCGTTTATCCTGGTCTGGACGCCGGCTGAATGGCGCTACGCTTAAACTAGTTATACCTGTGTCGTATCTCACGGGTTAGTTCTGCCGGTTCACCTTCACGAATATGGCGTGTGGGAATTTTAGATGCTACTATGATGAACTGAATACAGCTGGGAAGAGATGCCAGACTCACTCACACGCTGAGTGTTGTCCATACGACCTCTTGTGGTTATCCAAAAGGCACGACAAACTGCGTTAGATGCCTTCCCACCTTTCTACCCTGCGGGTTACATGTTTACGGAAAGGCTTCGGTGGTAACCCTGAGGCAAAATCTGCATCCTATGCTATCTCCAGTCGTCTCGATGAATGTCTTGCCACTGGCAAAAGGTAGCTTAGGCTCTGTGAGTGAGGTTGACAAAAGGCGCAGTTTCTTCCTCACTTTAATCCAAATCTCCGTGCAAGTCACCCATTTCAGCGGACACAGCAAGAGATACGACTGTCCACACGGCTGAACAAAGAGAGTGGTCTTCATCACTTGTGATGGACTAAAAAAAAACTATATATATATATAAGAAAGAGGCGAATCTTGTGGAGTGAACAGAAAACAAATAAGGAAGATTTGGGGAAATGATGGTGTGGAGTCCTTATCATAGAGGAGATATAAACATGCTGGAAAAGATACAAAGGATAGCGACAAAGCTGATAGTGGGATTCCAGAATTACAGTTATGAATAAAGACTCAGAAACAACTGGCCTACAGTGTCTAGAAAAAATAAGAATTTGAGGTGACTTTTTACAGACTTATAAGACAATCAAAGGAACAGATAAATTAGACTATAACAAGTTTTTCAGAATGCAACCCCCTACAAGAACAAGAGGGCATATATAGCTACAAATTAACTAAAGAACGATCCACATTGGATATTTGGAAATATTTTTTTAGTCAGAGAGTGGTGAATGCTTGGAATGTATTGAGACAGGAAGTAGCGGAAGCAAGGACAATTAATGGATTTAAGAATAGATTGGATGCGCATAGCTTTTAGATCAAGGAAATGTAAATGAAACTGGTTTTATACAGACTCTGCAGAGTCTTCTAAATGTTTATAAAGACGTTAAGTAAAGTTAAATGAGAATTGACTTAATTGTTCTCTTTGACCATCTGGTGTTTTTTTTTCTTGTTGTTACGGATCCTGCAGCACCTGAGTTCTCATCCTTTGGTCCAATGGTATCTGCATGTGTTTGTTAGTTGTTGCTTAGTAACATACAAAGTGTTTCATTCATCTGACCACGGAAGAAGAAGTGTTTTATTAACATTGTTGAGCATTGAGCACTCAAAGAGATGATGCTTTACGGTTTCATGTGTGGAATACACAGCTGGCACTCTGGAGTGTGTTGTGATTGGGTTTTGTTCAGGTGCTTGTTGGATGTGCTGGATGTAGATGTCTTGTCTTTCTCTTGTGACATAGTTTTTACATGACAGGGTAGACAGCCTCATGTACAAATCTCCTTAGTTGCCTCTTGTGACACGCAGGTTACAGTTTTACTATTCTTTGCTTCCCTTTCAGGCCCGGTAATACACTGGCTTGAAAGTTAGTTAGTTGCCCATTGCAAGAGACGATGGCGACAGCTTCAGACATGTTTGGTCAGATGTGGCCGCTTATGAACAAACTCTACCGCATGTAGGGCACACGTGAACAGCGTTAGTAATTGAGCTGTCCTTTCGTGCAGTTTGCTTTCCTGCAACGCCATAATGGTTCTCTGCCAGGCTGAGAGGTTCAGAGCAGGCTGAGAGGTTCAGAGCAGGCTGAGAGGTTCAAAGCAGGCTGAGAGGTTCAGAGCAGGCTGAGAGGTTCAGAGCAAGCAGCTCCCAGGTAGCGACATTGATGGAGAAACTATTCAAAGAAACTTTTAAAGTGTCTTTGTTTAGTTTCTTTTGTCTCCCCTGCTAGCGATGTCCTCTCATGAGCTCTCCGCACAACAGATGTTTGGGAAGGCGCTCATCTCTACGGCAGCGTATGAATGCCAAAGAGTTTCACCCTGCTGAGGACTACAGAGGTGGGCAATCTATCCTGCCAACTAATCCTGAGCAAGTCAGCAGAGACAGTTTACATGGAAATGATTATGTTTCCTGACATGCCTGTCCATGTTTCGCATGCGTACAGCAAGGTGGTTAACACAACAGCATGATACACACTTATCTTGGTGGTAACACTGATTTCGTGCCTGTCCCAAACGTTTTCCCGTAGTCTTCCAAAAGCAGCACTCGCTTTGGAAATCCTGTTGTGGGCATCAGAGTCAATATTCCCATCTCTGGTGATGGTACTACCAAGGTAAGTAAAGTTATCAACTGCTTGCAGGCGATGGCTCTGCATAGTGACGGTTGGTTCGTGGTATGGCTCCCCGTTTTATTACCTCCATTTTCTTGGTGTTTACAGTAAGACCAAAATTAGTGCACGCAGTTGAGAACACATTCATGGTTGTTTGCATGTCTTGTTCTGAGCATGTGTTAATTGGGCGTTATCTGCCAAGAGGAGATCTAAGATAGTTGCTTCCTTCACCTTCGTGAGGGACTTTAGGCACCTCAGAGTGAACAGCTGCCCATCCATCCGGTATCTGATCTGTATGCCAGTGTCAACGTCACGTGTTGCACCAAAAAGCATGGCTGCAAATACCATGCTAAAAGTGTTTGGGGTCAGCACACAGCCTGTTTGACTCTAGTTATGACTGGGAATGCTGCAGAGTGTTAACTCGGTAACTTGGGCCGGAATGCCATCATGAAACAGGTGGATAACCATGACAAATATTTCGAGACAACTGAATTTCGCCATGATTTTCTAGAGTCTGCCCCTGACGGTGTCAAAGGCCTTTGCCAGCTCAACAAAAGTGATGTACAGATCATGACTATTCCTTACATTTATTTTGGATTTGTGACCAGCTTGGATACCATATTGACTCTCTGCAAGTATCTTGTACTTGAGATGCGTTGTTAAGTGGTTGTGCAATACTCGAGCTAGAATTTTTCCAGATATCGACAGGAGGGAGATTCCCTTGTGGTTATCACAAGATTTACAATTGCCCTTGCGCTTGTACATGTGGACATTGGTGGTATCTTTCAGTTCCCGCGGCATATAACCTATATCCCAAATTGAGCGAAAGACTGGAAATACGACACAGGGCAACTGGGTAACTATTTCAAATAGCCGCTGACCATGCCAGGATAATCGGATACAAAAACACCACAGAATGAACAAACTAGCTAATCCACAAGGAAAACCACAGTACATTTCTGTGGACATAAGTGTAAGTCATCGAATAGTGTGAAATCCAGTCATATATGTGGTCTGGTGACCTCCATAATGGACTTGAAACACGAGAGCAAAAATAATCGTGCGCCTGTTGGGCGCAATGTATGCTTGAAAAGAGAATAAATGTAATCACAGTCTCTCTCTCATCTCATCTTTCCCATAATCTACAATATAAACCATCTGTCACCACACCAGTCTGTCCACCACTAGTGTTTCAGTATCTTTCTAGACTTTGCCTGTCCATTTCCGAACATCATTTGTCTGGCGCATGATAGGGCGAGCTTAATTTCTTTTTCTAGGAACTGTGCTCCTGAATATTATATTAGGTAGTCCTTTGGTCATAACACATGGTTGTACCATTCGGTTTGGCACATTTTCGAAATTGAGAGGTCTCGGTATGGTCTGATAAACTGTCAGATTTTGTTGACGTATGCTGACATTTGTGACACAATACAAGTGTTGTCTGAAGTTTCTCACATTTGTGACACAATACAAGAATCTATCTGAAGCATCTCACATTTGTGACACAATACAAGAATCTGTCTGAAGAATCTCACATTTGTGACACAATACAAATGTTGTCTGAAGTTTCTCACATTTGTGACATGATCCAAGAATCTATCTGAAGTATCTCACATTTGTGACATGAACCAAGAATCTGTCTGAAGTATCTCACATTTGTGACATGATCCAAGAATCTGTCTGAAGTATCTCACATTTGTGACATGATCCAAAAATCTGAAGTATTTCACATTTGTGACATGATCCTAGAATCTGTCCGAAGTATCTCACATTTGTGACATGATCCAAGAATCTGTCTGAAGCATCTCACATTTGTGACATGATCCAAGAATCTGTCTGAAGCATCTCACATTTGTGACATGATCCAAGAATCTGTCTGAAGCATCTCACATTTGTGACATGATCCAAGAATCTGTCTGAAGCATCTCACATTTGTGACATGATCAAAGAATCTGTCTGAAGTATCTCACATTTGTGACATGATCCAAGAATCTGTCTGAAGCATCTCACATTTGTGACATGATCAAAGGATCTGTCTGAAGCATCTCACATTTGTGACATGATCCAAGAATGTGTCTGAAGCATCTCACATTTGTGACATGATCCAAGAATCTGTCTGAAACATCTCACATTTGTGACATGATCTAAGAATCTGTCTGAAGCATCTCACAATCGTAACATGATCCAAGAATCTGTCTGAAGCATCTCACATTTGTGACATGATCCAAGAATCTGTCTGAAGCATCTCACATTTGTGACATGATCAAAGAATCTGTCTGAAGTATCTCACATTTGTGACATGATCCAAGAATCTGTCTGAAGCATCTCACATTTGTGACATGATCAAAGGATCTGTCTGAAGCATCTCACATTTGTGACATGATCCAAGAATGTGTCTGAAGCATCTCACATTTGTGACATGATCCAAGAATCTGTCTGAAACATCTCACATTTGTGACATGATCTAAGAATCTGTCTGAAGCATCTCACAATCGTAACATGATCCAAGAATCTGTCTGAAGCATCTCACATTTGTGACATGATCCAAGAATCTGTCTGAAGCATCTCACATTTGTGACATAATCCAAGAATCTGTCTGAAGCATCTCACATTTGTGACATGATCCAAGAATCTGTCTGAAGCATCTCACATTCGTGACATGATCCAAGAATCTGTCTGAAGCATCTCACATTCGTGACATGATCCAAGAATATGTCTGAAGCATCTCACATTTGTGACATGATCCAAGAATCTCTCTGAAGCATCTCACATTTATGACATGATCCAAGAATCTGTCTGAAGCATCTCACATTCGTGACACGATCCAAGAATCTGTCTGAAGCATCTCACATTCGTGACATGATCCAAGAATCTGTCTGAAGTATCTCACATTTGTGACATGATCAAAAATCTGTCTGAAGCTTCTTATCTCCCCCACCTGATTCTTACACGCTAACTCAGCATTCAATGTTCATGTTTCACATGTATATAAGTGGACAGCAAGGATGAATTGTTGCCTTTATGTGATCTTAGTTTTAAGCTATATACTCTTGTCCTTCGATTGTGGTTTAAGTGAGGTGAACATTCTTGCTGTCTGTGCAGTGCTAGTTCATAGCTCTGCCTTAGTTCCCTCTAATTACAGAGACCAAATATTTGAATTGTGTAACTGTCTCAAGTTTTTGTCAATTAATATTGATGTTTTCATTTATTCTTTTTCCTTTTTTTCCACCATTAGCAGTGTTTTACCACTGTTTATTTCCATGTCATACTTCATTGATGTATTATCAAGCCTAGTCATTAGAGCTTGTAGTTATTTTCATTTCCAGAGTTTCTGTATCATCATGTATCACCAACCTACTCTTCACTGATGATATGGAAACCAGAGTTAGGTAAAATATTTTGGTCACACAAGAATGCAAAACACCTTACTGAAAACCATACTATAAGGAAAAGTATGAAGGCAGGATACATGCCAGGGAAAGACAGTGTTATCCATTTGAGGAAAACATCAAGAGATGGACAGAGAAAAGCATGTCAGATATATTTCCCTATAGGTTAGACATTTCATTGATATATCTAATTTGTTATGACTAGTGCTTATGTTTTTGGGAACATCAAGGTTTCATTCTTTCTACAAGATGGCCCAGAAGTCTTCAGACACACATATAAAAAAAACATAGGTACAAATAACTTGTTAAAATGCCACTTTATTCACACAAATTGATTCTAATTTAGGGTTCTCAGCTGGTGTTCTGTGGAACGTTAGGCTTCTGTGAAAGGTCTTTAGATGTTTCACAAAAGGTCTATAAGGGTTCTATCAAAGGTCTATAGGGACCCACAAAAGATCTATATGGGTTCTATGAAAGATCATGACAGAAACAAATAAAAGTAGGTATTTTTTTGGCTAAACTTAGCTAACAATAGTTGGCTAAGAATGAGGAGCCCTGTATGTCAGTGCACAGTTAATAGGTTCTATTTTCTAAACATACAGTGGTAATCTATGATTTTGTTTGCAGCTTTACTATTGAGCATTGCAAATACATTTTTAATGTTGCATATAACATTTATCATACCAACACATTGCAGCAATGAAAAAATGGCGACACAATCTCCCCCAAAACTTTTTCACATCGGCTATGGAGAAAGTCTTTAGAAAACTAAATCGGAAAGATAAAGGCATTAAACATAGATGGAGAAATGCTCACCCACCTAAGGTTTGCTGATGAGATAGTTACCTTCAGCCACAGCGCCTGAGAGGCTGAGCAATGACTAAATAAGCTCAACAAAGACAGTTGACCTTAAAATGAATAGAAAGAAATCTACTGAACACTTTTTGTCCATAAGGAGAACTGCGTCTAGGAAATAATACTGCCAAATATCATGAATCTGTACATTTATCTGGGTAAAGAAATTACTCATGGATATTTTTTTTCATGAAATAAATCATGATATTTTCAAGAAGGATAGCAGCAGGATGAATTAGTTTCATTCCTATCAAACCCACACTTCAGGATATGAGAAATGACAAGACAAGAGTTCACATCTACAAAACATGGTTATTCCCACCATGGTATACAGCTGTGAGTTATGGAGTCAACAATAAGCAGATGCAGAGAAGTTTTGAGTTGCTCTAAGGGTAATGGAGCAAAGAACATTGACAGTCTCTACAGAGTCGATTCATACACTCTCTTCAATGCCATTATGGATACTGCATTGTTAAAGAAATACAAATGGGCCAAGCATGTGATGTGTATGCTCGACAACAGATGGACATGGGCGGTGATGTCCTGGTGGCCTTACAGCTATAAGTATCTACTTGGATGTCCACCAATGAGATGTCCTGATTAAAGCTCTACGTACAAAATGGTACTCCAAGTCAACAGACTGAAATGAGTTTAAACAACATTTGGCTACCTCAACAAGCATTTCTTCTGCCTAATTGAATACCAGAATTACAGATATGGAATTAAATAATTATATTTACGAGGAGTGACTGACTGAGCCGAATGGATATCAGCTTTCTGACCATGGGGACGTGCATTCAGAGGTTTCAATAAGGTGTATGTTTTTCCCCACTGGAGATGAAATAAAAATCTAACATGTACATTTGTGGCGACTGCAGGAGCAAGCGACCTTTACACTTCAACCCTCCCCCAGTGCATTTGAGCAGGGGAATAAAGGAGTGACAATTGTTTTTAGAAAAATATTTGTACAATGATATTTACAATTTGCCGATCACAATAACGTACCTTGATTTGGAGATGTAATAATTGTGATGCAAGGGCTCCCTGAGATATTAAATTAATATCAAGAGTTCCTCCATGATACAAAAGTTGAGAGTAGTAGGTCAATTGGTTGACAGCAGCACTTTCACAACTTTCTATATTTTGTTGTTGTTCCAAGCTACTTGTGCCGAGTTCTTTACTACTGACCATATTTATCTGGTAGTTGCTTATCTTGTTCTATATACATCCACATAAGTGGACTCATCAAGTTAGATAAATGTTTTATATCTTGTGGACAACTGAGATGAATGGTTTATACTCTTGCCTCAAACATGGAAAAATGAGATGAATGTTTTATACTCTTACCTCAAATGTGGACAGCTGAGATGAATGGTTTATACTCTTGCCTCAAACGTGGAAAAATGAGATGAATGTTTTATACTCTTACCTCAAATGTGGACAGCTGAGATGAATGGTTTATACTCTTGCCTCAAACGTGGAAAAATGAGATGAATGTTTTATACTCTTACCTCAAATGTGGACAGCTGAGATGAATGGTTTATACTCTTGCCTCAAACATGGAAAAATGAGATGAATGGTTTATACTCTTACCTCAAACGTGGACAGCTGAGATGAATGTTTTATACTCTTGCCTCAAACGTGGAAAAATGAGATGAATGGTTTATACTCTTGCCTCAAACGTGGAAAAATGAGATGAATGTTTTATACTCTTACCTCAAATGTGGACAGCTGAGATGAATGGTTTATACTCTTGCCTCAAACGTGGACAGCTGAGATGAATGTTTTATACTCTTGCCTCAAACATGGAAAAATGAGATGAATGGTTTATACTCTTACCTCAAACGTGGACAGCTGAGATGAATGTTTTATACTCTTGCCTCAAACGTGGAAAAATGAGATGAATGGTTTATACTCTTGCCTCAAACGTGGAAAAATGAGATGAATGTTTTATACTCTTACCTCAAACGTGGACAGCTGAGATGAATGGTTTATACTCTTGCCTCAAACGTGGAAAAATGAGATGAATGGTTTATACTCTTGCCTCAAACGTGGAAAAATGAGATGAATGGTTTATACTCTTGCCTCAAACGTGGAAAAATGAGATGAATGTTTTATACTCTTACCTCAAACGTGGACAGCTGAGATGAATGGTTTATACTCTTGCCTCAAACGTGGACAGCTGAGATGAATGTTTTATACTCTTGCCTCAAACATGGAAAAATGAGATGAATGGTTTATACTCTTACCTCAAACGTGGACAGCTGAGATGAATGTTTTATACTCTTGCCTCAAACGTGGAAAAATGAGATGAATGGTTTATACTCTTGCCTCAAACGTGGAAAAATGAGATGAATGTTTTATACTCTTACCTCAAACGTGGACAGCTGAGATGAATGGTTTATACTCTTGCCTCAAATGTGGAAAAATGAGATGAATGGTTTATACTCTTGCCTCAAACGTGGAAAAATGAGATGAATGGTTTATACTCTTGCCTCAAACGTGGACAGCTGAGATGAATGTCCTATGTTCTTATCCAACCATTATTGTCTGTCGTGCCAACTTTCGTTGGCAATCATGTTGTGGGCTACAAGTGTGCTGCAAGATGTAGCTTTGTGCACCACAACATACGTCTTAGTGTGCCATAATATACGGCTTGGTGGCCCTGGGATCATATGTTTGGGACAACTTGCTTACAGAAAATATTACCAGTCAAAACATATGTACAAAAACAACAAAGCAATAAATATGGAACATAATATATGCCAAATAAAATGTACAAATGAGACTTTCATTTATTCATGATAACTTATCCATATATAACCCAGTTATACCACAAACTGTCTTCTATGTCATTTGTTGTTTTTGTGCTGCTCCTTACAGAGCATGGAGTGTCATCCCGGCCAGTGATCACAACACAGGTAAAAGGAGTATATGTGGTCTTATAACAGACACGTCCATCGGGGATGAAGTGTTAAAAGACTTTCATTGTATGAAGTCTCCACTTACATAAGGTGGGATACCAGTTTCCTTCCATGTTGCCTTGCCTTCTTTTACTGTGAGTCAGGTATCCATTTAAAAGTTGGCAGACTAAAGTGTGTTGGTACCAGGCACCAAACATGGCACCTTTGCCATGAGAAGCAAGTGCTCGAACCACTCTGCCTTTGTTCTCATGCAGTGGGAGTTTATGCAGCAATTTACTTCACATGCTTGCTTCATGGACAACCCTACTCAACTGTCATTCACAACACATATTAGAATGGTGTGGTAAACATCTATATGTATGATCTTTCTCATTATGTAACTTCACATATCACAAATTATAAAAATGTTTAAAATAAAGCTGATACATTGACAATCTCATCGGTATTTCTGGGAAATGAAAGGGGTAACAATGGTCGACCCCCTCCTAGTCCAGTGCTTCTCAAAGTTTTCATATCTGTGGGCTACTTCATGGATAGTCAAGACACATACAAATTATGTTATGGACAGTTTTTTAAAAATGGCCCACTTCATGGACAGTTTAAATATACATGACCCATTTCATGGACAGTTAAAAAACACATAGACCACTACATGGACAGTGAAAACACACACACACCCCAATTTCATGAACAGTTAAACATACACAGACCACTTCATGGACAGTTAAACATACACAGACCACTTCATGGACAGTTAAACATACACAGACCACTTCATGGACAGTTAAACATACACAGACCACTTCATGGACAGTTAAACATACACAGACCACTTCATGGACAGTTAAACATACACAGACCACTTCATGGACAGTTAAACATACACAGACCACTACATGGACAGTTAAACATACACAGACCACTTCATGGACAGTTAAAATACACACATCCCATTTCATGAACAGTTAAAATACACACACCCTATTTCATGAACAGTTAAAATACACACACCCCACTTCATGGACAGTTAAACACACACAGACCACTTCATAGACAGTTAAAATACACAACCCCATTTCATGAACAGTTAAAACATACACAGACCACTTCATGGACAGTTAAAACACACACATACCACTTCATGGACAGTTAAAACACACACATACCACTTCATGGACAGTTAAAACACACAAACACAAATGGCCTACTTCATGGACTGTTAAAACACACACGGTCCATTTCATGGACAGTTAAAACACATACATGACCCACTTCATGTTCAGTTAAAACATACATGGCCCACTTTATGAACAGTTGAAACACACACAAACCACTTCATAGCCTATCTATACATATATTGATGACTTCATGCCAAAATTGCTTTAATTTAACCTTTACCACGCCCCCGTTGCTGTAAAGTGACGGACGTCACGCAAATTACATTCGCTTAGGACGCCGCAATGGGCCTTATGATGTCGCTGCATGGCAACGGCCGTTCTAATCATATATAATCAAACCGGCTAGGTAAAAATAGTCTGAACATACTGCTCATTTGATTGTAAAGAGTTCTACTTCTATCTGGTCAGGTTTAAAAATAATAGTGATTTTGACAGTTGTTTTAGACTTTTGGAAATGATTTCTTATGTTTTTAACTGGAATTTGAAGATTCACCCATTATTGAGAATGGGGAAATTTAGTTTTCGTAACAAATTTTTCTGTGGTAGATCTGTTTAAATTGTTTATGTAGATACAATAATTACGTTTATAGTCGAAACTGAAAGATATGGCCATTTGTAAACGTTGATGATGTAAACGTTGATAATCCGTTTTCGGCAGAATTAATTTTTTTTTCAAGCAAGGGATGCCGAAAGTCGGTGAGTTTATATGTTTGTCAACACTATCACCTCAATTTTCTTGTATCTCAGAATCTAACACACACAACAAAAGCAACAACACCAACAAGCTCTTTTCATTAACTCTCAACACACAAACAAATCATATCTTTAGACATCAAATAAAAAAGATACAGGCTCATAAAATCAACAACCTAGAAAAATGTGAAGCGGTGAAAAATAATTAAGTGGCAGGGGAAACTGCATAATTTTGTTTATTAAGTGTGGTAAAAGTTAAATGATGAGGTTTTACAATATGGCCAACCAAACTACTTTGGAAGATTTGTGAATTACCAGTTGGAAGATCTGTGTACTACCAGTTGGAAGATCTGTGAATTACCAGCTAAAAGATCTGTGAACAATGCAATAAAAGATATGTGAACCACCAGTTGGAGAATCTGTGGACCATGAATTAGACAGCCTATGGATCACCCACTGGAAAATCTGCAGACCATTTAATTGAAGATTTGTAGACCACCAAACAGACAGCCTTAGGACCACTAATTATTAGATCTATGAATCATCTATTGGATTGATCTGTAGACCATCTATAGGAATATTTGTGAACCATCAAATTAGGGATGAAAATGCAGTGAAGGAAGTAACTGACCACTCTATTTCATAAACTAGCTATGACCTCATTCAATGAAGTCTCTACAACTTCATCCCCAACAGCAATGCATGCTATGGGACTACCTTTACCTATCTGTGGATCATCCTTTTCAAGAGTCTGTCGACCACCTATTTAAAAAATCTGGTTGGGCCCAACACTTTGAGAAACACTGGTCCAGTCTCCCTCGTCCTAGGTATTGCACAAAGACACGAGTGTCTCTCATGCCTGACAAATACTGCTTTGGTCTATGTAGGCAACAAAACAACATCATGGTGAAAGCTTGGCTCTCTACCAACCACAACAACAGAAAGAGTAACATAAAAACTATTATCAACTCCATGGCCAGACAAAGTATGTCCAGAGTGTGTGAGCAGCTCCCTGCATGTGGAAGTAATTCTGGTAGAACATCCAGGAGATTAACACTGTCAGTAAAGAGATCACCAGCCGCGACCTACAATGGCCAGAAATAGAGAGTAAAAAAAATTAATTTAGGCAAGTAATATAATCTTTCTTTAAACCAAAAGAAACGCGTAGAGTTGAAATGAATTCAGTATGACAGGTTTTTAACAACTAAACTAATTAAAAAATAAAATGTTTTGTAAAAAATATTTAAAAAAACAAAAACAAATCACATGCACACACACAAAGTGAGTTGGTAGTTAGTAAGGGAAGGTGTGTTGCGTGGTTGGTTCAGTATGCGGTTGGATTCACCTTTCCGACTGGGTCCCTCTCTTTTTTCTAGACCGGGCACATGATTTTCCAAGAGACAAATAGCCCTGATCATCAATTAGATGATGCAATCTGTAGCAGACTGTGCAACCACATCTCCTCCTTGTCATCACTTGTGCTGTGGATTCTGTGAGTGCAGTCGTGTTATTCAGGATGCCTCGTGAATGTGTGAAGTGCAGATTATTTTTACTATTGTTTGCAGACAAATAATTTTCTATCACAAATGGTGACCCATTAGAAGATGATAAAGAAAGCTTACAACTTTTATATTGGTGTGAGATTGATGACCAGGCCCAGTAATGGGCCCTACCCATATATTGTCAATCCTTTTAAAAGAATCTGTGCTGCTGGTTGAACCAAAAAGGACAATCGATGTGTGCTGCAGTTCTAATGATGTGGATAGAGCCAACAAATCATCTTAATGATTGTTACTTGTGCATGACTCCTCCAATTGGACAAGGTGTTTCTAAGAAAATGAAGCGACATACAGCCTATTTGACTATTCTCTCTGCTATGCGGCCAGTGTCTCACGTTGAAGAACTTCCTGCTCTGGACCCACCAGGATATTATACCCTGGATGATGAAGAGGATAATAATGCCAGTGGACATCCGTCACCTGTAAAAGCAACTGCACCAAGAGACCCTGATTTTGAACCTTTTGAAGAGTCTGCACAGTCACATAAAATGACCCAGAGTGAATTACATGATCTAGTGAGAGATCTGTAATTGTCAACAAATAAAGCAGAGCTGTTGGAGTCCAGACTGCAGCAATTAAATATTCTAGGAGAAAATGTGCATGTTTCTGTGTTTCATATTTGGCAAATATATCTGCTTCCATATTTTCAAAATGATGGATAACCTCATTGCTTTGACTGATATAGTAGGTCTGAAGGCAGCATTATACATCAACTTCCAAGATTATGTTTGGAGCCTGTTCAATGATTCATTCAAGTTGGGCTTAAAAGCTGTGCTGCTCCATAAGGTAACGGTTTACTATCTGTTCCAATATCGGGTGTGTAGTCCACATGAAAAAAACATACAACAAAAAGGAAATAACTGTTACACACCATCACCTATGACAAGTATAAGTGGCAAATTTGTGATGACATGAAAGTCAATGCCATCTTATGTAACAGATCCCTGTAGAGCAGAAGAGATTGGGGCTGAAGACATTCTCAGAGAGCCAAAATTGGCTGAGAACGTATTTGGATATCTCAACTCAGGTCAATCTAAGGTCACAAGACACCACGTGTGTTCATTGTCAGGGCTGAGTTTGGATTAGCAACATGAGAGAGAGACAGTTAGTATTTACTTCGAGTTGGAGACAATTGTCAGAAAGGGTAGGAATATAGGACAGTCCATGTGCCCCTATATTAACTGGCCCTGGCAGATTAACAGAGATCACAAAAAAGTTAGCTGGATAAAATAGTGAGAGGAACGTGTCAAGAGTCACAAGGGTTGCAGGCACAGTGGTGATTCATTGACTGGTCAACAGAGAAAGGACATAGATTCCACATGACCACTGCAATCTTTGTTTAGGCTGAGCTAAAGAGGCAATAAAAGTTGAGAACTGGGGACAGAGAAGTCAGAGCTTGCGAGGGAGTTATCCTACTATACATCAGGGGCAATTGCACTACTGTCCCTTGGTGCGAATGGTGGACTATCTGTACGAAAAAAAGGGTGTGGCATACCAAATGTCTTAGTAGAAAAGGGACTGGAGAACCCAAAGTCTCGTGTCGAAAGGGGTCTGGTAAACCCTGGGATATCATCCCAAAGTCTTATGATATCATCCCAAAGTCTCATGTCGAAAAAGTGGTTTGGTAAATCCAATGTGTGTCAGAAAGGGAGGTGTACCATAAGAATCCTCATAGAACATTCTCTCAAAACGGCATCAGAGAGACACGTTCCTCACGTTTGGGAATAATTTTATGGCCCAAGAGTGAGTTGTACCTAAGCCACCTCTGGGAGCTCATTCTAATCCTTGTGACAAGATTTTGTTTTAAAGCATAGTTCAGTCAGCCAGAGAGTGGTAAATTAATTACAACACCGATGGCCTGGACACACTATAAGACAGCGAGTTAGCCACTAAATTGTAATACAAGATCTGTAGAGATAAAGTTTAGTGAATTGAGGTGTTAAGATAGAAGACAAGAGTCTGTGTAAATTAGCTGCTGGAGTTACATCAATAGCTTAGGCTTATATCCTCTGTGCTAGATAGAGTTGACAAGTTCAGATTAGTTAGTTTCTTTTTTATTTTGTTGTAACAAATACTTTTGTAATAAATAAATTGCTTGTTGTGTTATATCAAATCAAGTCTTAGTGTCTTCTATGTTGAGTCTTAATGTCAGAGTATTCAATGTTTTATTGTTTAACATACAGCGAGAAAGGAATCATATATATATATATATTACACTTGATAGGGGCTACAGCAGGGTTACACAAAGATGTTGTTTTCTCTGTCTATGGGACAGGACTTCCCACTACAAGAAAAAGGATTGGCTCCAACCACAATCACTTGAACTGAGGACAGATAATGTAAACAATTGTAGAATCCTACAAGGTCTTGCTTTCTCCTCTCCACATCAAACTTTGAATTTTGTAAAGACCATGGATCAAAATGGGGCAGGATTTATACCCAAGATACATTTCCAAGAATAAATGAGACCAAAATCGAAGGTGTATTTGTTGGTCCACAGATATGTCAGCTCTTCTGAGATCAGCAATTTGATATTATCCTCACAGGTGATGAAAAGTTAGCTTGGAATGCTTTCCAGCAAGCGGACACAAACTTTGTAGGAAACAATAAGGCTGACAATTACCAGGAGCTTGTAGAAACCCTGTTGCAGTGCTACAAAAGACTGAGGTGCAGAATGTCCCTGAGATTACACTTGTCTTATGTGGATTTCTTCTCTGCTAACTGTAGTGCTGTCAGTGATGAGCATGGGGAACGATTTCATCAGGACGTTAATACCATTGAAAAAAGGAACCAAGGGAAATTGAATGCAACAATGCTAACATTGTGGAAGATGCTCCAGAAAAGCATTACAAGTGACAGGCAAAAATACATTGTTGTGAAACATTCCTGCTATAAGCATTATTATCATATGGTATATATATGCAGTTGTGTAAAATTTTGGGACAGATAATTTAAAAACTAAAGCTAATCTGGTGTTGTAATGGCCATTTTCATTTTCAGCAGCCGGAACAACATAAAGATAACTTGATTTAATCTCAGATACATACAATATGTCAACATTTGTTGTCCAGTGTTATTAGCTATTTATTTTGTGTTCAAAGTTTCCTTCCTCTGCTGAAACACAAATTCTCAGAATGAGTTGGTGCAACATCTTGTTAAAGATAAACAAGTCTGAAAATACTTGAATATCTGGAAGAAGAACAATCCAGTAGTAGGCACTGTTTATTTTTATACCGGGCTCGATGAACAGAAGTTTGTCCCAGGCTAGACAAGCAGACAGAGACAATAATCAATTTGCTGAAATTTTTTTTCAAATTAAGCTATCTATTCATTTGATGTACTTATGTGAAGTCGACAAATGGAGACAGCGAGCAGTACATCAGGGATGGGTATACTTACGTGGAGTTGACAAACGGAGAGAGCAGGTTGGCCCCGGTACTGACGAAGACTAGTACAACTGCTAGGATTGCAAGGACCACATTGATTAGTTTGGAAATGATGGTGCGGAAGGTGGCGTTCTCCACCATCTCCATGGAGAGGATTTGCTGCTGTTGCTGTTGCTGTTCAAGTCTGGATATCTGAAATAATAATGGCAGTTTCTGTTCTGTGTCAAGTCATCACCACTGCTCTTTGGAGGTACATTTATACAGCAGACTTATTTGTCACAGACCTGTGATAATTCATCAGGTTAGGAATCAGAGAACAATGTTAATGGCAGAAATTGGTGAATGGTGGAGCATATTCTTTACGGAGCTTGAAAATGCATTTTGACTACTGAAATATGGACATTTTTATTTTTTATTTTGCGTTTACCTTATTTCTCTATTCCCCAAGGCAGTGTGCGCTGCACTATGTTTTGATTTTATGTTCACCTTATTTCTCTATTCCCCAAGGCGGTGTGCGTTGCACTATGTTTTTATTTTTATTTTGCACACACCTTATTTCTCTATTCCCCAAGGCGGTGTGCGTTGCACTGTTTTTATTTTTATTTTGCGCACACCTTATTTCTCTATTCCCCAAGGCGGTGTGCGTTGCACTGTTTTTATTTTTATTTTGCGCACACCTTATTTCTCTATTCCCCAAGGCAGTGTGCGCTGCACTATGTTTTTATTTTGCGTTCACCTTATTTCTCTATTCCCTAAGGCAGTGTGCGCTGCACTATGTTTTTATTTTGCGCACACCTTATTTCTCTATTCCCCAAGGCAGTGTGCGCTGCACTATGTTTTTATTTTGCGTTCACCTTATTTCTCTATTCCCTAAGGGAGTGTGTGTTGCACTATGTTTATATTCTGCGCCTGTCGCCCAGTGCATCCAACTTTGGCATGCATTTTATGTAAGGTCTGCTTCCTCCTGCTTTTTTAAAGGGTTTGCTTCCCCAAGGTAATGTCCAGTGTTGAGATGGGGAGCGAACTCAGCACCTTCGGTTTGTGAGCTGTGTCCTTTAACCACTAGGTCATGCCGTCCCCTGAAAAATGTAAATGATGTACTATATATCACTTAAAAGTGTGCAAGCAAACGCTAAATTAAAAAAATATTACTCTATTCACAAATATAATTTTAAAAACACCCCCCCCCCCCCCCCCATAAAAAACAAACACACACACACACAATACATGTATACTGTAATTCTGGTGTGTCCTATGCCAGGTAGCCAAATCTCGTTTAAACTCCTCTGTCCTTGCCACAGGAGCCTCCAAACAACAATTGGATAGACCCTGCAGTAACCACACAGTAAAACAAATTATTACGAAAAATACCAGGGAAATCTGGTTGAACAGGTGGGCGACAGGATCAACGCAATGGGTCGCAGTGTATTTTGAGAAATGTCACAGCCAAAAAGTAATGTCAACATAAAAAAACTACATAAAAGAGTTCAAAGTCTCATCTTTCAGTTCAGAACAGGATACACCAGAGTCAATAATCATTTGAATTACATCAATCCCTAGCATCTACCTTGTGCAGACATTGCGTTCACCCTGATGAAACAGACACCTACTCATTGAGTGTAAGGCACTTGTGGACATGAGAACAAGATTCTTACAAGCACTGCTGACAATTGCTAACACACTGTACGAAGCAGTGAAACAACTTAAGAAGACATGTATCTATATAAGAATGGCATTAGGCTGCCAAGAGCAGCTATATGATAACAACAACAAGGTATGACAGGTAAAAATGAAGATGTAACTAAGAGTATCACATCAGAACTGTAGAACTTCAACAGTAATGTAATGCATTTTTTAAGGGTTTGCTTCCCGGGGGTAACGGCCGGTGCTGTGATGGGGAGCGAACCCAGCACATTCCGATTGTGAGCTGTGTCACTTAACCACTAGTCCACGACGTCCCCCCTCCAGGAAATTGACAAGAGAAAGCAAATATGGACAGGAGACACCCTCAGGAAACAGCTCAACAATAAACAGACATCCTGGAAGAATGGGCTTCATGTCCACAGTTGGCAGATTGTAGACCTACCTCTAAATTTGGAGTGCCAGCTGTAAAATAAGTCAGCTTATAACTGGATGCACTGGTAAATTCTGCTCTAACTATACAGCTGAAGAACAAGATTCATCACAACAATTCTGACACAAGGCAGCCATCTTCACGGATGCACTATCTGTATTGACGTTCTCAAGCGAGGCAAACTCCTGCATTTAAGAAATGAATTAAGCAACGTAGCTGTCATATAGCGAATCATATTTTATTGTGGCATACCAGGGGCTGAAAGCACATAGGCTTGCAAAAAGGGATGGAAAGTGTGAACAAGAAGACAATGAAAACACATACTATGATGAAAATCAGCTATCCATGCTATCAGAAGAGAGCAGAATCAACACAATGCTCACTATCACACCCTTGACTGGCAGGGACAGATCACCATTCTTCAACTCAGGACAGAGCAAACTGAATAAACACATGTACAAGCCTAGATTGTCTGCTTCACCAATGTGCACATATGGACTAACCGAACAAACTGCTTAGGATATATTGACAGCAATGTCCTCTCTATTGCCAGTTAAAGATGAAACAACAGCCCAATGATTCAACACACACTAAACTAAAAACTGTACGGAGCCATTAAGGAACCCCAGAGATGGCCGAGTTCATCATGGGAACTCATCTGATGGTTGGTATAGTCATCAAACAATAATGTGACCACAAGAAGGAGAACAAGATAACTACAAATAAGCAGCCACGGACCAAACAGCTTTTCATTTCAGGTTTATTTTGACAGTTCAGTGAAGAAGCGAGTACATATTTGGCAACCCATTACGGGTCTGCTTTGGTTAAAAAGGTTTATAGCCCCTGAACTAACAGGCTATTTGTTATTGATTGGTCCATGTCTCTATAAACACCCCACCATCAACTATTTCATTGGTGTAACATAAACGATGGTGAAAAATGAGGACATGACAGAGCAAATCTCACTCTAGTTGAGACATTATCCATGAGGTCGCTGAGGTCGGTTGTCCTCTCGTCCAGTCTGTACTCTATCTTCTCTTCCATGGAAGTGAGGTCCTGCTTCAGGTTCTGCATCTCATGCTGATGTAGCTCTGTCAAGTCATTGAGCTGCTCCTCCAGACACTGCACTTTGAACCTCTCATCCTCCAATTGAGTCTGGAGTAAGGACACTTCGGACTGGGCTTGGGCCTGATGTTAAAGACAGTGGGACAAAGGAAAGCAAGAAAAGTTAATATTGTAACTTGCCAAGTACGTAGCAAGGCTTTCTGTGTGTGACATAGACAAGAATAAGTTAACTGTTTCTGTGTGATAGAGACAAGAATAGGTCAGTTGTTTCTGTGTGTGACAGAGACAAGAATAGGTCAGTTGTTTCTGTATGTGACAGAGACAAGAATAGGTCAACTGTCACTCTGTAAGCATGTCATAAGTGGTGACTTACAGTAGGCCTATTCCATCTAGGGTAGAAGACTTTCTTGACTTTGATGATACCCAAAATAACAAATGTACATGCTTCTTTTCTCTGTGCTTGTAGTTGAATGAACAGATTTTCTTTAGTTATTTTGTGTCTCCAAACAGGGGTTTGGTAATAGAGTGGGTTAGAGGTAGTAGTTGCTTCTGCAATTCTGACAAAGATGGACAATACAGAAGATGGTGTTATACAGTTTTCTTATGTCACCGCAGTAACTGTAATATGGTATATGATAATCCTGTGTAGGTGTTTAACTACATAAACTTAACTTAACATCTTTATACTGGTTTAGAAGACCCTGCAGAGTCTGTATACAACCAGTTACATTTACATCACCTTGCTCTAAAATCTATGCGCATCCAGTTTATTCTTAAATGCATTAACTGTCCCTGCCTCCACTACCTCCCCTGGCAATGCATTCCAAGCAGACACCACTCTCTGACTAAAAAAATATTTCCTAATATCTAACCTGGACCTCTCTTTAATCAGCTTGTAGCTATGCCCTCGTGTTATTGTAGGTGGCTGTATTTTAAAAAACTTGTTATAGTCTAATTTATCGATTCCTCTGATCATCTTAAAAACCTGTATTAAGTCACCACGAATTCTTCTCTCTTCGAGACACTGTAGGCCGGTTTTTCTGAGTCGTTCCTCATAACTGTAATTCTGGAATCCCACTATCATCTTTGTCGCTCTTTTTTGTATTCTTTCTAGCATGTTTATGTCCCCTCTATGATAAGGACTCCACACCTGTACACAGTACTCCAATCTAGGTCTAACTAAAGCTTTATACAGTTTGACGATCACTTCCTTGCTCCTATGTTTAATATTTCTTTTTATCATACCTAACATTGCATTTGCCTTTTTCACTGCTACCTTAACTTGCTCACTCACCTTTCCTGTATGATCTATTATAACCCCTAGGTCCCTTTCCTTATCTATCTTTCTAATATTGTTTTCTCCCATTCTGTATTTATGTTCCATATTGGATCTACCCACGTGGATGACTGTACATTTATCTACATTAAACTCCATTTGCCAGCTTACAGACCATTCTCGAATTTTATCTAGATCCGACATCAATATATCCACTTCCGCTTTAGATGAGACACTACTGCATAGTTTTGTGTCATCAGCAAATTTTGCAATCATGGATCTCATATCAATGTCCAAATCATTTATATATATCAAGAACAAAATTGGTCCCAAAACCGAGCCCTGTGGCACACCACTTTTCACTTCACTCCACTCAGAGTACTCCTTATTTATGCCCACCCTCTGCCTTCTTCCCGTTAACCAATTTTCAATCCATTTGGCAACTTCGCCACCTATTCCATGTGATTTTAACTTTCGAAATAATCTTTGATGAGGTACTCTATCAAAGGCCTTTGCAAAGTCTAGATAAATAACATCCACTGGCTCCCCTTTATCTATGATTTTAGTAACCTCCTCCATGAATTCTAATAGATTTGTTAAGCATGATCTCCCTCTAGTAAACCCATGCTGACTATTTCTAATTAGATTAAATTTGTCTAAATGCATTACAATGTTTTCTTTGATTATTGACTCTAACAATTTACAGACTATGCTCGTTAAACTCACCGGTCTATAATTTGCCGGATCTGATTTTTTGCCTTTTTTGAATAAGGGGATCACTCCTGCATCTTTCCAATCCCGTGGAACAATCCCTTTTGTAAGTGATTGAGAACATAATATAGCCAATGGTTTTGCTAGTTGGTTTCTAATTTCATACAGCAATTTTGGGTGAATACCATCTTGACCTGGACATTTATTCACTTTCAACCCCTCCAATTTTTTAAAAACCATTTCCTCTGTAATACAGAGTGATCTTAATCCCGCTGTATCCATGTCTCTTTGAAAAATATCTATAGGCTCTGGGATCTCGGAGCAGTCCTCCTTTGTGAAGACTGTGCCAAAGTACTGATTGAGCAGATTAACAGCCTCCCTATTCTCACTTATTATTTTCCCTGTACTGTCTATGAGAGGGCCTACTTTGTCTTTTGTTCTTTGTTTATTTCTAACATAAGAAAAGAAGCTTTTACTGTCAGTCTTGATCCTCTGAGCAAGTTTTTTTTCAAAGTCTATTTTTGCTGTTTTATTTGCTTTCTGAGATATGTTCTGCTTGTCCAAATATTTTACATGTTTCTTTTGATTTACCTGCCTCTATATATTTTTGCCATGCTTTATTTTTTGCTCTTCTACATTTCACTACAAATCTAGTTATCCACTTTTTACGCTTGGGGTTTACCTCCCTACATGGAACACATTCCTCTTTTAGCGTTTCTAGAACTGTTTTAAAACTTTCCCACTCCTGTTCAACATCTGTTCCTACAATAATATCTTTCCAGATTATGTGGTTCGCTGCCTCTTTCATCCTCTTAACATCTGCCTTAGAGTAGTCGTATGTTCGCGTGTTTATGTTTACTTCTTTCCCTGCAATAAGATCCCAACGGATGATTTGATGGTCACTTGAGCCAAACAGTTCCCCAACGGTAACGTTTTCAATCATATTTTCCTCTGTGGTAAAAACTAGGTCGAGTATGTTTTTGCCTCTGGTGGCTGCTTCTACATGTTGAATTAAAAAATTGTCAGTTATGCACGTAACAAAAGGTTTTGACTCTACAAGTGCTTCTGCCATATCCCATTTTATTTCTGGATAGTTGAAATCTCCCATTAATAATAATTTCCCTTTACTTGCCTTTGCTATACTACTAATCAGCTCCTCATCTTCCTCTTTTTGACTTGATGGACATCTATAGCACACTCCAATCACTGTTTTTTCACCCCCACTTTCTATTTCTCCCCATACACTTTCATTTTTGTTACCACATGATAAATAATCTTTGATCGTTATATTAACAGAATTTATACAGTATAATAAAACGCCACCTCCCTTAGTCTTGTCTCCAATTATCCTATCTTTCCCGTTTGTTCAATGACACACGTCTTGTTCACAACCAGAATATTGTACTCTGGTCTCTTTTGCTCAAATTGTTGATGCTGTCTTTGGGATTGGTTTGAGACATGTCTGTTTAATGGGCTCTTGCATTCACACCAATAGGTTGGTAGCTAGTTAGCCTACTTGGGTGACAAGGTCCCGTTGCACCAACTGCCTGTTACCATGATGAATGGCTGAGTCCCATGCTGTGTGCAGTGATGATGTCATTCTGATTTGATCCAGCGAGGAATTGCATAGATAGCCACGGCGGCAGAATCGTGATGGAGAGTGTAGTTTTACATGGTATCCATGGCCTGCTTTAAGACGTCCCGGCAAGGTGGGTCACATGTCAACATAGGGACAGACAGCAGTGGTTCAGCATGTAGATATTGCTTTCAAGGTTTATCCGTGAGGTGACTTCGTTATTTGTGGCCCAGTAATACCAGCAGATCACAAGATTGTGCCTCTGAATGCAGAAATGGAAGGTTTCCATGTACCTACCTATGAATACTCTGAAGAGAAGTCCATGTTTAGGAGCTCATTTTACCTATTTTTTTAATCAGTTATTGCTATCTGCAATTCTGGATTATGTTATCTGCAGTTGGTGGGGATGTTGGGGTTGCTTGCACTGGTTTTTGCCAGTCTGGCAGCAGTTTCATTGCCCCAGATGCTGGTGTGACCTTGCATCCACTGTAAGTTTGTACTCATGCCATAAGATGCGTGCTGTTATTGATTCATTAATATTTGTGTACAACCAAAATGAGAATAGGTCAACTGTGAGTCTGTTATTGGGTGTAGATGTCTCATTTTTTAAATCTCATAACTTATAGTTTCTACACAGGATTGAGTAGCCGACCTCACGGTCAAACCTATTCTTGTACCTTTTACAATGTGCCTGACAGGTTAATGTGTTTATTTTCACTGCTCTCGTTTCAGGTCACGAAAACATATAGGCAACTCTGACACTCAACTAATATAAACTGTACTTACTTTATAGTCTTCAAATTCTTCAACTAGTCTCAGGAGGATGTCGTTGACCTTCTCAGCAGTGTACTTGACCTCACTAAGCTCATCTGTGAGTGGTAACAGTAAGGCATGGGTCAAGGTCATTGCCTGTGTGGCGTCTGCCTGTGCAGTCGAATGGCGGGGTGAGAAGTGGGTAGCTCTAGGACCTGACCCTGATGTGACGCTTGAGGCCTCATCGTCGCTGGCATACTTGGAAGAACTGAGTTTGGGTACAATACAAATGAAGGTCATCACCAAGTATCACTTCTGAGTAAACTTTGAAATATCAAAAACATGACCAAAAAAATAAATAATAAAACAGAATTTCTTCTTCTTCATACGCTGTTAGACATCGGCTTGAATTTGTTCAAAGAAAGCAGTGGTCATCCTGAGACTGTCGACACTGCCATAGAGCTTGTCTAGTGTTGGCACTGGTGATGGCCACATTTGCTATCTCTGGTCCTAGTATGTTGGGCAGTTTGACAGCATATGTTCAGGGGTCACTTTTCCTGTACCACAGGTGTATTCGTCAGTAGCACCTGCCTTCAGTTTATTGAATAGATGGTACCTCAGTCTGTTGTGGCCTGTGTGGAGTCTGAAGACCGCCACCTGCTCTCTTCTGTTCAACTGGTAATAAGCATAATTTTTTTTTAAACCAGTATGCTCTGTTTTCCAATTGTCCATGTATCTGGCCTAATAAATCTTTTGGACTCTACATATGTCACACTTGAATCTGGTAAAAACAGAATATCATACTGTCAACTTCAGTCAATGAAAACTAGTACATCGGATCAATGAAATCCATACAAGAAAAATCCTACATTCAAAATGTATGCCACATAACTATTCCCATGGCCTGAAAGGGGAGCAAAGAATAATAAAACTGCAAACCTGCCAAGCATATCATAAGAGATGATTAAGAATGCTTGGGCTGTAGAAACTAAAAGTCACAAAAAATTGAACAAGTATCAAATATGGAGTCAATAAAACGTTTAAAAAAATACAACTAAACCGTAAAGAAATAAAGATCCTCTGTCAAGAGGGCAAATGATGCGGCGAAGAGAAATCCATAAAGAATCTGCGTCGCTGACTCACCTATTTTCTTTCAAGAAAATCTCCAGACTCAGTAGCTGAAATGATCATACAATATTTGAATAGATGAAGGCTGAGCATGTGGCACCAGAAATGAGCAATAACACAATCAAGTAATACTAAAACACACATAGAAAAGAGAGCCAGAAACAGGAAAGATGTAGACTCAGTTGGAGATGACTGCTCAGGAATTTGCATGGATTTGCTGATCAGTGCTTCACAGGGAGCCAAAAAGGTTTTGATTAATTTTAAAATGATCCGATTTCATGATTTGAAACAATTGGCAGAAATGTATATGTGTTATCTAGTTGACTTGTTTATTTGGGAAATAGGTCAACGACGGTCATTCTTCGATTCACAATCAGATTCCAGTTGCTCTGGCTTTTCTCTTTAATTATTCTTCACCAGGTCTTATTTAGTCTCCTTAGACTCATATTTCACAATATGTTTTATTGCAAACGTGGTTACTTATATTGTTATATCATTTCTGAGAGTCAAGACTCGTCTCAAGGACAGGTGAAATATAATGATCAAGACAGCTGTCAGGTGAAACATACTAACCAAGACCTCCACCTCATGATCTGATAAAACATACTAAGATCCCCATTTTACATCAACGCCAGGTGAAACAGCGACCAAGACCTCACCTTATGTCAAGGTCAGGTGACACATACTGACCAAAATCAACTTCATGTCACGGTCAAGTGTAACATATTGACAAACACACTCACATCATGTCAGGGTCAGATGAAACGTAATGTCCAAGACCTCATCTAACGTTAGGGCCAGTTCAAACCAAGACCTCCACTTCCATGCTGGGTACTTGAAAAAGGCTGTGCTACAGCAACCTGGCCAACAATGTGGGGATTGACATTGTAATCTGCATAGTGGTAACCTTGCTGAGAAGTCTAGCATTGTACTACAGCCAGAAGACCTCAATTTCATCTTCTTCAGTACACTGGGACTTCAACCTGCTTTAAGAGAGAATTTGTGAAGATGACAACACCCACTCACCTTGTCAGTAACGTTAGCCCAGACTTTCCATTAAGTGTTGGTTCCAGTGTAGTGGCAGAATCATCCAGCTCTATAAACACAGAATCAAGAGATGGTCATCTAAACTATGATTATTCTTATATATTTAACTGTAAGGGAGGACGGCATAGCTAAGTGGTTAGTGCAACAGCTTAAAAAATACAAACAAATTTGCATGTGTTCAGATTCACGAACTGGTACGGTTGTACCACTATGGGATGCAAACCCATTATTAAAATGTCCATTGAAGTTGGTTGTACTGGGGTCATAAGGTACAAAACACAGTACAACACACTCCACCTTAGGAAACAAGGTGAACAGAGGAAACCATCCCTCCCAACAAAAAATTATTGTTATTGCCCTTTTAGCTCCATTAGGTCCCTTTTATATCCATCAGAACCCTGATACAACCATAACTACTGTTGGCCTCTTTATAGAAGTCTCTGACAGTTGTAGTCTGTTTTACATGACGAGGTTGCTAACCCTATTACCAAAAAAAAATCAGTTTTATCTAGTTTTTATTAAATAAAGGTAGTACCATAACAGATTCACCTGAGTGTTGCTGGGGCCCAAAAGGAAAGTAAAGAATAGTAACACTAAACCTGCTAAGCATGTTATAGGTGTAGACTAAGGAAGGTTGAGTATGGGGCCAGTTACTTCATCCGGAAGAAACTTTAAACCAAAGAAAACCTTCAACAAATATGGACAGGTCAACTAAGAAGACTTCAACTCAACCAAGCAGGTGATTTTTCGAGATGGCTAATGACACGACGAGAGAAAGACACAAGGAGACTTCATTGCTGACTTACCTGTTTTCTTCTAAATGCTCAAAAGAAACCTAAAAGAAAAAGAGAACAAAGTTGGAACGGATGGTCCAGAGCAGAATGACTTGGCATGTACTTGCTGAAGACCTGTGCTGCACATGGAGCTGAAATGTTTTGATTGATTGATAGGAGATACCGATATGCTGATATGTAGGAAATGAATTGTTATACAGAGATTTCATTATATTTAGTCTCACCTTTTATGAGTTGGGGGATGATCAGTTTCTTTCTTTGATGCCTTGTCCTCCTTGAGACAGGTACCCATTTACAGCTGAGTGAACTAGAGTACAATGCTAGTTTTGACAATGGAGGAGCAAATATTCTATCTACTTTCCCACACAGATATTCAAACAACCTTTTTCTTCTTTCCTCTCAAATAACTACACCTATTTTCCTCATAAACCTTGAGGTCTGTCTCAGATTTCTCTGTCACAGTAGTTCATCATTCAAATGGGTTAAAAATGGCCATGCTGACTATCTGAACCTCTCCTGAAGCTACCAATCTTCGATTATAAGTGAGAAACTGTAGAGAAGTTACAGAAGTACTAGATGATTGATACACAGAATGGGGATACATACCTACATAGAACTTACTTAGCTGGGTAATGTTGTCTGCGCTGCCAAATCTATTCTTAATGAGATGAGCAAACTCCATGGGCTTTGATACGATGGTGCTGTAGGAGAGGAAGTGTGATCACATGGTGGTTAATTTGTGAAGGAACAAGTGAGCGAGTCAAACAGCAAGTGCAGTATACAGATGTTAACATAATAATTGCCATGAACCACTCTTAGCGTCTGAGAAGTTTATCCACTGTTTTAATGAACGAATCTCAGCATCCGAGAACTTCATCCACTGTGGCAATGAACCATTTTGGCATCACAGGGGTCTATCCACTCTAGCAATGATCCACTCTGTGTCCGGAAAGTTCATCCACTCTAACAATGGACCATTTTCCCAGCATCACAGAGGTTTACCAGCTGTGACAATGAACCAGTGTCAGAGAAAGATATGTGCTCAGAGATGATATCATCCGATGGGCGCCGCGGTCCCGATATGTAAAGGGAGATCAGACTAGCTGTGCTCGCTATGCGTAACCCCCGAAGTGTGTGGAGTAATGGCAGGATCTCCCTCGGGACAAAAAACTGCATCTACCAGTCCTGCTTGGTCCCAGTCCTACTTTACGGCTCCAACACCTGGAAATTGCTGAAACGTGACATGTCGAGACCGGAAGCTTTTCACATGTGCGACCAGTGGCGTATCCTGGGCATCCGATGGCATGACTACATCCGCGAAATGGTCATCTCTGCTAAAACAGACCTCCGCCTAATCTCAGAAACAATTGATCGGCGTCAAGTTTCTTTGTTCTGTCATGATACTACACAAGTCGTTCCTCAGGGCCAAAAGTCTTCTCCCAACCGACTGGAGGTGCAGAAGAGGCTGTCCTCGAACAGTATAGTTCCAGCAAGTAGCAACCTCCTCCTCAGCCCTGGAACCACGCCGCAGATATGGGTCACGGATGTGGCGACAGACGCAACGGGCCTCAGACGCCTAAGCAAACATTATTATTATTATCAGAGGCTTTCTGACATCGAGATCCAATTTCTCTATCAAGCCTTCCATTTGATAGCAATGAGTTGATGTAAATATATTGTTTTTTTGGGTGTGGCATGGCAAACCTTGCATGTGTTCTGATTAGTAAAGCAACAAGACTGTGTCCATATGAAAAATAAACTCATTACAGAACATGTGTGCTGCAGTTGTATGTACTGGGCTGCTAAGACACAAAACACAGCACAGTACACACCGCCTTAGAAAGCAAGAAGCACAGGCAAATTAAAACTATTCAGCAATGTCTTGAACTTTCAACCTGGTAAAGAACCAGAGCATGAATATAGTAATGAATGAATGAATGTCAGGCATAGTTTTTATTTAGATTGCAAACACATTTTGGTCGCCAAAAGATGTAAATAACTAATTACATAATACTTGTGAATACATACGAAAATAAGTAAACAGAAATAAAACAAAAATAAACATAAAAATAAATGAACCAATCCACACAAAATTTAATGCAAATCTTACCTGAAATATTTCTTTTCTTGTGTAAGTGGGTGATGAATACACATTTAAATATTGGTAATTTAGGAGGAATCTTTTCAGATAATAAGATTTGAAAAATACAATTACTTCTTGGTCCAAATAAATGTATCACTAGTGTTCATTTCTATTGCTGTAGTCCCCTGGGAGGATTTACAGGCCTGAGGAATAAAGGCTACTTGCCACATGAATTCACCATGTTCTGTACAGTCTAGGTTTTTATTTAACCCCAACAGAAAAAAAATATATGCCTCACTGAGGTTTTGAATGTATGTCCTTGGGTGAAAAGACAGACATCTAACCCGGTCGGCAAGCCACTCCTCTCTGGACTAAGGTATAGCTGTACACTATTCATTGGTTGTAGGAGCACACTAACAACACAAAACCTACTTCAGCCCTTGGCCCACATCCCGGAGCATCTCCTTGGCCTGTTTATGCCCTGTGTAGCCATGTGTCTCCACCTCAGTCATTCTCTTCTGATAGCTGTCCAGTTTGCGTTGAAGATGAAAGATGGACTGAGCGGACTTCTGGTTCTTCTTTTCGAACAAGGTCTTGATTCGGGCAGTCGGCTGGTTCTCTGCTGTCATCTGAATGTACTCTTTCACTATTGCTGTAGAAGAGCAGAGTTTGAATATTATTTTAATGCCAATGTCTATTGAGTTTGACATAGAGCTAACCATCCTATTATACAAGACTTTGTATGAAACTAAACAATAAATAATATATGTGTAGATAACATTACATGGAATTGGGTTGAAGGGCATGAGCCAGAGTGTCACTGGATCTATAACAACAACAGTATATGAACATAGGAAAAAACAAAATATCATTACACCAGTTTTCCAATTGCAGGAGTCTACAAGTGGGATGTGCAGATCAATCAATCAATCAATCAATTAAAATCTTCCAGCTTCTCGTGGACCACAAGTCTTCAACAAATACATGCCAAGTCCTGTGCTGCACCAACCATTCCTGCTCTGTCCATGTCTTCTCAGCTTTCTTTAAGTTTGTTTCGAGCTCTCTTCTCCATGTGTGTTTTGGTCTGCTGCTTCTACTTCTCTTGCTTGGCGATTCCAGCACAGAGATTGGTTTGTAATGCTATCTACTAGTTTCCATAACGTGCACCTTGTCCAATGCCTAGTCATGTTTCAAGTTCCACTAATATCTTTCTGGTTCTTTCCAACAGATTCCCATTAGTGATCTTGTCATACTTCTTTGTTCATCCTCAGATCAAGGTTACGGTTTCTCTTACAAAGGACACCGTTGTTTGTAAGGCTGTTTTGTCTCCATACAGACTTTGTCTCATATTGTCTCACGAGGCCAGTAATGTTCTCTTTTCGTGCGTGAGTGTGCAGTTTTGCAGGAATGTTCCACAGTCATGATATGCTCCCCACATGGGCACCATTCATCTGTCCCAATCCTCATTTTGTTGTAAAGATGACCATTGAGTCTGTTATGCCCAGTTCTCAGTCTGAAGATGATGACTTGCTCTTCTCTAGGTTATCTTGTCATACCATTTTCACATTCATTCTGTGCATGCACTCATTTATGAAAGTATGTAGCTTTTTCGTTGTTGTTCTTATTGTTCTTTATGCTTTAGAGTTATACAATAGAAAGAACTTTACATTGGAGTTGAAGATTATCTTTTGTGTTTCAGCGTAATTTGTTTTCATTTCCATAAGTTCAGCAATGTAGTAAAAGTTCCTCTCGCCTTTTGTATCTTATTTTAATATCTTTGATATACATAAAACTAAGAAATAAAGGCTGCTTGCTGCTACAGCATCTCATGTGGTGTAGACTAAGTTTTTATTTTACCGTCGATAGTAATTAAAATTTAGCAGGGGTTGAGTCTGCTCCATTCAGACTTGGAGACCACTGCTCTAGCCATCTGGCTAAGCACACTTCTAAATATTAAGTAAATCATGGATAAGTAGTAGTTTATCTGAATTCTTCACTTTTGGTGAATTTTTTTATAGTGGCTTGCTTGGTGAAATTTGTCCATTATTGATGTCCAGACCATGAAAAGCATCCCATTCTTCAGACTACAAAACTTCCATGTGAGACCTTTTGCTTCCCTGTCATGCTGTGGCTTTCTTCTCTGGATCCTCAGCAAATTTGTGTTACGCTTCCGTTATTCTTGCAAAGCCTAGAGTCATGTCTTTTGTGATATCAGTATGAGCAGACCAGCATGTATTACTGAGTCACTTTACAGCAGCTAAACCACCAAGATGGTCAAGTAGCCCAGCTGTGTGTTGATGCACTATATAAACAGTAGGTGTTCTCAACTAATTTAACTAGCTGCAAAGATGTTGTGTACAATAGAATGACCACGTATACTTAAACATGCAAAACATGTTATGTCTGCAAGAGGATTATCTCACAAACTGGTTTTATAAAAATCAATATATTTCCTGCTCATTTCTGACACATTATCATGCAATTGGCTATCTCTGTCTTCCAAGAAAGTCAAAATACTTTGTGCAGACTTTAAAGCGATGTGACTCTTTATCTCAATGAACTGTACAAATCTATCAACTGGGTTACAACCGAGCACAAAATAAAATATGCAGCACAACTTATCTATATAGCTAATAGCATGTCTAGAGTAGAGTTCAACTTCACCCATATCAGAAATCTGGCTCAGGTTAGTTGTAGTAATATGAACCCTCAGCTGCAAAATGCATCTGGCATCCTTTGCTACCATTATTAACACATTTTTTGCTTTATTTCTGAAGCTTTTGTAAACCAGATTTGTACATGTACATTATTATATTTTGCAATTATTTGTAGGCCTATAAATGCAGTATGTAAGCCACAAACTGCGAAGATTAAAATCAGCAACAAAACAAAATATCTGCACAGTGCGCATACATAGTAAAAATATTTAAAATTAAATGTTTAATGAACCGTTTATATTTTGCAGGTGTGCATTATATTTTTTAAGTAATCCTTATAGAACATTATGGATGCGATTGTAAAATGCAGACATTACCATTTTCTACATAATGAAAGTTCTATATAACAATTTTTAAAAACTTAAAAGGCGTTAATGGTCTAACCTACTACAGTTAACACACCGACTTATGTAAGGGTCCATTACATAACTCACATCTGCGTAAGTCAAATTTGTAGATTACTTTAGTGTAACTTCATAAGAAATTGCAATATTACACAAGGTAACAGAATAAAACGTTATTTTTTGATACCGGAAATAAGATAGACATCATGTGACAGTATTTACTATAAAATAAATTATAAAAAAATATATAGAGGAATATAATCATACACTGAAGTATTCACTGTTCCCATAAAGAAATGTCTTTGTGACAACATATTAGTCTCTGACCGTGTTAATATCAGCAGCGCATACAGTTGAGTTGGCTCTGTAGGATGGGTGCGTGTGCGTGTTCTGCAGCAACTTCTACCTGTTCCCCTCTTGATGAGGATTATGGTCATCGTGGTCGTCTGAGTTGTCATTTTGACTCTGTTATGAGCAGCCGCTTGCAAACATTGTCTAGAGTAGAAGGCCTTGTAACTAGACATATCAAAATGGATACAGTGGCTAACATTCTTGAACTGCTTGGTGTCAGAATCCATTGCAGCCGCTTGCAAACATTGTCTAGAGTAGAAGGCCTTGTAACTAGACATATCAAAATGGATACAGTGGCCAACATTCTTGAACTGCTTGGTGTCAGAATCCATTGCAGCCGCTTGCAAACATTGTCTAGAGTAGAAGGCCTTGTAACTAGACATATCAAAATGGATACAGTGGCCAACATTCTTGAACTGCTTGGTGTCAGAATCCATTGCAGCCGCTTGCAAACATTGTCTAGAGTAGAAGGCCTTGTAACTAGACATATCAAAATGGATACAGTGGCCAACATTCTTCAACCGCTTGGTGTCAGAATCTATTGTAGTTCTCAGAATTTGTATTAATTTTAGTGGTTCATGCAACTTTAAATTTACATAAGCCACAGGTTATGTAACTCGGGGTGTTACTGTATACTTAATGAAGTATCTGGTTGTAAATACATCCTGCGTACAGATGTACAGTGTGGACATGATGTTGGGTCTTGGACAACATATTTCACATGACCCTGACGTTAGATGGGGTCTGCGTCAGTATGTTTCACCCGACCCTCATCTGAGGTGGCGGTCTTGGTTGGTAGGTATGTTTCAACGGACTCTGATGTGAGGTGTGGCCTTGGTTGGTCAATAAGTTTCACCTGACCCTGATGGTTCCCTTTGTGTACTGGATAATCAATACATAAACAAGAGGATCAGTGTAGGTTATAGACAAATTGATTAAAAAAAGAATGGTAGGATTCCTATTGACCCCTAATAAAACAAATGTGAATTTTTAGAAATAAGCCCATTATTCAATAAGAAAAAAGAAAATATTGTTTACTTAACTTAACTTAACTTAACTTAACGTCTTTATACTGGTTTAGAAGACCCTGCAGAGTCTGTATACAACCAGTTACATTTACATCACCTTGCTCTAAAATCTATGCGCATCCAGTTTATTCTTAAACGCATTAACTGTCCCTGCCTCCACCACCTCCCCTGGCAATGCATTCCAAGCAGACACCACTCTCTGACTAAAAAAATATTTCCTAATATCTAACCTGGACCTCTCTTTAATCAGCTTGTAGCTATGCCCTCGTGTTATTGTAGGTGGCTGTATTTTAAAAAACTTGTTATAGTCTAATTTATCGATTCCTCTGATCATCTTATAAACCTGTATTAAGTCACCACGAATTCTTCTCTCTTCGAGACACTGTAGGCCCATTTTTCTGAGTCGTTCCTCATAACTGTAATTCTGGAATCCAACTATCATCTTTGTCGCTCTTTTTTGTATTCTTTCTAGCATGTTTATGTCCCCTCTATGATAAGGACTCCACACCTGTACACAGTACTCCAATCTAGGTCTAACTAAAGCTTTATACAGTTTGACGATCACTTCCTTGCTCCTATGTTTAATATTTCTTTTTATCATACCTAACATTGCATTTGCCTTTTTCACTGCTACCTTAACTTGCTCACTCACCTTTCCTGTATGATCTATTATAACCCCTAGGTCCCTTTCCTTATCTATCTTTCTAATATTGTTTTCTCCCATTCTGTATTTATGTTCCATATTGGATCTACCCATGTGGATGACTGTACATTTATCTACATTAAACTCCATTTGCCAGCTTACAGACCATTCTCGAATTTTATCTAGATCCGACATCAATATATCCACTTCCGCTTTAGATGAGACACTACTGCATAGTTTTGTGTCATCAGCAAATTTTGTTTTGTGTCATCAGCACTTGTGTACATCCTTTTAAAAATTAATTGGAGGTTGCAAATTTATGAAGGAGGAGGGGAGGAGTACACTCCCTCTCATGACATAACTGATCAGGCCATGTAACGCTTCTGACTATCCAGCTGTAAATAAGTGCATGCCTTTCTTATTCAGATGCAGATACCAAGAATATCTCGAACATTTTATCACTGATCGCAGTATTATTATCTTCATGAAGACAGCAGTGGTACCATTCTTTCCCCCTTGGACCCTCTAAGATGCAGATAAATTCCCCTAATTACCTTCCTTCATGTTTTGTTCCCGCTTGATAGACTCCTTGGTCTTGTATATTTTCCCCTGAAGTGTTTCCATGAACTGTTTAGTCCTGACTGTGTTCTCTCCACTGTCCACCTCATCTGTGCCCGGGTCACTGCCATTGTCCTGTTTGTGGGTGGAGAAAGAGGTTGGGGGTGAGGTGGGAAGTGAGTGGGCAGGTGTATAGGAAATGAGGTGAAGAGGTGGTGGAAGTGGTTAGTGGGCATGATGAGAAGAGGTTGAAGGTGAAGAGAGAAAAGTAAAGTGAAGGGAATGTGTGGGCTGGAGGAGAGGAGGTCAAGGATAGTGAGTGGGCAGAACTAGAGGAAGTTGAAGGTGAGATGAAGAGAGGTGAGGTGAAGGGAAGATGAGCAGGCAGAAAAAGAGAACCCCAGGAGGTGAGCAAAGAAGTGAGAGGAGAGGATGACGGTAGAGGAGAGGATTTAAATAGAGAACAAGACGAAGATAAAAATACAGAAGAGATAAGAAAAGGAGGAAAGACACTATATGAAGGACAAATAAGAAAGATGAGCTAAAAAGGTTTGATAGAAAAAAGAGCAAATTAACAAATGAGTAGCTTTATTCGCATCTGGAAAAAAAATCGGAACTACTATTGACTTTCTATATTGCTTCCCAAACCAACAAATCTTCACCAAACTAAAAAGCAAATCTCCCCACACACGAACAAACAAACCACCCTCCAAGCAACAAGCATGTCTCTGTTTAAATAAATAAAATAATGTCCCCCAAACGAAAAAACAAATCTCCCTTATCAACTACCAAATAAATGTCCCCCAAACGAAGAAACAAATCTCCCTCATGAACTACCAAATAAATGTCCCCTAAACGAACGAACAAATCTCCCTTACCAACTAAATGGGTCCCCTAAGCGAACGAACAAATCTCCCTTACCAACTACCAAAAAAAATGGGTCCCCCAAACGAACAAACAAATCTCCCATGTAAACTTCCAAATAAATCTCTTAAATCTGAAAAAAATGACATTCAAACAAATATATCTCTCCCTGCCCAACAATAAATCATCCCCTACAACGGAATAAATCATCCCCAAACCCACAAACAAATGTCATCCCAAACTAACTAAAAAACATCACCCCAAACCCAACAAGAAAACCTCACTCTAAACCAACAAACAAACCTCCCAACAACTCACCACCAGATCCTCAGAACTAGCCCCAGGCGTTGTGCTGTGGTCACTAACTCCACTGCTACCAGAAACCGAAGCAGTCACCACTTGGCTACTACCACCATCCTGTGCACCAAGGAACACCTTCTTGCTGACAAGCGGGCTCGTACGGCCTGGAACCAGTCTCGCTGTACCTTTAGTTAAACTGCCTCCTGTTTTCTGGTCAGACTTTCTCCTGTGCCAGGTAAGTGTGAAGGAAAAACAGCAAATTAAATATACATCTAATATTTTTGTTAATAGTTCCTGTGTGAAGATATTTAACATAAAACTAGTCATAATGTATGGCTGTGAAACATGACATGTAACTAAGAGTATACCATCCTTACTGTAAACCTTCAACACTAATGCACAATCAATTTTACTAAATGACTGGGCAGATAGTTGAAAGCAAATCTAGCCTTTTTGATCCTGATGTTAACATCTTTGTTTGTTTCTCCGTTTGCATCAATGTTACTTCCCGGATAGGTAACACTTTATACTTCAACTATCTGATCATTTATCATTACAGGGTCTCATAACGATATATGATCAGATAATTGAGGAGGTGTAAAGTTGTACTTACCTGGGAAGTAACTCAATAAAACGGAGAACAAACCGAGATGTTAACGCCAGGATCAAATAAGCTAGAATTGCTTTAAACTCTCTTCGTCAAATATGGAACTCCGCAACATTCTCCATGGAGAATAAGCACAAATGTAAAGTCTGTTCTGCTATATGGATCTGAGACCTGACAGGTAACTAAGGGGTATCACATCCAGACTGCATACCTTCGTTGACAAGTCTCGAATCGCATATTGCGTGTTAGATGACCAGAGATAATGACAAACACAGATTGGTATGAAAGAACATGCAACAATTTTTACAGCGGGAAGATTGAGAATGACAGTTGGGATAAATAGGACACACTCTCAGAATGAAGCATGACAACATAACCAGACGTGGATTTGATTGGAACCCATAAGGAAAGAGACGAGTGGGAATCCCAAGAACCACACGGCAGCGAACAGTCAGTTAAATCAGCATCTGTAGGCGAAACTCAAGAAGACGGTACAAAATAGAAACATATAGAGAGCATCTATTGCAGCTCTATGTTCCAAAGGGAACCAAACAGGTAAACGATGATATGACTGGAAAACATGGACATGTAACTAAGAGTATCACATTCAGGCTATAAAAACATTAATGCATAATCAGTTCTACTATATGGTTGGGAACCCTGGTGGGGTAATAGCGAGCCATGGTGGGAACTCTGTTGCCCTGTATGGAGCTCAGGGTGCCCTAAAGCGATATTGATGTGACAGGATGGTATTTTGAGAGGGAAGAGAATCTAAAGGTGTGCAGAGGGACGGGGTGTGCTGGTGGGGTCTCAGAGTTTCATAGTATCACAGACCTCTGAGAAGTCCACATTGAGAACTAATGGATTATATACCTTGTAAGTACGTGATGCAGCAATGGAAAAGAATGCGAATTTCGCATTGTGTCCAAAGTACGCTGTGTTGACGATCCCTTGATAGATATTGAACTGGTGACGTCTCTGCTACTTCCAAGCATATTGGCTCCTCTCACGCAACTGACAACTGATAAACCTGGGTTGGGCAACTAGCGGCCCGCAGGCCCTATCTGGCTCCCGACGGGTTTTTATTCGGCCGTCGTCCCAATCATATAAATCAGTTAATTAATCACAGAACAATAAAAGCAGCCAGTCACAAAAACAATATCACATACTAGAATGTAAGCCTGTCTGTGACATATAATGTGGTACTTTCGGAAACTGATGTGAATCATATCGATCCATAATACCTGGTAGTTCTATGTGAAAGGGAAACTTGAGATACTCTAAATTGTAGCGACGAGATCATTCTACACAGCTTTCTATGGCGTCATGAAAGGTATTAATCCTGACTAATCTCATTGGCTAAATGACGACACGCAGGTTAATAATACCTATAGTTCCTAATGAATGTCTTCTGCTCCTATACTGAGATGGGACCTGCTGGTCCGCCATTGCTCCTAAGGTATAACATCTGACCCTATGCTGAGGTTATATTCCTGAGGTATTGCATCTGGACTACACTGAATTCACTTACTGGCCCGCCAATGTCAAATGCCTCTACACTGAGAAAGGACCACGCACATACTGACCCGCCAATGCCATCTGACCCTAGACTGAAAAATAACCACAAACCTAGTGGACCGACCGCCAATGTTCCAGAACTATGTCATTTGGCGCGTCACGAAAACTAGTTGATGGAGACCACTGCTGTAAACATTATCCAATGAAAGAACCGGCCAAGAAAGCAAGTAAGAAAGTGGCTGACTGTCTGCTGTGTAGTACTGTGATCTAATCATTGAACTCTGTCACGTTGCTTCTGTCGCGAAAGACGACTGCACTTCGCCACTCCATCTACCGAAAAAAGTAGATAGATAAGATAATACTATCACGCGAAGGCAAGTACTTGCAATACAATTTGTAAAGATGCACTGATAAACGTGAGCTGAGTGTCGCGAATTACAAGGTATAAATTGACGTTTCGAGAAGTGTGCTTCGCGGGAATCTGTTCTCTTCCTAAAAATGTCCTTCGATGTTCTTCGACATACCCATAGGTGATCAGTCTCTCTGAGCAAATGTCGAAGGGTGTGGATACTATGGTTTCTGTAGCCCAATCTGTTGCGATGTCATCACACAGTAGAGTCTATGATAAGACTTCAAAATGTCAGTCCTATCCATAATTGTGGTTTGCGAAGCCGTGATGTCAGCTCTTTCGTTGCACTGAACCCCAGCATGACCATGGCAGTAGATACACACCAGCCCCTGAAGATTTGAGCTTCTGCAGCAGTCATCCAGTCATGCCCTAGCCAGCTCTTCTGTACGTCAGGGATTAGTAATCTGATACGATGACTGCACTTTTTAAGGATGTCTCAGATAGCTTTATTATAGTTAAGTTCACTGTCTTCATCTGGTGAAGTCTGTGGAACATTTCTAAGCCGCCGCGGGAGCTACAAAGTTCGTGCTCTGTCGTCGGCACTTTTAGCAACGAAAGGGACTGTGCACACATGGGGGCGCTCATGAGCACTGAAGTCAGTTTTGTGAACCATTTCATATTTTACTGTATGATGCCTCAACATTTATGGAGGGGGCAAACAATTTACAGCTGGCTAAACTGCATCACAGCGCGACAAAGGTATGTGCTCAGGTAGTCTTTCCACGAGAGGTTATGAGCGCTAACCGATCTTGCCACTTGGACAACGCCAAATATTTAAAAAAAACAAACATCATCATTTGTCTCCCTTAAGAACATGAAGGCATCACAGAAGTTGACCTTGCAAGAAGCCTGTGTTTGAGAACTAATGAGATGTGCTTTTCTAGTAGCGATTTCGCTCGCATATTAACTTCATTCAGGGGTGCAACGGGTCTCGTCAATTAAAATATACACGCCGTGCTCCTAGAAACAGTGCTTTAGCAGCCTGTTCAACGACGTGGGGATCTATACTGTGATCCCCGAACTGGTGAGTCTGCTTAGAAAGCTTACATTGCACTACAGCGAGGAGGACATTTGTTTCTCCTCCCCGTTCAGTAGGCCCAGAGCTACTACAAACCAGCTATGAGCGAAAATTCGCGAAGAGTGAATAACTTGGTACAGGTATATTCTAAAATAATAACAAACCACACATAAAATCAAAAGGCATTGTCGGTAGGGAAGTAGCAAGAAAGACACTCGAGCTGAACGCACTTGTTCTAATCCTCGATGGTTTGAGAAAATTCGTTCCTAGTATCCGGAAGACAAAGAAACCGCTAGGATAATAATTCGACGAACGAATAAACTCGACCTATAAATACAAACAAATAGGGATTCACGCAAGGATTACGCAATATAATATAGATTAATACTTCAGAAAGTGCCGATCCGCAAAGTCTCCACACAAAAAAAAATGTAATTATTGCAAACAGTTTAACACTAACAGCAAACACCCTTACCGTCTATAACTGCTAACTGGTAACAAAAATCATAGAATTGGCTAAGTATGCATTTAAACACATTTTAATACAAATTTCAGTTGATCGAAAAAGAACCATAATAAATTAATTGGACACCGGTCCCAATGAATAAATCCACGCCGGTTCGTCACACTGAAAAGTTTAGGAAGCACTGATATAGATAAATACTGCCTATTGAAAAGTGTCTTGGATCCGATTCCTCCTGCTCTATCTCTCTCCACACTTTCATGGATATGTTACATATTATGTAGACACACTAACGCAGTCGGGCATACACAAATAGACACGCAAACACACATTGATACGCATGCGCACACACTGAAATACAAACAAATAGATATATAGACATGCACACACAAATATATATTTAGTCACGCGCACCAAAATAAATACGCACGCACACGGGGCACACACACATACAAGCAGATAAAAGACGAACACTGAAGGACACACATAGATATACAGACGCACACGCGTACACACGCAGCCACTGACACATATACAAAGGGCCACACACAAAACAGATTTAAGACTCGTGCAAAGCTAGTCCAAACATAAGAAACCAGAACACGTAATACAGCTACCACCGACACACCACCTCGACTTGTTCTCAAGCTAACGGATACCACAGAGAGCAGTGCTTCACTCACTCAAATGTGCACATCCGTGGAGACACTTCGGACGACCTACGAGGACCAACTGGGTGTGTGTGTGTGTTGTCGGTAAGGAGAGGTCGTGATTGCAGGGAGGGTAGTGCGGCAATAAGGAGGGGGGGGGGGAGCAGGAGACAAAGAGGACAGTGAGAGACAAAGACGAGAGGCGAGGTCACAAAAATAATCCCATAAAAACAGTGGTATTCACGCGCCACAAATGTATTTGGTAATCCGTCCACGCATAATTTTTTGCGGGCTGGACATTTCACGACTGGGACGGACCATTGGCGGGACGGGGGACATATCAACGTTGACAATTCATCATTAACACAAAAAAGGACACTCCCACGCATGTGTTCTTGTTCCTAAGAATCTACTACTTCACTGCACTCAGGGTATATCCATACGCCCTAAGTCTATATCAGCAAAGGGTGTGTACACTGGTGGTTCCTGTCGCCCGCTGGTTGTACACACTCGTTATCCATCCCATATGGCCTCTTACTCCACTATACCCTCGTTTGATTTCAATGTCCAGACGGAATTACTCTTTCATTTATTGAAGTGGCATCATCTAACAGGTTTCAATGGGTCCCCTTTGTGCTCATAATGGACAGTAGGACCAGAGAATCTCTATTTTAGATGTCATTGCGCAGATCAGCACACTTCACAACACTAAATTCCCATAGAGCTTCAAACATTTCTATATTTTTAGAGTCCATGCCGGTTGTTTTTCTTTTGCTCATATCTTGTTTTGCTTTTTCGACATCTGATCTGAGAATGCTGAGGCCGTCATTATTAAATGTTGATTTGTATGTCACCTCTGTTGCCGTCCAACATTTCACATATACTCCGTCCATACGTTATACATAATATATATATTTATGGTATATACCATGTAGTCTGTAATAAGATCTGGCGCAACACAGAATGGCCCAAAGCATGGAAACGATATGTGTACATCCCCATACCCAAGAAAGGGAATCTAAAGTTATGTACAAACTATCGCCTTGATAAGTCACGCCAGCAAGATCTTATTGCGTATCTCTCTCTCTCTCTCTCTCTCTCTCTCTCTCTCTCTCTCTCTCTCTCACACACACACACACACTCTCTCTTTCTCTCTATAATGATGTATTTTGTTCATTGCCTTGCCGTGTTTAAAAGAAGTTTCTTTTTTTTCTGCATTTATAGCACTCGTGCTGTGCTTCTTTCTTATGGCTTCTATTACACTATATTTTTGATACTATCCACTGTTCTTTTCCACTTATGCACAAATTACATATCGGATTCGTCGTTACCACATATTATGGAGTGACTGTGTGCCCCCCCCCCCCCCCTTAATTTAGCAGAAGATGACAGTCCTCTATACTTGATTTTTCTAAACTCTAGCAGAAGTTTTACTTGTTGCTTGTTTTTAGAGAATCCTACTGAGTGCTTGCATTCTCTTCTGTGTTTTCTCTTGCTGGTAGTAGGCCTACATATTTATTTTGGACAATCACATGGTATTTCTGTTTAATGTCTGACTGCGTTTGTGCTGATACATACTTATTTAAAGGTACTTTGCATATACTATTTTTATGTTATTCAGTCTGATGGCTATTTTAGTCGCTACATGATTGTGATCGGAGTTTATGTCTGCATATGGATACGTTTTTTGGCACTGTGACACATTTGTATTATCTATCCTTTATCATAATGCAGACAATCCGATTTATTATTATATCTCACGTGCTTTTCCACTTGTATAATCTACAATGAAAAGGAAGAACCAGAACCCACATTGAGCGAAGTTCGAGCAGCGATTAAGGCGCTGAGAAAAGGGAAAACCCCAGGCTGCGATTATATACCCGCTGAACTGATTCAACCGGGAGGAGAGGCAAGCATCCGTATATACCATGCAGTCTGTAATAAGATCTGGCGCAACACATAATGGCCCAAAGCATGGAGACGATCCGTGTACATCCCCATACCTAAGAACGGGAATCTAAAGTTATGTACAAACTATCGCCTTGATAAGTCACGCCAGCAAGATCTTATTGCGTATCATCATGAAAAGAATAGAAAGAATTGTAATATGAACTAAACGAAACGAAAGCCAGGCCAGGAAGAGGCACGAGAGACCATATCTACAACACGAGAAAAATCATAGAGAAGCAGAGAATTCAATACGGACCTATATGCCTGTTTTATAGACTACACCAAGACATTTGACTGCGTAAAATAGCAGCAAATGTGGAACATTATGAAAGATATGGGCTTCTCAACATATCTAGTTCAACTAATGAAACCCTCTACAGAGGGCAGCAAGCAGCCGTTATAATACATGGTGAAACCTCAGATTGGTTTGAGATACACAAGGGGGTCAGACAGACCTGCATTCTTTCACCCTACCTGTTCAACATTTATGCAGAAAACATTATCAGGAATGTAATAATTTCTACAAACTTCGATCCTTTCACAATAGGAGAAAAGGAGATACCGGAAATACGATTTGCCGACGACACAGATTTGCACTCGAACAGCGCCACGGGTCTGGAACAAATAATTACATCAGTCCAGAAACACAGCGAAGCCCAGAATCTCTACCTGAATACAAAGAAAACAAAGATAATGACAACTGATAAGACAAAACTACAACCTAAAATCGAGATAGCTGGCGAAGAGATTGAAAATGTTGCACATTTTGAATATCTGGGATCAATACTAAACAACAATGGAGACTGTACAACAGAAGTAAGAAGACGACTGACTATGGCAATGCAGAAGATAAGGAGTACGCAGAACCTATGCCATAATACAAACAAAGAACTAGAACTAAAGATCCTAAGAACATGCATTTTTCCTGTGGCAACCTATGGATGTGAAACATGGACGATTACAAAAGCAATAAGAGCGAAGATCTCGAAACACAATGCCACAGAAAAATCCTGAAAATCCCGTGGACGAAGAAAGAAACAAACAAATCCATCCGGCAAGACCTGAATGTAGAGGAGAATTGGCTTATAAATGAGCTAATGGCCCGAAAACTGAGGTTTTTTGGACACGTCAAGCAATACAACGGGCTGGAGACAGTGGTTATGGAAGACATGGTCACTGGGAAGAGAGGCAGGAGCCAACCGAGAAGACGATGGAGCCAGGACATCAAGGAGACGCTGGATTTGACCTTGGAGCAGGCCGGAGGACTGGCGAAAGATAGTTTCCTACAGACAAGCTGTGAAGAAAGTGACGTTCTAAAAGTGATATGCTACATGATGATGATAATCTTCTTGTAGCTTGCTGGAAAAATGTGTTTCCAGTAACTAATTGTTTTCTTCACAATCATGTCAGCATATCTCCTCTGTTCTCTCAGACCGAATTGGCATATTATATCCCTATATTTTCCCTTTATCGATTTTGCTTATTTCATTGCTGCCATTACTACCACAACATCAGTAGATTGTTTTGGCCCCAAACGCTCATATATGCGCTTAGATCTACTGACTATGAGTAATGAGACACGTATGTGGATTTACTGTCTATCGTTTATGATATTAGAGGCGTTCAAATAAAACCGGGACTTTTTGTTCTAGTGCTGGAACTACTATAATTAGTTAAGGGCACTTGTGTCCTATTACTGCTAGGTGACCCACTTGCTATCGCCAGTCACGTGACAGATAAAAACGGCAGACAACACTGTTAGTGCTTGAATGAAACAGCGTGTTGTGATGAAGTTTCTTGTGAAAGAAGGCGTGAAACTTTATGACATTTTCAGAATACTGCGATCACAATACGGTGATGAGACACTCAGCTGCAGTAAGACATTTGAATAGTGTAAATGTTTTAGAGCAGGCAGTACATCCGTGAGTGATGAGCCCGGTCGTGGTGGCTCTCAACCCACCAGTCATGTCTGTTAATATCCAGATTGTGAAACACCTTATCCTGGACAATCGACGAATAACCTGTTGCGAAATTACACAATAGGCACGTTTTTCTCTGGGTTCGGTGAACACTATTATTCATGAACATTTGTATTTTCGGAAGATTAGTGCACATTGGGTGCCAATACAGCTTTCCGATTTTGACCGGCAGAGATGAGTTCAAGCACCGAATTGAAGGAACTTTTTGATATGTAAGGCCATGACTTTTTTTTTTTTATCGCTCCATCTTGCAGTCCAGACCTCGCTCCATGCGATTTCCACCTGTTTGGACCCCAAAAAGAATTCCTGGAGGTCATCATTTCAGCACTGATGACGAAGTAAAACAGGTTGTCCTGGATTGGTTCAGACATACTGACATCTTTCCTGCTGAAGCTTTTCAAGCATTGCTTAAAGGCTGGGACAAGTGCATGCACGTTACAGGAAATTATTTCGCATTAGCTGCAGTGGTCAGCGACCCATAGCTGACTGCTAGCGTCAGGCCCAGCGAACCAAAGCTGACAAGACCCTTCTATGCCTCCACGCGGTGATCCTGGATAACAGGCAGCAGCAGGGCAGACTGGCTAAGGAGAATGGATCGAAGAGGGAATGCTAGCTAACCCGGTACTAAAAAAATGCTTGTTGAAGTCGGATGTGTTGGAACGAAAGGTGCAAATATCGCAGTCAAGCTGTAAACTACGACACAACGCATTCCGTTCTCTGGACTGCATTCTGCTACTTAAGGCCTTTCATTGTTTGGTAGTGGGAGATTGAGAATGAACGAAGCCAAGCCATATCAAAAAATAAATGGCATTTTGAATACTTAAAAAAAAAAGAATACACATTTCCTTACACAAAAAAGATCCGGTTTGATTTGAACGCCTCTCGTACACGTGTGTATATCTACTATCTCTGGTTAATGATACAAATGTGTAGATATAATGTCTTTGGTTAATGATACACTTTTGTGGGTAAGGATCTAATGTCTATGGTTAATGAGGCAAGTGTGTAGATCTACTGTCTATGGCTTATGAGACAACTGTGTATGGCTAATGAGACAAGTGTGTAGATCTACTGTCTATGGCTTAATGAGACAATGAAAGAGCTGATTGTATGGTTTCAATAGTGAACTGGATAGGATATATATATGAACTGAGAAAACACAATATAACTATTCTATGACACTATGGGAATTGTATCATGCAAAACAGCCATTACAACAGCCGAACTAACATCGCATCTCGTAGAACAGCTATTAAAACAGCCGAAATAACAGTGTGTCATATAGAACAGCCATTACAACAGCCGAACTATTATCGCATTTCGTAGAACAGCCGAAATAACAGTGTATCATATAGAACAGCCGTTTCAACAACCGAACTATCATCGCATCATATAGAGCAGCCATTACAACAGCCGAACTATCATCGTATCATATAGAACAGCCATTACAACAGCCGAACTATCATCGTATCATGTAGAACAGCTATTATAACAGACGAACTATCATCGTATAATATAGAACAGCCATTACAACAGCCGAACTAACATATGTTCAACGAATGATAAATAGAACACACAAGCGATGAAAAAAATCCACAAATCTGTTAGCTCACAAAGATGATCAGAATGTCAGGAGGCCTGTCCCCAACCTAATTGAGAGATGAATGACATTGTAACGAGAGAAACATGAGATAGACTGGCAGGTTTATGAGGGTCATAGATGTGGCTATTTGATGGATAAACTATAGGGTGTCTTGAGAAACCTGAGATAGACGGTCATATTTATGATTTATAAGAGAAGTAATTGTGGTTTGGGAGAATGAAAGAGCTGGTATCCTGACCTTAGAGCAAATGCAATGGGGATATTAGCAAAGGATAGAGATGAAATTTTGAAGTCGATCAATGAACGCCTCTTGGATGAAGTCACAACAACGGATGTATCACCAATGCACATATTGCAAAGTTTTGAAATCCTGCGCGGATACAGCAGAGGGGGAGGGGGGCGCATGAGAGGACGGAGCAGGAGTGTATGCAACCAGTAATTACGGAAACCATCAGTATATGCACTCTTCACTTACAGGAATTCAACATATATGGGTCGGCCCAGAGTGCTACGATATCGACTCTTAACAGAACAGATGTGTTTGCTTGGAAACAAAAGAAGAATCAACACACGGGCAGACAAAGTAATAACATACTAAATATGTCCAACCTTTCAAAGACCATCCTCATCAGACAACACGATGTCTTAATTCCGAAATTTGAACACCTTTTACAGATATCACAACCAAGTAGGTAGATAAGATTCAGTCTGAAATTACCCCTTCACTCGAAAGCAAATAAAAACGACTGACAGTAGACGTATCAGGAAGACGAATATTGCAGCGCGACTGATAAAGTAACCATGTAGCTAAATTTAGGTATGGGGAAATGTAAAATGTTGGTTATATTTAGATGTTACGTGGTAGGTGTAATGCGAGCGTTGGAGAACTTATAGAAATCAATAGAAAACAAGTACAATGCAAAAATACAAATATTAAACTCCAATGGTGCTCTGAAACATGGAAAATAACAAAAACAAAACAATCACCAAACATGTTCCATCTTTCTACATACATTTTACCTAATTCTTGTGGGAATCGCTGATTAATTCGCCATTCTTACACACCTTAGAGATGCGCGAATGACCAAGTGGTTTGTATACCAGGTTCCTCACCACAGTGGTATGAGTTCAAAACCATAATAAGACATTTTTTTTTCTATTTCTTTATGGGATGCAATAAAAAAAAACCTATCATGCAGACTGTGTGGACCCTGTAACGGGCAAGGGTTCATTATTTATAAGCCCAATGTATCTGCGTGACGGACGCCATCAATGGAAATGAACGCCCAAGTTATATACATGCCGGTCCATAAGTCCCCCAAATTGAGTAACTTTTTTGCTTGTAAATATTTTCAAATTTGTGTTTCGTGTATGTCAATATGCCCCTGAACCACACAGCAGCTAAAAGAGAACGTCAAGTGAAAAATTGAGGCGCTGGAGAAAGGCATGTCAAGAGGAGTTATAGGACATGCTGTAGAATGATCCCCTGCTTGCAAAGTGGAAAATAGGGGCGATTTACGTGACATCATTTTTGCACAAGGTTTAAAAATAAATTAACATTTTCTGTACTTTGTTATATAAAAAAATGAATGAAAGTAAATAGCAAACTAAGTTATGAAGCGTAAATATGAAAAACATTGCGGGGAATCCCCGTTATGACATGTTAGCATGGGTATTCTCAATTTGTTATCCCAATTCTATGGCGCGAGATTCATGACGCCGGAGGCAGGGGCGTACCAGCAAGGGGTTTTTCTTCTTCCTTTCTGAGCCCAGACTTCACAAACACATAAAGTATATTGAACATATTAGGTGCATTAACTTCTTATGACAGTTCGCCATCCTTGCTTGCGATGGCAAACTATTATTATGAGTGTAAGTGGTATTAACTAAGTAACGCCACTGAATATTCACTGTAAAGGTATCCCTCATACGAGAAACAGAAAGTACACAGAGCCATCACCAGTACCATCCACAAGGGGTCCCTTACAGAAGAGGAAAGAATAGAACCACTGCATCTTTATGCATGGCGTAAAACACGACAAAAATGGTGGTGCATAAAACTAGCGACCACATCATGCAAAACAAACTGCTACAGAATCCACCACTGCAGAAACACGCAAAGTACCTTGGCACATGCTTCCTAAGTGAGGTCAATTCGGGTTGTGGTGGTATAATCTGGCTGGAGTGAAAATGGACAAGACGACAATATATACATGTTCCTCCATGTCAACTTTTCCTATATATAATCTGGCTGGAGTGAAAATGGACAAGACGACAATATTTATAAATCTACCTGGTCTTGCTAGCAGGAGTTTCAATTTGCAAATAATATTATTCCTAGAGGCATACACTATTCAGCAGTGAATGGGGTACAGTGTTCTTGGATCCCCAGGGCAAGACAGGTAGAGATAGACCAAGAAAGCACGCTCGAGACAAGCATAAATGACACAGAGAAGACGTTTCTAAAGCTGGAACAGATGGACTATTACAGAAGAATTTAACGTGTATTTGTTAAAGACATGTGCCCCACAGGGAGCTGAACGGGTTTGGTTTGATTCATGAATGAGTTCAACATATAAGTCTTCGTATTTTCACACGAATCACAGGACAACAACTATTCCTGGTACACTTATAGAAAGTCTGGTCAAAGCTTATTTGATCGCCCTTGTGGTAGCAGCTTGTGTAGCTAGTGTTTGTATTTCACATGATGAGGTGACGCTTGAGACATGCTACAAGGAGTGCTCAGACATGCCACACTGAGATAATGTTATATGACGTGACTAAAAGTGCGGTCACCCCACTTTATGGCAGAAGATGCGCCATTTCATGGGATTGCATGCCACGGTAATTTACATAGACCAAAAGCTTGTGGAATAGCCATCTAGGTTTGGAAAGGGAGCACAAAATTTGGCAAAAGACTGGTCCACAATTCAGGACGACTTGAATCCTGTAGAGGTTGCAGTGGCATCCTGTGTGTGAAATAAAGTTCTAGAAACAACTGTACGCAAATGAAACATGAAATACACGAATGAACAACTCGTGTTACCTGGAAACGGGTGGAGTAAATATTTCCGACAAACTTAGACAATTATAGTGGTGCTATTCTGCCATCCTTGTGTACTACACAGGCCAACAAACATGATCACACGCGTCATGTATGTCCTTGAATGGTTACATTCTTTACATTATTTATGAGACGAGATGGGCGTGCACATAAGTACCGGCCTAGTGAATCAAATAGTGTAACTACGCTTCTGTAAATAACAGAGCATACGATGAGTGAATGGTGGTGACTGATAAATGTTGTCAGACTAGGTCGATTGTGTGCAGAAATGGGAGGATGAGGCTAACGTCTGGTCAGGCTAAACACGCTGATCAAACTATGTTAGCCAGGGTCAGGAGAAATATACTGGCCAAGACCCTCACCTGAACTCCTCGGGCTGTTGTCGAGGACAACAGTCTGGCTAACAAGGTGAGGTTCGAGGTTATCCCCGTAGTAGTGAGTGACACACAGATAAGCCAAGCATTGCACAACCGCCTGGAAGACCCCGGTCCGCATCCTCAGCACGCTCTGGATGTCAGGAAAGCTACTACATTCTGGCACAAGTTCAGTCCTTTTCAGGGCGCACAAATGGGTTACCAAGCCAATTTTGGTCATTAGCAACCAAACAACCAATCATGTGTAGAAATGGCATACAGCGCATGCAGGGGTAAGTTTAATTGGGGGTGGGTGTCGGTCTGGACTATATATTTCATACCTGGCAATGAGCGGATCATCAAAATGACGTGAAACACCTTTGCATCACGGAAACACTAGGTTAGGTACATACAGAAACACACATGCATCCAAGCACTGCTTTATGCGTCTTAACCGGCAGAAGAAACTAGTGAGGCAAACACTTTAAGTAAAAAAAATAAAAAATAAACGAAGACAATGATGGAGGATGCTGTTGTTGTTTCGAATGCCCACAATGAGTAGGTCTACTCTTTTGTGCGTCCTGAAAAGGACGTTATATGGCGAATTGCAGTAGCTTTGCTCACCTCCCAAGCGTGCTGATGAAGGTGGACCGGGATCCTCCAAGCGGCGGTGCTATGCTTGGCTTCACCTGCGTGTCGCTCACTACTACATGGATCACGTCGATCCCTCACCTCGTTAGCCAGGCTGCATGAAAACAACCCGTTTCCAGGGAGGGCTACGAGGAAGCCGAGTTGAGGTTCTTGGCCAGTATGTCTTGTCTGACCCCGACTAACATGTCTGATCAGTATATTTTGTCTGACCCCGACTAACATGTCTGATCAGTATATTTTGTCTGACCCTGACTAACATGTCTGATCAGTATATTTTGCCTGACCCCGACTAACATGTCTGATCAGTATATTTTGCCTGACCCCGACTAACATGTCTGATCAGTATATTTTGCCTGACCCCGACTAACATGTCTGATCAGTATATTTTGCCTGACCCTGACTAACATGTCTGATCAGTATATTTTGCCTGACCCTGACTAACATGTCTGATCAGTATATTCTGCCTGACCCTGACTAACATGTCTGATCAGTATATTCTGCCTGACCCCGACTAACATGTCTGATCAGTATATCTTGTCTGACCCCGACTAACACGTCTGATTAGTATATTTTGCCTGACCCCGACTAACATGTCTGATCAGTATATTTTGTCTGACCCTGACTAACATGTCTGATCAGTATATTTTGCCTGACCCCGACTAACATGTCTGATCAGTATATTTTGCCTGACCCCGACTAACATGTCTGGTCAGTATATTTTGCCTGACCCCGACTAACATGTCTGATCAGTATATTTTGCCTGACCCCGACTAACATGTCTGATCAGTATATTTTGCCTGACCCCGACTAACATGTCTGATCAGTATATTTTGTCTGACACTGACTAACATGTCTGATCAGTATATTTTGCCTGACCCCGACTAACATGTCTGATCAGTATATTTTGTCTGACACTGACTAACATGTCTGATCAGTATATTTTGCCTGACCCCGACTAACATGTCTGATCAGTATATTTTGTCTGACACTGACTAACATGTCTGATCAGTATATTTTGCCTGACCCCGACTAACATGTCTGATCAGTATATTTTGCCTGACCAGACGTTAGTCTTCCTTACCAAGGATGGAGGTAAGCGATAAGTATGAGATGACGAAGAAGAAAACCTGACACCTGCCCTCTTCTTCCATGGGGATTAACTGTCTTTCTTTTCTCTTACAGTTGCTACAGTACGTGGTACTCCACCCCATGTTCTTCTTCTTCTTCTTCTTCTTCTTCTTCTGCGTACACAGTCAGACAGTAACCATTATTTTCTCGAAAAAAGCGGCGGTCATCCTGAGACTCTCGCCACTACCATAGAGCTTGTCTTGCAGTTCCACTGGCAATGGCCACATCTGCTCTCTCTGATCCTCGTATGTCGGGCAGTTCTGCAGCAGATGTTCAGTGGTCATTTTACCAGTACCGCACGGGCATTCGTCTGTACACCCTATCTTCAATTTGTTGAATGGGTGGTACCTCAGTCTGTTGTGGCCAGTGCGAAGTCTGAAGACAACGACCTGCTCTCTTCGGTTCAACTGGTAATAGGCATCGTTTTTGGTGTAACCAGTATGTTCGGTTTCCCATTTGGACATGTATCTGGCTTTGATAAGCCGTTTTGACTCTTCGTACGTCATACTGGTATCTGTTTGTGGTAGCCTTGCACCTTCTTTTGCCAGTCTGTCTGCCTCCTCGTTGCCTTGGATGTTGCAGTGTGACGGAACCCACTGTACCACTACCCTTTTTGGTGCGGACTGCTGGCACAGTTTGCAGAGTGCTGCTCTTAAGTCATTAAGCTCAGTGTTTTTCTGGCTTTTTAGCGCTGTGACTACTTCGAGAGCATCTGTCAGCAGGACTATATGGCTCTCATTTTCACTGTGTGTTACCATTTCTTCCACTGCCGCCCTCAGTGCCTCTGCCTCTGCTCTGAAATTGCTTGTGTACTTACCAGTAGCGAATGACAGTGTTATTTTTCTGCCATTTGGTAGGTTCAGGAATGCTCCTGCCCCTCCGTTCTGTGTAGTGTTTGTTACAGAACCGTCGGTGTATGCATGGGTCCAGTCCATGCTTGGGTAGCTTTTCGTTATGAAGCTTAGGGTAGTGTCTCTCCTTTCTTTTTCACTCTGGCAGTTTTTGTTTGCAATACCTGGTATATTTTCTACCACCTCTGGAAATATATCCTGCCTCCAAGTAGGTTTTCGTACAGTAGTGATGGGTTTTGGTGTTGTTAGTGCGTTTATGGGATCTTCGTGCATCTTTGCTTTGGCTATTTCTGCAAAGTTTCTCCGCTTTAGTTTCCCATTTCCCAAATTGTTTAGTCTCTGGTACATTGGATGGTCCGTCAGTCTTCTGAGTTTCTCTGACTGCAGCTGGGCTCTGCAGTCTCTTCTATCGGTCATGGATTGCAGTTTTGTAATCTTTTCAAGTTCTACAATTGGCGTTGACTTCATGCCACCTGTTATAATTCTCATGGCTTGGTTTTGAAGTTTGTTAACTTTATCGAAGTTCGCCTTCGCTGCGGTTGTCCATGCCGCAATGCCATACTCGAGAACTGGTCTCACTCTTCCAGTGTACAGTTTCTTTAGTATGCCTTCGTCTGCTCCCCAGCTTGTGCCAGCAAGTTTCCTCATGATCGCCATTCTTTCTCTGGCTTTCATTCGGTTTCTCTCAATCTGACTTTTCCATGTCATGCGCCGATCAAATGTGACTCCCAGATAGGTTGGGTTGTCGTTTGGCTGCAGGATTTTGCCATTTAGCCTTAATTTGGTACTTTGGGGTTTTAATGAGAGCGAGAATATTGTGCACGTGGTTTTCTCCTCGTTTATTTTGACCAGCCATGAGTTCGCCCATTCTTCCAGCGATGTTAGGGCCGTCTGCATCCGATTTCTTGCTATGGTGAGATTCTTTTCAGAGGTCCACATAGCCAGATCGTCTGCAAACATTGAGCTATGGACTCTTCTTGGTATATTCTCTGTAATATCGTTTATATATACCAGGAAGAGTGTGGGTGACAATACTCCCCCTTGGGGTACTCCCTGCTCGAGTGTCACCTTTTTGCTCATCTGCCCTTGTACTTGGACTCTGGCCGTTCTTTGTTTGAGGTAGTGGTTGATCCACTTGTACATCTTCCCACAGACATCACTTCTTCTTAGCTTGACTCTAAGTCCATCCTTCCAGACTTTGTCAAATGCCTTTTCCAGATCCACCCAAACAGCTACTGTGTGTTTTTGTGCCTGGTAGGCATCTTCTATCTCCTGGGCTATGAGGATGACCTGGTCCTCAGTGGATCTGTGCTGTCTAAAGCCGGCTTGCTGTGGAATTAGTATTCGTTTTTCTTCCAGATGCCACATCAGTCTGGTGTTTATCATCCGTTCCATCAGCTTGCCAACACAGCTCAGTAGGCTTATGGGCCTGTATCCATTTGGATCTGTTTTGTCCTTCCCTGTTTTTGGTACTGGTACCAGTATTGCATCTTTCCATGCCTGGGGTACAATACCCCTTTTCCAGCTTTGGTTCAGGACTGATAGTAGTTTCTTCTTCGCTGTTTGGCCCAGCCCCATCAGCATTTCGTTTGTTATCCCGTCTTTTCCGGGAGATTTCCTTTTCTTTAGTGTACTCATAGCCTCTTCCATTTCGCGCATTGTTAGTTTGGCCATCATGTGCTCTTCAGGAGCCGTATTTATGTTTTCGTGTCCCTTTAGCTCTTCGCTAATGTCTGTATGCTTATCTGCAGGGACCTCGATGTGGTTTGCTCTGGCATAGTGATCGACAAAGGCGTTTGCGGCTTTCTTACCTGTGATCAAGTTCTCGCCCTGCTTGATAGTAATTTGTTTATTTGACGGGGTTTCGTCGTTCATGGCTCTGACTAGCTTCCATAGCTTGTTCCCGTCTTTGTCCAGGTTCAGACTTTCCGTTTTATTTTTCCAACTTTCTCTTGCTGTTTGCTTGAGAGTGTGTTTGTACTTCGCCGCGGCGGCTTTGAGGGCGATGTTTGCCTCCATGGATTTTTCTCGTTCTGCCATGTTCCTAGCATTTGTTACTGCATCTTCCACTTTCTGTAACTCATCATTCCAGTAGGGCTTATAGTTTTTCCTAGCTCCTCTTGGGATGGTTTCAGTGGCGGCTTGCATTATTGCCTTGCTTAGGCTCTCCACCATGGGCTTCATTTTGGTGTTTCGTGTGTTGATGGTTTCACACAGCCCATCTGTCAGGATTGCAAATCTGTCCCAGTCGGCTCGTTTGTAATTCCAACGTGGGAGCGGTTTTGTTTCCTGTGGGCTTACTTCCATGTCAATGGTTAGCCTGATCGGCCTGTGGTCGCTACCTGCCAGTTGGTTCAGCACCTGGCGGTCTATTTTATAGTGTATGTCCTGTGTGGAGAAGGCCAAATCTGGAGTCGAGGTGGTATGCCATGTTCTTGAATAGAAGCTAGGGCTATCCTCCGGCCTATTGATTAGGGAGAGATTTGCATCTATCTCCCAATCTTCCACTTCGTCACCTCTACTGTCTGTGTCAGAGTATCCCCATCTCTCCGAGTGGCTGTTGAAATCTCCAACTACTATGCAGTTGGAGTCTCTGACCTCCATACTCGAGAGCGATAGGTGTCTGTTTGGTGGTCCGTACAGATTGAAAATGCGGAGTTTCGTCTCTTGAGCCATTATGTCAACTCCTACAATTTCTGCTTGTCCGGTGTGATTGACAGGTACCGCGCTACTCGGTATGCTGTTTCTGGTCAGTATCAGGACCCCTCCTTTGTGGCCTTCTCTATCTAGACGGAAGGTCTGGTATCCTCTGATTGAGAATTTATGGTTATTGTTGAGGTGCGTTTCCTGGATACATGCCACGTCAATCTTACCTTCATGCAGGTGGTGTGTTAGGGAAAGTTTTTTGTTAATGACTCCCTCCGCATTCCACTGTAGTATTTTGAGGGTCTTGAGGTTTTGGCCAATAGACGTTACCCCATAGCCATGTGCCTTGACTCCACGACACATGGGTGGGTGACCACCAGTAGTCAAGGGTGGGCCCCTTCGAGGCGTGAGGCCCGGCGCTATCGCTGCCTGGCGGGTCTCCTCAGGATGAGCGCCATACGTTTTTCGAATAGGTTGTGCTGCCATCATACTGTGATTTACGTTGCACTGTTTTGTTAGGCTTGCGGCCCCGTGCATCCGATTTCAACAGGCGTTTCTGTAGGGATGCCCTCCTTAGCCTTTGGCTGTCCCCAGCCTATCTGCAAGGCAGCAGTTGTTTACGATCAGAGTTTTCTCTCCTATGGAAGTTGTCTTACCAGACTTTCGAGTCTTCGCTACTCGTGTCTATAGGGTGCAATGATGATATGATATATGAGATGGACTGGTTTACCCGGAAGAGAGGCAGTCCAGTGTGTCTGTATCCCAGGATCGTCACGTCCTGCCAGAAACGTAGCATTTGCATGTGAGTGGGGTATCTCTTTTTCCCTTTGTTTTCTTGGCTTCTATGCAGGGATGGTACGCCTAGCATTCCCCGCCACCTGGGGTGTTGACACAGTGGGGCAGGTGTGCAATGTCCGCTGGTCTGCATCTCTTCTGCGTCCAGCATGATAGTTATGGCTGATAACGTACAGAGGTAGATATCGTAGCCGGAGTGCATTTCGCCAGAGGACAAGCCTGGTAATGTCACAGAGATGTTGATCGCCTGGTGTGCGGACAACTCTCATGGTCAGTGGTTGAGTCTTGACAGTTCACAGTGAGGTGGCTGCTCTACTGTTTTCGACACCCCGACCAGGTTCTAAGTCTTTGGTTGGTGTTTTTTCGCACCCCATCGCCGTATAGGGTGAGTATCAAGCAGTTGTCCGCCCGCTTTGATTGGCGGGCGGCAAGAACCTCTTACTGTGGCTCTACCTGATAGGGCTGGGGCGCAAGCCCCAGGTCCCGAGCATGTAGGAGCCTCCCATTGCAGTGGTGCTGAGATTTTGGGCGGGATTGCGGCTTACAAGGGTTCGGCCGTAATCCCCCACATGGTAGCCTCGCGCCCTTGGCTTATCAGCCTGGTACGTGAACCAAAGTGTCTGCGGCTCCTCTCGATTTGAGCTGGTTTTCCGTAGCAACGCCCTGTCATTTGTAGGGTAAAACTGACCTGTCTTCAGATGATCTATTTCCAGCACCCGTTCACTATTTGGTCAGACGAATTTATTGAGGGCTTTTGTTTGTCAATGACCAGGTATTTGAGATCTGCGGTTTCTGCGGAGTTAAACACGATTTCCGTAGCGTTCTTTCATTTGAGTGTTTGAGAGCTGACTTGTCATCCGTGAGTCTAATACCAGCGTACGTTCATTATTAGACCCAAACGGCAGTGCTCTCGATTTGTCAGTTGTTCTACAGTATTGGCGTGTTCAGTCAAATTAAGCCGCAGGTTCCACACCTGGTGGTGCCCTTCCGTCAATTCCCTTAGCGAGACAATCAAGAGGGTAGCCCCAAAATTTTCGAGGGTCTAATTCCAGCACATGTTCTCTATTAGACCCCACGAAGGTGTACTTTTTGATAGTCATTCTGCATTATTGGCGTGGTAAGTTAACTTAGGTCTCAGGCTCCACTCCTGATAGTGCTCTTCCGTCAATTCCTTTATCAAACACTGGATGCAGACAAAACCGAGCCACAGGGGGCATAACCCCAGATTTCTGGGGGTCTAAGTCCAGCACCAGTTCCATATTAGGCCCCAGAAGAGTGGTCTCGGCATGTCAATCATTTCATTGTTGGCCGTGTTGAGTCAAATTAAGCCGCAGGCTCCACTCCTGGTGGTGCCCTTCCGTCAATTCCTTTAAGTTTCAGCTTTGCAACCATACTTCCCCCGGAACCCAAACACTTTGGTTTCCCGGAAGCTGCCCGCAGAGTCATCGAAGCAACTCCTGCGGATCGCTAGTCGGCATCGTTTATGGTCAGAACTACGACGGTATCTGATCGTCTTCGCGCCTCTGACTTTCGTTCTTGATTAATGAAAACATTCTTGACAAATGCTTTCGCAGTAGCTCGTCTTGCGGCATACAAAAGAATTTCACCTCTAACGCCGCAATACGAATGCCCCCGTTTGTCCCTGTTAATCATTACCTCCAGTTCCGAAAACCAACAAAATAGAACCGAGGTCCTATTCCATTATTCCATGCACCATTATTCAGGCAGCCGAGGCCTGCTTTGAACACTCTAATTTTTTCAAAGTAAACGCGCCGGCCACCCAGGACGCTCAGCGAAGAGCACCCGTGGGAGAGAGCCGGCAGACGGTAGGGCAGGAGACAACGGGCAGTGAACCGGCGCGAGCCGGACCGCCCGCCTGCGCCTGAGATCCAACTACGAGCTTTTTAACTGCAACAACTTTAATATACGCTATTGGAGCTGGAATTACCGCGGCTGCTGGCACCAGACTTGCCCTCCAATAGATCCTCGTTAAAGGGTTTAAAGTGTACTCATTCCAATTACGGGGCCTCGAAAGAGTCCCGTATTGTTATTTTTCGTCACTACCTCCCCGTGCCGGGAGTGGGTAAGTTGCGCGCCTGCTGCCTTCCTTGGATGTGGTAGCCGTTTCTCATGCTCCCTCTCCGGAATCGAACCCTGATTCCCCGTTACCCGTTACAAACATGGTAGGCATGTCACGTACCATCGACATTTGATAGGGCAGACATTTGAAAGATGCGTCGCCGGCACATGAGGCCATGCGATCAGCACAAAGTTATCCAGAGTCACCAGTGGGGACGCCGCAACCCCGCGAGGGGAAACGACGATTGGTTTTGAACTAATAAAAGCGCTCTTTCCGCGAGGGTCGGAGCTTGGTAAGCATGTATTAGCTCTAGAATTGCCACAGTTATCCAAGTAGGATCGTGTCATCTAAGGAACCTCGACTGATTTAATGAGCCATTCGCGGTTTCACCGTGAGACAGTGTGAACTTAGACATGCATGGCTTAATCTTTGAGACAAGCATATGACTACTGGCAGGATCAACCAGATATCTGTCGGAGACGTACGTACAGCACACACCGGTCGGCGGAGGAAGGGTGTGTAAAAAGCCTCGCTGGGACGACGGCCGCAGGGACCGACTGACGGGACGGACGGTTTGTTCCACCCGTCCCTCACTCCGTCGACCTAGGACCGCCTGACAGGGGCCTCCCACACGCACCAGACGACCGACCGACCGGGCTCGCTCGAGGAGGGATGGCAGCGCTCTGTGCAGAACGGATCCCAACGACCTCGGCGACGAATTTCACTGGGACTAGAGACACAATTTGGCCTGCCGGTCTGCCCTTCTCCGTAGGGAGAACGCAGGGCCACGCGAGGCAACGATTCCTGCTTTCCATTTGCCGGTCACAAGCTCTTTGCGAGAGTCGGACCACCAGCGAGACGTACTGTCGAGCTCTGCTATAAGCCTTAGATAAATCACCACGGACGGACCACGTTTCCTGATACGGACCAGACTAGCGCACCTCGGTGGAGGAGCCACTACCACAAACCGCACCCAATTCGCACTACGGGGAAAGGCAGGCGAGCGTTTTCCGCAAGCCCGCGCTATCGCTCCGCCTGGCGGGACTGAGATCGCTTTACGAACACTGGTTGAAATTGAGTCGCCGCGGCGAGACAACTACCCCAGATCACCCCATGTTCAACCTCCCTCTTCTACCATGGCGTGTAGGTTTTATATATGTGACTTGTGGCTTACAGTTTCTACGGGATGTGCTAGTCGGCCACGTGTCCAACCCGCCTTAGTTGCTCCTCTATCGACATAGCTGGCAGGTTACGTTGTAGCATTCTCTTGATCCGCATAACGAGCCCCGGTAACACATGGGCTAACTCAGAAACAAAACAATAAACACAAAACAATTTTATTTTAAATAATAGAAAAATTATTTAAGCGCAACGACCCAAATCCACACAACCTTAAATCACTGCCAGAAATATCTCACAACTAATTGTCTGTCAGCTCGACAGAACGCCGGACCAATCCTCGGCTTATGTCAGCGTTAGCCTATGACTAATATCAATCTCTTCTCAAGGATCAGGCGGTAGCTGTATTTGAGTGAATACACGTCATTTACTAACCGAGTGCAGTGACGACTGGCGTAGGTAATCATGTACCTCTACATTAAAAATCACTGTACTCAACGATCTGATAATACATCAATATATCTAGTTATCCCTTTACCAGAAATATCTCAATATATCTAGGTATTTCAGTACCAAAGACCCTCAATACTTCTAGGTATTCCTACACCAGATAGAGCGTCCGATTAGCTTAGTGGCAGATTATTGTTTTTCACAGCAAAGGAACGGGGTTCAACTCCCGTTATCAGGAAGTCTCCAGTCAATGCGATTGTAAATGGAGACCTGGCATTCAGTTAAGGAGAGGAAAAGGCGGCGAGGAAGGAACTGGCTACCTCACATCACACATATCTTTGTGGTCATACATCATAAATACCTCAATACATCTAGGTATTTATATAGCCAAGAGCGGTCACTGTAGATGAGAGATGAAGGGGCTCAAGAAACCAAAGCGAGAAACAGTTGGGTTTCGAATCCAACTACTTTAGGTCGCCTATGATCTAAATGTAGATGGTACCAGCGGCGTGTCATATTGGAGATTGATGAAAAACTTCAGGGGACCCCGTGTACCCACTGTGCACGTAAATGAACCATTGGCAGCTGAAAATCGATAAGAGTAGGCTGTTAGCCTATGTCTGGGAAAAATTATAAAAGTAATAAAATTCTTTCCCAATACGCAACCTACCTTCTCCAAGATCTAGTAAGCCGTAAAAAGTAAATAATGCAACAGAAAACAAACAAAAAATGAACGTATTACCGCAAGCCTTCGACTATGCAGCATATACCTGTTTGAATACCATGATTAGAAGTATTCCTATACTAAGAATAGCTCAATCTATCTGACTTAGCAAACCGACAACTATATGTATGCTATAGAATCTTTAAAGAGGATAAATCGAGATGTTCTCAGCTTACTGCGAAAAGGGGGATGTTAAAGAGCTACTAATTCGGCCAACGTATGAAATAGGAACTTTGAAAATGTCACTGGACTTCGATTAGGGGTGGGAGGGCGAAATGCCACCTGAAATTTTGTCCAAATGGGATTTTTCGGTACATTTAATTCAGTTGGGCTGTTGTAAAAGTATTATTAATCTTCTTTCAAATACACCTTGAATATTTTGAATAACACCTGTAGTTTTTAAGATATAGACTGTCAAACAGGCATGCGGTCAGTTTAAAATAAATGAAAAAATATTCAAAATGGCTGCCAGTTATTAGTTTCAAATCATTACTCCCCTAGAATTTAGCGATTACAACAAACAATTAGGGGTTTTAAGTTCCCTTTGAAAAAATATAATATAATGAGTACTCCCTACATAATGCACATGGCGAGATAGTTTAGCCAAATTGTAATTTTCAAAGACAATCAGCTTTATTGGAAATTTGAGAAATAAAACTATGTTTTCTGACACGAAGATGAGAGGGAAAGTTAATAGGAAACATAAGTTTTATGACAATAAGTTTACCAAGAAAGCAGATGTACAGCTATGTGAAAACGTATTATTCAGCACCACATGCTGTGTAAGTGGTGTTATGTAAGTTCTGTTAAACTGATCAATAACATTGAACCTTCAAAAAGTGCACTAACTCCGCCCACTTGGTTAGAAATAAAGATAGGAGAATTGTATGATCTGATGAATGACACTGATGATTATGAATGTGAATCAGATTTAATTTTAAGTGGAGATGACATTGTCCATGACAAGTTGGAAGCCAATGGAGTCATTTACATTCAAGTACTTCATTAAATTTTTCGATCTCATCCGACGGTAGTAAGTTGTGCTTAAAAAAAAACTAATCCATGACGATAACGAACGTAACTTGAAAGACGAACCCAAGCAGATAAGCGTCTTCCACAAAGTGTGCAAGGAAAATATTGAGGAGACTTGTACTGAATGATTGGCAGGCAGATACTGACGGTTTTTTTTATATCAGGCTGGAGGTCATTAATAAGAATCAAGATTGTCAGAAAATGATGTTCTAAAAGTTTCTTCAAAAACAGTAATGTACAGAAAGTTTTTGTATGATAACTTTCTTGTTTTTAAAAGCAATTGTCCTGCAACTCTGCACACATATTGAGGATAACCATGGCTTGGTCGTGAACTATGAAAATCAAGCTATGCTACAATGTTTAAGAGTTATTTTAATTTGTAGTTTCGACATTTTTTAACAAAATTGAGTAAATGTTTTGAATTTTCATTACAAAGCACAACTGTAAAAGATGTATGTTTGGTGGTAGTCTATTATAAAGAGATTATCTTGAACATAATTATTAGAGAAAATAAAGTGCGTATGATAAAAAAAAATTACAGGAGAAATCCCATGCAGTTTGTTTTTTTTCATTAAAAAAATTTATGCAATTTCAGTATTATTTATTCAAGTTTTACATCAGCATTTGAGATGCTACATTAAAATAAATGATATCATTTTGTAGGGTCATCACTTTTACACCATCTGTCCAAATTGTACACGGATGTCATATTTAAAAATAAGATACAACAATTATAAAAATGATACCTCACTATATAATAATCCCCTTAATTAAAGGACTCGGAATTTGTAGAATGCATTACTAAAACTATTGTCTGGACTCTAGTTGTCAGATAGAGATAGAAGAAAGAAGGGGCAGAACATTAAGGGAGTCTCCGGCAACTATGTTGTATTGTCGACGCCAAAGAATGGGCCAGACATGGTGTGGGTTTCCTTGTTCATCCTGACAAAATGTTCTATGGACATACAAATAATCGAATGTGGAAATTGTGCAACACTGAAGCAGGTCTACTCTCCAAAGTAATTGACAACAGCGATATGGGGGACAGGGATGATTTGATGGTTATCGATTATTTTAATAGAATAACTTTGAAGAAAAGACCATCCCGCGAATAATGTCTGGGATTCTATTCTACGGCGACACCATTCTATAACGGAACAGCAATGGCGAAGAGCTTATTGCGTTCTGTGTTGAAAGCGGTTTTAATAGTAACTAAGAACTATCTTCCAACACGGACATAATGTCACAGATTTATTTCATTCCCATAAGACTCCAGAGTCCTTCCTAACATCTGTATGGACACTAATCATAAACCAGTCGTATCGACACAAATAAACCACATGAGACGATTAGAGGAGTGTTAATTCGGGTTTGGTCACTCACTTCCAAAATATCAGTAGTAGAAACTGTCAGAAATGACGTGTTGTGAAATGACAAAGGTTTCTATGACACAACAAAAAGATACTAGGGACATATGAAGTGAATGGACCATTGTTAAAAAAGCCTGGACTACTGCAATTCCTAAGTGTCGTGGAGCAAAGAAATGAGAATATGAAAATGGAAAGCTTGGTGGAATCATGTGGTTAAAGCAAAAATCTATACCGTTTACAGATAAGGCTTACAAAGTGTGTTTGCCATCCATTAAACAAGATGGTTATATCTCTTAGCAAGTCGAAATAACAAGAGAATAATTTAAAAAATAGACGCTAGAACAGACTCATGGAAACATGATGACAAACAACCAATATGCAATAAAATTAACCGTGAGACGCACAAACGTCTATCGCTACTAAGCATGTGTGTAAAGATATTTGAATAAAGAATAAGACATATTATTTAACCTTAGCAATGCAATGATAATTTTAGATTCCACAGAGGTATGAACTGCACAAATGCCTTTCGACAATTTGGCGAAAGAGCAATAGGATATAGGATCATTTTTTGCTGTCATTGAGCAGAAAAAAAGTTTTTGATAGAGTAAATAGAAATTACAGAGATTTCAGATTACGAGGTCAGGTACTTGCTAACGTGAGACCGCTGTATCGTACGAATACAAACGTAATAGGAACAACTGATGTCGTCACATATGCTTTTGAAATCAACACAGGTGTGCGCCAGAGTTGTGTGCTTTCCCCGCTACTATTCAACATTTTCATGGACAGAATCATACAAAAAAGGCCAGTCAAATAGCAGCACCGGAAATATAACCTTATTCCATACAAGAAATATAACCTTATTCCAAACAAGAACTACTCTTTATTAACGACCAGTATCCTAATGTACGAAGATGAAAATAGACTACAAACTCACATGAACGGGGTTACAACAGCATGTGCAAATTATAACATGACAGTTAGCGAGACGGAGACAGAAACTGTGAAGATTGGCAGCACCATCTGATTAAAGTGTAATCGATATTGCTCTTCGTCAAGCTAGTGAGTTCAGGTATCAGTACAGTATAGTAGACGGAAGAAGCAATAGGGAAAAATCATAACTATGTGTTAGAAAGAATCTGCTGTGACCTACCAGCTGTCATCATTGTTTAGACATCCGAGCATCAATGTGGCGATACAACATGCACAGCTGATGAACAGTATATTTATGTCTACTCTGTGCGACCAGTGGCATACGTAGTCCTTGTTCAATGGCGCTAGTATGAAATTTCCATGTGTAAAATTAAGTGTTTGAGAAATGTCATCGGTGTCACCAGAAGATACAGATTGCGGAACGAGGACTTCTGAAAAATGGTCGGTGCTCTACCTTGAGAATATGCACCCTGCCAATTTCCACTGATGGTTTACAATGCTGGTCTGGCTAAAGGGCAAAAAGGGCCGCCACTCAGCAAGTGCATAGATGACAAAGTGATCTTGCATAGCTCGGGCTCGCATGACAGACGCAATCACATTTGTCCGAGGACAGACGATTTAAGCTATCCGCGTGGCTCAACGGCAAAAGTTGAAGTAAAACTAAGTATTTCTATACCAGAAATGTCTTAATATACCAAGATGCTCTTATACCACAAATTTCAAAAAAACATCTAGGTATCCCTATTCCAGAAATACCTCAATTTAAATATTAATTTACAAGAATTATCAAGTAAATGCGTAAAGATATTCCTACCCATAACAATCACACACATCTAAGTATTACTAAATACTTCAATTAACACAATAAGCTTCGCCGTCACAAAGCTAAATATATCACCAAAAAATGTCACTACCATAGAACTTAAATTAACACAAGCTTCGATTTTCACAAAGCTAGAATTATCACCAAAAATGTAAAAGTGACAAAACTTGAATGAATACAATACGCTCCATTAATATTAAAACATAAAATATCTAGGTATTCACATAACTTATGCATTCCTATATGACAAGAATGATGTTTAAACAAAATCTAGATATCTGTATACAGTAGCACTGCATAATAAAACCTCCGGTGTTCCAAAACTTGGAATGCCACGTGAACAAATCTTTCTATTCCAATGCTAGCCTACTGTCAGAACAAATATATGCATTCCAATCCTGAACAAATCCAGAACTATATACAGCTACCATAAGAAATTGTAACATTCATATACACTCTACTTTTATCGTACAAAATCTAGATATTCCAATGCTCGCTATAGGAACAAATATAGACAAGCAACAACAACAACATCCCCCCCCCCCCCCCCCTTTCCAGTCTATAAGAATGTCTTGCGGCACCACTGACCACCGGGATAATACTAAATGTGCTCTCCCCGTGAGTCAGGTACTAGACATGCGTGCTGGTGTGAGTCATAGGAAGAGTAAACAATGAGGGGAATCGATGATTGCTTGGCATTCAGTTTCATATTGGAACGATAACCCGTGATATCAATATAGATTTATCGTCACATATTCCCTCCCCTTGTATGAATATCGAGGCAACATGTACTAATCCCTTATTACGCAGATGAATCTCAGTCGGATGTCTTTGCACACCTCACCTTCTGCATTGACGTAGTCGCTCCTTTCCTGCAATTAGTTCTAGAGACTGTCATTGCTTTTTCACGTGGCATATAGTTTCTAGAGAATGGAGTAACAAGCCACATGCCCTACCTTCCTTAGTCACCTCTGAGAAATTGCTTGACAGGCTATGGTGTTACTAATCTGTTTGATATTGCTATCACAACGTTGGTATAAATATACTATTTATCAATTGTCGATTTGTTGCCCAGCTCATGTTCGAGTGTTTAAACAGTGACGACAGCTGATAAGTCGCAGCACATGCTGACTGCAAGTTTCCATTTCTCTATCCAGCCTTCCAACAAAAGTACTTCCCAGATACTTGAACTCTTGGGCCTGCTTATTAGATATGTGTGAGATTTATGTTTTGTGAATATGATGTTCTGCTAATGCTCATTGTTTCCGTCTTCGGTGTGCTATCTCCATAATATATCTGTAACAGGCTGTGCCAAACACATTCGTATGATTGTGGCGTCTATCTTCATCGACGTACATTACGCTTTGATCGTCTGCAAGTAGTAGTTCATGTTTTGGGCTAGGTGCCATTTCTGATGTTGCAATTTGTATGACTTCTGTTGCTATTTTGTTTTGTGTAAATAATCAACAGCAATGCTCAAAGACGATTGAGTTATTTTTTTAACTTTATTTCGCTACATTGTCTTAAGGTGAATAATGCATCTGTAAATCACACATCCCGTTACATAACACACACAATTTAGATATGATCACCTGAGGTCTTATAATTTTGTTAAAGTATTTTTCCATTCAGTTTTCCAGTCTGTCTTGGTAGCGATGTGTCCCTGCGTGTTTCACAGCTTCTTTTATTGCCCTTTTCATTCCAGATTGAGACTATTGTAGCTTGTTCTTTATAGCTTTCCATTTCTTGATTCAGTGTATCAGGTTCTACGTGATCCACGCGTCCCTCTCTGCATATAGATTTGCCCTGTGTGTCTGTTGGATTGAAACGTTCTTGGCAGTACTCTTTCCATCGGTGATGCCTATATACATGCTTGTTAAATATCAGGGGACCATTTTGTCATTAAAGATTCAGGTAGAATTAAAGTTCTCATCTCTTAACTTCATTACTTTGCACTTTTATAAAAAATGCTCCTGGGTGATTTTTGTACTTGGATGCTATATATTCTCCATATTTCAAAGTTAATGCACAGACTTGAAGTTCATTCTAATGACTGCTCTACAAGTATGCGCAATGTAGCTTTACGGTCCGCAACATGATTTGTTTTGGCTGAAACTGAAAAGCTTATTGGTGGATGTTTCACTGTCTGCTCTCATAACTTCAGCTAGTATCCCATCAGACATTGTAGCGTTTCCATTCTTTAGACGAATTCCTTGATCTCTTCTTTACTTGGCCTATCACAGTTCATTTTGATGTTTTTAGTAGGTAAAAGGACAGGTGAGTTGAGTGGTGGTGGTCTATTTAGGAGCTCTTCAAAGTGTGCCGACCAGCTTTCCTTATGTTCTTCAAGATTTGTTATTCTTCTTCCCAATTTGTCTGTTATTGGTATGCTTTGTTGTTGGTATTTTCGCGGTAGTGCCATATTGACCATTCAATTTTTCTCTAACTGCAGCTTTTTCGGCTTATGTAGTCAGAATATCAATGCAGTTTCTCTTACATTGTCTACATTAATGCTCTTTTTGACTTCTTTGCTTTAGCTTTGATGGTTCTAGTTTTCACGTTGAGTAATATCACTTTTTTATTGCTCGCCTCTTTTCAATCTTTGTGAGAGTTTTTGTCGTTATCTATTCACTCTGCTGGTATTAACTTTTTAAAGTCAAAACTTCTTTGTACGTTGTTTTCCAGTCCGTTTGTAGTTTCTTTCATCAATACCAACCTCTACGTCTAGTTGTTTCGGCACTTACATTTTATTTAAACGAAATCCCTTTTCTTCTCATCTCCTACATTATAGCGAGGCCTGCTGAACTGAGGTGTTCTGTTCTAACGTAGTTTCTTCTTCTTCTTCTTCGTTCATCTTCAGACCTCAACTTCAATGACTCTAACGAAGGCAGCAGTCGACTCAAGGCTCTGTACGCTTCCGTACAGCTTCATGTGGAAGGACACTGGCTGTTGCCAAATGCTACTTCTTTTGTCGGTATACAGTGGACAGGACTGCAAAATGTGTTCTGCCTTCATGGGGGCTGTCCTCAGACATAAAGGTATGTAGTGCCAATCTTGAACTTGTTGTACAGATGGCATCGTAGTTTAAGTAACGTAGTTTAAGTCTGAGTATGGCCATCACTAGATTGTGCTCTAATGTCACATCCCCTCCTCTGTAGACCCTGACATCATGCAAAGATCATCTAAATTTCCTATTTATGCAGATGGGATCAATCTGGATTTGTGTAACATGCTCTGAGGATATTTAGTAAGCAATATAATCTTCATGTGTCATAGACGTTAGCTATGTCCTGTACAGTTTCTTTTTAGTCGTCTGTATTATCCACCAGGAGGATTTATAGGGTTGAGGAATAAAGGTCGCTTGTCGCAGCAATTACTATGCAATGTACAGACCAGCTTTTTATTGTTATCTCCGATAAAAAGGAAACCTACGCCATACCGAAAATTTGAGCGCATGCACTCAAAGTCAGTGACCTTTTTCATCAGCGTTCGACCAGCTTATCTGGCCAGAGATCAACACCCAAACGGTTCGACTAGCTTATCTGGCCAGAGATGAACATCCAAACGGTTCGACCAGCTTATCTGGCCAGAGATCAACATCCAAACGGTTCGACCAGCTTATCTTGCCAGAGATCAACACCCAAACGGTTCGATCAGCTTATCTGGCCAGAGATCAACATCCATTCGGTTCGACCAGCTTATCTGGCCAGAGATCAACATACAAACGGTTCGACCAGCTTATCTGGCCAGAGATCAACATACAAACGGTTCGACCAGCTTATGTCACTTAACGCCTCCAGTCCATAATCCATTGAGGCCAGTCTGATTAAGCTCCTTTAATGGTTTGGAAACAATATTATACTGCTTGTTGAAGTGCAAGGTCAGCCACAGCAATGACATATCCCCAATTGCCAGTGATCTTTTAATGGCAAACCATTACGTCCTTGGATAACCCCTCCTAGGGCATGTATAATCTGGTTTGACTCTAGGAATGTTTATTTTGATTGGGTATGATAATTCCAAATTTTAATTCATGACCGTGTACATTTTCACTCTAATGTGAAGCATTGGTTTTTTTATACAGGAAGCATGTGTCTCAGCTTTGACAGTGGCTGATTATAATGACATTGTTTTGTGCAAGGATGAGGTTGCCATCCACAAGAACAGCCTTTTTTAGTAACCTTTTACGACATGGTTTGAATGTGGCAGTGGACCTATTCTTTTAAACCTCAGTGTCACTCGGATGAAAAAGGCCTCATGTTCAGTCACCCCATTTAGTCGAGCGCAGTACAAACACTAGACTTCGTTTAAACAGTTCCAACACTAGACTTCGCTTAAACAGTTCAAACACTAGACTTCACTTTTCAACAAAAATAACAGTCTGATTCCAGTCATAGCAATTGATTTATATGATGAAATTGCCAATGACATGTACATCCATCATTACGACATGCGGTGAAGGAAACAGTGGTTCTATTCTGTTTTTCGCGAGAACCACTCAGTTGTAAACATCAATTACGGGGTTCGTACTATTTGTGTGGATCCAAACGCTTGTTATTAGGATAGAGGAATCAATCGGCCTACTGCATCTCTACTCTGCGTGGTATAAACAATACGAAAGCGGGTATTGCACGGAATCGGCAATCTACAAAAAGTGCTAGCTTTGATTATATTTAAGCGGAGAAAGGATAAGAAGTTGTCCCATAGCAGGTACTGCCTGCGAGGATGTCATGAATGTTAACAATGAGTAAGTTTTGTGCGCCCTGAATAGGGCGTTACGTGGCGGGTTGCAGGCAGTAGCTTTCCTCACATCCCGAGCGTGCTAATGAAGATGGACTGTGGTCCTCGAGGCGACAGTGCTTGACTTCATTATTCCATGTCGACCATTACAATGGGAATCACATAGATCCCCCATCTCGTTATTCAGGATGCCAAGAAGAACAACCCGTTTCCTGGGAGGAAATCGATGTGGATTTCTTATGTTTTTCCTGACCAGACGGAAGTCTCCACCCCGCCAGCACCGATCAAATGTTTGACATCTTACTGTACACCATTTCCGTTTTATTTTTAGAGGGGAGGTTGTCAGTTCCTTTCCTTGTTTCCAACAAAGACAAATTCGTAATGCTAGGAGAGAGAGAGAGAGAGAGAGAGAGAGAGAGAGAGAGAGAGAGAGACAGAGTGATAGACAAAGAGAAAGTAAGAGAAATTGAAATGGACAAGTGATATACCCAACACACAAAAACTCCACCATAACAACAAAGACGAACTCCCAGAAATAAAAAAAGTGTAAAAGATATGAAAAGAGAAGGAGAGTGAGAGAAATAACGAAGATTCCCCCCCCCCCCCCCCCCTCAACAAACAAATCAAATTCAACAACAAAAGAAACAATCTAGCAGAGAGTGAGTGACACGCAGAGAAAAGGGGAAATGAAACAGAGAGTGCAATGGGAAAAATAATGAACAAAAACATACATTCCACCACAACAACAAACACAAACAAACTCTTCGACCACAAAAACAAACTCACATCGCTGGCGGAGTGATTAAACTCATCAGCGACCCTAGCACAGAATGTCTGCTGTCAGCAGTGACAGCCACGTCAAATGACTTCCGTCTCCGCTCATCCCCGCCTTCACCTGTCGCCAGAGAATACTCGCCTGGAGAAAAAATATATGAACAAAATGTTTTTAAAAGCTATTACTGTTACTGTGTTTCAACGGGTGTATTTTTAGACCTGAGTCATCACGCAGTGTACTGGATAGTTTAAAAAAAATTACATTTTTAAAACCATGCCGTATCAAATTTGGAATCCGCATTCCTTGATTAAGTCAGTAAGCATACCAAGTTGGGAGATCACAGTGTCGATTCCCACCTCGTTAGTCAGACTTGACCAGCATATCCTGACAAACAGTCTGGTCAGTATGTTTTTCATGGCCGTACTCCTGTCTCCTCTACCCAGAGTTGGTGGTAGAACTGACACTCAATTCTAACTACGATGGGGCTTCAAATGAAAACCTTCAAAATATTTTGTGTGTAGATTTAGTCTGGAAAAAGTGAAGCACAACTGTATCATTTGTCGACGTAGTCACCATTGCGGTCGATACAAGTCTCCCAGCGCCTATAGAGTGCATAGATTCCTGTAGGACGGTCGATACAAGTCTCCCAGTGCCTATAGAGTGCTTGGATTCCTGTAGGACGGTCGATACAAGTCTCCCACCACATATAGAGTGCATGGATTCCTGTTGGAAAAGATTATCTAGCTTGCGTGTGTAACCCATGCACCACCTCTTGGACCTATTTATCAGACCAGAAAGCCTTTCCTCTCAGTGCCTCTTTTAGTCATTCAAAGACGTGAATATCACCTGGAGCTAGATGTGGTAAATACGGTGGATGTGGTAGACACTGAAAGTGAAGGTCTTCGAAGGTTGCAGCCGTTGCACGGGCAGTATCGGGTCGAGCATTGTCATGTTGCAAAATAACACCTCAACTCAGAAGTTCACGTCGTTTGGATTTGATTGCAGGTCCAAGATGATTCCTGAGAAGATATGTATACGTGGCACAGATGATAGTGTTTTCCCTGGGCATGTAGTGCTCTATAACACCCAAAAGAGTCAGCATAACATTCCCCACAGATTGCTGTGTGCGACACTTCTCCAGTTTCAGTGAGGAGGGATGTCACCATTACTTGCTCACTCTCTCGGTATCGGACTCGTTATAATGAACCCAGGTTTCATCTCCAGTAACAATTCTTGCTAGTAAACCACCCCCTTGTGCTTCAAATCCTGACAGGCATCAACGTGTCGTTTCAATTGTGGAGCAAGTTGCCTTGCAGACACTGTGTGGTACTGTAGCACATCTTGGATGATGAGGTGTGCTGAGCCTTGACCGATACCCAGATGTGTGACAATTTTTGTCAATAAATCTGTGATTTTCATTTACGATGCCGTGAACGGCTGCGATCAACTCTGAGATCACTACTCGGTGTACCTGACCCGGTCGTGAGCAGTCTGTCACAGAACTCACGCCGTTTTGGAACGTCCTACTCCCCTCATACACTTGCTGGAGTGAAAGGCATGTATTGCCGTACTGGACCGTCATTCACATGTGAATTTCTTTAGGTTTCATTACATCATTGCTAAAAAAAAACGGATAACAGAACACTGCTCCACTTTTGTGCATGTCAATAGTGAGGCGGACATCTTTTAACTGAAATTTCGACGTCATGTTATTCGTCTGCAACGTGATGATACGTGCACGACATTGTTGACATCCTTAGAAACCATATTACAAAGTTACAATACATGGACTGAGTTTTCTAATTTTTATCCCACTTTTATGGTTTTCATTTTAAGCCCCCTTATAAATGACTCCACCTAATCGAGCCACAGTTAGTCCCTGACAGCAAAAGCCAAGCTCGTGGTGGACTGTTTTTTTCTTCCTCTAAAAGATAAAGAGACGCGGAGCGAGTCTCTAGCGCACTAAAACTAGAATGATCTGTGAGATGAAGACCAGAAGTCATAGATAGTAAGCCATCTAAGAGAATGGAAAAGGACTACAAACTACCTACTGCATTCAATTACTCTGATGACTGCCAAACACTATGGAGAGGTAACCCGAATACATACTTTATTATTATCATGTCTTTCAGTTGGTTATTGGAACATCGGTCAAATACTACAATTGAACCCTTAACCTTATCATAAGTCCAAAACCGCAACTGGCCCTTTCCCCGGAAACCATTTTACAATGAATTGTAGTTGCAGTTTCGAAGCAATAGTTTTTACTCTCTTTAGTAGATGTCTTATAAAAGAAAGACTGCGACAATGCGCTTTTACAGAAGCGGTTTCTGTAACAATGTGCCTGCTGGCCCCTTGCACAACTCTTTGGTTGCTTTCATGGCCTTTTGTGGAGTTATTGTCCCGGTCAAGCTGGGTTTCACAAATGGTCTGATAGCAGACTTAGAGGTCTCAAACCTCCATGGACGTTTGTGGAGTTACTGTCCTGGTCAAAATGAGAGAAGGCAATAAAGTTCTAATAGTAGCCGTTGAGGTCCTAAATCTTCAGGGATTTGAGTAGATCTATTGGCCTGGCCAAGTTGGGAGACCAAGGCAAACGTCTGATTTACTGACTTCTGAAGACATTCCATTTGGGCAAGGAAGACAGTGAAATCAATCAATGACAGCCTGTTATATGATGGCACAATGATTGCATCTCATCTCACCTCACATGTGATCTGTCTATCATGATATGTTAATATACCCCGTTTAGCATTTAGCACTGGTAACACTGGTGACATAAAAACACTGTTAATCAGTAGGTTTTTGTGGACATGTTTATGTTATGGTGTTTCAATAATGGTGACCGCTGATATACATTCGCATTTAAGCATTACGTTCGCTTTTTGGCACCGATTCTCAATTTCTCTGCCTATATCTAGTGTGAAAACACTGCTCAAGTACTTGAATTCATGTACTTGTTTTATCTTGGTTTCGTTTACCATAAAGTTAAGGTTTTCTGCTTATATGTGGAGTTTGTGTTTTTCATTATTGCATGGAGAAGACACATGGATTATAAACATAGAGTTGAAATACATAATTGAGACCTTTGGAATGTGATATACAAGCATGCGGGCGTCACTAATCTCATGGAAAGAAAAGAAAACAAATGAGGTCTTAAAAGTTGGCGGTGTTGCAAGAAGAGAATCGAAAACGAAAGTTGTGTCAAATAATTATAGTAATTGGCGATATAAAAAAAACATACCCAAACAATAGATCTAATTACTTTTTCGTCCGCCTTTGTCGTTTTGGTAAAAATAGTTACCATGAATTTGAATTTTTGTTTAAGTTTGACATTGTTTACATGTATGTTTATGTTATTTTATTCTTTTTTTTTCATTGGCTTTCGTACTGGAAAGGATGTTATGTAGTAGTTTTTAATCGAGATATCTACGTCTTTCGAACCGACACATCCGGTTTAAGCTGGGTTTTTACATTGATAGGTACTGGAGTACCAGGTTTGTCTTATAACTGCGATGCCTATTCTCTTAGCCAGACGACACTAGTTTCCAGGACCGGCGCATGGAGGCGGAGTAGGGTCTTGGTCAGCTCATTCACTGCTGCCGATTCGCTCTCTGATGTTATTTTGTCAATGTAAACATTGAATACAAATGGTGAAAGCAGACATCCCTGTGGTTATTTCAAAAGCATCATCGATCCCATCCGTTGTTCATAATCTGCAATGTTGTCTCTTTGCTACCTTTTGTAGCTCACGTATAGGTCCATACAGTTTCTCTTCCAGTGTTATTTCTCTGGCCCACTGGGTTTTTCTCAGTACATCACATGCAACAGTATGTGCTCGGCAGGCTGTGGTATTTGTCCGCATGTACATATGGCTGAGTTGCAAATCTTTAATTGTGTGTGCATGTGGCTGCAGAGTCGATTGTGTCCTGTTCTGATGCGCAACATAGCAGTTTGCTCTTATCTGTCTATATTATGATAATCGACTTGTGTTGGCAGCTGGCTCACTGATTGATTTGATCATCCTTTTATTCTATTTGTATGTAACTCGTACAACTAGTTACTACTCGTTTGCAGCACCCTCTTTTAGCAGCGTATCTGCTCGCTCGTATCTCAGTATTCCACAATGAATATGTATCCATTGCATGACAATATTGCGCTGGTTACTCAGTTCAGACAGTAGAGCTTGTTGACTTGAACCTAATGTACTATTCCGATATGGTCTAAATTGTTTGTGAGCCCATTCAGATATTGTTTTAGTTACAGCCTGTAGTGTACTGCATCTGTTGAGCTCATTGGCGACCTTATTGACGTCTTCATCTGTAGTCAGATTTCTAGTCAATACTGGTATATTGACCAGTCTGTCCTCTTGTAATTCCACGTAGGCAGGGTGTTGATTTTCTTGACATATTATTGTCATCAGTTAGAAGGATTGGCCTGTGGTCTGCTTCCTCCAAGTCAGACAATGCTACATGTGTAAGGATTATATCAAGAGAGTACTCCATCAAAACAATATATATATGTAAAGAAGATACATTGTAGCCGACCTGGCTGGTCATTTTAAGCAAATAATGTATTTCATAAATGACAAACGGAATAGAACATTTGCAGTGAATGTCGCAGTGCAAATTGAACAGAACACTTGCTTCTCGCAGCAAAATTGTCCGATTATTTAGTTGTAAACGGCTACCTGACAATGTTGCAGTTAGAAAGCGTATTAACGAGGAAGGGCACCTCACAAAGATGAGACCCCAAAGAATAGTCGCAAACACTTCATCCCAAACGGCAGTCTATACTATGGTACTACTTTACCAATTGTAGAACTTGAAAAGATTACAAAACTGCAATCCATGACCGACAGAAGAGACTGCAGAGCCCAGCTGCAGTCAGAGAAACTCCGAAGACTGACGGACCATCCAATGTACCAGAGACTAAACAATTTGGGAACTGGGAAACTAAAGCGGAGAAACTTTGCAGAAATAGCCAAAGCAAAGATGCACAAAGATCCCATAAACGCACTAACAACACCAAAACCCATCACTACTGTACGAAAACCTACTTGGAGGCAGGATATATTTCCAGAGGTGGTAGAAAATATACCAGGTATTGCAAACAAAAACTGCCAGACCGAAAAAGAAAGGAGAGACACTACCCTAAGCTTCATAACGAAAAGCTACCCAAGCATGGACTGGACCCATGCATACACCGACGGTTCTGTAACAAACGCTACACAGAACGGAGGGGCAGGAGCATTCCTGAACCTACCAAATGGCAGAAAAATAACACTGTCACTCGCTACTGGTAAGTACACAAGCAATTTCAGAGCGGAGGCAGAGGCACTGAGGGCGGCAGTGGAAGAAATGGCAACACACAGTGAAAACGAGAGCCACATAGTCTTGCTGACAGATGCTCTCGCCGTAGTCACAGCGCTAAAAAGCCAGAAAAACACTGAGCTTAATGACTTAAGAGCAGAACTCTGCAAACTGTGCCAGCTGTCCGCACCAAAAAAGGGTAGTGGTACAGTGGGTTCCGTCACACTGCAACATCCAAGGCAACGAGGAGGCAGATAGACTGGCAAAAGAAGGTGCAAGGCTACCACAAACAGATACCAGTATGACGTACGAAGAGTCAAAACGGCTTATCAAAGCCAGGTACATGACTAAATGGGAAACCGAACATACTGGTTACACCAAAAACGATGCCTATTACCAGTTGAACCGAAGAGAGCAGGTCGTTGTCTTCAGACTTCGCACTGGCCACAATAGACTGAGGTACCACCTATTCAACAAATTGAAGATAGGGTGTACCGACGAATGCCCGTGCGGTACTGGTAAAATGACCACTGAACATCTGCTGCAGAACTGCCCGACACACGGGGATCAGAGAGAGCAGATGTGGCCATTGCCAGTGGAACTGCAAGACAAGCTCTATGGTAGTGGCGAGAGTCTTAGGACGACCGCCGCTTTTTTCGAAAAAATAATGGTTGCTGTCTGACTGTGTACGCAGAAGAAGAAGAAGAAGGTACTACTTTACACATTATACTAAAGCAGGGGTTCCAAATCATTGTTTCCCCTCTATCATAAGGGCATTCTGACATGTACCCCCAAAAATGATATGTTTTTACATTTGCTCATAAATAACAGTAACTCATCTCTCACGAGTAATGCTTGTGGGCGCACAACTGATCAATCTGCCATGTTAAACTAACTGCTACACACTGTCACATGATAGGACTTTTCTATCCTAAGTTAGAGGGCATGGACTGTTTATCCTGGTGACGCAGCCCTTGGTACACATTGAACTAGAACGGTTGATATGCAACATGAAAGTACGAAGGAGGAATCTTGTCTAGTTGGTTGCGTTTAACAGTTGTTTTGTAATGAGATTGTTACACTCTACACAGTGGTTATACCCTCAGACCTCTATATATCCATTGAGAAGTGTAAATGTATTCATGGGGGCACATATACCACCATGTTGGGAACCCCACTGTATAGGGAGGAAAAGAATGGAAATGGGCACCCCCGTCCTCCCGTACAATGACGTGTCTCTAACACTACATTTTCACAACAGTACCTGATATACACCAGTCCCATATCAGACACTACTGTGGGAGATTGACGAGTTAGAGACTTCATTGAAATAGTCTTCAGCGGGATTTTTGTTTAATGAGTTGAGGTAGCCTGTTCTCTTCATCGCTCTAACTTTCCTCCTCTAACGGTGATCATTATCTTCATTTACAGCCGCGTCTACTGGAACCTGTTGATAACAGGGTTGAAGCTGTTGCATTAGCCATGATAAGCAAGCGCTCTACCAGTACGCCACAGAAACTATCTTTACAGTACCATATTCTAATACGTTGTGATCCATAAGTCGCTTCCCCATTTAAAACAATACTACCATTTTTGCTATTATATATATTTACATTGTTGTATGTCAATATGCCCTGGGCCATCCAGCAACTTCACTAGGGAAGACACTCGAGCGCTGAAGCTAGACATGTTAAGAGTTATGGAGAATATCATAAAAAAGAGCCAGGAGAATCACTGTCATTTACGCGACATAATTTGCGACACTGGAATCCCGGTATTCAATCAGTCAGATGAGTACATGATACGAGGTTGTCAAAAGCTATCCTTTTGTTCTGTAAATCCATATGGTCATCATTAGCAGGCGCCTGGTCTATGTCTTTTATAGTTTGCTTTTAAGTTGGCTAATAGAAGCAAGTCTGCATTTGTTTAGACTGTCCAGAAGTATAAGGTCTGCACTTTGTTTAGCCTGTCCAGAAGTATAATGTCTGCACTTTGTTTAGCCTGTCCAGAAGTATAAGGTCCGCACTTTGTTTAGCATGTCCAGAAGTATAAGGTCCGCACTTTGTTTAGCATGTCCAGAAGTATAAGGTTTGCACTTTGTCTTTAGTAGTGCTGGCAGCCGAGAAGCTGCCATTGTCTGTGCCTTGCTCCTCACAACACATGTAGAAATTATGCAAACATCGATGCTTTTCCATATACAGTTTTTTATCTTATTATATACAAAAATAAATAGAAATAAAATGATATCGACGCTTAGTCCTATTAGACAACAAACTCTGAGGTCCCGTGTGCAAGATGTACCGCACACTGTCCACGTTTACAGAACCACCGGCAGTTGAAACCGGAAAAGGGTAGGCCATTAGGCACTGTCGGGCAAAAATGATAAAGGTAACGCAATTCCTACCCAATAATGACCTGCATGAAGGCGGACCCTATATCATTAACAGACACAAAAGGTCAATAGCCTGTTTATTTGCACATTCGATTCGTTAACAATTAACAACATACATAAAAATACCTCTACACTATCCACGAGTATAAGAGGAATGAATAAGAGAAACACTACCTTTACCGTGCACTAATACAAAACAGTAAGTAAGAGAACAGGTCGCTCAACCTCACGAATGATGAGAATTCGTTAAAAGAACACAAACATAAGTGCTGGTATCTACCTTTTATGTGAACACAAGTAAAGTTGACACAACGCGATGTTGACTATTGCATATATCCCAACTGGAAACCACACACACGTGGATATTAATATGATCCGATATTAGAACTTACTGGATCGAGAGATACTACAACCGCCAACGGCGTACACTCTCAATAACACAGAACATGCGTAGATGGGTAGGGGGCGATATTAAAGTATCCAGACCCAGTTATCGGAGAAGTATTGCATAGTTATCAAATGCGCAAAATTATCACATGAATAGGGTTATTGAATAATTCACGGAGCTGCTGTTTGCACATTGCACACATGACATGTAACTAAGTGTTATCATATCCAGATAGCAGACCTTTACCAGTGTATCTAGCTAAGTGTATCCCATCCAGATAGCAGACCTTTACCAGTGTATCTAGCTGTATCCGATCCAGAAAGCAGACATTTACCAGTGTATCTTAACTTAACTTAACATCTTTATACTGGTTTAGAAGACCCCGCAGAGTCTGTATACAACCAGTTACATTTACATCACCTTGCTCTAAAATCTATGCGCATCCAGTTTATTCTTAAATGCATTAACTGTCCCTGCCTCCACTACCTCCCCCTGGCAATGCATTCCAAGCAGACACCACTCTCTGACTAAAAAAATATTTCCTAATATCTAACCTGGACCTCTCTTTAATCAGCTTGTAGCTATGCCCTCGTGTTATTGTAGGTGGCTGTATTTTAAAAAACTTGTTATAGTCTAATTTATCGATTCCTCTGATCATCTTATAAACCTGTATTAAGTCACCACGAATTCTTCTCTCTTCGAGACACTGTAGGCCGGTTTTTCTGAGTCGTTCCTCATAACTGTAATTCTGGAATCCCACTATCATCTTTGTCGCTCTTTTTTGTATTCTTTCTAGCATGTTTATGTCCCCTCTATGATAAGGACTCCACACCTGTGCACAGTACTCCAATCTAGGTCTAACTAAAGCTTTATATAGTTTGACGATCACTTCCTAGCTGATTCCTAGCTGTATCCGATCCAGATAGCAGACATTTACCAGTGTATCTAGCTGTATCCGATCCAGAAAGCAGACATTTACCAGTGTATCTAGCTAAGTGTATTACATCCAGGCTGTAGACCTTCTCTACATCATATAACTAAGCTCAGATGCTGTATTTTAACAAAAACATGAACGAAACCTATGTTATGACCAAGAAGTCTTCATCAGAGACAAAGAACAGCACAAATGAAAAAAAAACTAACAAATCAAATAACGATGACCACATAAGGGTACTGCAAATATATCAAAAGATATAATTGCTTATGAAGACTTTTGCGATCCGTCATAAGCTTCAAAGACTAAATGAGTGCTCTTCAATATGTTCTGCACCTTGCCTTAATCACTTTTAAATCCCCACAAAACATTGGCAGATAACATCAGCTGGTCCCTTTACTGGAAGTCTGTATCAAATGACTTACAATATGCTCTTAATTGCAGTGGTGGTTTCTGTAGAAATTCATATTACTTGATGAGGCTGCATGATCCATACACAACCCCCTATAGTCACCTGTTATTACATGTTTGGCAATGCTTACAGTGGCCAGCTTACTGAGAAGCCATGCGTTGCATTTACAGCAAGGAGGGCCCTTCGCAGGTACACATCATAACCGGCCACCGAAGAGATGTGGATACCACAACAACTGCCACCAAAGAGATGTTGTGACTACCACCACAACAATATGCTTGGAAGGTTGAATATATGTTTAAGCACACCATGTGAAGAACAGTGGGAAAGGAAGCCAAGGTGAAGTTAAGTTTCACATGTAGAAAGCTACACGATAGCATAGAAAAGAAATCGTTGGAGTGTGACCAGTGGAACCATATGTTAATATTGGATAATAAGGAATAACTGATGTGTGTATAGGCCACAGGGTAACAGCTGATAACGGACGCTTTGATATGGAAGTTGATATCTTTGGCTAACCAAATTGAATATTGGATACACGATCGAACATATACAACATGTGTTGGTGCATGCAGTGTTTATAAAAATAAAAGCTCTTGATTATTACTACTGCAGATGATAGCTGCTTTCCTAGACATGGTATGTTGTGCTGAGTTGTTCAGTCTTGGTGCGTTTTTACTGGTAGCAAATGGGTCCTCATACCCTAGAGCATGTTGAAGATGGTGGGCATGGGTCCTACTGGCTGTAGTGTATTTACTTTTCAGTAGATTCAGCATTATGGGGATCACAGCGTTAATCCCCACCTCATTAGCCAAGTTGTGGCAACACATCCTTGTTTCTAGATGCATGGTGCAGATGTGAGGTAAGGTATTGTTCAGTATGTTGCACTTGACATTGATGTAAATGACTCTGGATCCAGCCATGGCATGTTACAAAGAATGTCACATCCTGACTGCAAACATTTGCCAACAGATGTCTCTTTGCATTAAAAGGTCAAACATCCTGGCTTAACAAGCACCCATTATGGACACACAAGATATAGTTTATCAATGTCTGCCTGTTGGATGATGACACCAGCAATTCACAAAGCTTTCAAATCAAACAAAGTTGAAGCAGAGTGAGACATGTGCGGTAAGGACAGAGCAGTAATGTGTACAATCAACATGCTTCAATGACCCTTTGTCATTTGCTGAGAAAGAGTGAGCGCCTAAAGATATGCCCAGAGTACAGTGAAGTCGATTGTTATGAACAGAACGCCAGATGTAATAGTAAACACACACAAATATATTAACAAACACAGACAGACTAGTAAACACATGTACTAACAAACACACACACACATGTAATAACAAACTAAAACATACATGTACCAACAAACACATGTATTCACACACAGATGTGGTAACAAACACACACACATGCATCACAGATGTACTAACAAACACATAATTGCGGATGAGAGCACAGCAACAACCAAACTGGTGATTGGTAGCAGCATGTCTGCACATAAAGGAATTCACAACAAAACAACATGTCTGTCACCAGATCACAGCACAGAAAGCCAGATTGACTGTACATATATACAAACATTAAAACAATAAGTTCAAATTGACAACAACATTGAGTATTTACTGAATGTGATTCTGCAGGATTATCTAACGCTTTCAGAGTTGTGCCAACTTGAGGCTCGACTTGACATGATAACTGAAGATTTTAGACACTTGACATGATAACTGAAGAATTGAGGCACTTGACATGATAACTGAAGATTTGAGGCACTTGACATGATAACTGAAGAATTGAGGCACTTGACATGATAACTGAAGAATTGAGGTACTTAGCATGATAACTGAAGAATTGAGACACTTGACATGATAACTGAAGAATTGAGGAACTTGACATAATAACTGAAGATTTTAGACATTTGACATGATAACTGACTGAAGATTTTAGACATTTGACATAACTGAAGATTTTAGACACTTGACATGATAACTGAAGATTTTAGACACTTATTTGACATGATAACTGAAGAATTGAGGCACAGGGTGGTTGATTGGGCTTAGAAATATGGTATTTAGCTAGAAACTGCTGCCCAGGTTGCAATTCACTGCCATAATGGAGTTACACTCGCCACTCTATTGTAATGTCTGTCTTTTACAACAAAGTGCATCCCTTGATGATTGTCTGACCTGATGAAATATATTCATGATGCAGTATTCCCTTCTGATTGAAAAAGTCAGCATCATCATGACATTGATGGTTGCAGGCCTCCCAGACCATTCAACACTCTCAACGCTATCTTAAAAATGTTTATACCACTCATAAAGTTCTACCCATAGACTAACTTTAAGTATGTACATTTATGTGTTTTGTCAAGTTTTTGACAAAATCTGATGAAAATTTGTTGATTCATTTTTTTCCCCACCATGACAATGCAATTCACACACATAAGAACAAAGCACTATTGTATATAAACAGATCAGTAGGCAGAAATGACTCAGGCTACATGCATATTAGACTCAGAGAGGTCAAATCGTGCTTAGGAACTTCTGGCTGCATCCCACGGTTCTGGATAATTATACCAATTCACATCCTTTTTTTTGTTATACCTCATAGACCTACCTAAATAGGTGGATTAATTGCAACTAGTGCCCAAAGCACAGCTAAGCAATGGTGCTCTTGCCCCTTCTACTAACACACCCCTCCCCCCATGCAACCCAATTTGCACTCACAAAGCAACAAGCTGATATCCAAACATGGTACAGTAACCAGGGACAAGTCCAAGGGGTACAAGACCAGAATTATTTGAATTTGTCAATAAGAAAACACAGAAACTTGATGTTACTCTATTAAAACTGATCACTATATATGTATTCTTGTAAATTAAAAGAACTTTATATAGCCAATAGGTCCTGGACTATGGCAATATGAAACTGTAACATAATAGTGTTATGGCTGTTTAATGTTGTAAATTTGTATTACTGTTGTCTTTTCTTTTATTGCTTGGTGTTTTCTTTTCTTAGTGCCCAAAGCATGTACCAATCTGCTTAATAGCTAATCCAACCACGCAAGCTACCTAGCATTCACACTTACAAGTTACAATGCTATTATAAATATATGCAAATCATAAAGAAAATAATATAATTTGTACAACCCTGCATGAAAACACACACATTCACAAACAAAATTAGAGGCTACCTTTAAAAATGTTTGTGGTTTATTCAGTAATAAATACAGTTGACCTGAGTTGACAGGAACATACAAAAAAACAATAGACTTTCCTAACCTAACCTACTCTGCTGGTCAGACACCTAGACTAATTGGAGGTAATCCTGGAGACTATAGATAGACTAATAGTATACTCTAACTAAGACCTACTATTAGTACTATCAAGGAAGACACGATAGGTAAGTAAGTATCCTTATGTGTTCATCACTACCTTCTATGATTTGTTAATAAATAATTGTTTTCATTTGTGCATTTTCTGCTACATTGGGTTGGCTTTCAGTAATAATAACGTAATCATAGGTCAGATTTCGTTCATGTTCTTTTTCCAACGCAGTATGTAGTCAGTTAGTTACTGGTTAGCGAACAGTGGGAGTGGGAGTCACACACATTTAATTTATGTAATATATAAATTATTAATAATTTTAAGTATTCATATAAGTACCTTACAAGTTATAAAAATAATCCTGATAATAAGATAATGATTAGATAGTATTTAGTATTTATACTATTTTTAATATTACTAACTAGTAGGTCTATCAACTATCAACTCAACTGTTTCAATGTGACATGATGTATCACATTGACATTGTATTGTTATTGAGTAATGACAGTGTTATGATGCTTGTTTGTACTTTTTCCTTGCTAATTGTATTTGACAGCCATGAAAGTTGAAAGAATGAATCCCAGTTATGTTTTCTCGTCACTACTAGTACTAACTAACTACTAATAACTATTAGTATTACTACTACTAGTACTACTCATTGCTACAAGTACAGTTGAGTCAGTTGTGAGTGTCGTGTGAGTCACACGTTTCGCTGCTTAATTTTATAACGTCTATCCAAGAAATTAGACGTTCAACACACACAAAAATGAAGCATATCTTTTCAATTTCGTGACTGAGTTAACGAAGAAGGCAGTTGATAATAAAAACGAAAGTTAAAAACAACACAATACAGTGAATTGAGTGAATACGGAGGCATTCAGACTCAAGACAGAGTGACAGACTGAACTAGAAAATCTTGATACCCAGGGCCAGGTCGCAGAAGGCAGTAAAGATGAATGTCCTAAACAAAAATGAACGAAATAGTCTCTTAATGTAACCTACCTTTGCTCACGAAAGAGGTGTCATGTAAAATGTCCGAAATGTGAGGTGAACATGATCCGACATGGTTCTAGGAACGAACACACGACACAGACTGGGTACTGACTGACATAATAGATGAACTGGATAGGCGAGCAGACGGCTTATGTTTGTGAAGCGGAAGTGGGTTTTGTCCCTTGTCTGACTAGCCACAATGGTTTTCACATTGTGGTTGCTGATGCTGAACATCCGTAAAACCAAGATAATGACCACTTGAAGCACAAAACAGACCCATAGTTACTTTAGAAAACGAAGAAATTGAAAACGTTATAAGTTGTTAAAAATCTCGGCTCTATTATAAGCAACAATTGAGACTGCCAAAAAGAAGCCAGAAGAAGAATGACAATGACAATACAGTTTACAATTAAGGATGTGGCGGAATATGCGCGGCTTACAGGAGATATAAACAAGGGCTGCTCAACAAATAGCACCCTTTTCTATCGGCCAATTAACATACAAATTGAATGTGGCGTACGACAGAGGGATACAATCTCTCCTAAACTTTTCACGACAGCCCTTGAGAAAGTCTTCCACACACTAAATTGGGATGATAGACGTAGAAATGCTCAACCACTTCCGGTTTTCATCATCCACAGCATCAAGGAAGCCGAGCAATGCCTGAATGAGCTCAACAATGCAAGCGAGGCAACTGGTCTAAAAATAAATAAGCTAAAGACACAATGCATGCTGAACAGTTTCTATCCTAACGAGGAAATACGAATTGGAACTGATTCAATCAAAAACGTTAATTCGTACATCTGCTTGGGCCAAGAAATTACGAGCTCACATGACTTGCATAAAGAGATCTCCCGAAGGTTAGCTGCGGGGTGGCTCAGCTTCAACCGCATTACGACATTACTTCAACAGATGAAAAACAATAAAGTGAGAGCTCACACCTTCGACAATCTGGTAATTCCAGACATGGCGTATGGCTGCGAGGTGTGGAAACTAGGAAAAAGGGACATGACACGGCTTCAAGCTACTCAACGAGCGATGGAGCGTAGAACACTGTCACTTTCACTACGAGATCACATCGGCAACACCGCCATTAGGGGTCAAACCTGTTTCAATGACGCCGCAGATATGTACAGGTGGGCAGGCCACGTGCACATGCCTGACAATAGATGAACACGTAAAGTGACCTCACGGTGGCCCTAAACCTATAATCGTTGTCCACCAATGAGATGGAGAGATGGCATTCGACAGAACCATGGTCGGGCATAGTGCTTAATGGCAAAGGACAGAGATGTTTAGACGAGATTTTGCTACCTGGCATAAGGCAAAAAATATGCCTGAGTGAATATCAGGATAACAGTATTACAATGGCAGAACGCTAACAAACAAACAACAATAAAAACCTGTGCACATGCCTCTTCTCTGTCTCCAAGGAAGTATGAGTTCCACATTTGGACAGTAACACAAACATTACAGAAGAAAATGGAATTGAGCTAAAGTGCTACAATAAAGTATTGTAACTACAGAAAACTAATAAGACGCCAATCAGACAGGTGGGCTATTCAACAAATTGAAGATAGGTGGCACTGACGAATGACCGCTGACCATTTTCTGCAAAACTGCCCGACATACGAGGATCAGAGAGAGCAGATATGGACATCACCAGTGGCAACACTAGACAAGCTCTATGGCAGTGTCGACAGCCTCAGGATGACCGCTGCTTTTTTCAAAAAAATAAAGGTTGATGTCTGACTGCGTACGATGATGAAGAAGAAGAAGAAGAAGACAAGTGGGCACAGGCATGTACAGATGATTAAACTGCAAATGCCACCCGGGACGGAGGAGGGGGAGTGTTGATCAGACAGAAAAGCGGGGAAAGGTAGCCCGGTACTACGCCACGGGCAAGTTATTCAACAGCTTCAGTGCCGAAATAGAAGCCCTTAGGACCGCAGCAGAAATGGCCATACAACACAACAAACATACACATATATATGTGTCAAAAACGTTCGGCTGTCCCATCAAGTTTATCACCATGGTCAAAAAACTTTATGAAGGCATACGTGCTCGTGTGCTGGAAAACGGAGACTTATAGAAATGTTTGACGTGACAAACGGTGTAAGGCAAGGCTGTGTGCTCGCCCCACCCCTGTTTAGCATGAAGTTCTCAGCCACGATGTCGGACGCTTTTAGAACAGCCAAATCCGGCGTACCCATCAGATACCGCATGGACGGCAGGTTCTTCGATGCTCGCAGAATGGGGACAAAAATAGTAGCAGTCGACATTATCCATGAACTTGTATTTCCTGACGACTGTGAATAGCAGCTCAGAGCGGGAAATGCAGGAGGACATGGATTGGTTCTCTGCTGCATACAACAACTTCGGACTGGTCATACATGTTAAAAAAACGGAAGTTATGCACCAACCAACTCCTGGTACAAGATACACACAGCCACAAATAAAAGTAAATGGACAGACCCTGAAAGATGTGCGCAAGTTCACCTACCTGGGTAGTACACTTTTAATGAACCGTCAATCTGGACGACGAGGAGACATGGAGAATAATGAAAGCCAATGCAGCCGTCGGTAGAATGCGCAACAGTATGAGAGCGCTGGGACATTAGTGCCAAGACAAAGCTCAAAGTCTACCAAGCTGTTATCCCCCCAACCCTGTTATTCACATGCGAGAGTTGAACTGTCTATGCGAAAATGGCAAAAGGATTGAACCCCTTTCACACAACCAGCCTGAGATGCATACTCCGCATCCGCTGGCAGGACCATGTCACTGACACTGACGTCCTGAAAAGAGCAGACATGCCAAGCATCCACACATCGCTGCAGGCGGCATAGCTGAGATGGGCTGGGCACATTGTGCGCATGCCAGACACAAAACTGCAGAAGAGACTTTTGAAGGTTAGCTTATAGAAGGCTGTCGAAAAGTAGGTCGGCCAAAAAAGCGATTTAAGGACAGACTGGCTGAAACTCTGAGATGATGGATGGTTGAAACTCTGAGATGATGGATGGCTGAAACTCTGAGATGATGGACGGCTGAAACTCTGAGATGATGGATGGCTGAAACTCTGAGATGATGGACATAGATGAAGACAACTGGGAGAACATTGGGGGACACAGTTTGGTCTGGAGAAATGCAGTAAACCTGGGCGTTGCTGGAGGAGAAAGTCACCCCTTGAAGACAGCGCAAACCAAACGCCTGATCTGGAATGAAATAGCAGTGAAACCACTCTCACTGGCAGCAGCATAGTGTACAAACCATGTAATAGAACATTCCGTGCCCGCATTGGACTGAAAAGCCACTTGAGATCCAGCAAACACCAAAACATATCAGACAGTGCAGAAACAAAACAAAAGAGATCACACACAGCAAGAATGATGCCGTTGGTCGTCATCGACAACGATTGACAGTTGTCATGTAACAACATTCACGATGCTACAGATAGATGACTCATTATTCACTGGTCCACAGTGGCCCAAGACAAAGACCGTTGGAAGAGAAGTTGGGACCCGCAACGACGTAATAGCCGCTGAAGAACGGGTCGTTCACTAATCCAGTAATATATTTATATATATATTTATTTACACACGCACGCACGCACGCACACACACACACACACATACATACATATATACATACATACATATATATATATATCGTGATACTAACTGATGCACAGTCAACCATAACGGCACTCAAATTCCAGAGGAGCTCTCACCTGAATGGGTTGAGGGGAGGTCAAGCGAAATGTCTCAAAACCAAGAAAGCAGTGATTCAGTGGATACCACCACACTGCAACATCAAAGGAATCCAGGAGGCAGACGGTTATGTCAAAGAGGGAGCAAAACTGATAGAGGAAAAATTCATGGTCAACTGTGAAGAAGGAAAAACCATAATAAAAGTGCAATATAATTAAAAGTGGCAGGAAAACCACTCTAAACAGAATGTAGATTATGGATACTATAAGCTGTCAAGAAAAGACCAGGCTATCACATTTCCTTCTCCGAACTGGTCACAACGGAATGAGACACCACCTGTACACCAAATTCAAGATAGGTACCACCAGTCTTATAACAGTGTATTTTTAGTCGTGAAAGGTAGACAATGTGTACAGTTTCGATGGGACAAAGCGTGGCCCAAACTTGACCCGGTCAAAGGCTAGTGTCGCTCCGTGCAGTATTGTGACCCAGATAACGAAGCATGAACACTGAAACGAAGGAGGTCATCCTGACCCGGTCAAATAGACGGTACTTCTGAAAGGAGCTCATAGCGCTTCGATCAGCACACTACCTCCCTTCTAACTCAGACCTACATCTGTTGCGTGTGCTAAAAATACACTTAACCGAGGAGGCATCGGAATTCACAAGTAAACAATCAACTCGAAAGACCAGAGGAAAGAGAGGTGGAAGATGAGTACATAAACAAATGCACTCAGAAACAGATACCTCAAAGCTCCACCCCAGCCATAAAAGAGAAGGGAAGAGCTACCGAGAAAATGAGGCACACACTGACACCATACTGTCTGCATCCGAACCCTTCACTAGAAGTCTTGACAATGTCTTGCCTCTAGAACATGTTCAGTCCGGATGAGAGAGTGAGGAAGATCCTGCGCACAACTCCCTCACTATAAACACATTGCGCAACTCACGACATCACCCTACAGATCACACCCTGACTAGCAACTCGCAACTGGCAGGGGCACCAAACTGTAGCGGCGGAACAGGCAGTAAACGATCACGAAAACTACCCATCACGCTTGCAACATGGACTGTCCGCACGCTACTGGACAACGCCAAAGCAAACGTACCCGAACGACGGACAGCACTGATCGCCAGGGAACTGACTAGATACAACATCTGCAACACCATCATTCCAACTCTACTATACGCTAGCGAAAGCTGGACTGTATACTCTGGACATGCAAGGAGGTTAAACCACTTCCACACAGTATGCCTGAGGCGAATATTCCACATCCGATGGCAAGATCGTGTCACTGACATCGAGGTTCTCTCGAGGGCTAACGTGCCCAGCATCCA